>OX392539.1:37023612-38273612 GCA_947623455.1 Mimachlamys varia
TATATTATATACATCACCTCTATATACATCACCACCTCTATATACATCATCACCTCTATATACATCACCACCTCTACATACATCACCTCTATATACATCATCACCTCTATATACATCATCACCTCTATATACATCATCACCTCTATATACATCACCTCTATATACATCACCACCTCTATATACATCACCCCCTCTATATACATCATCACCTCTATATACATCACCTCTATATACATCACCACCTCTATATACATCATCACCTCTATATACATCACCTCTATATACACCACCTCTATATACATCACCACCTCTATATACATCATCACCTCTATATACATCACCACCTCTATATACATCATCACCTCTTATACATCACCTCTATATACATCATCACCTCTATATACATCACCACCTCTATATACATCACCACCTCTATATACATCACCTCTATATACATCACCACCTCTATATACATCACCTCTATATACATCACCTCTATATACATCATCACCTCTATATACATCATCACCTCTATATACATCACCACCTCTATATACATCACCCCTCTATATACATCACCTCTATATACATCATCACCTCTATATACATCACCTCTATATACATCATCACCTCTATATACATCACCTCTTTATACATCACCCCTCTATATACATCATCACCTCTTTATACATCACCTCTATATACATCATCACCTCTATATACATCACCACCTCTATATACATCACCACCTCTATATACATCACCTCTATATACATCACCACCTCTATATACATCACCTCTATATACATCACCTCTATATACATCATCACCTCTATATACATCATCACCTCTATATACATCACCACCTCTATATACATCACCCCCTCTATATACATCACCTCTATATACATCATCACCTCTATATACATCACCTCTATATACATCATCACCTCTATATACATCATCACCTCTATATACATCACCTCTATATACATCACCTCTATATACATCACCTCTATATACATCACCTCTATATACATCATCACCTCTATATACATCACCACCTCTATATACATCACCTCTATATACATCACCACCTCTATATACATCACCCCCTCTATATACATCACCACCTCTATATACATCACCACCTCTATATACATCATCACCTCTATATACCTCATCACCTCTATATACATCACCACCTCTATATACATCACCACCTCTATATACATCACCACCTCTATATACATCACCACCTCTATATACATCATCACCTCTATATACATCACCTCTATATACATCACCCCCTCTATATACATCATCACCTCTATATACATCATCACCTCTATATACATCACCTCTTTATACATCACCTCTATATACATCATCACCTCTATATACATCATCACCTCTATATACATCACCATCTCTATATACATCACCTCTATATACATCACCACCTCTATATACATCACCCCCTCTATATACATCACCACCTCTATATACATCACCTCTATATACATCATCACCTCTATATACATCACCTCTATATACATCATCACCTCTATATACATCACCTCTTTATACATCACCCCCTCTATATACATCACCTCTATATACATCATCACCTCTATATACATCATCACCTCTATATACATCACCTCTATATACATCACCTCTATATACATCACCTCTATATACATCACCTCTATATACATCATCACCTCTATATACATCACCACCTCTATATACATCACCTCTATATACATCACCACCTCTATATACATCACCCCTCTATATACATCACCACCTCTATATACATCACCACCTCTATATACATCACCTCTATATACATCATCACCTCTATATACATCATCACCTCTATATACATCCCACCTCTATATACATCACCACCTCTATATACATCACCTCTATATACATCATCACCTCTATATACATCACCACCTCTATATACATCATCACCTCTATATACATCATCACCTCTATATACATCATCACCTCTATATACATCATCACCTCTATATACATCACCCCCTATATATACATCACCCCCTCTATATACATCATCACCTCTATATACATCATCACCTCTATATACATCATCACTTCTATATACATCATCACCTCTATATACATCACCTCTTTATACATCACCTCTATATACATCATCAGCTCTATATACATCACCTCTATATACATCATCACCTCTATATACATCACCACCTCTTTATACATCACCTCTATATACATCATCACCTCTATATACATCATCACCTCTATATACATCATCACTTCTATATACATCATCAGCTCTATATACATCATCAGCTCTATATACATCATCACCTCTATATACATCATCAGCTCTATATACATCACCTCTTTATACATCACCTCTATAAACATCATCACCTCTATATACATCACCACCTCTATATACATCATCACTTCTATATACATCATCACCTCTATATACATCACCTCTATATACATCACCTCTATATACATCACCTCTATATACATCACCACCTCTATATACATCACCTCTATATACATCATCACCTCTATATACATCACCCCCTCTATATACATCACCTCTATATACATCACCCCCTCTATATACATCATCACCTCTATATACATCATCACCTCTATATACATCATCACCTCTATATACAACACCTCTATATACATCATCAGCTCTATATACATCACCTCTTTATACATCACCTCTATATACACCATCACCTCTATATACATTACCACCTCTATATACATCACCTCTATATACATCACCTCTATATACATCATCACCTCTATATACATCACCTCTATATACATCATCACCTCTATATACATCACCACCTCTATATACATCACCTCTATATACATCACCACCTCTATATACATCATCACCTCTATATACATCATCAGCTCTATATACATCACCTCTTTATACATCACCTCTATATACATCATCACCTCTATATACATCACCACCTCTATATACATCACCTCTATATACATCACCACCTCTATATACATCACCTCTATATACATCATCACCTCTATATACATCACCACCTCTATATACATCACTTCTATATACATCATCACCTCTATATACATCATCACTTCTATATACATCATCACCTCTATATACATCACCACCTCTATATACATCACCTCTATATACATCACCTCTATATACATCACCTCTATATACAACACCTCTATATACATCATCACCTCTATATACAACACCTCTATATACATCACCTCTATATACATCACCCCCTCTATATACATCACCTCTATATACATCACCTCTATATACATCACCTCTATATACATCATCACCTCTATATACATCACCACCTCTATATACATCACCCCCTCTATATACATCATCACCTCTATATACAACACCTCTATATACATCACCTCTATATACATCACCTCTATATACATCATCACCTCTATATACATCACCTCTATATACAACACACCTCTATATACATCATCACCTCTATATACATCACCACCTCTATATACATCACCACCTCTATATACATCACCTCTATATACATCATCACCTCTATATACATCACCACCTCTATATACATCACCTCTATATACATCACCTCTATATACATCACCTCTATATACATCATCACCTCTATATACACCACCACCTCTATATACATCACCTCTATATACATCACCACCTCTATATACATCACCACCTCTATATACATCACCTCTATATACATCATCACCTCTATATACAACACCTCTATATACATCACCAACTCTATATACATCACCACCTCTATATACATCACCTCTATATACATCATCACCTCTATATACAACACCTCTATATACATCACCAACTCTATATACATCACCACCTCTATATACATCACCACCTCTATATACATCATCACCTCTATATACATCACCACCTCTATATACATCATCACCCCTATATACATCACCTCTATATACACCACCTCTATATACATCACCTCTATATACATCACCTCTATATACATCACCACCTCTATATACAACACCACCTCTATATACATCACCACCTCTATATACATCACCTCTATATACATCACCTCTATATACATCACCACCTATATATACATCACCCCCTCTATATACATCACCACCTCTATATACATCATCACCTCTATATACATCACCACCTCTATATACATCACCTCTATATACATCATCACCTCTATATACATCACCTCTATATACATCACCACCTCTATATACATCACCTCTATATACATCATCACCTCTATATACATCACCTCTATATACATCACCACCGCTATATACATCACCTCTATATACATCACCTCTATATACATCACCTCTATATACATCACCTCTATATACATCACCTCTATATACATCACCTCTATATACATCATCACCTCTATATACATCATCACCTCTATATACATCATGACCTCTATATACATCACCACCTCTATATACATCACCTCTATATACATCACCACCTCTATATACATCATCACATCTATATACATCACCACCTCTATATACATCATCACCTCTATATACATCACCTCTATATACATCACCTCTATATACATCATCACCTCTATATACATCACCTATATATACATCACCTCTATATACATCACCACCTCTATATACATCACCACCTCTATATACACCACCACCTCTATATACATCACATCTATATACATCACATCTATATACATCATCAGCTCTATATACATCACCTCTATATGCATCACCACCTCTATATACATCATCACCTCTATATACATCACCACCTCTATATACATCACCACCTCTATATACATCACCACCTCTATATACATCACCACCTCTATATACATCACCACCTCTATATACAACACCTCTATATACATCACCTCTATATACATCATCACCTATATGTACATCACCACCTCTATATACATCACCTCTATATACATCACCTCTATATACATCATCACCTCTATATACATCACCTCTATATACATCACCACCTCTATATACATCACCACCTCTATATACATCACCTCTATATACATCATCACCTCTATATACAACACCTCTATATACATCACCTCTATATACATCATCACCTCTATATACATCACCACCTCTATATACATCATCACCTCTATATACATCACCTATATGTACATCACCACCTCTATATACATCACCTCTATATACATCACCAACTCTATATACATCACCTCTATATACATCATCACCTCTATATACACCACCACCTCTATATACATCATCACCTATATGTACATCACCACCTCTATATACATCACCACCTCTATATACATCATCACATCTATATACATCACCACCTCTATATACATCATCACCTCTATATACATCACCTCTATAACACCACCTCTATATACATCACCTCTATATACACCACTTCTATATTCATCACAACCTCTATATACATCACCTCTATACATAACCACTATTGTTAAAAGCAAACAAGCCATCTGGAGCGACTAAGATTTTAACAAGATTGTTTAATTGCCTTCGTCACAGGCCCTTTATGTCTCTTTTATTTCATGGGAACAGAAAAAAAGTCAATATGGCAAAGTTGAGGATAATAACAGCTTCCTTACCTAATCTGGTTCAATCTGAGCTGTACAATCTACTGAAATACTGTGTAATATCTAAATTAAGGATCCCTCTACCACTCATTGCCAAAGTGTTGGAAATGTGTTTTTTCCCAGCATGACTACAGCTTATAAAGCTTTCATAAATAATTGTAAGAAAAGAAAACCATACCTTCCTGAAATTTGATGAGAAATGAAAAAGATAATTAAGATGTATAAGTTATAATATAAATCAGACCGGGGTTTGAACCCAGGACCTCTGATTGTTATTTCTCACTATACCAGCTGAGCTACTTGGTCAACAGAAGTTTCTGGAACCAACTGTGCTTCTGTCATATCTAAACGGAAGTTAAGGGGATATTTTGCTCTGTGTACAAAAACAACTGTGTAATGGAACAGGGATCCTAAAGGAAGTTTAGGGGAGATAACTATGCAAAGTAAAAAAACATGCAGTGTAGTGGGACAAGGATCCTTAATGAAGTTAATGGGAGGTTACTCTATATATGATAAAACACTGATCAGTGGACATGGATCCTTTAGAAAAGTTAGGGGAGGTAATTCTGTATAGCAAAGAAAATAAAAGTGTAGTGGGACAGGGATCCTCAATGAAGTTAAGGGGAGGTAATTCTATATAGCAAATAAACACAATGTAGTGGGACAGGGATCCTTAATGCAATTAAGGGGAGGTAATTCTGTATAGCAAATAAAACATAGTGTATTGGGACATGGATCATTTTGGAAGATGAGGGGGCATGTTTACTGTAGGGGGATAGAGATTATTAAGGGGAGATAATTATATTTAGGAAAAACCACAATGTTGTGGACCAGGGATCCTTCAGGAGGATAAGGACAGGTAACTCTATGTAGGAAAAACACAATGTAGTGGGACAGGGATCTTTAAGGAAGTTCAGGGGAGTTAACTGTTTGTAGAAAAAACAAAACACTGCATATATGGTGGGACAGGGATCTTTAAGGAAGTTAAGGGGAGGTAACTATATATAGAAAAAACAACACAGTGGGACAGTGATTTTTAATGAAGGTAAGGGGAGGTAATTATATAGGAAAAACAATAAAGAAGTGGGACAGGGGATTCATAATGAAGGTAAGGGGAGGTAACTGTGTATAGGAAAAACAACAATGCAGTCAGAACAGAGATCCACAGATATAGGGAAAACTAGTGCAGTGGTGGTAGCATGGTTTTCCAATATATTGTGACAGCCATAAATAGGCAACATACGATAAGACTTAATTAGATCAGTTTAACTTGCTGGTACAAGTAATTTTAACTGCCTGTATGATAACATGGGTTAATTACAATAGGATGCACACAAAATCATGTCAAGCTGTCAAGTAATTATAATGATTAGGTATTTAAAATAAAAACTCCTTTATGCAGATTTATGATGTAAATGACAATGACATGTCTATTATGATACTCAACAGCTTCGGGTCAGGTATTTTTCTAACACTGTACAGATAAACACCCTAGGATTTGAGACAAAAGAAATATCCCAATCATTAGAGTTGTCCTTTATATGACAGTACTAGTTCTTCCTGCTGAGAGTTCTCCCTTGCTGAGAGTTTTCCTTAGATGACAGTTCTTCCTGCGGAGAGTTCTCCCTAGCTGAGAGAGAGTTCTCCCTAGCTGAAAGTTCTCCCTGAAGCTGACAGTTGGCCAAAAATCTGAAAGTTCTTCTAATATGAAAAATTCTCACTAAAGCTAAGAGATCTCACTAAAGCTCAAGAGTTCTCCCTAGCTGAAAGTTCTCCTTAAAGCTGAAAGTTCTCTGTAGCTGAAAGTTCTCCTTAAAGCTGAGAGTTCTCCCTAGCTGAGAGTTCTCCCTAGCTGAGAGTTCTCTCTAGCTGAAAGTTCTCCTTAAAGCTTAGAGTTCTCTGTAGCTGAAAGTTCTCCTTAAAGCTGAGAGTTCTCCCTAGCTGAGAGTTCTCCCTAGCTGAGAGTTCTCTCTAGCTGAAAGTTCTCCTTAAAGCTGAGAGTTCTCTGTAGCTGAAAGTTCTCCTTAAAGCTGAGAGTTCTCTGTAGCTGAAAGTTCTCCTTAAAGCTGAGAGTTCTCCCTAGATGACATTCCCCTTAAAGCTGAGAGTTCTCCCTATATGACAGTTCCCCTTAAAGCTGAGAGTTCTCTCTAGCTGACAGTTCCCCTTAAAGCTAAGAGTTCTCCCTAGCTGAAAGTTCTCCCTAGCTGACAGTTCCCCTTTAAGCTGAGAGTTCTCTCTAGCTGTCAGTTCTCCTTAAAGCTGAAAGTTTTCTGTAGCTGAAAGTTTTCCTTAAAGCTGAGATTTCTCCCTAGCTGAAAGTTCTCCTTAAAGCTGAGAGTTCTCTCTAGCTGAAAGTTCTCTTTAAAGCTGAGAGATCTCTCTAGCTGAAAGTTCTCTTTAAAGCTGAGAGTTCTCCCTAGCTGAAAGTTCTCCCTAAAGCTGAGAGTTCTCTCTAACTGAAAGTTCTCCTTAAAGCTGAGAGTTCTCCCTAGATGTTTGTTCTCCTTAAAGCTGAGAGTTCTCCTTAAAGCTGAGAGTTCTCTCTAGCTGAAAGTTCTCCCTAAAGCTGAGAGTTCTCTCTAGCTGAAAGTTCTCCTTAAAGCTGAGAGTTCTCTCTAGCTGAAAGTTCTCCCTAAAGCTGAGAGTTCTCTCTAGCTGAAAGTTCTCCCTAAAGCTTAGAGTTCTCTCTAGCTGAAAGTTCTCCCTAAAGCTGAGAGTTCTCTCTAGCTAAAAGTTCTCCTTAAAGCTGAGAGTTCTCTCTAGCTGAAAGTTCTCCCTAAAGCTGAGAGTTATCTCTAGCTGAAAGTTCTCCCTAAAGCTGAGAGTTCTCTCTAGCTAAAAGTTCTCCCTAAAGCTGAGAGTTCTCTCTAACTGAAAGTTCTCCTTAAAGCTGAAAGTTCTCCCTAGATGTTTGTTCTCCTTAAAGCTGAGAGTTCTCTCTAGCTGAAAGTTCTCCCTAAAGCTGAGAGTACTCCCTAGCTGAGAGTTCTCCCTAGCTGAAAGTTCTCCTTAAAGCTGAGAGTTCTCCCTAGCTTAGAGTTCTCCCTAGATGACAGTTCTCCTTAAAGCTGAGAGTTCTCTCTAGCTGAAAATCTCCCTACTGCTGAGAGTTCTGCCTAGCGAAATGTTCTCCAAGGCTAAAGTTCTCTCTAGCCAAGCTTTCGGTTTCCGAATCCATAAGCAATTGCTAATATTTCATCAGGGTGATATATTCTGTAGAATGGAACCCATTCAGAGGCAATAGCACTGCTGACGAAAGCAAGACTGAACTTCAGGATCTGACTTTGGACACCCATGACACAGATTTCATTATTTTACTTTTAAATATATAATGCCTCTACCAGAGTCCTTTGTCATATTTTCTCCACAAGCCTGAATGGCCAAGTGAGCTTATGCCATTGCATGGCATCCGTCATAGGCCAGGCATCAACTGGCCTAGAAGCCTGAAATTTGGCTAAAATGTTTCTTGGATGAAGCCAAACAAAGTTTGTGATAAGAAATTACCTTAACCCGTATTCCAGATCACAGGGGTCAAATCTGTTAAAACCTTGATACAACTTTTAATTAACCAAAAAGCCTAGAAGCATGATATTTGGCTGAAAGGTTCCTTGGATGAGGCCTGACAAAGTTTGTGATAAGAAATGACCTTGACCAAGGTCCCGAGGGGTCAAATATATCAAAAGTTTCAATGGACTTCGTTCGAAATTTCAAATTGCGTAGAAGCATGATTTTTGGCTGCAGGGTAGCTTTCCTTGGAAGGTGATAAACAATGTTTTGAATGAAAATGTCCCTGACTTGCTTTTGAGGTCACAGGGGTCAAATATGTTTAAATCTTAACATGTTCTTTTAATGACTTACATTCATAAATTTTAGACCACTTTAGGGTTGATAGCAAGTGAGAGATAATGTATACTAGGTGAGCGATGCAAAGTCTTTAGGGATATTGTAACATGGTGGTACATTCTTCCATGAGAAGAAAAATCAGTGACAGCTGTACCAGGAAGATCGTTTAGACACCGGTACCTAATATCAGATAGCGTAATTTCTCATCATACTGATGTTAACACGCTACATCACTGACCTTGACCTTGCTGAAATGCTTACGTAAACGGATTATTGTTGTCCTTCCTACAGACACAGAGATATACTGTAAATATTCATATTTTCGCTGTAATATCTTATTTTAGCGCTCTTTGTGCTGAAAGTATTAAGCTCAAAATGATAGTATTAAGCTCAAAATGATAGTGTTTTATATGCAGCTAATATACAGTGCACTCCTCTTTATATCATGTTGCATTTGTCAGACAAAACCATGACATTAACATGAATGTTACATTACGAGAAACATGTTTTTCCACTAAATCTAGTGCATTTCCAATCTCCATAGCTAAAAGTAAGCTATTCAATGTACAATGTACATATGAAGATGTTTCAATATATATAGATAACATTAATTCAATTAAAAAACATTTTTGGGGTAATTTTTATTTTCTATGCAACATTTTGTACAAGCTGTATCTGAAATCAATGGAATTAACATCATTTTCTGGATATATTATGTGATTGGTTAAAAAACATGATATTAAGTGGAATTCACCTCAAAATACATGATATTAACCAAATAAAATTACATAGATTCTATAGAGAGAAAAATGGTGCTTGGGAAAAACATGATATAAAGAGGAATGTGATATAAACAGGAGTGATATGAAGTGGAGTCCACTGTAGTAGCAATCATGGATAATTTATCATAATTGTGGTAATATACCAAATCTGATAATACGCTTGAATTTGATTGCATGAAATTAAGCACATTAATCGTAAAATTGTTTATATTTACGATATCAGGTATATTTAACTGCTTTTACCTGACGTGTAAACACAAATCTAAAATGTAAATTTGCTTTACAACAGTTACGAAAAAAGCATTTCTAATTTGTATATTATTGTTGTTATTGACCCAAATGGAAGAAGTTATAGAGTCTTCATGGTCTTAATTGGTAAATGGGGAGTTTGCTTATCAACCACCTACAACACCCAACCTCCTCGTAATATGTAGGTCACTTTGCATTGTAAAGAATGTAGGTATAAACCTTGATATACTTCTCATAGCAAAAATGATCACAGTTAAACAATAGAAAGTAGCATGCATGATTTAGGTAAGATACAATAAATCAGGTTTGAGCACAGAATTGATGCTTGAGAATGAGAACGATTTCATGAAGATGGGCCCAGGTGAGCGATGCAGGCCCATTGGGCTTCTTGTTCATATTCTTTCATTGATAAGTCATTTTGGGCCTATAAAATCATAAAACGTAACTTTTTTTTTTGCCAGATGTCTGCCAGATGAAGTCATTCCTGCAATGGCGTACAGTAACACAGGGCGCCCCCAGATGTGCCAGCAGCCACCGGACCTGTGTTACCCCAGCAAGACGGTGTCTCTGGCCGCGCCCTGTACCACCTCCAACGGGGTCATGAACAACCACATGCATAACATGCATTACACATGTCCCCCCGTCTCGTCGATGGACGGACAAGGAGGTTACGACAACCCTGCCATGCACCCGTAAGTATACTGAACTGTTTGTCTGTTATGTTCATAACAGAACATTAAATTTTCATCAAAGTATCAAATCTATGTTGCCATGCTACCTATTCAACTTTTGGCCCCATACGTTGTACAGTTGAACTTTGTTATCTCAAACTTATAAATCGAGGCCCTGTTTAATTCAAAGTATTTCATTGGTCCCGACCAAATTTAACTGAACATTTAAATTCGTGTTACTCAAATACTCTGATAATTAGAAGTTTTCCCAAGGTCCTATTGAGTTTGAGATACCAAAGTTCGACTGTATATATGATTAGTTAGAACTGCAATGATGAAGTTGAATACATTGATGTGATTGGCTGGTTTTTGTCCTGCTCACCTGATTGGCTATATAGGATGTGAAAATCTAGCTCTTTGTAACACCATTTCTGATTGGCTTTCAAGTCTACAATGACTGGGTTTGTATTTCGGATACCATTCTTTTTGTCCAACTTCTCTGATGAAACGATTCTCTGTTTGTGGTAAATTAAGAATATTAAAAATTATGCTGATACCCGGTAGTGTGGAGTTATATAGAACTGAATCAAATTATAATGTTTAATTTTCACAATTTGACCTCAGCACATTTAATTTATCATATTCGTTGTAATTAGCACCCCTTCCCCTATAAGTGCCCCTCCCCTCTTCTACGGAGGTATTTGAATTATATAAGCTCCCCTTATAATCGTGACAAAACTAACTGACTCTATGTAATGATACAGTAAACTTAAATGTGCCCATGTTTGCAAGAAAAAATCCCACAAATATCTGTTATAGGTGTACAAATTGTCCGAACTTGATGACAATAATATCAAATATCATGAATAGTACCCATTCTTGCCATAATACACCATACTTGTTTACTTGATATAAACAACAATTTTCGTTCAGATCCTAGTTTAGTTATTCTAATAAGTACCCATTTTGGAACCAATTTTTTTAGGCGCCCTGGGTGCTGATTACGGCGAATATGGTATAAAGTTGGTTTGAGCATCGATTCCACATACTTGCCAACCCTCCCTATTTAGGGGGGATACTCTCGATTTTGGACCCTAAAATGTCGCATTTTCAACTTCGGAATATGCTCAACTGTTCCTATTTTTAAAGATCTGATGGTTTCATTTGAAAGAAGAACTCAAAAGAAGCCATTTAAAAGTGTTATTTTTCCTCTGAATGTATATGTATACATATGATTTATGTTTTCAATTCCGAGCACGTGTAATCTCCCCCATGGAAATTTCAAGAAGTTGGCAAGTATGAATCCATGTTTGAAAAATAAAAACAGTTTTGGGAATTCGGATGCTGATTATATACACCTTCATAGGTAATACTTCACCAATTTTCTAGAAAGTTTGTGTGGTCTGATAAGTTTTAATTTATTGAGGTTATACATTTGATTGACTTTGAAAGCATCAGGTTCTTGTCCCATTACATGTATTATCGTGCCAGGGACCTTCAGCTTTTAAACTTGATGCGTTAAAAATGACAGAAGTCAATCATGGGCTGTCAGAGACAGCTGTCTAAAAATAGTATTGCTCCGCTTTTACTCTTTCACCCCTTGAAACTTAAGTCGACTCTCCCATGTTTTGATCTGAATTAGTCCATTTCGGTCTACAGGGATGTTAACAAAGATTTCTGAGCGTTTAGGTTACAAAATATGAGCCACACAGTTATTGGCACGAAATTGTATGTATTATGTAATACCTTCTCTGATTGGCTGTGACAAATGAGCCGTTCCTAATACCACTAGCTGTTTGGATGTTTAAAAATAGTGTCCTTCTCTCTGATTGGCTAGTGCACTGTATGTTGTCTGTAAAAAAAACTGTTACAAGATACTCCAGAAAGACTAGTTGAATCTTTTAAAATCTAAGGATGATTAAGAAAAAAATAACTTCCAATTTCAATTTAGATGTTTATAGATAAAAAATTTGAAGTTTGTTTCCAAATTGAATGTTAATTTTTAATGTATTATACAGTTCATCTTAAATTGAATTTTAATTCTGAGTATATATAAAGATTGCAAACATATAGATGGCAAATTGAAAGTTTATTTTTTAAATGTTTTATCAGCTAATACTTAAATGCTGAATAAAAAAAAAGACCATGCATTTGAAAGCTTGTGTTTTAGCTACTTTAGAGAACTGAAGCCCTACCAATAATTTTGACAAATTACACTAGTAAAATAAAATCATTGAACTGATCAAAAGATGAACTGTCCTATTATCATAAGTAGCTTAATTAAAAGGAGGGATAATCTTTTTAAGTCCTGAATTTGTTTTCCTTGAATATTTACAATTAAGAGCGTAATACTATTAGTTGGAACAGTTGTTGAGCAAAACAATATGGATAACCAGGGTTCTCACTGAAAAACCGGTAATATTCTAGTACAGCTGGATCAAATGAGTTCTATGGATGAAGGTCTAATATTTGAACATAAATCAAACAAATAGCAATTTAGAATTTTTCATGACAAAGACATCCAAGGGCTGTGACCTAATACACGCTTGTTGCTGACACAATGCTCGCTCTTTGATGACAAAGAACACATTCATTGATGACATAGAGCTCAGACTTTGATGTTGTGTCATCTGGCCTTGGTATACACTGTCCTTCTAATTAAAGGGACTCTTTAAAGAGTATTTACGATTACCTTTCATCGATGTACCTGCCGTAACCATGACACAACCGAAAACTGAAGTAAGAGCTATGGAAAAATTATACTCAAATTTCTATCTTTTTGTAGACATTTGAACTCATTCATCCCCAAATTTTCATAATGAACTATTCCAACCTTTGAATTGGAAGAGTTCAAATTTGTCTCAAGGGATGAATAAATTAAGGACTAATTATTCTATTTGAACCATTAAATACCTAATAAAAGTATTTGTTATAAAGAAAAAGTGTTTTAGTTAATTATCTTTCATAATGAACCAATTATCAAGAACAATTGCTTGAATCCTATTTATGCTTGCACATATCTTTAAATAGAAATAAAACCAGCTAATAGCTTGCCTATAACATGTAAAGTCTTGCATTAATGAAACTTGTATTGCCTTTATATTTTTAAATCATGACATATGGTGTCCTGTTAAATTTCAATTTCAATTTAAAGTGCAATTTCTATCTGAAATAATCTTCCATGCTTCTGAAACTATTAAAACACTAAGTTAAAAAACAGTCTTAAAATAGGATTGAAAAGGATACGAAATTGTCATGAAACATAGATTTGCTTCATTCTGTCGCACGTAGTGACGATTGCAATATTGTTGTCTTTTCAGCCTCTCTCTTGAAAATACAGTTTTGAAACATCGATAATTCTCAAGGTTATTGCATCTGGGTTTAACCAAGGTCGAAGGTCAATGGAACAAATTGCGATGTTGTATTGTTTAACCAAGCTTGAAGGTCATTGTCGCAAGGTTTGTTTTACCAAGAACAAAGGTCAATGGCACAACATCATATTGTTTAAGTTGGTGAAAGTTTTGAGAATTTTTTTTATTTCTGCAAAGCTAGACAAAAAGTCTTGGAATTTTTTTTCTCGAAAATGTTTGAAGCTAAAAAGGTCTCAGTCATTTGGTTACCGTAGTTCTTTTGACAATAATAATACATGTAACAGAAAGTAACTGATCTGTTTATACTAAAGGTCATATAAGTTCATTGTTACATTTGCAGCTTTAGGATAAATGTCATTACTGGCCATAAGGTCAACTAACTAAAACAGTAAAACTCCAAATTTGGCAACTTCATTTGGATGATCTTTCTTCTTGAAATATAAGTCAAATTGTCATGAAATATTAGTTGAATTGCCATGAAATATCAGTTGAATTGCCATGAAATATCAGTCATATTGTTAAAAAATACAAGTTAAATTGTCTTAAAATATAAATTAAAATGTCATGAAATATCAGTTGAATTACCATGAAATATCAGTTATATTGTTATGAAATATAAGTTAAATTATCTTAAATTATAAATTAAAATGTCATGAAATATCAGTTATATTGCAATGAAATATAGGTTAAATTGTCTTAAAATATAAGTTAAATTGTCTTAAAATATAAATTAAGTTGTCATGAAATATCAGTTAGAAAGTCATGATTTAAGTTAAATTATCATGATTGATGAGATATTTTTTGAAGAATACTTAAAAAAGCCAAAAAATACTACAAAAATACAGAACATTTTCATTTCTGTTTATCAAGCAAAGGTGAGATATATGAGTTATAAAAACAGTAGCTGTATTTCGAGATGCTTAATCATTTAATTTACATGAATTGACAGTGACAAACGCATGCGTGACATATTCATGCACGACAATTTACACAACACGAGTCCCTTTAAAATGTACACTTAACTCACATAGAGCATCATATATACAAACAACATCCTCTAAAAGAGCACTTATAAAAATATGCATCAATACAGAAGTCCATTTTCTGGGGAAGTTTTCCCTACAGGAAGTGAGGTTTATATGTTTCTAAATCAATCATGCTTTCAAAAACAGTCATTTAGATTGCTTGTTTTGATAAATGTTTTCAGATTTTAGTTTTGAAATATTGATGTACACTGGTACACAGTGGTATCGAAATATACTTTATTGAAATTTCATTTGTAAAAATTTACAGCTTCTGGCCTTAAGATACTAATTCCTGTATCTGGTCTGTACCCTTTTGAAAGATTCAATAAAATACCATTACCGTTTGATAATTCGCGGAGATATGTCGACAGGAAAAGAAAGAAATTTGAGTGGTTTGGGTAAAGGCGGGATCTAACTGCCTAGCCACTGTATTGAGTTTGTGAGCCGTGACGTATAAGGCCAGTTTATTTGCTCGGCCCCATTACAAACAGACACCATCTTTGAACACTACAAGGCAGCGGGCTTTACCTGTGGCGAACCGTACCAGCACACTCGAGTATCTGCCGTAAGTTTCACCTTGTTGTGATCGTAAGTGGCGCTTCACAGATTATTGGCTTATACACTCTCACGTCCGTTCTCTCCTGTATAACGCCTAATGTTGTTCCGTGAAATCTTGCCATGGTCGTTGGATATGATTGGGCTACGTTTCTAATTCTCACCTCATGTGGAACATGAACAGCTGATTAATTGATTTGTCTGTATTTTTACGTTTTATTTTCATATTGATTATTTACTTAATACCTATATTATATGCTAATATATCTTGTGAATTTTTTTCCCTCTATTAATTTTATGATTCATTTCCTATGAATTTTTTCCTTGATTTAATATGATTGCCAATTCAAGAGCCGTAAATAGTATTGCATAATTTTTAAATGTATTTTGTTCTTCAAAGTTTTTATCGTAATTGAATTTTTTGTTAAGTGATAAAAGGACTGAAAAAATTACTATAGATATATTTTTTCTTTATAAATTGTAGGTTTATAACTTGTAGGTTAATTGTTAATAAAATGCTGGGTTGTTTTGAAATTACTTCAACTATGTGAATTATTATTAAATTGAATTGTATCAAGTCTGTCTTGAAAATATGGCTTCAAATTGTCTAATATATTCATTAAAAATATTGTTAATGTTGTAAAAATTATTCGTGAAATACCTCAAGTAATGTAAATAAATAAAGGGAGCCCTGCATTGTTCATTATAAATATATAAATTAAAAATGTTATAATTTCTTCACATAATACAATTATTGGCTATTAGTTTAAAAACAAAAAATAATTACCAATTGACAGTAATTTGTGTCATTGGATTTATAATCAACAATGAAAATATTTTGTTTCAATTTAATGAAATTTGAAAACATTTTTATGAATTTTACAGCATTAATATCCGATATGTGATACAAAAGAATCTGGTTGAATTTGATTCAAGACATGAGTTGAATACTGTTTGAACTCAAATTGAATGTAACTTTTACCTTGAACGTTTTGACCCAAGTCTAACTTCACTATCTTGAACTTGTATATCTCAAAATGGTTCCAATCCTGGTAGTCTGTGTTATTTTCCATTCTTAATTAGAACACACAGATATTTTGGGTTATTTGACTTAACAAGATTCTCGGGCCGTAAAACATATCGGGTATCAATATATTGTAATAATTTATTAGCATTAAATAAGAATTACTTCATAATATCAGTAAAAATTTGGATTGGTTCATCCGATTCATGTCCGTCTGTACAATCTGATATATAGTTATGCTGTTAGCTTCTGTATTTTCATAAATTCAAACAAATTTGAACAAGAACAGGAAGACAATTATAAACAAGGATGTTATTTTTCGTCATCAGTATTAGCCTGCAGGTATACACAGAGAACAGTACATGTAATAAGTCAGAATAGGATAGTAATATATTCTGAATACACGGTATTTCAAATGAATTTTTTTTTTTTTTTTTAAATATATACATATCTTTTGATTTGGCTAAATATCATTCAGAAATAAGGATCATTCTGTTGCGAAAAGTTAAAGTTTTATTCGTTACATATTGTAAATACAAAAAAGTTTTATTCGTTACATATTGTAAATACAAAAAAGTTGCCAGCAAAAATGATTAAAATGTAAGAAAAGAATTCCAAATTTTTTTGGGGGGAATTTTAGAGAAAGAATTACCCTATGAAAATAAAGGATTTTTGTGGCGTTTCTGTTGAAGATTTAAAATATTTGAATTTTTTGTTAAATCAGAATGTTAATCTGTGAAAATAATTTTGGGTATTTTAATTGAAATATTTCATAATTTAATGCCAAAAGGCCCACGGTAATAAATGAACTTGAACTTGATTTAAATAGACATTTAATTATGCATTTTTGTTTATTTATTGTTTACTAAGAATGTCAATTTAAAGTAGGAAAAATGTTTTGCTTTATAGCATCAAATTTATTGTTTTAAAATTTTATTTTGATTTGAATGACAATAAATTGAAGTACTTCAGTATGTTTTTCTGTTCAATTTATCATTACAGTTAATCTTATTAGATTACATATTTTGAGTGGTTTTTTTTAATTACAAATTTATCTAAATGTTTTTGAAACTTGTTTATACTCATTTCTGATTAATTTACATAATTTGAAATAATAAATTAGATATTCATATATTTTAGGTGTTGAAAATTGTGCAATTTTGATATTGTAAATCAAATACATTAACAAATGACCAAGATATGATTCAAATTGGGCTAAAAATTAAATTATGGCAGTACATTTTGTATTTTATGAAATGTCCCGTTTTTGTTTCCTGTAAGCTTAAATCAACAAGATTTGTAAGATATACTAGCATTTTTTTATCCTAATACAGTACAAAATGAAATACTAGTTCCATTAATTTTTACAGCTGGACTTAGTCACTTTTTGAATCTTTATTCTACAGACGCACATCAAATTTTAATTTTAAAATATTTTACTGGATAAAAAGCAGATTTTAAATATATACCTAAGAAAATATGTATATTATAAACTTGCGATCAATTCAATGTTATGGGTTGTATATTTTGACTTGTACATAATACTACAAGTTGTACAACTGGCAATAACTAATTGATGCATCAATCAGAAACAGAAAGCACTCGACATCCTACTAAACAATTTTATATTAAAATTCAAGGGTACAGAACCCAAACATCATTTTTAATCAGACTCAAATACATAGTTCCAAATGATTTTGATTGAGATCTGAGAGGTTGGAAAATTGTTTCAGGTTTTAACTTAATAAACAAAATTTAAGAAAAAATATTTAACAGTTTGATCTACTTTTAATATCTAATCTAATTTTGAATTCTTGTAAATACAAACCATAATCAGAAGAAGTAATATTGGATCTGTTGATAAAATGTCTACAACTTTGTTTAGGTAAGGTCATTATTTAATTTGAGCCACAAAAGAATTTGAATGATTGTTTCAATTATAAATTTAACAAATAAAATCTTAATCTTTATGGAAACTGATTAATATAAGTTTTTTTTTAAAACTAGTTTCCGGATCCTATTCCTGCATATTCTCTGTCTATAATGTTGTATATATACTGTTGGAATGAAATAAAGTTTATATTAAATAAAATCTTAAAAACAAAACTGTCCGGTCTAATTTCTTATCTTAATTATTTCTTTTAATTTTTTTTCTCTAGAAAACGTTACGTAGAAAAAGAAATATCATATATCTACATATCTACAACTGTTTCTATTCAGGTGCACCTTAACCCTGTAACTCACATACAGTACTGTAGTATCACAGAACACGTTTTCAGGGCTAAAACTTTATAAATAGCCGGACTTCGGGTCAGTCAGAATAAGGAATTGTTTGATTAGTAGGTTATGGTGTCGTTTGATTTGGAAAGTCACCAAAAAAATAAAATAAACGGTTGTCAAATATTGCAGGGGACATAATATAACAGACAATTACTGATTTGTAGAGTGTAGATCTGGTTTGTTAGATTTTTTTTAAGCGTATGACTATAGTACTGGTAACAAACGGAATCATATTCAATTTCTACAATTGTTTAATTATGTTTAATATGCATTAAGGATCAACTTTTTCTTTACCATATTTCTGTTAATTTTAGTTGTACATCTCTTCTCCCGATAGTTGTAATTTTGGTTTCACTTTAATAAGTGTAGAGAGACACGTAACAATGTCTTAGTTTTAGGATCTTTATCAAACATCCTTCTTTACTTTTAAATTATTTGTCTTCTTTTTACTTAAATCAAGTGACATTTAGATTGTTGCAATTACATATTGAAAATTTTTTAATGTAAATTTGATTTGTTTGAAAACAAATATGAAAGAAATTATTTCAACTGACCTATATACATTCTACCACTAGCCTTCCACCTCTGGGTTGCGAGTTTGAAACCCACATGAGGTAATTGCCAAGTACTGACCATACGTCGGTTGGTTTTCTGTGGGTGCTCCAGCTTTCCTTCTCCTACAACATCTGGCATGTCCATAAATGACCCTGGCTGTTAATAGGACATAAAAGAAAATAAACTAAATTATTAGTGTACAGGAAGGGAGTGAGGGTGGGGTGGCTTAATGTGGGGACACCAAAGCACCTGAATAAAACCCACAAAGAGAAGGATTCTGAGGTCATTTTATGAACCCTCACAATAACAGTCAGAGATGTTTATGATAAAACAACTTATTTAGAGACATTCAGAGATCATACATTCATAAAGAATGATATTCAGAGATTTTGATACCCATTTTATCAAACTGTTTGAAAAGATTGATCTATTTATTACAGGAGACTTATGATAGTAATCCATACAGATCTATAACAAATTGGTTTATAGTTGATCTATTTATTACAGGAGACTACAGTAATCCATACAGATATATAACAAATTGGTATATAGTTGATCTATTTATTACAGGAGACTACAGTAATCCATACAGATATATAACAAATTGGTATATAGTTGATCTATTTATTACAGGAGACTACAGTAATCCATACAGATATATAACAAATTGGTATATAGTTGATCTATTTATTACTGGAGACTACAGTAATCCATACAGATATATAACAAATTGGTATATAGATTGATATATTTATTACAGGAGACTTATGATAGTAATCCATACAGATATATAACAAATTGGTTTGTTTTAGGTTGCCTGACAGTCCCCCAGACTCGGAACCTTACTCCCCTCCCGATGGGCACCGCAACATTCACGTGACGTCATCAGGTAGGTCACACAATCCCGTACTAATGTCACGGCGATCAAGCCAGGCAACATCAACTCCGATATTCACCTCTTGGTCATATCAGAACTTGTAAAAGAAAATTCTTCTATCATATTTGAATTTGTACATTGATTTGTACAATTTTCATTTCTATCGTATTAGAATTTGTACATTGATTTGTACAATTTTCATTTCTATCGTTTTAGAATTTGTATAATTTTCATTTCTATCGTATTATAAATTCTACAATATTCATTTGTATAACAATAGAATATGTACAAAATTCTTTTCTATCATATTGAAATTTGTACAATTTTCCATTTGTATCGTATTTGAATTTGTACAATTTTCATTTCTGTTGTATTAGAATTTGTACAATATTCATTTCTATCTTTGCCCTAGGTTAATATTTTATTCTACCAGGTGGTTATAACACCATATTGACCTCATCAAGGGTCCTTAATTGATAAATATCATATTAAAATTAGTACTGTATTTACGTCTGTGGCCTATAAGTTACAGCTGATTTCTATTGACTTTGACAGGAGACATACATACTTGTGAAATTGGGGATGGGGGAAGTACCTGATGAGGGAATCGGGAATGCTTACATTAATATTGAAATGCATAAACAGGAACAAATTGTCATCTTTTGTAAAGGATGTCTGTGACAAAATTTTTTACATTGAATGACACTGTAACTTTGATGCTGAAATTCACTTAGAGCCAAAGAAGAAAAGAAATAAAGTGATGTCCAAAATTGTGTGAAGATGTTGGAAGTCCTCTCATTGCCTAAATCTATCACCCCTAAAACTTCAAAATGAACTATTCCAACCTTTGTATTGGGAGAGTTCAAATGTGTCTTCAGGGGTAAATTAGTTAAAGACTAAATCCTCTTTGAAATATCTCTTTCACTTTTTTTATAAAATTGATATTTTGCTATTGTACTTTCTAAAGAAATAAGATCGCAGTTATGTGAGTAATTGTAATGTTAATATTACTTTTACTGTCTATTTCTAATGACATCTAACAGCCAATGAGATAAAAGGTAGGTTCTAGACAACAATATTGACATAACTTCTCGGTAAAGTACATTTCATATGTCTGCCATATTTGGTTGGTAAATACAGACAAGCAAGTTTCTTTAAATAAAACAGTTTTTACTGAAACTCCACAAATTATTTTTTAAACCGAAACTTTTGTCAAAGTAAGCTGTTTTCATTTAAGAAGTCTTTAAGATATTTTCAAAAAAATCTGAATATGGGAAAAAAAGTGTATTTTCTTGGAATTAGTTTTGATTAAATTTGATGTTGGATAAGTTTCTGAAAAACTCTGTCTTTGTGCTATATTTTGCTTAAATTTGAAGATAAAATCGACTTGTGACCGAAAGATTATCTTCGTATGAATTAAAAAAAAAATGAAGATGTTTCCTTTGAAAGTTTTATGATGACTACGTGCATGTATTAAAATGTTTTGATATTGATGGTTTCACATTCCACAATTATGGACTTTCATACTTTCAGCAGATTAATGACTGAGAAATGTTGGTACATTGTACTTTGTACTTTAAATATTAGTTTGGTGACTTTTGATTGGATGACAAATTTGATGACTTTTTACTGAATAACAAGCACATGCTCTCTTTGCAATGTAAACATGCGTTTCCTATCAATTCACAGAAGTACAGTCATTAACAGTATTAGTAATCTTCATATTTTTTTTTCCGTCAAATACTTCCCTATTTTCAATTAACTTTGATCTTTCTGATTCAAACTCAAATTTCTTAAAATTTTGTGAATTGATACAAATGTTTTGTAAACAGGAATCAACATCGGCCCGGCTATTATATATAGGTGTACGCAATCTAAAAATGATATGAGCATGTTTCATTGTTAATGATACATCTGAGACATTTATCTCCGTGGTAACGGCTCTATCAAGATTTTATCATCTCTGAAGATTATCTCCAGGTGGTAGTTACAATGGGTACTCTTTCCTCTGATTGGACCACACACACTATTGACCGTTCTAGTTTACCTAGGGTCGGGAGAGGTGGTCCGTGGTGGACTAATTATAGGGATAAGTGTCTGTGAAAACACCATAGCGATACAGAGGTCAAGGGTTATCACGGAAAAGATAGCAGGGTAGTTTTAAACAGTTTGAGAGGAGGAGGCCGTAAAGGGGATGCATGATGGTAAAGAGAGGTCAAAGGTTATTACAGAAGAGTTAGCAGGGTAGTTTTTTAATGGTTTGAAAGGAAGGGGCGGAAAAGGGGCTCCATGATGGTGGGGAGAGGTCAAAGGTTATTACAGAAGGGATAGCGGGTAGTTTTAAAAGGTTTGAGAGGAGAAGGTGGAAAAAGGAGGGCTGCATGATGGTATAGAATCAAAGGTTATTACAAAAAAGATAGGAGGGTAGTTTTAAACAGTTTGAGTGGAAGAGGCGGAAAAAGAGGCTACATGATGGTAGAGAGGTCAAAGGTTATTACTGAAGGGATAGCAGGGTAGTTTTAAACGGTTCGAGAGGATGCGGGAAAACGGGCTGCACACATGATGTTACAGAAGCTAATTAAGGGTTATTACAGATGAGTCAGAAAGGTAGTTTGAGAGGAGGAGGCGGAAAAAGGGCTGCTATATGATGGTAGATTTTATAAAACCTCACTGAAGATTAAGGTAGATTTACAAAGGAATAGTGGAAGAGTTTAGCTACATAATGATGGAGAGCTTTACAATGACACTTGAATTAGCAGACTAGTTTGAAATTGTTAACAAAGAAATGAAACAGGAAGGGAAAAAGATGAATGATAGAAAGATTAGGAGAAACCCTCTGAAAAGATGGAAAGTGAGTTTAGTTATAAGGTTACTGAATAGGACGTTGAAGAAGAGCTTAGGTACATAAATCTTTAGGGGAGTTCAAGAGAACTTGCTGAAGAGTAAGGTAATATATGGTATTACAATAGGGAAAAGAGGAAAAGAAGGAATAAGAGATTAGGTGCATTATATGGGATGAAGATGAGTTCTGAAAAACTCACTGAAGAGACAGCAGGGTACTTTTAAAAAGAGAGCAACAAGGAGGAAGAGACGGTCTATTAGATAATATATTCAGAAGAAGTGAAAATAGAAGTACTGGTAACCTCACTGCAGCCTGGTCTCGTGGGGTTTCTCCTGTACTCAAATTTCTTCACATTATACCCACTGTGCACTACCATCCGGATCAACAAGAATGATTTAAATTGGTTCATAGAACATTTTGAAATTGTTGTAAAAATGATAAAGTTAATTTTATTTCAAGCTATATATAGTAGAGTAGATTTAAATGGTGGGAAATGAAGAGAGGCTTTGTGTAATGAAGAAGATTTTAGGAGAACTCACTGAGGGGAGAGAGATTAGGGTAGATTTATAGAATTATGAAAGAATGAAGAAGAATGTAGTTTGACATAAGATGACATCGGAAGATTGGAAAAATTGAAGAGATTGTAGAGTAGCTTTAAAATATGAAGGAAGATGGTGTACGCAGTCGCTATGGGAAATTTTCTTTTGGGGACAAATCTTATATCGAGTTAAGAGATTTTTTCTAGAATGCCACAAATGTTTTTAGAATTCATAAAAAGTTCTGTAAAAAGATAAATGCAGGCATTTTGCATGCATTTGAACTCAATGAAATTATGTCTTCTTGGGGCATGGTTAATTAGGATATTCGTATCTTAAAAAATATAACATGTAATTATATTTGAATATAAAAAATGAACTTTGATGCGTCTACTTATTTTGTAATTGCTGTTAACAATAAACAAATAAAAACTGTTTTGCTGTGAAATTTATAAAAACCTGGGAAAATTAATGACAACAAAAGCCCTGTTGGAAAGTATTTAATTTTTAGGGAGAAAAAAAAAAGCACTATGTGAAAAGTTTGAAATATTTCTGTGTTCTAAAGTTGTATAGGTTTCAAAAGTCAATTGAAAACCAGGAGACGAACATATTCATCAATGTCAGGAAAGATATCGGAGAAAAAAGAAAGTTCTGTTCTCCATAATCAGATGCTATGTAAATCAAACCCGTCTGTTGGTGGCAGTCTTCTAAGGTTTCCAACAGAGTGCACGGTTTGGTGTTGAGTTTTCAAGTTCGGATCTCAAGGTCACGCCAGGAACAGGGCGTGCATGTTACCAAAATGACGGGGATCAGCCGTTCATCGCGTGCATTTGTCATTCCAGTCCTATTTCGCAGGATTTAAAATCGAGTGCAGTAAACTATAGATGTATTGGAACTTGAATAAATCTCTTAACAAGCAAACTTTTATTGAATGTGTGAATTGTATGCAGGTTGTCGGACATTTTCGTTTGGTATACTGGAAGTCATTGTTTCAATAACAGGTACATATATATATATATAGACATATTGGCATTTTGGGTATAGTAATCTTTTTCGGAATTTCAGAATAGTCTTGAATTTATTTCAATATTAATCAAAAATAATTTAAAGCAATTGTATGTTTTAAATAATTTCAAATCAAGTCCATTTCAAAGTGATATTGCAGAAATTTGATTTCTTTTGATATTTCTTGACAGTGATATAATTTTAAAATCCAACGGATTCCTGTGAACGACTGCTTATAATATTACTTTTGAGACAAGTTTAAGTTAAATGTATGCCTATTTAAAATTTGAAAATTTCAAAAATTGGGAATGTGATGTGATTCTTAAATGAAAGTTCTTTGTTTTAATTTGAATGTTCTTGAAAGTGTGTAACTTAATGAGTTTGTCTAAACCTTTGAGGTCACCTGGGGCAGTATAAGTGTATGTATTGTAGATAATGGTTTACGTGTATATTGAAACCTGTCGTAAGGGTAAACATTGTATTACTGGATCTTCTGAGAGGAAAACAATGATGATATCTCACTAACCCAAGGGCCCAGTGTCCTACTGTTCATGGTCGCCACATGAGGTGACGGCGCGGCTAGATACTGGCGGGGATGTCACCACACAAATAGGAATCTGATCCGTCCCTGTCTGTATAGGGCCGAAGTGGTGTATAGAACCCTTGTCAGTCGTAGCTATGGGATCTGATGTTGCTTCAATATTGTATCTAAAGATACAAAGTAGATGCTTGTCCATCATGTACAAAGTTTACGATCGGTTAACCTGTGGTATTGTGGTGTGGTCATTTGGTAAAAAGAACTTTGGACGGAGATACAACAAGACATTTTACTGTTGGGACATTTCAATTCCTGAACATAGGAGGACTATGATTGAGTTACTTTTCTGGGAAATTAAAGGCATCCTTGTTTTAATTCTGTTTCTCAAAGTTCTTGGTGCAAAATTTATGGCAAGAAAAGACACTTTGTTCTTGTCTTTGGTTGTGAGATGAACTTGACATAGTGTGAACTTTTAACTCACAAAAACAGCAACATTAGAAGTGTAAAATATGTTTGGATAGCCTACAGTTATTGGAGTAATTTTGAATTGTTGGATTATCTTAGCAAGACAATTGTGAACCAACTTAGGATTATTATAAAGATGGATTGGATTGGAAGTATAACAGGATTGGATCAATTTGGAACCTAACTGCAAGACTAATGATGGCTACACCACAGGTTTAACTAAATGTGGATACGGGTCTAACTAAAGTCTGGATACAGGTCTTACTAAAGTCTGGATACAGGTCTAGCTAAAGTCAGGATACAGGTCTAGCTAAAGTCTGGATACAGGTCTAACTAAAGGTGGTTAAAGTCTGGATACAGGTCTAGCTAAAGTCTGGATACAGGTCTTACTAAAGGTGTCTAAAGTCTGGATACAGGTCTAACTAAAAGTGTCTAAAGTCTGGATACAGGTCTAACTAAAGGTGTCTAAAGTCTGGATACAGGTCTAACTAAAGGTGGCTAAAGTCTGGATACAGGTCTAACTAAAAGTGTCTAAAGTCTGGATACAGGTCTAATTAAAGGTGTCTAAAGTCTGGATACAGGTCTAACTAAAGGTGTCTAAAGTCTGGGTACAGGTCTAACTAAAGGTGTCTAAAGTCTGGATACAGGTCTAACTAAAAGTGTCTAAAGTCTGGGTACAGGTCTAACTAAAGGTGGCTAAAGTCTGGATACAGGTCTAACTAAAGGTGTCTAAAGTCTGGACAGGTCTAACTAAAGGTGACTAAAGTCTGGATACAGGTCTAATTAAAGGTGTCTAAAGTCTGGATACAGGTCTAACTAAAGGTGTCTAAAGTCTGGATACAGGTCTAACTAAAAGTGTCTAAAGTCTGGATACAGGTCTAATTAAAGGTGTCTAAAGTCTGGATACAGGTCTAACTAAAGGTGTCTAAAGTCTGGATACAGGTCTAACTAAAGGTGTCTAAAGTCTGGATACAGGTCTAACTAAAAGTGTCTAAAGTCTGGATACAGGTCTAATTAAAGGTGTCTAAAGTCTGGATACAGGTCTAACTAAAGGTGTCTAAAGTCTGGATACAGGTCTAACTAAAGGTGTCTAAAGTCTGGGTACAGGTCTAACTAAAGGTGTCTAAAGTCTGGATACAGGTCTTACTAAAGGTGTCTAAAGTCTGGATACAGGTCTTACTAAAGGTGTCTAAAGTCTGGGTACAGGTCTAACTAAAGGTTGCTAAAGCCTGGATACAGGTCTTACTAAAGGTGGCTAAAGTCTGGATACAGGTTTAACTAAAGGTATCTAAAGTCTGGATACAGGTCTAGCTAAAGGTGTCTAAAGTCTGGGTACAGGTCTAACTAAAGGTGTCTAAAGACTGGATACAGGTCTTACTAAAGGTGTCTAAAGTCTGGGTACAGGTCTAACTAAAGGTTGCTAAAGCCTGGATACAGGTCTAACTAAAGTGGCTAAAGTTTGGATACAGGTCTTACTAAAGGTGTCTAAAGTCTGGATACAGGTCTAACTAAAGGTGTCTAAAGTCTGGGTACAGGTTTAACTAAAGGTGGCTAAAGTCTGGATACAGGTCTAACTAAAGGTGTCTAAAGTCTGGATACAGGTCTAACTAAAGGTGTCTAAAGTCTGGATACAGGTCTAACTAAAGGTGTCTAAAGTCTGGATACAGGTCTTACTAAAGGTGTCTAAAGTCTGGATACAGGTCTAACTAAAGTGGCTAAAGTCTGGATACAGGTCTAACTAAAGGTGTCTAAAGTCTGGATACAGGTCTTACTAAAGGTGTCTAAAGTCTGGATACAGGTCTAACTAAAGGTGGCTAAAGTCTGGATACAGGTCTTACTAAAGGTGTCTAAAGTCTGGATACAGGTCTAACTAAAGTGGCTAACGTCTGGATACAGGTCTAACTAAAGGTGTCTAAAGTCTGGATACAGGTCTAACTAAAGGTGTCTAAAGTCTGGATACAGGTCTAACTATAGGTGGCTAAAGTCTGGATACAGGTCTAACTAAAGGTGGCTAAAGTCTGGATACAGGTCTAACTAAAGGTGGCTGAAGTCTGGATACAGGTCTAGCTAAAGTCTGGATACAGGTCTTACTAAAGGTGGCTTAATCTGTATACAGTTCTAACTAAAGATGGTCAAAGTCTGGATACAGGTCTAACTAAAGGTGGCTTAATCTGTATACAGTTCTAACTAAAGGTGGCTAAAGTCTGGATACAAGTCTAACTAAAAGTGGTTAAAGTCTGGATACAGGTCTAGCTAAAGTCTGGATACAGGTCTAACTAAAGGTGTCTAAAGTCTGGATACAGGTCTAGCTAAAGTCTGGATACAGGTCTAGCTAAAGTCTGGATACAGGTCTAACTAAAGGTGGCTAAAGTCTGGATACAGGTCTAGCTAAAGTCTGGATACAGGTCTAGCTAAAGTCTGGATACAGGTCTAACTAAAGGTGGCTAAAGTCTGGATACAGGTCTAGCTTCAGTCTGGATACAGGTCTAACTAAAGGTGGCTAAAGTCTGTATACAGGTCTAACTAAAGGTGTCTAAAGTCTGGATACAGATCTAACTAAAGTCTGGATACAGGTCTAACTAAAGGTGTCTAAAGTCTGGATACAGGTCTAACTAAAGTCTGGATACTGGTCTTACTAAAGGTGTCTAAAGTCTGGATACAGGTCTAACTAAAGGTGGCTATAGTCTGGATACAAGTCTAACTAAAGTCTGGATACAGGTCTAGCTAAAGTCTGGATACAAGTCTAACTAAAGGTGTCTAAAGTCTGGATACAGTTCTAACTAAAGGTGGCTAAAGTCTGGATACAGTTCTAACTAAAGGTGGCTTAATCTGTATACAGTTCTAACTAAAGGTGGTTAAAGTCTGGATACAGGTCTAACTAAAGGTGGCTTAATCTGTATACAGTTCTAACTACAGGTAGCTGAAGTCTGGATACAGGTCTAACGTAAGGTGGCTAAAGTCTGGATACAGGTCTAGCTAAAGGTGGCTAAAGTCTGGATACAGGTCTAGCTTCAGTCTGGATACAGGTCTAACTAAAGGTGGCTAAAGTCTGTATACAGGTCTAACTAAAGGTGTCTAAAGTCTGGATACAGATCTAACTAAAGTCTGGATACAGGTCTAACTAAAGGTGTCTAAAGTCTGGATACAGGTCTAACTAAAGTCTGGATACAGGTCTTACTAAAGGTGTCTAAAGTCTGGATACAGGTCTAACTAAAGGTGGCTATAGTCTGGATACAAGTCTAACTAAAGTCTGGATACAGGTCTAGCTAAAGTCTGGATACAAGTCTAACTAAAGGTGTCTAAAGTCTGGATACAGTTCTAACTAAAGGTGGCTAAAGTCTGGATACAGTTCTAACTAAAGGTGGCTTAATCTGTATACAGTTCTAACTAAAGGTGGCTAAAGTCTGGATACAGGTCTAACTAAAGGTGGCTTAATCTGTATACAGTTCTAACTACAGGTAGCTGAAGTCTGGATGCAGGTCTAACGTAAGGTGGCTAAAGTCTGGATACAGGTCTAGCTAAAGGTGGTTAAAGTCTGGATACAGGTCTAACGTAAGGTGGATACAGGTCTAACTAAAGGTTGCTAAAGCCTGGATACAGGTCTAACTAAAGGTGGCTATAGTCTGGATACAGGTCTAGCTAAAGGTGGCTATAGTCTGGATACAGGTCTAACTAAAGGTGGCTATAGTCTGGATACAGGTCTAACTTAGCCTGGGTACAGGTCTAGCTGGATACAGGAATAACTTAAGTTGGCTAAATTCTGGATAATGTCTTTCTTAAGGCTTGATAAACATGGATACATATCTAACTAAAGTCTGGATACAGGTAGATACATGTCTAACTGAAGTTGACTAAAGCCTGAATACAGGGAAATACAGGTCTAACTATGCCTGGTATCAGGGGATACAGGTCTAACTTAAGGCTTGATAAAAGTGGATACATCTCTAACTAAGCCTTGATATAAGTGGATATAGGACTAAGCCTGAATACAGGTAAATACAGGAGAAGCTGTAGATGGATATCCAGATTCAACTTAAAGGGGATACAGGTGAAGCTAAAGGTAGATTTATAGATGTAATTTCAACCTAAGGCAGATGTACCTGAAGGTAGACTTACACTTCCAAATTAAGGTGGATACAGGAATATTGTACAGGTGGATACAGCCAGGCTGTATATATCAAGTGTAACTTAATGTGGATACAGGAATATTGTACAGGTCGATACAGCTAGGCTGTATATATCAAGTGTAACTTAAAGTGGATACAGGAATATTGTACAGGTGGATACTGCTAGGCTGTATATATCAAGTGTAACTTAAGGTGGATACAGGAATATTGTACAGAGGGATACAGCTAGGCTGTATATATCAAGTGTAACTTAAAGTGGATACAGGAATGTTGTACAAATGGATACAGCTAGGCTGTATATATCAAATGTAACTTAAAGTGGATACAGGAATATTGTACAGGTGGATACAGCTAGGCTGTATATATCAAGTGTAACTTAAAGTGGATACAGGAATAGTATACAGGTGGATACAGCTAGGCTGTATATATCAAATGTAACTTAAAGTGGATACAGGAATATTGTATAGGTGGATACAGCTAGGCTGTATATATCAAGTGTAACTTAAGGTGGATACAGGAATATTAAACAGATTGATACAGCTAGGCTGTATATATCAAGTGTAACTTTAAAGTGGATACAGGAATATGTACAGGTGAATACATGTATGCTGTATAGATGAGTGCAGGTGTACCGAAAGATGGATACAGCTAGACAGGTGAATACAATTGTATCCTAATATGGATTAACTTCACATACTTTGAATGGATACAATTAAATGTACACTCAGGTGGATACAGGTGAGTTATCAACATCCAGGTGAATACAGTTGTTCTGTTAACTGGTGATGGACAAGGAATGTTGTACAAAGTGTTATCGTCTTGTGGAGCTGAACCTCTGTATATTATTTATATTTAAACATAATTGAATTAAAACATTTTTTTTTTTTTTGCAATTTATTTGGATTAGACAATCCAGATTTTGAAAAAATTAAGAATGATTTTACTTTGCCCCTATAGAGGTCAGTACGACTTTTTTCCCATCAGTAATTATAACTACAATGTTCAGTTTTACCAGTGCTGTAATCAAGTGGATGAAAAATATCTAAATCTAAAAACGAACAAATATGATCTAAATATAATTACACATGCTTCACGTGGCTGAAATTGTGAGGAAGTGAGTTTGGCGGAGATTGGTACCTTAACGGTTAGGTCAGGGGTCGAGTGTTCCGCTACAAGGACTCATCCTGGTACTTGGCAGGTCAATAAGTAACGATACAGACTGACATGTGTACGCGTTGTGTAAGGATAGCATGTTGTACTTCCCACAAGTAGTGTGAATCGTAAGTAGCCACGACAATGGGGTCAGGTTTTATGGGCCCCTCCTGTCACTGAAGAATAATATTGTCACTTCAAGAAAACAATATATAGCCTAACTAGTAAACAGTAAACTTATCGTGATTTTGTTTTCCGTCAAATTAAAAAAAAAATGTGTTCACTTATTAACATTTTCCCCCTGAGGTGGATATGAGTATGCATTAACCCATAGTTTGTGATATTGACATCTACGCATGCATAATGTATCTGTGGCTGTTCAAAACTCAGTGAAATATTTTCTCAACGTCATTTCTTTCATTATTTGCAATTTAAAAAAAAAACATTTGTTGTTGAGTTACTCAAAATTAGATTATATAATTTTTTTTTGACAAGTTGTAAAATAATTCCTTAGTAAAAAAAAAAAAAAAATGCATTTTAATCAAAAGAATTGATATACTCTAAACTGAAGTCACAAAATAGAACACTGAGTAGGTTATTTGATGTGAAAAATATAATTCATAATTATTTTACAGTCCATATTTTTGCATGAACTGTTCTACAAAATCGTATTTAAAGTCAGGCTTATAGTGTATTTTTTTTTCAAATTTAACAAATTGAATTTACAAAATCACACAGTTTAACAAAAAAAAATCAGTGTAACGAAGAAAAAAAAAACCTATACCAGATATAAATCATATACAGTGACTAAACTAATTACGCTTGTTTGTTTTCGATTTATGAACAAAGGTTGCCATATCGACTGTTTTAACCGGCATTTATAGATTCCGCTGATAAAAACTTTTGTCAATACTTTACAGAGTTTGTCGTGCATTTGACATGTTGGAAATGGTTATCAATATTCGGCGGAATCACGGTCTATATCCGACAATTATAGATATTGATTCGGTATGGTCGACACGGCTGCAGATCTGGCTGTCGGATTTGGTTGTATAGACTGTAGACTAGAAACAGGAGTAATAGATGTCTTGTTTTAGGAGTACCGAAATAAATTCGACATATTTAGGATATATTTTTGGGTATTTTTATTACTGGATTTTTCGGAATATACCTGAATTATTGATGTGGTTTTTTTAACCAAGATTTATAAAAAAAATGGTTCAATAATTGTAATTTCATTTTTAGTTATCTTACTTAAATGTAATAAGGAAGATGTTTAACTATTGTGTAATGAAATATAATTTTGATGCCAGAAGATTTAGAGAAAAATATTTTAATAATTTCAATTCAGTTTTAAATAACAAAATTGATAAGAAAATAATATAATAATATTTATTTAACTTGTAACTTAGCATAGATTTATAAGAGAAATGTCTGCTAAAACAGTTAGCACCTGGAATAACCTAAGTTTATTTTTTTGTGACTACCTTCTTTTTACCAGCAAACCTATTTTACTTTAAAGTGAAAAGAATGAATTATTTCATGATTTTGTCATTTTTGTACTTTTTCAAAACATCATCTTGCCAATAAAATTTGTCCCTTACAAGTCATGTTGAATTAAATTGGTTACAAGAAACTAAACCGATTTTATTCAAACCATTTAAGAGGAAGAAAAAAATGAAATTCAAAATCTGATTTTGCAGGTGAGAAATATTCCTAAACAGACTCTAACCTTAAAACTCAGAAACAAATTTACTGATAAAATAAAATTTCTTCAATTTTTTATCATTCAGAGGTTGTTTCAATTTGATTTTGAAATAAAGACCCTACCTAGTAATTCATAAGGCATTGGTTAAACCCCTTCATTTCCCTCCTGCATTTTTTCCTTTTTTTTCTTTAAATATACATAGTTTACCATCTTTTATAAAGTTCTTTCCCATATATCAAAGAAAAGTACGGAGAGATTTTTGGAAATTTGAGTAAAATCTAGATAAAGTGTACAAAGAAAACAGATTTTTTTTTCAATTTGTTAAAACTCTTTTAAGGATAAATCTCAATGTCAAAATAAGTGTCATATTTGTGAAAGATAGGCTAGCGTTTCAAATTAATTACCTGTTTGTACAATATGTTTGTTCTGTGACAGAACTGTGTTCCAAGTCAGGTTGTGTATTTGATCTGACAACTTGATGTGTCACAAATTCCGCTAAGTACTGGGAATTCTTTGTTGGGCCAAATTTTTTCGTAATGTATCAGAAAAAAAAAGTTTATTTTTATACACTAACAGTTTTCAAAAAACTTCAGCAAAACAATATATGTCAACTCATTCATCCCTGAAGACACATTTGAACTCTTCCAATTCCAAGATTGGAATAGTTCATTATGAAATTTTAGGGGTGAATAAGTCAAAATATATACTGGAATAAAAACATTCTTATATAAAAAGAAGCCATCTTGCTGTCAGAGATGGAAAAATTGAGATAAAATGCAAAAAAAATATTATAGTTTTAAAATACACAAATTGTCTTAAGGTGACTAAAGGACCATTAAATTTGACAAAATCAAATGAGAAATTCTTTCTGTTATATGTCTCAAATAAAAAAATTATGATCTGAATATATATAATTGGTGTATCTTAGGTGTGAACTTAATTAAATACTAATACATGTTCAATTTCAGCTCCGTTTTTGTGAAAGAAAAATATTTTCTATTAGGCATTGATATTTTCTGTTTCACATGCATGAAAAATGTTAAATTCTTAGGTATTTTTTATGTGACTTAGATGTTTGTATAAGTATATTTCGTAAAATAAGAGTTACTTCTCGACGAAAAATTATTTAGTTAGAACCTTAAAGGGCATTTGCTAGTATTCAGGTGAAAATATTTTACTTGTAAGTTAATTAACAAAATATTGTTGCACGTACCCAACAATAAAAATTTGGGTAGGTATACTGGAATCAGCCTGCTATTACAATTCCTCCGTCTGTCACGTTCGAGTTTTGGGGCTGATATCTTAAGAATCTGGCCAAGCATTCAATACTTATACTACTGTGGTGATTTTTGCTTTCGATCGTATCATATATGTTGTTTATTATAAAGCTTTGATTTGAAAACTGTTTCTTGAACTAAAAGAAATCTGGGTACCTGTGACGAATGTTGATGTAATTATTTGAGGCTAAAAAGAATATTTCGAACAAAAAGATATCTGAATAGCTGTGACGAAATTTAATAAAATTATTTGAGACTAAAAAGAATATTTTGAAAAAAAGATATCTGCATAGATGTGACAAATATTGATATAATTATTTGAGGCTAAAAATAATATTTTGATATGAAAATGACCTGGTGAGACAAATAAATTGTGTGGTGTAGTTTGTTTTAAAGAGAGGGTATTTCCGGAGTGTAATCTTCACACTTATGGTGATATGTCCCACGTGCTTGCTAAGTTTTCCACAGTAGGTATTGACTTCCAGAAGTAGCTGGAATGTACATTTATTGGTTACCGGTAAACAATTAATTTTTCGTTTTAAAAAAAAACGGTTCAAACTTAAACACAACTGCAACATCATTACCTTATACACTATAGTTGGTGATACGAATAGCTTTTTGAAATGTAGGAATTTAATTAAATTTTATGCTCAATTTAACATATTTATAAAAAAATAAATAAATTATGTGTGTATCTGATGACAACTCTGTGATGTTGTCAAAAAAATTTAACAAAAAAAAAACGGAAAATAAGTGAACAAAGTTCAATTGAATTTTATGGTCAATTAATTTGATGTGTGAAAAATTGAGCAAGGCTAATTCAGGATTACAGTTGGATTCCCAATCTCAATAGATGTGTGTAATCGGATCAGCGACGACGCGCATGTTGGACGTTTATTGGGGGGATTAGTCGTATAATTTGAAAGGCGTCATTGTCGACGATGAAGAAATCGGCTGTGCCGAATAGATATACCAAATTAACGGGAGTGAAAAAACACATTGGTTATCTTAGACCTGAATCTCTCTCACATCATTACGGTTTTAAAGAAGGTGTGAATTTTGTAAGAAAATGCTGTAGTTTTTGTTGATTTACGGAGCTATTTTGCAACTTACATGAAACGTTTGTCAAACTAAATGTGTCACAAATTCCGTTAAGTACAGCGGAACTTACACACAAATCGTTTGTCAAACTAAATTCAATAAAATGTCCTGATAAACAATTATTTATCTAATTGGGGGACTTCAGTACCTTGTGCTGGTTATATATTTCTTGTTTACATGTACAATTTGCAATAAAGGACAGGACATTATATATTGATATTGAGTTTAAGGATCTTACAAGATGTAGAAGGGACGCAATAATGTAAATTTAATTGTAAAAAGGCACTGTAGAGGAAAATTTAGAGGTTTGATGTTGTTTAAATAAAAAAATTAAGATTAATTAAGAAAAGACAAAAAGAAAATCAAATTAATTAAGAAAAGACTGTTACAAATATATTTATTCATTCCTTGTAAATGATTGGGATACATCTGTCAAACTTTTTCAAAATTTTTAATTATCTGAGTTTGAGATAAGAAATTTGGACTGTATATATATGATTTAAATTGATTATCACTTCAGCTTCAAAAATCAGATTTTGCATTTTATATTTGTATATAGATTGATTTTATTTTAATATAATTCTAGTCTTATTTTGCATTTATTATGATGTATACCAAACTAAAATAAACTGTAATAACGAAATATTATAATATGCGGTTAGTTATAAATTGTCTTATCAAAATTAATAGTAGTCTATGTAAGTAATTTTTCAGCCTAATGACCAAACCACAGTTCAATATGATAAGTAAATTAATAAAGATGTACAAAAATTGGTGAATCCTAATTATTTCTTAAGATATGGAAAATCGGCAAATATATCTACGTACGTATGTATATGTAGGTATTGTTACTAATGAGCATCAGACAAAAAACAATTAATTTAGGTTTTTTATCTCGATTGTTGTTGTAAAATCCCCTAAACAATGTAAACAATGGGGTACAGGTGAAACAGGTATCTGTCTTGACTCTTAACGAGTTAATTACAGGTATAAAAATCACTTAACAGAAAAAATAACATCTGCATATGCAACACTGTGACATCTCTGTTCGCCAATGTTTCGAGAAATTTACGACCAGTGTCGTTAATTAATTAGCCGTACATACGATGTGACTAATTAGGTATGACAGGATATCGATGTAGGTAGTCGTATGTCCCGATACCTACCGCTAATTGATTACAGCGATTAAAAAAATGATACAAAACATGCTGAGAATTATATAGGGATTGTTGACATGCTTAATTACCGGTCACTGGCCAAATTTTCCTCCTTTATGAATCTTGGGATGATTTATTTCATTTTTGAACTTGGTTTATCGGTACAAAATTAGATATAGATATAAAATGTACTTCATGCCACTTTTTCCCCCCCTGATCTACAGTAAAACATTATACAAATTTACATACAGGGAAATAGTTTGGAGAAAATCCTTTTATCAGATTTGTATGGCAGACTAACACAAAACTGCTTTAGAACAGTGCAACAAAAGCGTGACAATGTTGAAACAGCAGTGTGCCTATGGTAGTTACACAAAGGCCGTCAGCGAGCCGTATTGGGTTTCCGAGACGGATCGTACCAGGTACGGAGTCGCGACCCTTTGCCTGTAAATACACCTGGTGCTATATGGCAGTGTACAGAGAGGGGACCAAAACCCTGTCCGTACTCTGTCAACGTTCTTACAACAATATTCAATTTGCCTCGTAAATCTGCACGGAGAAAAAGGCCAAGCTTGTTCCTATCCGACGCAAGGTCTCGCTTTTCTTTTCAGTGAATCAGGGCCAACCATTATACACTCATTATAGCTAGCTATCACAAGGCTGGTCTAGATTAATACTCGTTAGCAGTTTGGCTAATTTACAAGATGTCGTTTCATACTATGATAATCGTATTGTACTCAGTGTCAGAGATGAGTCATTTACTCATATTGTACCGAGTGCTCTGACAATGTCTATACTCCGATTGTGACATACCGTGTGATTTTGTACTCAAACTGAGCAGGTTTTGTCATGGATTGGCTATACTCAGACTGGATATATGATACTCAAACTTTGTAATGATACTCAAAATGATGATCTATACTTACAACTGTACTAAATATACCATATATTGGTAAATATACCATATGATATTGGTATACAATTCAACTGTACAGAATATATACCATATAGTTGGTGTGCAATTCAACTGTTCTGAAAATACTACCATATAACTGGTAAATATACCATATGATTGGTATAAAATTCAACTGTATCGAGTATACCATGTATATATGATATACAATTAAACTCCAATTTACGACATACAATGTAAGTTAGTTCCAGTTCTGCATCACAGATTCTGGTAATAATCATGTGTCTTCCTATTTGTCTGTCTGTGTGTCTGTCGGTCCATTCGATTCCGGAGAACGTAAAAGCTGCTCTTTTTGAAATTTGATCTGGTGATGTACTGTGATGTTTAGATGTGCAATAAGGGTATAAAGAGTTTCCAAGTTCAAGGTCACTGTCTCTATAAATAGACAATGGTGATGCATGCAGTCACGCACATAAGCATGAGGCCCATTGTAACTGCATATTTGTGGGCTTTATCTAGTTTAAGTTATAAATCAGACCCATGACATTGACTTCAGTATATTCTGAATCATCTTTCAAGACTATACCCAATATATTTAGTGTAAAACTACGAGATGTTTCAGTGTTGTGAGCTCGTTTCATGATCTAATGTGGCAGATGCATATATTTATGATACAAACTAGATGCATGATCATGGTCATGTTCAAGCTTTACACGAATGGGAATTTCCCTTAAATCGTTCACCACTGAAGATACATTTCAACTCTTCCAAATCAATGATTGGAATAGTTCATTACAAAACTTCAGGGGTGAATGAGTAAAACTTAATCTGTTGAGCAGACCTCCAGGAAACTCCAGGGGTCCGGTGGTTCAAATCCCACTGGAAGGATAGAATTCTGTTTCCTGTTTCGTAAATTACATGTCTTTTTAGCCCTCTCTATAGTGATAGGAATTTTGAACCTAGATTGTTATGGTGTTCAAGGGTGAACACATTTCGTTTCAACAAATTTTATTGAAAAACAAAAGGATTGGACAACAGGCAAACCTATATTATGGTCCTCTCCAGTTTAAAATGGGAGATATTATTTCATTGTGGTCAATTTTAACTCTTTTACCCCTGAAATTCCAAAATGAACTATTCCATCTTTGGAATTGGAATGGTTCAAATTTGTCTTCAGGGGTGAACGAGTTAAGTTAATTACTAGCTTTGTACAAAGAGATGTTTCTCAGCGGACTTAGGGAAGCTTAAGACACTGGTTCTCAGTATGTAGCTAGCACATTATTCTATGATAAGTAATTAATTTTTCTTGAATACATTTCTCTTTTGAAATTTGTTTTTAAGTGTGTATGTGAAATCAAATCAACAGATATTTACAAAATATCTCAAGAATCAGACATACTTAGTCCCGTTAAAAAATGCTGACTATACGATAAAGTATTTTCCCTTTTATCAAGTGTGATAATTTATAAGAAGTCAATTTTTAACGTTGAATTAAGTTTGTGTGTATATTATTTCTGAAGTACCTGCATTTGAATTTACTTTTTTTTACGTTTTGTGTTTTGGGACTAGCACTTGCGTCCCCAAATGTTTATCTAACCCTGGTTTTACAAATAACTGTTTCAAATTCCGCAGCTAGACTGTGCTCTATTGAAACATTGTGTCTCTGAGCAGAAGCTTTAATTCATAGCCTTACAAAAAAAAAACAACTCTCCAGCGGGTGAGGTTCAGAAAGTAGGACAAACTATATAGATATAATGATATGAAGGGTTTTTCAATATTCAATATTGAAGGAAGCATTCATACCACTGAGGTAAATACTTTAAACAATATTGTATTAACATTTCTTTCATTATTCCTATTGTCAGTTAGGAAGTTTATGATAGAATGCATAAGTACTTTGATCAAAGAAATATTGATATTTTAGAAACTTGAATGAGAAATGTTCCCCCTATTATGGCTTAATGAGTCGTTGACAGAGGGATTTCAGGGACTGGAGGGTTGATATTACCTTTTGATTGCCCCAAGACTCCGGAATTTCAAACCTTAGAGTGTGACATAGATATTGTACCCTAGGGGGTGACAGAGACATCATACCCTAGGGGGTGACAGAGATATCATACACTAGGGGTGACAGAGATATCATACCCTAGGGGTGACAGAGATATCATACCCTAGGGGTGACAGAAATATCATACTCTAGTGGTGACAGAGAAATCATACCCTAGGGGGTGACAGAGCTATCATACCCTAGGGGTGACAGAGATATCATACTCTAGGGGTGACAGAGAAATCATACCCTAGGGGGTGACAGTGATATCATACCCTAGGGGTGACAGATATATCATACTCTAGTGGTGACAGAGATATCATACACTAGGGGTGACAGAGATATCATACTCTAGGGGTGACAGAGAAATCATACCCTAGGGGTGACAGAGATATCATACACTAGTGGTGACAGAAATATCATACTCTAGGGGTGACAGAGATATCATACCCTAGGGGTGACAGAAATATCATACTCTAGGGGTGACAGAGAAATCATACCCTAGGGGTGACAGAGATATCATACACTAGTGGTGACAGAAATATCATACTCTAGGGGTGACAGAGATATCATACCCTAGGGGTGACAGAAATATCATACTCTAGGGGTGACAGAGAAATCATACTCTAGGGGTGACAGAGAAATCATACACTAGTGGTGACAGAGATATCATACTCTAGGGGTGACAGAGATATCATACACTAGTGGTGACAGAGACATCATACCCTAGGGGTGACAGAGATATCATACCCTAGGAGGGACAGAGAAATCATACCCAAGGGGTGATAGAGATATCATATCCTAGGAGGGACAGAGAAAGCATACCCTAGGGGTGACAGGGAAATCATACCCGAGGGGTGACAGATATATCATACTCTAGTGGTGACAGAGATATCATACCCGAGGGGTGACAGTGATATCATACCCTAGGGGTGACAGAGATATCATACCCTAGGTGTAACAGAGGTATCATACCCTAGGGGTGACAGAGATATCATACCCTAGGGGGTGACAGAGACATCATACTCTAGGGGTGACAGAGAAATCATACCCTAGGGGGTGACAGAGAAATCATACCCTAGGGGTGACAGACATCATACCCTAGGGGCTGGCAGAGATATCATACCCTAGGGGGTGACAGGAAAATCATACCCTAGGGGTGGCAGAGATATCATTCCCTAGGGGTGACAGAGACATTATACCCTAGGGGTGACAGAGAAATCATACCCTAGGGGGTGACAGAGATATCATACCCTAGGGGTGACAGAGATATCATACCCTAGGGGTGACAGAAATATCATACTCTAGTGGTGACAGAGAAATCATACCCTAGGGGGTGACAGAGATATCATACCCTAGGGGTGACAGAGATATCATACTCTAGGGGTGACAGAGAAATCATACCCTAGGGGGTGACAGTGATATCATACCCTAGGGGTGACAGATATATCATACTCTAGTGGTGACAGAGATATCATACACTAGGGGTGACAGAGATATCATATTCTAGGGGTGACAGAGAAATCATACCCTAGGGGTGACAGAGATATCATACACTAGTGGTGACAGAAATATCATACTCTAGGGGTGACAGAGATATCATACCCTAGGGGTGACAGAAATATCATACTCTAGGGGTGACAGAGAAATCATACCCTAGGGGTGACAGAGATATCATACACTAGTGGTGACAGAAATATCATACTCTAGGGGTGACAGAGATATCATACCCTAGGGGTGACAGAAATATCATACTCTAGGGGTGACAGAGAAATCATACTCTAGGGGTGACAGAGAAATCATACACTAGTGGTGACAGAGATATCATACTCTAGGGGTGACAGAGATATCATACACTAGTGGTGACAGAGACATCATACCCTAGGGGTGACAGAGATATCATACCCTAGGGGTGACAGGGAAATCATACCCGAGGGGTGACAGATATATCATACTCTAGTGGTGACAGAGATATCATACCCGAGGGGTGACAGTGATATCATACCCTAGGGGTGACAGAGATATCATACTCTAGTGGTGACAGAGAAATCATACTCTAGGGGTGACAGATATATCATACTCTAGTGATGACAGAGATATCATACCCTAGGGGTGACAGATATATCATACTCTAGTGGTGACAGAGATATCATACCCGAGGGGTGACAGTGATATCATACCCGAGGGGTGACAGATATATCATACTCTAGTGGTGACAGAGATATCATACCCTAGGGGTGACAGAGATATAATACCCTAGGGGTGACAGAGATATCATACCCTAGGGGTGACAGAGATATCATACCCTAGGGGTGACAGAGATATCATACCCTAGGGGTGACAGAGATATCATACCCTAGGGGTGACAGAGATATCATACTCTAGTGGTGACAGAGATATCATACCCTAGGGGTGACAGAGATATCATACCCTAGGAGGGACAGAGAAAGCATACCCTAGGGGTGACAGGGAAATCATACCCGAGGGGTGACAGAGATATCATACTCTAGTGGTGACAGAGATATCATACCCTAGGGGTGACAGAGATATCATACCCTAGGGGTGACAGAGATATCATACTCTAGTGGTGACAGAGATATCATACCTTAGGGGTGACAGAGTAATCATACTCTAGGGGGTGACAGAGATATCATACCCTAGGGGTGACAGATATATCATACTCTAGGGGTGACAGAGAAATCATACCCTAGGGGTGACAGATATATCATACTCTAGTGGTGACAGAGAAATCATACCCTAGGGGTGACAGATATATCATACCCTAGGGGTGACAGAGAAATCATACCCTAGGGGTAACAGATATCATACCCTAGGGGTGACAGAGATATCATACCCTAGGGGTGACAGAGATATCATACCCTAGGGGTGACAGATATATCATACTCTAGGGGTGACAGAGAAATCGTACCCTAGGGGTGACAGATATCATACCCTAGGAGGGACAGAGAAATCGTACCCTAGGGGTGACAGAGATATCATACCCTAGGGGTGATAGAGAAATCATACGCTAGGGGGTGACAGAGATATCATACCCTAGGGGTGGCAGAGATATCATACCCTAGGGGTGACAGATATCATACTCTAGTGGTGACAGAGATATCATACCCTAGGGGTGACAGAGATATCATACCCTAGGAGGGACAGAGAAAGCATACCCTAGGGGTGACAGAGATATCATACTCTAGTGGTGACAGAGATATCATACCCTAGTGGTGACAGAGATATCATACTCTAGTGGTGACAGAGATATCATACTCTAGTGGTGACAGAGATATCATACTCTAGTGGTGACAGAGATATCATACCCTAGGGGTGACAGAGATATCATACCCTAGGGGTGACAGAGATATCATACCCTATGGGTGACAGAGATATCATACCCTAGGGGTGACAGAGATATCATACCCTAATGGTGACAGAGATATCATACCCTAGGGGTGACAGAGATATCATACCCTTGGGGTGACAGAGATATCATACTCTAGTGGTGACAGAGATATCATACTCTAGTGGTGACAGAGATATCATACCCTTGGGGTGACAGAGATATCATACTCTAGGGGTGACAGAGATATCATACTCTAGTGGTGACAGAGATATCATACTCTAGTGGTGACAGAGATATCATACCCTAGTGGTGACAGAGATATCATACCCTAGGGGTGACAGAGATATCATACCCTAGGGGTGACAGAGATATCATACCCTAGGAGGGACAGAGAAAGCATACCCTAGGGGTGACAGGGAAATCATACCCTAGGGGTGACAGAGATATCATACCCTAGGAGGGACAGAGAAAGCATACCCTAGGGGTGACAGAGATATCATACCCTAGGGGTGACAGAGAAAGCATACCCTAGGGGTGACAGAGATATCATACCCTAGGGGTAACAGAGATATCATACCCTAGGGGTGACAGAGATATCATACCCTAGGAGGGACAGAGAAATCATACCCTAGGGGTGACAGAGATATCATACCCTAGGGGTGACAGAGATATCATACCCTAGGGGTGACAGAAATATCATACCCTAGGGGTGACAGAGATATTATACCCTAGGGGTTACAGAGACTCTAACTCAAGGAGGTAACAAGAAATAAATTACCTGGATGACAGAAATCTTGAACAGGTAAAACATGACAATTATAATGAACAATGGACGGAAACATTATTGATGGCAAGCAACATGTGACAGCCGTGTTAGTCCAATGTCACCATTGACAAAAGTGGGCAGGACTTATCCACAAATTGTCAACATTGAAAAGTGTGTTCAACTTTGGGTCGTAATTGTCACATGGTCCAATGTCCACTGATTCTTGTTGATATGCGTTTTTTCAATTGTTATTGATAAACCTTGTTAATTGGACAATTATCTTAATTTCTAATATTCTAACAAAAACTTCAATATAACCTTAAAAATCAAACTTCACTGGATCCTGATATGATAATTTTCAGGTTTTTGTTGATTTAAGCCTTTATTCAGAATTTTTTTGTAAATTTTAAGGGTTCAATTTTTCCTTAGATGAGGATTAAATTATAGCCAAACCTTGTTTTCTGAAACTCATATACAGTGTAACTCAAATATCCAGTTTATTTCAAAATATTTCATTGAGCCCCAGCAAAAGTTCATACTAAACATTCAAACTTGTTTAACTCAGTACTAGAATAAATCGTAGTTAGTTTTCCCTTGGTCCAGTCTCAACTTTGAGTAAATTTGGTTTACTTCATCTTAACTTCAGCCTGGGGACCAAGGAAATTAGTTTGATATAAAATAGTATGTTAAACACGCATAACATACAAATAATAGGGGGGCATGGGGGGGAAGGAATAAAAACTGGGAGGGAGGGGGAAATGAAAAACTGGAAAGGGGGGGGGTGAAAAACACTACGTGTATGAATCGCTGTAAGCGTGTTCGTTATAAAATTTGCTTTGCTGTATAGGTGTTCAGATTAAAGAGGTTTTAATGAAGACAGAAGAGATTCTTTACAGAAAATCTGTTCTCTCGTTCATTGTACCTTTCAGGTGTAACAATATAAGAATAACTTGACAATTTATATAATTACTTATTGATATTTTAATAAATAAAAAAAACATGTTATTTAAATGATAAATTGATAAAAAACATGTAATTTGAAGAAAATTTGTTCAAACTGCAATCTTTTTTTTCAAGTTTGAGTAAAAGCACATTAAAAAGCCATGACTATTAACTGAAACTGATGCGTCCACTCCATAAAAGCAATTGACAAAATAGAAAATGAAAAATACAGTTTTTTTGGTCATAGAAAACCAGCTTATTGTAGTCGTGTTTAGAGTGGCTGTCGTATAGTCATTTAATATCAAATTAAAATTGTAAAAATAGCACGGGGTTTTTGTTTGAGCTGCAGCGTGAAGTGGTCCGACGGGAGATGTCACCGCGGATCAATGCTTATTATTGGCCCTTTGTTAAAGTCCCTTGTGTGAGAACGGAATTAAGATATATGAAGTTTACTTAGATTTAAGTAAATTGGATTTTAATTTGTGAAAAATATGTTTACACAATAGCAGAGGTGTGAACTCGGACAATCCTGGCCACACAAAACGCCCGCTTTTGAAGGTGTCAAATGTTTGTCTTGTTTTTTCATTCAAGCACACAGCAGATTCAGACAATCTAATTTTTAGATGAGTTTTTTTTCTTTTTCTTCTTTCTGTGTTTTGGATATCTTACATTGACGAGAGTTTTTGATTCAATCTTGTTATCTGACAAATTGTGACTCACGACCTTTGGATTTATGAATTAACGGCGAATGGTTCTTATTTCTGCAGTTTGTACACTTTTAATTTCCTGCCACATATATTGAACTTCCACAACAAATTAAACTATGGAGGAAGAAAAGCTACATCACGTAGTGGAGTTTGATATCCAACTCATGTGATGTTGTGCAATATATTACAAGACAGGAATTATGCAGAAAGTTTCAAACAATTTGGATAAGTTGGAAAAGTGAATTGTGAAAAATCCAATGTACTATAGTTCGGCCTCCCCAAACCGACTGGAATTTTTACCGTTGCGGGATTACATAGGTAGGTTTGGCTCGTAATCAGAATATTAACTATTGATGCCTTCAGCTGATTATATTGGACCAATATTATCTTTTGTATGAGAATAGACAATATTTCTCGTAAACAAATGGAGTCCGAAATAACCATGATTCTAATATTTGATGAAAACGGTTGGTACTTAATTTTGTTTCCGAGTTAAAGAATTCATGTTAGAATTTATACATTTAAATAATTTAATAAGCATTAATGAATTTCTGATATTGGTTATATATTTGACACATAAATTAAAAGTACTCTTTATTTTTACCAGTACTGAATTTATCTTGACCGTGACCAAGATGGTATAATATATCTATTATTAACTCAAGATATTTCATTATAATTATTAGATGCTGTAGATTATTTTGTAGTCAGTCATGTACTAACCACAGAGATCATCAACAAGAGGAAACTATTTAGCAATTTACTTGTATACAAAATATTTATGTTTTGTTTACTTAACTATTTTGATAAAATAATATTTTTAGTAGTCAATTAAGTCTTTTATAAAATAAAAAGATGAATATGACTATATATTTATTTTTCCTTGTAGAAAATATCATCTTTTGGAGCACAACTCAAGTCTTGTACAAAACAACAAGATGAACATGACTATATATTTATTTCTTCCTTGTAGTAAATATTTTTTCAAAAAACACATAAGTCTTGTGTAAAATGACATAATAAATATGACTGTACATATATTTCCTCATGGTAGTTAAATTTTAAAACCATATTGCTTATGTCACAGTGGATAACAAGTTATCAAAATCAGGTTTGAACGCATTTCGAAAAATTATTGAAAAGACCAGGTATGTAACTACATGGGTACTTACATTTACTGGCTTAAAATTAAATTCATCACAAATAATAATTAAGTTAATGGATGTTTTGCAGATATTTGTTTAAATAACCTGAAGCGTAAAATATTAATAATAAATAAGTTACGAATGTTCTGTAGATCTTTGTTTAAATAACCTGGGCCCGAGTTGTTTAAGAGATGATGAGCTTTATAATCACTACTTAACAATATTTTTCAACCTTTAATCTTTCTTGTCAATAATATAAGGTGCAATCCCACAAGTTCGGGTATAAATTGACTGTACTAGACATTTGATATCTGCAAAGTTTTAACTTGTATTCAATGATTTTAAAGTTACAGGAGAGTTAAAACTTGCACTATTCACTGATTAAGCTAATCACCTTTTGTACAACTGGGTCCAGAAGTGCAAAATATTGTTTAAAATTTTGTTTTCTGAACTAAATTATCACACAGGCAGGTTGTAAGTCTTCTCTGTTTAAAAAACCTGAAGTGTAAAATATTTTGACATTATAAATGTGTAAAATTTTGTTTTCTGGACTAAACCATCACACAGGCAGGTTTTAAGTCTTCTCTGTTTAAATAACCTGTAAACTGTTAATATTTTGAAATTATAAATGAGTAAGATTTTGTTTTCTGAACTTAACCATCACACAGGCAGGTTTTAAGTCTTCTCTGTTTAAATAACCTGTGAAGTGTTAATGTTTTGAAATAATGAATGTTTAAAATTTTGTTTTCTGAACTAAATGATATCATGAGCAGGTTTTAAGTCAGGAAACCGTCTACTTACGATCTCTATCATTTCCGGTATCATCCGTGGACAACTTGGTACAAATGTATTGACTTAATGGATTGAAGGACTTATTTTCTGTGTCGCGAGCACCCACGGCCTAATTAGCCTAAGGTTGTCGCACCGGTTTTCTTCTACGGTATATAAAACAGGGCCTGAAAGTTACTTCACAATAAAATAATGATGTTTCCTCTATTTTCCCTAAGTATAAACTTTATTTCTTTTAATTCAGTGCATAATGCAGAGCAAACGCACAAATTTTTAAAACTGGATTCGGTAACTGTAACAAGTATTTTCCTTTTGATCATACAAAGATAATTATAGGTTGTCAGTCTTTTTAAGAGAATGAAAGATTTTTAAAAAGCGTTTGTAGTTTTGTTGTCAAATAAATGTATAAACACTTCAGATATTTTAAGTAAAAACCATGTCAATTAGATCTGTGGCATTAGTTGTATAACCAAGAGGTTTTTGGGGTATGGAATCCAGTTTAAATTTCTATGGATATGGAAATTGTGATTAATATATTTCTTCATTATGTAAGCCTATAATTTTTTGAGTAAATTGGGCAGGTAACTTTAAAACAGAACACATGAGAAGTCTTCAATATTTTCATTTTTAAATTTTTCTTGTCTTAAGAATATTTTATTGTCAGTGACCAACGGTCTTGATGGTCACTCCCTGTGCTTGAGCTTCAAAATTGTGGGTTACCAATGATGGAATACTTAAAAAATTATATATAAATAAAGACTTTATTTATTTTACAACAACTATTAAACGGGTTATCCAACTTTAATTAATCACTGTTTGGAGTCATAATCACAAACAGGTGACCCCAAACCTTTTTTTGTCCGGCCGGGGATTCAAACTCTGGCCGCCTTGGTGAAAGGCAAGTGTGCTATCCACTGCATCACCTTACCACTCCTTTTTCCGATGAAAAGAAAAAAAAAACACTTTATCAAGTTAATACTTGAATAAGTGGACTCATGAAATTAGTTTTATCAAATGTTCATTTGAGAATTCCTTGCCAAAGGACAGATTGTACATGTAGTAGAATTTATTTCTGTAAGGAAAATAAATAAAGTTTGAGTATGCAAACTTAAGAGTTTGTTTCTCTGTTACTCATTACAAATTTTCGTTTCTAAATGTAAATTTGATATGAATGACATACCCTTTAATGATACAATGTTGTCATTATGAAAAGCTGTAAAAAATTGCTGATTCAAAACCATGTAAGCAAGTTTATAATATTACATCAATTAACATATTTATCCAGTAATAAGCCCATGCCTGGTAATAAGCCCACTTATATCTGTTGTAGTTCATAGGAATACCAATGAATGTTATATCATTGTTATATTGTCCTGTAATAAGCGCCCCCCACCCCATCTTAGGAATGTTTTAATTGTTGGCCCCTGTAATTTTACCATATACATATAGAAATGATTTGTTTACTTCCATCTTGTATTTCTTTAAATTTGGACTAATTTTTTAATTCAAATCAGTAATGTTTTATTTTATTTTGTTGTTACAGAAAGCAAGTTTGGAATAGTGAACTCTGCTAACACAATGAACCAGCATATGTATGGCCCGCCACACCACCGGCCACCAGGGGTGCCACCAGGGATGCCGCCGAAAATGTCCTCGGGGTATAACGAGCCTCCATCCCTGAACCATCTCCTCCCAGTCTCGCACGTTCCACCCCCAATCCCTCCGTCCACGGTCACCTGTGCTACGCCCGTGCCTCTGCCCACCTCCTCGCAGATGAACAACCCACAGGTCCTATCCCCTCCCAATATGAGGTGAGTATTGCTTAACAAATTTGATGTGGAACATCGGCACCGGAGAGCTCCACCTTGGTCTAGGTCTCAGAAACTCTTGTTCAGAAGTTTGGTGAAGGTAACGGATATCAAAGATGTCAGTAAAACAGAAATATTTCTGTAAATTTTGTGCTAACCTCATCTTTCAATAAGATTCTTTGGGAAAAATTCTGAAGCAAAATTTACCTTTTGACTAATGTCAAATATCGAAGTTTACGTATGGTTTGAGCTCTTTATACTTCAAATCATGAGATGTTCTATGCAGTTAATTTCAGAAGCTGTCACTCAGAAAATCTAGATAAAAGGCTGGCTGCATATGATTTAAATTGTTAGTAGTTAAAAAAAAATATGTACAAGTTAAAATGTGGGTTGCCACAGATCATTAGCAAAGATGTTGCTTAGTCTCAAGTCATTTCAAAGTTTTGGTGGTTTCTTGTTTAGTTAATTTCAGTCGTATAAAAACAGTTTAGGAATCAATTGGTTCATTCAGGCTTCTCGAACTACTTGTACTACATATTATTTCCTGCTTTTTAACTTCCTTTTTATCGAAACACACATATTGCTTGATCATCCTGTCTATAAAACAATAACATTAGACTCACAGAAACCAGTTGCAGAATACATTTGCATGTGTACAATTTTAAAATAATAATCTTGCATTTAATACTGTAGAGATTTAAATTTTTTCAAGATTTCCACATTTATTTAGGATCTGAATTGAGTTTTGTATTTTACTTGATTTGCCGAAAACATTTCAACACCCCCCACCCTCCCCCTCTTCCATCAGAATCCTAAAAAGCTTAAAAGAGCTTGTCATCAAAGCTTTTGCACATCATGAAGAATTCATGCAGCATATGATGCATATTGATCTGTGTTAAAATGTTTTATCAAAATTGAAATGTTGACATTTTCATCTGTAAAATAGATTTACACCTGCTTTCTTGAACACATTTAACATACCAGCTGTTAAAATATATCGTCTTCCCAATGGGCATCTTGTGTGTGTATATGTTTATATACATATTTTAACCTTTTACATATTTTCATCAGATACATGTACTCAATAAACTGTTTCATCCCTGGAAGCACATTTGAACTCTTCCAATTCAAAGGTTGGAATAGTTCATTATGAAATTTCAGGGGTGGATGAGTTCAATCTTGAGTGACATTTTCAAGGAGGAAAAAATCGTAACATTAAATTTGTATACAGCTGAGAGAATTTTCTTTATGCTTATAAGGAATCCAGGAAAACCTGAAAAGTTTTAACAAGTCAAAAGTGAAAAATAAATTATTTATGAAAACTCAACAATATTTTAACCAGGATAGCTTGAGGTGCCATTTTAAAGCTGGATTCTGTTCAAACTCGTAGGCGATTGATTCTGTTTGTTTGTAATGGAAAATTAACATAACGGGGATAACAGAAATTAGATACATTAAAAAAAACAAACATTAAGATACGAATCTGAATGAAAAGCTTTCTCTTAACAAAGTACACCCTCAGCTCTTGTTCGTAGCTGCGGGGTGTTCACCTGTGAAGTTGATTAATTCATGTATGGATGTCACTTTCTTATCGCTAATCATGTATAATGGATTCTGGCAAACTCTGATTTTAAGAAAAATAAATGTTAAAAAGAAAAATTACATTTCATTGATTCTATTTCATGTAGATACTTGAAAGTACATATATTTTATGTATAAGTTTTTATTGACCAATTTCTTGAAGCAAAATATTTTTAAGATGCTCCATAATTATTTTTTTTGATCATTTAGATATCAGATGGGAGTAATTAGGGTGATTTAAATTTATTTTGACATGTTGAGTTATAAACAAAATTGACAGGGCAAAGGGGTAGCTCTTTGGCGCTGGTTATGAAAAATCTTTGCTCAAAATATTCAATGTGGTTTTTTTCCCCTAATTAATATGTATAATAAATTTTGTGTTGTGATTTATCATCAACTTATGAAGGCTTGTGTTGATGATAATCTTATATCAATAATAAAAAAATACAAGAAAGGGAGATAACCTAGCAAATCCTTATTCACTTCATTAGAGTTATGATTTAATATTGATATTTTATAAACAAATATTGCAGTTTTCTCTAAAGGAATTAAAGTATGTTTCCTCAAAAGCACAGCATATCCCTCCCCCCCCCCCCCCCTCCCAAAGAAATAAATTTGATATTACTAATTTCAAATCATATTCCTCCTATGTGGAGAAAATCACAGATAAAAGGAAATTGAAAATTCATTGCAAGAAAACATTTTTGTTTATTCGTCATTTTTTTATTTATTTCTTTTTCTTTTTTTCTTGTTCTTTTTTTTTCATGAAAATGAAAATTTGTTTCTTACATTTTTCATCAGATGTGACTTCCTGTTAAGAGTCACCCACTGTATTTATTGACCTTATCAGTATTCACAGGTTTTGATTTATGTTTATGATTATTTTCAGTCCAAATATGCATGGAAATGCAGCTGCTAAGAAGCGGAAGTACCCAGAAACCACCGGTGCCAGTCTGACAAGTGCACTGTTCAATACAAATAGAAATAACGGAGCAATGAACATCAAACAAGAACCTAACGGTGAGACACAAACTAAATCTCGAAATAACAATTCACCTTAAGGGGGTATGCTACTGTGTGGTATGGTCATATTACTTGAAGAGTTCCGTGCTTAAAAAAATCAGTGAAGTTAAGAATCTTTGTTTTCAGTTGGTTTATTAATTACAAAAAAAAACATTTGAATATGGCATATGATTGTATGCTAGTAATTTAAGGGAGATAACCCAAACATTACATGTTTTATTGTGTAGGTAGCATACACCCTTAACTCTTACATATAGTTACAGATATGATTTACAAGGAGAAATAATCATAATACATTTTGCAGATATAATGTTCAAGATTATGAATATTATTATTGCAAACACATATTATTGATATATATATATATAATGGGTTATAATTCTTAATCAGTTTATGGGTTCACAGTGTAAGGTAACATATAACCTTAAATTCTAACACAAATTTTATGCAAAAGGTGCTACAACTGAACAACATGTAAATACGACAAATTATAGGTGGAATGCCCAACAGAAATCAAGTGTATAAGATGTAAAGAAGTTCCAAAACAAATCCCACGTATAACGTGCAAGGTAGCATATATAAAGGTTCCGTAACGTTACAGGTTTTTAACATGAACCACATTATATGACTTTTCAACACAAATTACAGCAGTCATTTAAAAGGGAGACAACTTGGATGAAATTACATTATAAAATGTGTTACAATAAAAACATAAAGTTGTTTGTAATATTGCAAAATGTGTGTAAAACTTAGCATGTATGGGAACGTGCCTGAGATAATAATTTGTGTTTTAGTCTTTTTTCATGTTTTCAAAAATGTGTCATTACTGGCCGTTTTAACAATATGTTGACATATTTAGCTGTTCCAGGCTCTGCATTCCCACCCTACATGGTGGACTTTGATGACGACCAATACAGTAATTGTTACGACCCTGAATCCAGTAACGGTTACCTTGACAGTCAGTACCAGGTGATCAAATGGCAGCCCTACCAGGTACCCAAGTGGAACGTGCTCACCGACGGCAACCTCAAAGACCTGTACGTACCCAAAGTAAACCCAGTCGCAGGCGAATAAACTTTATATATCTGTAAAGATGTAGCTTGTACATGAATGAAATGTTACAGTTTTTGTCTGGCAATAAGCCCATGTTTATTGATAAGCCCACAAGCCAGTATATTGTAGTTTAGGATGAAATGTCGACAATGTGTTTCATTTTCTTGTAATAATTAAGCCCACCCCCTACTTTCACTCAGAGATTATGTATTGTCCTGTAATAAGCCCACCCCCTACTTTCAGTCAGAGATAATGTGTTGTCCTGTAATAAGCCCACCCCCTACTTTCAGTCAGAGATAATGTGTTGTCCTGTAATAAGCCCACCCCCTACTTTCAGTCAGAGATAATGTGTTGTCCTGTAATAAGCCCACCCCCTACTTTCAGTCAGAGATAATGTGTTGTCCTGTAATAAGCCCACCCCCTACTTTCAGTCAGAGATAATGTGTTGTCCTGTAATAAGCCCACCCCCTACTTTCAGTCAGAGATAATGTGTTGTCCTGTAATAAGCCCACCCCCTACTTTCAGTCAGAGATAATGTGTTGTCCTGTAATAAGCCCACCCCCTACTTTCAGTCAGAGATAATGTGTTGTCCTGTAATAAGCCTGCCTCATACTTTCAGTCAACAGATTATGTGGTACTCCACACACCCACAGCTTATTGCAGGATAAATTGGTTAGTTGCTGCAATAGAATGCCACAAAGATAACTGATTTATAATGGTCCAGTCATATTAGATATATTTGTATAAGAAGATTGAAATCTGATGTTGAATGTAAATAAGTACATCATTTTGGAAAAATTTGGTTACAATTATATTCAAACGTACTAACACCACTGTAAAATATTTCATTTAATTTGTTCTTCTGTCTCTCCTCCACAGGCCTACCCCGCAGTACAGAGTCGACTCGGACAAAGGTTTTAATTTTTCCGTGTCGGACGACTCCTTTGTTTGTCAGAAAAAAAATCACTTCCAGGTCACAGTTCACATTGGAATTAGCTCTGAACCCCGATATGTTCGGACGTCAGAAGGAGTCAAGAAAATTGATGGTTTTTGGATCCATTTCCATGGGGTAAAGGTGAGTTCTGCTAAAGCATAAATTCGGTGCTCAGGTCACCTTTCTTTTGACTCCCTGAAACCTTTCACCCCTATGTAGCTTTAATGGACTTGACTATGTCTTTATCTTGGTGAGTCCATTATGGTTTGCAGTGGTAGAAAGGTTAAATTAGTTGTGGGTTTTTTTCTGGGTATTCCAATTTCCTTCTACAATAACTTCTCTCTTGCGCTAACATCTGGCCCTACAAGACTGCTTAATATAAGTTAGATAACTTTAATTGTTTCATTCATAATTACTGTAAAATAAATAAAGTTTATATTTTCTTTTTATATAGATAAGTTGTCACAATCATAAGTCAATTGTTCACATTGAAACTGCAGTTTATAGTCTATCAAATTTTCCCATGTTTTTGACAAAAAGTTGACAAATATGAATAATCTGAGCATGAGAATGGTTTCTTGAATTTCGGCCCATGTGATATATGTCACCCTGGTACAAAATATTAGCTGCTTCCTACAAACTCGGCTCAAAAAAATCTCTCTTTCAGCCATTCAGATTCAGATAGAAAGATGTAAAGGGAGATAACTCTGAAAAAGTCCCATAAACTCAGCAAGGCTGAGGTACTACCCCATTATTATTTATATAACATAATTTGTGTTTAAATAAATCAATTTAATCTTTGCAGCTGGAGTCCCCTAACCAATTGATAAAAATAGAACAGTCGCAATCTGATCGCACCAAGAAGATGTTCCACCCAGTTAAGGTTGACATACTACCCGACCAGACCAACAAAGTCACGGTTGGTCGGCTTCACTTCAGCGAAACAACGTCCAACAACATGAGGAAGAAAGGTCGGCCGAATCCTGACCAACGCTACTTCCAACTGGCTGTGTCGCTTTGTGCTCACAGCGGAGAAAACAGCTATATGGTGGCAGCAAGTGCATCAGAGCGCCTTATCGTCAGAGTAAGTTGTCGAATTAGGACAATAAATATTTCAGTCCGGTCAGAGACTCGAACCCCGGCTCTTTGGTGAAAGGCAAGTGCGCTCTCCACTGCACCACCTGACCACTACGGTAGCCAGGGTTCGATTCCCCAATCGGGTTTGAACAAGAATTGGACCACATCGGTACTCCAAGTAGGCCTTCGCCTCGCTAACATCTCACGATACCTGCAAAGTGTAAAATATGTACAAGTTGTCCATGCAAAATAATTGTTGATTTGGTTACACAGTTGGTCCCTCCCCATAATAGTTCCCTCAAAGTCTACGTACCCAGTGTCAAGCTATTGATCAATTTGACCTTTAACCTAGATCATTACAATATTTGTCTTTACAGGCGTCCAATCCCGGTCAGTTTGACAGTGACGTTGACGTTCTCTGGCAGAAGGCACAGACTCCCAACGGAGTCTACCATGAGGGTAGGGTCGGCATCAACACTGACCATTTAGACGAGGCGTTGACCGTCAATGGCAATATAAAACTGACCGGTCGCATACTCCAGCCATCAGACATCAGAGCTAAGGAAGATCTTCAAGAGGTATGGAAACAGGAACTATTCTGTATGGCAGGGGGACTACCCTGGTTTGAGAAATGAGAGTTAAAAGAATTTTTGCTGGGGTGTATAACTGAATGGATTATAAAGTATTCAAAAATTTGAACCCTGAACTTCTGATTGTTAGCTCATTCCCGCCTGATATTTTATAATGGACTATTCGACCCTTTGAATTGGAAGAGTTTAAATGTGTCTTCAGGGGTGAAAGAGTTAAACTGAGCAACATGCGATGAAAGTGCTACGGTTACATCCAGAATTAAACCAAGGGGAGGTAACTAAGTTATGCGCACAAAAAAACACAGTCAAGTGGGACAGTAACTTTTAACTTATTAACCCCTGAAATTTCATAATGAGCTCTTCCAACCTTTGAATCAGGAGAGTTCAAATGTGTCTCTAGGGGTGAGTGAGTTAAAAAGAAGCATTAAAGATTTTTTTTTTTCAAAATTTTGAATTAAAATTAATTGGAAATGAATTACTGGTAAAGCACATCATATGAATACAGATTCACAACTACAGTTCATGGCCCTGTATATAGATACACAACTACAATTCATGGCCCTGTATATAGATTCACAACTACAGTTCATGGCCCTGTATATAGATACACAACTACAATTCATGGCCCTGTATATAGATTCACAACTACAGTTCATGGCCCTGTATATAGATTCACAACTACAATCCATGGCCCTGTATATAGATTCACAACTACAGTTCATGGCCTTGTATATAGATACACAACTACAATTCATGGCCCTGTATATAGATTCACAACTACAATTCATGGCCCTGTATATAGATACACAACTACAATCCATGGCCCTGTATATAGATTCACAACTACAATTCATGGCCCTGTATATAGATTTACAACTACAGTTCATGGCCCTGTATATAGATACACAACTACAATCCATGGCCCTGTATATAGATTCACAACTACAGTTCATGGCCCTGTATATAGATACCAATTAATTGACCATTCCTGTTAACTGGTTATTTATCATTGTTTTGCTTTGTATTACAATCAGATGGACTCTAAGGACCAATTAAAGAAGGTTTCCCAAATGAAGATTTACCAGTATAAATATAGCCCAGACTTTGCGGAGAGTGCGGGACTTCCAGAGGACAAACGAAAAGATACCGGAGTCATCGCACAGGAAGTGAGGGAGGTCCTGCCTGATGCTGTCATGGAAACGGGAGATGTCCTTCTACCAGGGGGTCAGAAAATACAAAATCTTCTCGTCGTAAATAAGGTAACGTTTCCTAAAGTAATTATACCCTCGCCATTTTTGTAGGTACAGGCATCGCCATTTTATAGGTTGGCATATAGTGTTGCCTATATCTGTCGCGTCTCGTCCTATTAAGATTTGTTGTTTTTAATTTTAGGTGCATTTAATCAAATGAAGAAATATGGTCTTTGAATTCCATAGCTGTTTATTCTACTGCAAACTTACATATTTTAGCGATATTTCTATTTTAGCAATTTTTGCTCTGAAAGTATTCGACTAATTAAATTATGATTGTGCTAATTCTAGTTCCTGTAAAATACATTCTGCATTAAGTATTGTGATTTCACCGATTCATCATTGCACATAATTGGTTATGCGTTAAAATTTAAGTGTGTCAAAATGAGTACTTTAGCAGTATATAAGTATTTCACTTCATCAAAGTGAAGCTTAAGCATGTAGTCTTATTGCTGCAATTTTTAGTACCCTACACGCGAATTTGAAGGGGATACTAGTTTACCTACCATCTGTCTGTCTGTCTGTTTGTCACCTTTTTGGGTTTTTTGTGCATTATCTCTGCAAGGAGTGCACATATATTGAACTGAAATTTGGTATACAGATACATCATGGGGATATCTACGCCAATTCAATTAATCATTGCATCTTTTATAGCTTGGGGGGGGGGGGGGAGGGGGGCGGTATAGGGGACATGTATTGCTTCAGCAATACTCTATATGCTTGTTTTATTTATCTTACATGACACTGACGGATTGTGTTTTTGACAGTTTTCTTATTTGGATACTGTATATCCTTGCTCTTTCCATGGTCACAACTTATTACACAGACAGTTGAAATCAAAATTGTAAAGCATACATATACGGAATAATGCCAATCTGCCATTATTTTTACAGGAACGTATATTTATGGAAAATGTTGGAGCAGTGAAAGAACTTTGTAAGCTAACAGACAACCTTGAGGTCCGAATCGACGAGCTCGAGAAAATGAATACGAAATTATCGAAACTGAAACGATTTGATAGCATTAAGTCGACAGTTAGCTCCAAGTCCAACTGTAGCGTCAGTACTATAAGGTGAGAGGCAGGTCTGCTTTTCTCTATTTTCTTATAAATATAAATGATTGTTGCACTTGTGTCACTGTAATATGGAAATTATTAAAAAAAACTTTTTAAATAACTGAATTTGTCATTCGTCTAAATGCTTGTGTTATATCCTTTTATTGAACTTGTTCAATAAATTCTTCCATATTACACTAACACTCGTGTAAGATCCCCTATTTAATCTAACGCATGAGTGTAGCATTTTGAATTGAATTTACCCATGTTGTATATTTTTGCGCATTACACATTTGTAATATGATTTATCAGCCTTGTGATTGGCTGTAATATTGTTCCTATTGTGACATCACGTCTAAGACAACAAAATGGCGTCATTGACCTCCGCACTGGAGACAAAATGGTGTCATTTTGCAACTAAATGTTGTATTTGAATATTGTCATTTTTTACAAATAAATGCCACACACTTTGATCAGGTCAAAAATGGCTGCATGTAATTGAAAAATGATCCCGATAAAAAAATGTTTCCAGTTGAAAAAATATTGTTCGAGTAAAAAAACAACGGTTAAATGGTTCCAGTGAAAAAAAAGGTTCTGTTGAAAAAACAGGTTCCAATTAAAAAAAAAAGGTTCCAGTGAAAAAAAATGGTTCCAGTTCAAAAACATTCATTTTTTATGATTTTTTCTAATATTTGCGAACAGTTCCAGTTCATTCCTATATGTTTGTGTTTCAGTTCAATGCCAAAGAGAGCGTCCCAGCGTCATCCGCATCATTCACGCTCCGTCCCTTACAAGGAGCACAAATCGTCGTCTAACGGGACGTCTCGGCCCGCCCCCACCTCCACCGACAGCCAAGGATGGTGTAGTAATAAGTTTATACAGCTCACAATCATCACACTCATACTCATCATGGCCTTCTGGTGAGTGAAGCAAGGGGAAGCAACTCTGATAACTTTTATTTGGACATAATTCCAGTCTTAAATAAATGATGTGAGATAGGGTTGTAGGACATCAAAGTGGACAAGGGAATAAATATGTAGAATTTCTTTTTTTCTTTTATCAGAGCAGTTGTGATGACTTTTTTTCCATTTGACTTTGAAATAATTACTCTCTTTAGGATAGTATTTTATTTCAGCTAGCCTAATCAAGATGAAAGCATCATACCATGTCTGCTATTCATTTGTTGTCCATTTTATTTTTCTATATACATAAAAATTTCTCTGTAAGTTTTTTCGGTCAGTTTATTTTAATTAAAGTAATTATAATATTGACCTATTAATTTTTTTTCACAGCCTAATTGCCATTACCATATTATACATCATGGAGCGGAACAAGGAGTCTGGGAACATCACAAACAACCATAACTACATCAATTCTGCCACGCCCAGTCTCAACGCCGGCCACTCACAGTATGTATATAGTCACTCATTTGAACTCCAATCAGTACCACAGGAACTTAATTCCAACGCTCAAAATGGGCACACCCTTTTGTAACTCAAAATGAGCGCACATTTAGTAACTCCATATGAGCTCATCCTTTGTAACTCCAAACATGCACACCCTTTGTAACTTCAAACAAGTACAACCTTTGTAACTTCAAACAAGCACACCATGTGTAACTTCAAACAAGCTCACCCTTTAACTCCAAACAAGTACAACATTTGTAACTCCAAACGAGCACACCATGTGTAACTCCAAACAAGCACACCCTTTGTAACTTCAAACGAGCACACCTTTTGTAACTCCAAACGAGCACGCCCTGTGTAACTACAAACAAGCACACCCTGTGTAACTCCAAACAAGCACACCCTTTGTAACTCCAAACAAGCACACCCTTTGTAACTTCAAACGAGCACACCTTTTGTAACTACAAACAAGCACACCATTTGTAACTACAAATGAGCACACCATTTGTAACTACAAACAAGCACACCATTTGTAACTACAAAAGAGCACACCCTTTGTAACTACAAACCCATTACACTCTTTTGTAACTATCAAATCTGGCACATCCTAAAAAAGATCATCCTGTTAATAGGATTATATTAATGCTTGACCCATATTTTTATTCTCCTCAGACCAGTGATTGGGAAAAACATATCCAGTCGTGGTCCATTACGGGTCAACACTACGCCTACACAGCCCGTGACAACGGAGCCGGTAGTCGTGACAACACACTTGGTCACGCCTCCCTTCAGTAAGTACCGGATGCAACAGATTGGGGCCCCTAATACTTGTGAAACCATTCTCATTCTCAAATATGTATTAGTGCTGAATCTCTTGTTTAGATTTTTAACAATTTGTTTTTCAAATCTTATTTTCGTAATTTATTTTGCTTAAGAATATTGAAGAGAGCCTTATACATGTAACCCAGTGATTAGATACTGCTTCGCTTAGAAGATTTTTTTCTTCAGCTTGATCAGTTGAGTTGTTCAAGACATGCAATTATTAAAACGTCCAGGGTTCAACAGCTAGTTGAGGCATTGATAAAAGAATGTGCACTGTTACATTCCATTTTCAGTACTTAAACTGATTTTTGATGGTTTTACATGTATGGAGTAGTTTTGAGCATGAAACTGGTATAGTTGTTTTAACTGAATATGCAATTTCAACCTACCGGGTAGGTTTATTATGAGATCATCAAGATGATGTTTATATTTCTTTGTTTGTAGCGATATCGCCAATGTTGATAATTCCTCCGTACCCCGAGTGTGACCCTAACACCACCTGTAACGAGAGACAGTGCTGTCCCCCGCCGATTCAGCACGACCAGGAAGGGCCGATATACGGGCCCTGGGAACATCGTAACAGAAACCATGTTGAAAGTGAGTGTTATCCTTAAACACCCTTCAAGACACATTTGAGCTCTTCCAATTCAAAGGTTGGAACAGTTCATTATGAAGTTTCAGGGGTGAATGAGTTAATCCCTTTGCTATATATCTCCACCCAAACATTACCACTTTCTGTCTGTTCTCTGTCTTTGTCTGGTGATGATCATATGATATTTTGGAGATACTTTTTCAGAAATTGCCACTGCTATTGTTTTGAAATATTTCAGAATTCATTTTATTTAGCTTTAGGATAAGTTATCAGAAATTTGTATGGTCCTCATCTCCACATCTGGACATGATTATTATCCAAGCAACATAAAAAATTTCAGAAATGCATTGTTATTCTTATTTTCTTAGTTTTAAACCATTGTTAAGCTTTAAGAAAGTCTTTAGAACCTAATATTGTCACTCTTTCAATCCTGATGACAACATTCCTGCACATTTGGAAAGATATTTTTAGATATCGCTGCTTTTTACTCAGATTTCCTTCTTTTGCATAACTCTTTCAACCCAGAAGATACATTTGAGCTCTTCCAATTCAAAGGTTGGAATAGTCCATCACATAAATTCAGGGGTGAATGAGAGAAGGACGATTTTTCAGGACCTAAAATAATGTTTCTCTCTCTCCGTCCAGATGATGAAATCCCGATGACAGATGTTGTTCCTCAAACAGATGATAACAACACACAAAGAAACAACAGTAATCCGACGTACCGCGTAATCACGGACAGCCCGGTAACGCCCAGCCCAGTTACACCCCGCCCTTCACAACAGACTGGCAACGCCCTACCACAGGACAACACAGTAGCAGTGGTAAGATTGTCAGCCTCCGAAACCATGTCTTTTGGGAGATTGTTATCATCTTTGAGTTAAACACTGTGACAAAAAATTCAAACATTTGTAGATTTTTTTTCTCACACAAATATAGAGTAAAGAAATATTTTGGCACACTTTATGACTGGAATTGAACATATCAGCAATAATGAATTGACGCACCTACAATACTTGCTGCTGTAGAATCTTAATTTAGCGGAATGCTTTCAGCATAAAAAATTCTAAAATAATATTACTGCTAAAATATGTTCGTTGACAGTATTTTTGAAAAAGTAAAACACATTGATCTAGGTAATAGAGTCCCAGTGAAAGACAGTAATTAACTCTAAAGACTAAATAAAAGTCTCATTTCTAAAACAAAAGTTAAATAATTGTTCAATTGTCTTATACAATGTGTACGGAGATTTCCAACTTAACGAGAAACATGTTTTAGAAAGTAAATGGAAATAATGTCGTTTTTAATGCATCGAATAGGACTCCATCCATTTTGATATTTTCACGAATAATAGGAAAACTTTACTTGAATACCCCTGTCAATGATTTTCGGATGTGGCTGTTTTTTTATAGACGGTGAAGCCAGAGGATCAGGAACCCAATATAATCGTGAACACGATTGACGAGTCCAACACGGACACGCAGGGTTACAACTACAATAACGGCGACACCAACAGCAACGAAGTCAAAGTGTCCCACAGACGGAAACGATTCGTTACAACAGGTACGAGGGCTTCACCAAGTATCCTATTTAATCTGTACAAGTTTAGAAGTAGAAAATTCAGCTAGATACTTGTTATGATGTATCTGGAATTTGACGGGACTGTAGAAAAATCTTCCAGATATTCGAGCAGTCAAATTTGGAGAGTTTGAAGAATGTTCAGTATAAAGTTTGGACTGGTTCGACACAAAATGCTTTGAATTAAGCGGGGTCTTTAAGTTATGCGAGTTCCATATAACGAGGTTCAGCTGTTATTTGATGTTATAAAGAAACAGGATCTTCAGTACAGTTCTAAATCTGTCTATTAAAGTTAGCTTTAGACATTATCGCTGAGGACAGGTTTTAGTTTCACTGTATACAGGTGTTATAGATAGGTTTCATTTGACACAGTTCACTCTATTAAGGTTTCAGTGTAGGCAGATTTCACTAAATTCAGGTTTTACTATAGAAATAATTGATTGTAAACAGTTTTCACAGAGACTGATTTCACTAGACACATTTCTCTATATACAGGTTTCATAACAAACAGGTTCACTTCGTACAAAGTCCAAACTCCAATACAAGTCCCTTACAAATGATATGATATTAGTATACAGGCCCCTACAGTGGACTACCATCACTCCAATACAAGCCCCTTACAAATGATATGATATTAGTATACAGGATCCTCACAGTGGACTATATCACTCCAATACAAGCCCCTTACAAATGATATGATATTAGTATACAGGCCCCTACAGTGGACTACCATCACTCCAATACAAGTCCCTTACAAATGATATGATATTAGTATATAGGCCCCCACAGTGGACTACCATCACTCCAATACAACTTCGTACGAAGTTTTGTTATAGCAGTTTCATTATAGACATATCTTGCTCTAAACATGTTGAAAATATTATTTTTGGCACATGAGTATCAAGGGAAAGATTCAAAATTGTTTTGATCGATCTGTTATTGTTTTGGACCTATTATTACATTCACAATGCCCAGACTGCATGTATTACAATATCTGGCAGTTGACTTTTAATATTGTGAATATGTTTAATTTTTTGAAAATAAGTAAATGTTTATATTGTTATATTTTACACAGACCAGCTGAAGGCTAGAGTTTTCCTGAAGGAGCTGAATTTCGAGTTTGACTCCAAGTTTTGCGGTAACTGTACGAACTCCAACAAGACATACATACTGAGGTTGAGCCAGTATTTCGGATTCGAACCTGTTACCATTAAATTCAAGTAAGTGTTTCTTTATCGCAACTATTTTTTGACATACAGGTACTGAAAAGGGGGTCTCACTTGTTCTGATGACTGACATTCTGCTAAGACTAGCCCTCCACATCTGGGTCATGTGTTCGAGGCCTACTGAGGGTAGTAACTAAGAGCTGGAAGTGGGTTGGTGTTCTTTCTCACAGAACTCCAGGCTTTTCTCCATCTCTAAAACCTGGCACATCGTTAAATAACCACAGCTGTTAATGGGACGTAAAACACAATCAAATCAATTAAACTTTGTTATACCTACCTGGGAATCATCCCCCTGCATGTGTTAATTGGCATATTGAAATAAAGATTCATCCAGAGTTTGTGGTGAAATTGGCAATTACTTCAAAGGGGAAGTATTCGTGGTGTGGAATTTTTTTCTTATTTCGCTGACATTAAATCTCTGCGAATATATATCCACTTGCGAAAAATATTCAACAATACGCACGATCTACAGTTTATATTAGAATTATATGGACTGATAGCGCGAACATTTCCACACCTCGAACAGTTTGGAGGCTGACTTAGTGAAAAATTCCACACACGAAAATATTGGTTTTAACAGTAAGAGCTACCTGTTTCTGAATGATGAAAGCAATATGATAAAAATCTACCAGTATATATACCCAGTATATGCAGAAGTTTCCTTTGATTATGTTTATGCTATGCTTCGTTTCAGTCTGGAAACAGATATGGCCGTAGCTATGTGTTTTAACTCATCTCAGACAGCCTGCCTTACAAATCTTGTTCAGATGGAAATTCAACACGAGTCAGAATACGAGGTATGTTGCAAATACAGTCCTATTAATTTGTTAGATTACAGCTCTGTCAACACAGAAATTTGGGACTTATTTGTTTAAAACTCGTTCAGTAAGATTGACAATTTATACCAGGTTTCATCAGATAATTAACAATCGCTTGATTTTGTTCTAGGTCTTCTGGGATTTGTAAGAGAATGTCGTATAATGTTTTGTCTATCAGAGAATATTTTCAAAAACATGGTATTAACAGGAATGTGACATTAAGAGAAACATGTTTTTCCACTAAATCTACCGCATTTCCAATCTCCATAACTAAAAGTAAGCTATTTAATGTACATATGAAGATGTTTCAATTTATATAAATAACATTATTTCAATTAAAAATCATTTTTGGGATATTTGTTATTTTCTATGCATCATTTTGTACAAGTTGTATCTGAAATCAATGGAAATTACATCATTTTCTGGATATTTATGCGATTGGTTAAAAAAACATGATATTAAGAGGAATTCACCTCAAAATGCATGATATATTAACCAAATGAAATTACATTCCACTTTTCTTTTCCAATTGAAAAAAGTTATATTCATGCATAGGTGGTCTTATTACAGGACAGTGAAGTTATACAGATGTTACATAATATATATTAGCTTTTATATTAAACATTGAACAGCATTATCTATGGGTGGGCTTATTACTGGATATATATATATATATCAATTATGGACCTTTAGTGAGGTCAATATGGTGTTATACCAACCTGGTGATTCAAGTTTTGACCAAGTACAAAGCCTGAGATCAATATTTTAGATTCTACCAGGTCGGTATAACACCATATTGACCTAATCAAAGGTTCTTTTTTATAATAATAAATGTGAAACTTGTTTGCATAAGTCTGAAATTGCATGGTGTCTTTCTTGATAAAGCATTAAATCTACAGTGGGGCGCTGTGGCATCACAATAATAATGATGTTATAAATGCAATATTGACTCAGTGTTTCTAAAAGTGTATGTTTTACCTTGCAGTGGAAGATGCCTATTGGGATCTACTTTTACAGCACCTTCCGTTTCCGGGTCACATCAAGGGTAACTTCTCTTCTTAATGATAACAACCTAACACAACTACAAGCATCACAGGGATTTTCCTTTACTTTTTTTCTGGGTCCATACTCCCTTGAGAATTTTATAGCAAATTGGAGATTATAGACAAATTTTCAAAAGGAAATTAAGGGCCTACACCCAAATGTGAAACTCCTTGGAGACCACTTGCATTAAGCAACGTTTATGGACATCCCTGTTTTAATTTATTATATTATTTTGAATTGGTTAAAATGTTATTTACATATATTTACACCTCTCCCTTCTTGAGCTTAGTAAACTATTGACTGCAAATAAATTAGTATATATGCAATGAAAAAAGGCTCGGCGGATTGATATTTGTTCAAATATGGCTTCTTCACACTTCAGAAAAATAACTATTCGCTGACGGTCATTGTTTGGTTCCTTCAAGATTTTGAAACATGGAACATATATTGAATCCATTTCGTCTAAATATACAACGCACACCATAGAATATGTTCATTGCCAACTGTTTTGTATGAAATGTCACCTCCATTTTGTATTTTCAGGACCAGGTTTCTCCCTGCACACTAAGTCCCGAGGATTCAGCCAACCCGTTCATAGAGTACACCCTGAAGTTCCAGCGGACTTGTGAATAATCGCTTAGCATTCTGATACAATATTCCAGCCATATCCAGCGTGATGAATTTATGTCAAACATGCTTTTAAGGCCTTCACCACGCGACACCGACCACCAATTGTAAATCTATTGCGAATGTTCCGCTAGGTTAATAACTTACACTGATGTAATTACGTTGAGGATGAGGTTCATTGTTAAAACTGATTCTAACGCTGATGGACTAGTCGACAGCAACTCAGATCATAGGAGGTCATTCAGTGCAGCATTAAGGCAGCCTAAAAACTTTTTGTCAGGGGGAGATAACCCCTGATTTCATCAGCAATATTGTTAAATACATATTTTTCATGTGGATACCCATGATATTTATTGCAGATTATATAAATATATATGTCATTGTAGTTCTTGGAACAGCAACATATATAAGTATCTGTAAGCAGATGGCATTCGTGGGGCCTTCTAACTGATGCGGACCGAGAACGGTTCGACCTAACCAGGCATAAAATGACCCATTAAAGAACATTCCAGTGTTCGCCAATGCAAAATTTGGCAATTTTTTATCTTTATAGAAACAGCCGAAATAGATAAAAAGGCGTTTCATGGATAAAAATGTAGATTCTCGAATGAGATTGTGATGCTGCAGAAATGACACTTGGTTCATAGTTTTCCCCAAATTCTTTATAATGCTGGCAATTGCAGATTCATAAAAACAGCCAGAAAATGGAGAAAAAAAGGGTGTCATGGACTCCATTGCTGATATTCCAACTAGAAGGGGATGTCGTAGAAATACCCCTTGTGTGTATATATAGTCTTCACTTGCACTGTTGTAACATGTGATACACAAAATACAGTAATGTGCCATGATGATGTTTTACGCAAATAATTCTGCACGCGAATTACGATATTTTTATGATATGCAGATATATAATTATGTTTCATTGGTTTCGTCCTCTTCTATATTTTTGTATTGTTGTAAAATAGGTTTGTTTATATGTGTAACTCATCAGGTTGAAAAAATATTTCTGACATATTGAGGTGCGAGATCAATCACAACATCTCGAGGAACTTCGGAAACCTACTCCCTCCAGGCACGTACATCCGAAGATTATCGGAAATTTCCCCCAAGATGTTGCGAATGGTGTGAGATATATTGTTGAGCCTGAAATATTTATACAAGGAACTACGTACTATACAAATTACATACTAGAAACAGTGTGTATTCTGCCCCAGTGCTATTTCAAAAAATGTAACTTCATGTAAAATGTAAAATCACTCATTTTTTCTTTAATTTGGTGTGACCCCATTTTTATTTGAGATCTTTATGGCGGCTTTACATGCACAAATGTATTTTTAAAGATGTGAGATTATTCCGGATATAGAACAAATACTTCAGATTTCCTAGCAAGTTGTGCCTTGTGAATATTTTTGATGTATAAGGATTATATAAAGGTACATTTTACCAAATTTATAGGTATATATTGCTGGTTTTCATATCGTAAACAAAGGTTAATTATTTAGTAAATAGTGTCGAAATATCTTTAATGTACAAATTAAAAAAGTATATTTTTGGTATGAGAAAAGGACACTTAAAACCAAACTTTGAGGAAGAGCACTTGTAGAAGCTGTGCATGTTGAATGCTAGATGTGAGCGCTGAAATGGCAGCACAGGCTATATACTCCCTAGAGACCTGAGAAAGATATTGGTTGGTTTTTAAGGCCTCGATAAAGCAAGCAGAAAAGTGCCTATATATCTTATAAGGCTTGTTGCAGTATCAATGTGGCAAGTTTCTATAGTAAATATACATTGTCATTGTTAGTAATGTAGTGACCATGAGTTTGAAGATGACATGTTTGAAGAGATTTATTTTGTTTAAATGAAGTATGTAAATACCCCAGAAAATACTTACATTAATATATTTGTTTGTGTGTCAGCGAAGGAATGGATGTATACTATTGTTATAGCTTGTTGTTCTTTTTTAATTGTTTGTTCCGTGTTTTGCATGTGTGCTCATAATTGATTATAATATGCATATAAGGTCAGGGATGACAGGTCAGAGGTCAAATATTTGACCTTCCTCAAGTTAGCCAATGAAAAGCAGTGTAGCATCCCAGCCTTGGGTCATGTTTACAGGAGAATAATGAACAACTTTTCAATGATATGGTCTCAATTTCAGAAAAAATGTAAATTTGGGATTATTAAGCAGCACTTTTGTTGCTTTGTTTTTAAGTTTACCATGTTTCACAAATATGTATCAGATAATGTAACATTTTTGTTATGCTTGAATATTCTTAACTTGGTGTATATTGTACATTCTCAATGGAAATAACATACAATGTTTAAAATAATTTGTTCCATCATTATAATCATGAGGTATCCATGGTAACTTATGAAGCTAGGATAATATTTGTCTTAGTTTTTAGCATGCAATAGTTACGTATCGGATGAAAAACATTTCCCATATCAATATCTTGTGCCTATTAATATAGAATTTATCATTTATCGTTTGTGATTTCATAAGGAAATCAGTTGTTTTCCTTTTTTGAAAATATTTTGTCTACTCAGTGATAAGTTCATTTCAAATATCATAATCAGATGAATTTAAATTTTGTTAAAATCTTATTCTCATACAAATTTTTCTGTACGATACAAAATATTGTACATTTTTTAATACTTATCAATAACGTTTTCTATATGAATCTGTTTTTAGGTAGGTAAAAGATGCAATAAAACTTTTAATAGTTACTGTATGCATTTTAATAATGTGATGTAAATTTCTTTTAACTCACATGTTTGAAGTGCATGCAAAAATCGCATAATGTCTTTTAAACCATTGATACTCAACTCAGACCAAAGAGATTCCTATTTATAAGAAATAAACTGTCATTTTTTAAATTTGGAAAAAAAAATTCCAATTTCCCAGTTAACATTGATATTTCATTTTCCGCCACACGGATACTCATTGTTTTTAAAGGATTGTATTTCTGTATTGTATTTAATGGTAGGATTTTACGCTGTATTTTTTTTTCAGTATTGTATAATTTGTAGTCTGTCTTCATCTTACCTTGTCGATAATTTTATTTCATTAAATGTAATATTAAATGTATGAAATATTAAAAACAAGATCAAAATAACTTGTTTCAAGTGAACAAAGTCATATCTTTGAGTATATATGCTAATGATGTATAACTATTCCAGTATCATCTTCATTTCTCAGCATCATCATCATTATGTCCTCATTATGAAACCGTGTCACTCTAATTTATGAAAGGATTTTTGTAAGATGTGTGAATTTTTAATGAAAATCGAATAAAAGATTTTGATTGACATTTGTGTGCAAATGTAATTCTGAGTGATTATTTTGTCCCTGATTATCTACCTTATGTATTTGCCATAATTAGTGGAAAGGGCACTTTAAAAAATGGGGGTTGGGGGTTATAACCTGTGCCCAATCCTCTTGCTGTTAAAAGTTTAAAACCAAAAAAATATAACAATAACATTTCCATATGAATTGGGGTTTGGAAATCAAATCGTTTATCTGCTTATTTGGAAGTTCATTCTTGATCAAAAGCCATAACATCTTTGGCCCCTGTACCACTGACAAAAACTAAATCTTAAGGATCCCTGTACCACTGACAAAAAACTAAACCTTAAGGATCCCTGTACCGCTGACAAAATACTACTGGTAAACCTTAAACATCTCTGTACCACTGACAAAAAACTAAATCTTAAGGATCCCTGTACCACTGACAAAAAACTACACCTTAAAGATCCCTGTACCACTGACAAAAAACTAAACCTTAAGGATCCCTGTACCAATGACAAAAAACTAAACCTTAAGCATCTCTGTACCACTGACAAAAAAACTAAAACTTTACCTTAAAGATCCATGTTCCATTGACAAAAAAACTTAAAAAATTACCTTAAGGATCCCTGTACCACTGACAAAAAAACTAAAACTTAACCTTAAAGATCCATGTTCCACTGACGAAAAACTAGATCTTTACCTTAAGGATTCCATACCACTGACAAAAAACAGCTTTACCTTAATTATCCCTGTACCACTGACAAAAAAACTAAAACTTAACCTTAAGGATCCCTGTGGAAACTATTTTTCTAGCATGACTACAGCTTAAGCATTGATAAATTGTTTTTGAATAGGACACCATACCTCCCTAGATTTTGGTAATAAATATTTGTTCATTCATTCCTAAAATTTCATAATGAACTACTCCAACCTTTGAACTGTCAGGGTTCATAATTATGTATCATCAGGGATGAATGAATTAAAGATTATTTATTTCAGAAATATGGCAAATTTAACTAAAATTAAAATTTTTAAAAAATGGTACAACCAACATTGAAGAGCCTTGTCTAACACTAGTAGAAATTTTGAAAACATTTCACAAAAAATACTTATCTTTGGTTGTAATTCGAGATTCAAATTTATATACTCTAATCATTACTAATAGGAACGGTAAATTTTTCTCAGAATCCTTTGAGCAGTGCTAGTTGTATCATACATAATTAACCACAAAGGAGTTAAAAACAGAAAGTCTTTTTTGTTGTAGAAATGTGGTACTAATGACTCTTTTACACTTAAATGTTCATTTATTGCTTGTTATGAGATTACCCAAAGCTATGTCAGCTCTTCATTTTTTTTTTGTTTTTATAAAATATTGATTAAATATATTAAATGTCAGTATTTTTCATTTTTTTTTTCAGCATAATTTATTATCACTTCTTCCATATCTTTCAGGGAAAAATAATTATTAAGTACAAAACTTCATTTAAAGATATTAGATGCAATACATTTCACACGAAAAAAAAAAAGTTTAAATTTTGAAAATAATTTGTTTGTATCCTGGAACATTCCTCCATGCTCCCCACAATGATTACAAACATGTTTTATTTTTAAAGGTGTTTTATATTTGAGATGCTATGTGTTGCTATACCCCCTGATGACATTTCCATAGAGAAATTACCATATGTGATGAGTGTGGTGATCATGAATGTATTGTTCAACTTTCATTAAAATTCATCAGCAAACTTAATTTTTTTTGCGTGTTTTTTCCCCAACCCTAGACTAAAGAGAAGTGGATTCACATGTCATAACACTTAAATAACTTCTGGTCAACTCCAATTTGTTGGAAAGTGTGAAATCAGTGTTCTTTCATAAAGAAAAGTGCTTGTAATTGAGGTGTAGAAACAACATTGTACATGTAGTTATTCCCCTCTTTAGGGAGTAAGACAACAAATCTCAACCCTCAGTCTAGACATTTGAAAAAATTCCCCCTTGGGTTGAGATTTCAACCCTCAGACTAGACATTTAAGAATTTTGGCCCTTGGGTTGCGATTTCTAAGAATTTTGCCCCTAGGTTGGAGATTCCAACCCTCGGGCTAGGCATTTAAAAAATGCTTACAGATGTATGATTGATATAACTAATTTCCAAGATCAACCCCTTTTACTCACCTTGTAAACAGAAAATGACAAAAGGATTTATGATATATGTAGGACACAAATGGAACTTCTATACCGCGCACCCATTACTGACAAGATCTGATACTGTTTTACCAAGGAATTAGATTAGACCCTGCTATCTACATATGCAAGTCCGTGGTGTTACTAACAAACTGATCCTGTAGACCTGAAGCTGACCTGATATTTCTAAAATAAGGTGTTGATGGAGTTTGGGGAAAAAGGAATAACATGACCATTTTCTAACGAACCGATTACAAATTCTGTGGTTTCTATATATATATTTCCTGTATGAAATGTGACACTTTTGCCTGTCCTTTACATATTCCGAGGTAGAGATTATTAAATGTGACACTTTTGCCTGTCCTTTACATATTCCGAGGTGGGGATTATTAAATGCTCAAAATATTCAGCATGAGTGTAAAGCTCACTTTGCCACTGAAAACAGAAATCTAAACTCTCTACCAGCGGGAGATTTGTCCGCAATACGAATAAGTTTTTGCGCCTTTGCGAATCCTGTGTGGTCTGGAGATTGACGGCCACGTGCACCAGGTATTGTACAGTCAGTGCTCTTTCTGTTGATTTGACGAAAGATCTAGAATTGACTACTAAATTGACCTCGAACTGTTTCTGATTACCAAGGTATTGTAACTGAACAATTTCTGCCTTTAACTTTTCAACCACACTATCAGCTTTGTTGTCATATTTTTCATAAATTTAATGTTTAAGACTAAAAAAAAAAATTTTGTCAAAATATTGCTGCATATATATATAAGGTATAAAGTGTCAGTATTAGAAACGTCTGGACTTCTTATAACTTGGGAAATACTGGGACCGATATAAAGTGTCAGTATTAGAAACGTCTGGACTTCTTATAACTTGGGAAATACTGGGACCGAGAGGCAAATGTTCCTCGGTCTAACTATAGAATATAGCATGATACACGTCTGACCAGTCAGGTAGCAAGACGGCGAATGATTCTGTACGACACCCTGGCCACGTGCGCACCCAATACACGTGCTCGTACAATGGATACAAATACATGTACCACTTTGCTCAAAGGTAAATATACTAAACATACGAATCAACTATTTACCCGTTTAAATGGAACAGACATACGGACATGTAATTATAACAGACGTACAGACATGTAACTGACGTACGGACATACAGTCATGTAACAGACTTACAGACATGAAACAGATGTACAGACATGTAACAGACGTTCAAACATGTAACACGTGAAGTCATGTAACAGACGTACAGACATGTAACAGACGTGCAGACATGTAACAGACGTACAAACAAGTAACAGACGTACAGACATGTAACAGACGTACAGACATGTAACAGGCGTACAGTCATGTAACAAACGAACATACAGTAACGTTATAGATATGTAACAGACGTACATACATGTAATCATAACTGACGTACAAACATGTAACAGACGTACAGACATGTAACAGACGTACAGACATGTAACATATGTACAAACATGTAATCATAACTGACGTACAAACATGTAACAGACGTACAGACATGTAACAGACGTACATACATATAACAGACGTACATACTTGTAACAGACGTACAGGCATGTAACAGACGTACATACATGTAATCATAACTGACGTACAAACATGTAACAGAAGTACAGACATGTAACAGACGTTCAGACATGTAACACGTACATACCTGTTACAGGCGTACAGACATGTAACAGACGTACATACATATAACAGACGTGCATACATATAACAGACGTACATACTTGTAACAGACGTACAGGCATGTAACAGACGTACATACATGTAATCATAACTGACGTACAAACATGTAACAGACGTACAGACATGTAACAGACGTACATACATATAACAGACGTACATACTTGTAACAGACGTACAGGCATGTAACAGACGTACATACATGTAACAGATGTACAAACATGTAACAGACGTACATACTTGTAACAGACGTACATACATGCAACAGACGTTCAGACATGTAACAGATGTACAAACATGTAACAGACGTACAGACATGTAACATACGTACAGTCTTGTAACAGACGTATAGACATGTAACAGACGTTCAGACATGTAATAGACGTACAAACATGTAACTGGCGAACAGACATGTAACAGACATAAAGACATGTAACAGATGTACAGACATGTAACAGACGTACAGACATGTAACAGACGTACAGACATGTAACAGACGTACAGACATGTAACAGACTTACAGACATGAAACAAACGTACAGACATGTAACAGACGTACAGACATGTAACAGGCGTACAGTCATGTAACAGACGTACAGACATGTAACAGACGTACAGACATGTAACAGACGTACAGACATGTAACAGACTACAGACATGTTATAGATATGTAACAGACGTACAAACATGTAACGGGCGTACAGACATGTAACAGACTGCATACATTTAACAGACATACATAACAGACGTACAATGTACAGACATGTAACAGGCGTACAGTCATGTATCAGACACATATAACAGACGTACAGACCCGTAACAGACGGAACATAATGTAACAGGCGTACAGTCATGTAACAGACGCACAGACATGTAACAGGCGTACAGTCATGTAACTGACGTACATAACAGACGTACAGACCTGTAACAGACGGAACATAATGTAACAGGCGTACAGTCATGTAACAGACGCACAGACAAGTAACAGGCGAACAGTCACGTAACTGACGTACATAACAGACGTACAGTCATGTAACTGACGTACATAACAGACGTACAGACATGTAACAGACGTACAGACATGTAACAGGCGTACAGTCATGTAACTGACGTACATAACAGACGTACAGACATGTAACTGACGTACATAACAGACGTACAGACATGTAACTGACGTACATAACAGAAGTACAGACATGTAACAGGCGTACAGACATGTAACTGACGTACATAACAGACGTACAGACATGTAACTGACGTACATAACAGACGTACAGACATGTAACAGACGTACAGACATGTAACAGACGTACAGACATGTAACAGGCGTACAGTCATGTAACTGACGTACATAACAGACTTACAGTCATGTAACTGACGTACATAACAGACGTACAGACATGTAACAGACGTACAGACATGTAACAGGCGTACAGTCATGTGACTGACGTACAGTCATGTAACTGACGTACATAACAGACGTACAGTCATGTAACTGACGTACAGACATGTAACAGACGTACAGACATGTAACTGACGTACATAACAGACGCACAGTCATGTAACTGACGTACATAACAGACGTACAGACATGTAACAGACGTACAGACATGTAACAGGCGTACAGTCATGTAACTGACGTACATAACAGACTTACAGTCATGTAACAGACGCACAGACATGTAACAGGCGTACAGTCATGTAACTGACGTATATAACAGACTTACAGTCATTTAATAGACGCACAGACATGTAACAGGCGTATAGTCATGTAACTGACGTACATAACAGACGCACAGACATATAACAGACGTACAGACATGTAACAGGCGTATAGTCATGTAACTGACGTACATAACAGACGCACAGATATATAACAGACGTACAGACATGTAACTAACGTACAGACATTTAACAGACTACAGACGTACATACAGACATGTTATAGATATGTAACAGACGTACAAACGTGTAACAGACGTACAGACATATAACAGGCTACAGATATAAAGACATGTAACGGACGTACAGACATGTAACAGACGTACAGATATGTAACAGGCGTACATACAGACATGTAACGGACTACAGACATGTAGCAGACGTACAGTCATGTAACAGACTACAGGCGTACATACAGTATGGCAACAGAAATAAGGACAGATATGTAAGAGACATACATTAAAAACAGAATGGCCTTATAGATTGATAAGCAAAACATAGGGATATTGTTGAATATATAATATGTACCGTAAATCTACATTCTCCGTTGCTTTTGAACTTAATATTTCCATATAGCACTGGGTTTTTTTTCAAATTTCACGGAAGTTCTCTTCTGGTGATGATCATGAGCCGCCATCAAAAAGCTTATGATTATGGACCATGTGGAGATCTAGACCAATCTTCGATATCCATGGGTTACGATCACCTACGCTCTCTACACCCCTGGATTATGTCACGGCAAAACTGAGTCAAATCTAAGTCGAAGTGCCGTACCTCTTTAAAAAATCAATCAACCGTAACCAAATCAGAACTTGACCTAGATATCCCAATGATATATCTGTATACAAACTTTCAGTTCAATATGTGCACACGTTTCAGAGATAATTCACGGAAACCCCAAAAGGTGACAGACAGACAGACGACAGGTAAATTAATACAGTGGATTCCACTTGGTATCACCCCTGCTAATATCACATTCCTCTTTATATCATGTTTTTCCAAAGCACCATTTTACTTCTAAACAATCTATGTAATTTAATTTGGTTAATATCATGTATTTTGAGGTGAATTCCTCTGAATATCATGGTCTTTTTTTAAACCAATCACATAAACTATCCAGAAAATTATGTTTTTTCCACTGATTTCAGATACGAATTGAACAAAATATTGCATAGAATATTACATATTTTTGTCTGACAAATGCAACATGATATAAAGAGGAGTGCACTGTAGTCCCCTCCGGCTTCACCGCTAGGGGACTAATTAATGTAACGTTATACGTGTACGTATATTTGTCTAGTACACAAATCCCAGTGTCTAATTCGTAATTAAAGCGTCCTGATTAATTAGTAGTCGTTACTGTCCGGTCATGTCACGTGAATGTCCATATTTGGTTACGTTTACAATTACCTGTTCGGTGGTGTTATCGTGTTGTCCTTATATGGTAATACTTGTATAAGTGTACGTGTTCTTGTGTGACAGATGAGAAAGTCGTGAAAAAGTGTGTGCGAGTTTAATAAAACTGAGTAACAACTGCGGAGACGCGCAAAAGGCCATAGGAATTGTAACGTACTGGACATCTTACGGAGTGCAGACGGTTTATAGAGAAGTTACAATAACGCTGGACACAAACTATAAAGCTGGTGAAGTTATATAGTTTTAACTATTTTAAACCTTTTTAAAAACTCTCAATATATAAATTCCATCTATTTGTATTGTTAACTGCTTCTGTATGTAACCAATTGAACTAATTTCAGGCCATTTATGTTGTACATTTCAGGGGTTTAAATTTTCTGGCGTATATAACCGCCATGGGTCAAATAAAGAACCAGCAACATCAAACCAGTATCAGAGTTTTATTTGCGGTGTGACATACATCAAATGAAGCTCTTGGTTACATAACGGTAAAAAATGACAGGTTTTGAAATCGGTTGCGGCTACTTTGCAATCTTTAATGAGCAGGCATGCAGCCTAGCGATTGGTCAGTTTTTTTCACCTTAGTGTCTCGACATATATTCCAGAGGTGTAGAGAGCGTAGGTGATCGTAAACCCTGGATATTGACGATGGCGGAGATCGCACAGGGGCGTTGAGTAAAAGAGAATAGGGGGTTTTTCAATGCGTTGGTATAAGATAAAAGGAGATAAAAACCTTTAGTTAACATGTTTTTTTCACTTAGCTTTTTCTCTGATATTGTAAATGAAGATTTAAAGGGAAGGAGGGGGGGGCAGACATTGGTTCTGCGATGTATTTTGTACCACCGCATGTAAGTCGCAAAGTTCGCGAAATTAATGTCGCTAAGAGAAATTGATTACAGATATTTAGTAATAAAATCAACAGTTACATGTCGATAGAATGCAAATTCGGAATTAGCAAGGAGTTACAATGTAGGTGATATGCGCGTTTTAAGAAATGAAATATAAAACAAGAATGAATGTAATATGATAAAGACATTTTTAATAGGGGATGTACCCGTCATGAAATTAAAGGACTGTAGTTTGGTAGGCAATTGTGTGATGATACGATGCAGGTCAAGTTCTGATTTAGAATAGGGACCCCACCAGTAAGGACTAGAGCAAGATATTGTCACCTCAGTAAACTAGAACTGTAAGCTGGCTGATATTCTATTTTTCACTTTTATTTTATTCCGTCTACAACAGTATATACGATTACAATGCACATATGTATTGAATCAGATATTAAATCATATATCATTTTGCAAAATGTCCGCGACTGCAGTAATTTTGAAAACCTAGGGTTTCAATTTAGGAATGTGTGCTTAACCTGTACTTGGATATAATACGTTTTATTTTCATTTCAATGGCTTCTCTACTAATAAAACCATCAAGCTGCCGACTAAAACTATCATGCAATGTGTCTATAGGTATAAAGTCCGCCTCCTGGCCAATCCTATTAGTACGGAGTATACATAAAGAGAGTTGAAGACTTGCATGATTTTCACATTTGATTTTGGCATTTGTGTCGCACTGAAACAATCATTTTTTTTTAATTTAATTTATCTAATGTATTACCGTTCACAGCATCTAGACATTCGTTTCTAAGTTGTGTATTTAATGACAAGTTGTGAAAATTTATAATGTAATTAATGTTTAATATGATAATATACTGCTGGATATTTTTATAATATTGTTCTCTTCTGATATTCAGCTTATTCCTTTACTCGTTCAAGGCCAGTACACGACGCGAGCACGTGCGATTTGGCGGAAGCGCAACGTCTGTACACCTGTTATAATTTTATAAGACACCAAAGAGTTCCCATGTCAAGGTGTAATAATGTTCGTTACAACTCAGCCACAAAAATGAGAATTGCAACGGAATACAATTTATTTATATAGTTTTGTGTATGAATGATAAGATATAATAATTTGATTATGAATTCTGATTATGTAATTGTTTGTCTCAGATAATGTAGTGAGTACAAATCACGCGCACGAATATAGCCTAGGCACGTGGTCACGTCCGCCAATGAAATTGATTCCTAATTGTCACGTTTCACATTTTGGCGCGAGCCTGGATCACTCACCATTACGAGAATGCTGTCCGACCGGCTGGACAAGGTAATAAACACTGTAGTTATTTTCCGTCTCTTTCTTCACCTTCCATATTCTATGTGCTATGATAAGCTTTTGTGATTATTTGTTAACCTTTACATAAACTTGTAACATGTTGTAACGATGAAATCAACTCTGTAGGTTTATAACAACTTGTGTATGTTCGATTTGCATAAGTGTGTATGGAATGGGGGTACATTAATACGTAAACCTGTTGTGAATATTAACTTTGTTTTTGTGTATGGTTGAATTTAAGCTCACCTTGTCTGAAAGGCCAATGTGAGCTAATGCCATATATAAACCGTAGCGTCCTTCCGTCAATAATTTCTCAGCTCGTCAACAATTTCTCCCGGCTTGCTCTCAATAATTGCATATTGATTTGAAATTGATCATATTTGGCTAGAATCATCCTTAGGTGTACTGGGTATTCAAAATTGTACAAATGGTGGGACGATTTTTGACTCTTGATCAATCGGGGTTGGAGGGGTTTAGCTGACCCCCAGAGGGCAAGCAATGGATAGCAACCTTTTTTTTACACTGGTAGCTTCCCAACGAAGTACAGGTTCATGGACGAAGGGCGAATTGCCAAAGGGTGGCCAAAAAAACAGTTGATTGGCTAATTTTCTCTTATTAAAATATTCTCTGGAGTCAAACATTAGATATAAACCAATCAAAATGGATCAAATAGTAGGACTTACCCTCCAGAGACTGAATGGTGGCGCTTAAAGGGGGCAATTTGATTATATTCCTAAAAACACCTTCTCAAGAACTATTTACTGGATATTGGTCATATAAAGCTGGAAGCATTCAAGGAAGGTTAGGACTTGAAATTATACAAATTGAAAGGCTGACCACAAGAGGCAGGAACCAAAAGGGGGCAATTTAATTATATTCCTAAAACACCTTCTCTAGAACTGTTTACTGGATATTGGTCATATAAAGCTGGAAGCATTCAAGGAAGGTTAGGACTTGAAATTATACAAATTGAAAGGTTGACCACAAGAGGCAGGAACCAAAAGGGGGCAATTTAAATTGACTCTATTGCTATATCTTTTCTAGAACTATGCACTAGATATCAGTCATATAAGTTGTAATTTAAAGCATTCAAGGGAAGTGGGGAACCAAAAATCGTACAAATAGAGGGGCTTAGTGGCAGGCCAAAAAGAGTTATTAGCTTTTATTAATTTATTTGGTACCAATCATTCTTCACTGGTAGCACACCTACAAATGGTAGAGCTGAACCTCGCTCCCCCACCCCACACCCCAGGAAACTGAGGGGTGGGGCAAATCTGTGTATTTGAACTTGCATACAAGACATAGATATGAACAACAATACCAAATTGTAAGCATACCTACAGTGTACATGTTGTAGGTGGTGGGGATTATTTGTACAAATGGTAGGGCTGAGTCCCCCCCCAAAGGATACCTAGGGGTGGGGGGGGGGGCAAATCTGTGTAATTCAGCTATACCAGAGATAGATATCAGCAATATCAAATTGTAATTATACCTAAGTGGTGGGGATTATAATTGTACAAATGATAGGGCTAAGCCCCCACCCCAACACCCCCAAACCCCAGGAAGCTGAGGGGTAGGGCAAATCTGTGTAATTTCACATGATGAACCCCTCCAACCCCCCAACCCCCCCCCCAAACATCCCCCCACACATACACCCATCCCTGGAGTGAGGGGCGGGGCAAATCTATCAAATTTTAAGCATACCTAGGTGGTGAGGATTATAATTGTACAAATGTTAGGGCTGAACCCCCCCCCCCCTCCACACTGACACTGACACACACCCAACCCCCACACCCCAGGCAGTTGAAACGTTGTACAAACCTGTGTAATTAAGCTATACAAGAGATGGATATCATCATTATCAAATTGTAAACATACCTGGGTGGTGGGATTATAATTGTACAAATGGTAGGGCTGAGCCCTGCCACCCCCAGGATACTGAGGGGCGGTGCAAATTGGTGTAATTAAACTATACCAGAGATAGATATCATCAATATCAAATTGTAAACATACCTGGGTGGTGGGATTATAATTGTACAAATGGCAGGAGTAAGCCCCCTCCCCACATTCCATCCCAGGAGGCTGGGGGGCGGTGCAAATTGGAGACAGATAAAATTGTAAGCATATGTACCTAGATAATGGCAATTATTATTGTAAAAATTGTAGGGCTTAGCCCCCCACACCCCACCCCAGGAGGCTGAGGGGTGGGGCAAATCTGTGTCATTAGACTATGCAAGAGATAGATATCACAAATTGTAAGCAAACCTCGGTGGTGGGGATTATAATTGTACAAATGGTAGGGCTGAGCCCCCCCCCACACACACACCCCAGGAGGCTGAGAGGTGGGGCAAATCTGTGTAATTAGACTATGCAAGAGATAGATATCACAAATTTTAAATAGATATCACAAATTTTAAATAGATATCACAAATTGTAAGCAAACCTCGGTGGTGGGGATTATAATTGTTAATTGTACAAATGGTAGGGCTTTTTCGGATACTGAGGGGCGGGGCAAATCTGTGTAATTCAGCTATACCAGAGATAGATATCATCAATATCAAATTGTGAACATACCTGGGTGGTGGGATTATTATTGTACAAATGGTACGGCTGAGCCAGCCCCCCCCAAGAGCCTGAGGGTGGATCAAATTGATGTAATTAGCTATGCAAGGGATATATATCTGTCACAAATTGTAAGCAAACCTAGGTGGTGGGAAAATATTATTGTACAAATGGAAGGGCTGAGCCCCATCCCCCCCCCCCCCCCCCCCCCCCCCCCCCCCCCACACACACACACAAACACACCCCAGGAGGATGAAGGTTGGGCAAACCTGTGTAATTAAGCTATACAAGTGATTGATATTAGCAATGTATACCTAGGTAGTTGCAATAATAATTGTACAAATGGTGAGCCCCAACATCCCCTCCCCACATACATGCGCATGTCGCCCATTCCTAGAGACTGGAGAGTGAGGGGCAGAAATAGAAGTCAGCAATATGAAATTGTAAGCATACATAGGTGTTGTCAATTGTAATTGTACAAATGGTAGGCCTGAGCCAATCCCCCCCCATCTCCCCCCCCCCCCCCCCCCCACCACCACACCCAAGGAGGCATAGGTGTGGGGCAAATTGGTGTAATTAAGCTATACAAGAGATAGATATCCTCAATATCTAATCGTAAGTATAGCTAGGTAATGGCAATTATATTGTACAAATGGTAGGGCCGAGTCCCCTCCCCCCCAAAGGATACCTAGGGGTGGGGCCAATCTGTATAATTCAGCTATACCAGAGATAGATATCAGCAATATCAAATTGTAATTATACCTAAGTGGTGGGGATTATAATTGTACCAATGTAAGGCTGACCCCCCCCCCCCCCTACACACACACACACACCCAAGGAGGCTGAGGGGTGGGATAAATCTGTATAATTCAGCTATACCAGAGATAAATATCAACAATATCCAATTGTAATTATACCTAAGTGGTGGGGATTATAATTGTACTAGAATTGTGTTCTTTGCTGGAACCAAGCAATGGCATCTTAGATTTACAAGTCTCTCTTCTTGAGCTAAGTAAACTCTGTCTGTGAATAATTAGCATATATGCAATAAAAAAAAGGCTCAGCAGATTGATATCTGTTCAAATATGGCGTCGTTCACGCTTCAAAACAATAACTATTTGCCGACAGCCATTGTTTGGTTCCTTCATGATTTTGAAACATAATGGGATCCATTTCATCTGATTTTACAATCAATGGTTTCTGGCAAACTTTTAATTCAAATGATGAGCATACAAAATTGGGGGCAATTCTGTTATACAGGAGATAACTATTAATATATATATCAAAATATCAGCAATATTAGTTTATAAGCATACCTAGGTGGTGGGGATCATAATTGCACAAAAGGAAGGGCTGATCACCCCCCCCCCTCCTTCCCTCCAGGGAGCAGGGCAAAAACAGGCAACTGTATTAGATTGGTTTTATCAATTTCTTTCATGGAACCAAACATATCTCGCTGTTGGCATCTTCACTTTACTGTATCAAAGTTTTTGTTGACATCAATTGTTGTACAAAACCTACATTCTTAATTAAAACTTCTCATGTACATTCATCTGAGTCAATAGTTTATAGCACAGTTCGCGACCTTATTTCATTGTCAAGTTTAGAGCACTTTCCAAAAATCTATTTTGTGTGAATCTGATATCGCATATAATATATGTTCAGATTAATCTATATAACAGTGGAAGAGTATGATAGGTTTTCACAGCTAAATTTCGATTTATGCTCTGCAAAGCTTTGGTATATCTGAATATCATTACAAAGACATGAGTTGAAAATATCCTTCATGTAGATGTTGACAGTTTTAGGTCAAGTAACCTGTTCTGAATGCTTTTTGTCTGTCATGCATCCGTAAACAATTTGCATTTTCAATTTTTGGGATCGGGTTTGTCTGCCTGTCCATATTGACTCTGGCCATAGACGGATTTTGTCTGCCCTTATCGGTTATGCATTTTGAAATTTTGCAGGAATAGCCAGTACAATATGGAGATGTGCCTCCTGAAGTAATTTTAAATTTTCCACCCTTTACCGGGATTTATCCCCCTTTATGTAAAAAATAACACAATTTTGTAAAGTTTTTCATTTGCTCAGTTTACAATGGATCTTTAAAAAATTATTGTTGGAATTGCCAGTTCAAAATGGAGATGTGCCCTTTGAAATATTTTTGTGTTTGCGACCTTTTACAGGGAGTTATCCCCCTTTATGTAAAAATAATAATCTCTATTTTATCCAGCTATGCATTTGCTCAGTTTTAACAGATATTTTATTTTTTAAGAGATTCAATATCCCCATTTTTTTAGAAATTTGTCCAGCTATGCATTTGCTTATTTTACCACAGATTAGACACTACAATATGGAGATGTGCCCCCTGAGAACTTATTTTCGACCCTTTGTAGAGAGTTATTCCTTTTAAGGTCACCCGAGACGAATTCTCTTCTCTTGAACCAGTAGATGGAATCTTTTCAAACTTGGCCAAAATGATCCTTAGTTGATGAAATTTCAGATTTGTAAAATTGGGATTCCTGCCGCTACCCCAGGGGCTAGGGAGGGGCCCCAAAGGGAAAATTATCCTAAATTTCAAAATTTATTCTCCATACTACAGCCTATTTCTCTACATTGATAGAAAGATATATGGGTATATTTTGTCCATTTTAAGTAACAAATTATTCCTTCTTTGTCACAAACCGTAAAATTAGTTTTTCTGCCCCTACCACAATTTCTCTACATGGATAGAAAGATCATCAAGGGCTTTGTTTAATTTATTTGTAAATTTCAGTACAATTCCAAAAGTTTTAGAATTCTTTTCCTGTAATGATATGACAAATTTTGTAATTCACCCAGTTTATATGTTGATTTCATCATTGAAATTGAGCTACCTATAACATTACTCAGGTGACCACTAAGGCCCTTGGGCCTCTTGTGTGAAAATCACAATTGGAGACATTTCATGGGCACTGATTGGTTGAAATCCACAAATAATTCCAAGTTTCATGAAATTTTGCAGAACTAATCTTGTATGGGGAGGGGGCATTTATGCATATCTCTATTGTAGAAAAGGTTAGTGCAATATACAGTTATTCCCCTTGGAAATAGTTATCTCATGCCTGGGGGATGCAAGGGGTTTTAGATTGGTGACAGTTCTAGTTCAAACTTGCTCAGAAATACTAGCTAGCATGGGAGGGAAAAGCCACTGTTATAATTGCATTAATATATTTTCATTATGAAAAATGTTGTTATTTTAACTCTACACAACAAAGTTAGGGGGGGGGGGGGGTATACTGGAATCAGGTTGTGCGTTTGTCCGTCTGTAGCTCACTTTTGCTTTTGTCCGGCTTTGCATTCGCTCCGTTTTCAGCAGATCTTTCTAAACTCTTGTGGGAACAGATAGTACAGTATGAATATGTGTCCCCTGAAGTAAATATGCATTTTCGACCTTTTTTCAGAAAGTTATTCACCTTTTTATGTAAAAATTTCAGTACCCCCGGGCTATCTTTACTATAGTTTACATATGGAAATAACACATTTTGGTATATTTTGTCCATTTTAAGTGGGAAATTATTCCTACTTTGTCACAATCATCCTTGGAGAAAGACGGATTCAAACTGTAAAATTTGGATTCCTGTCCCTACCCCATGGGCCAGGGCTGGGCCCCAAAGCGGAAATAATCCTAAATTTCCAAAATTTTCTTTTCCAGACTCAGGTACTACAACCTCTTTCTCTATATGGATAGAAAGATCATAAGGGGCTTTGTTTAATTTGTAAATTTCAGTATCCCCAGGCTCTCTGTTCCCCCTCAGGGAGGGGGTAAAGTTTACCATAGTTTGTATAGGGAAATAACACTTTTGGGTATATTTTGTCCATTTTAAACAGGAAATTATTCCTACTTTGTCACAATCATCCTTGGAGAAAGACGGATTCAACCTGTAAAATTTGGATTCCTGTCCCTACCCCATGGGCCAGGGCGAGGCCCCAATTGGGAAATAATCCTAAATTTCCAAAATTTTCTTTTCCAGACTCAGGTACTTCAACCTCTTTCTCTATATGAATAGAAAGACCATAAGGGGCTTTGTTTAATTTGTAAATTTCAATATCCCCAGGCTCTCTGTTCCCCCTTAGGGAGGGGGTAAAGTTTACCATAGTTTGTATAGGGAAATAACACTTTTGGGTATATTTTGTCCATTTTAAATAGGAAATTATTCCTACTTTGTCACAATCATCCTTGGAGAAAGATGGAATCAATTTGTACAATTTGGATTCCTGCCCCTACCCCAGGGGTCAGGGCGGGCACCAAAGGGGAAATTATCCTAAATTTCAAAAATCTTCTCCAGACTCTGAGGTATTACAGCATATTTCTCTACATGGATAAAAAGATCATCATTTGCTTTTTTTAATTTGTAAATTTCAGTACCCCCAGGCTCTCCGTTTCCCCTCGGGGAGGGGGTAAAGTTTTCTATCGCTTATATAGGGAAATAATACTTTTAGGTGTATTTTGTCCTTGGGCCTCTTGTACATCATGTATGTTGATTTTTGTGTACTATTATTTCGTTATTCTAGAATCGGATCATATAAAGTTTGGAAATTCAAAACCTTTATAGTACATATTTTGGAAATTAATAGATATCTTATGGATTTTTAGCTCATACCATGGGGCCTGTCGTCCTTCAACAATTTTTTCTCCATAACCACGAATAGGAAATCAACCTTATTTGGCAGGAAGCATCCCTAGGTGCTCAGGATTCAAAATTGTACTCATGTTGGGACTTACCCCCTCAGGGGCTGATTGATGGGGCCAAAAAGGTCATTTAGCTATATTGGTTTAAGCAACTTCTTCTCCATAACCACTGATTGTAAATCAGTCTTATTTGGTAGGAAGCATCCCTAGGTGCTGAAAATTGTACTAATGGTGGGACTGACCCCCAGGGGGCTGAGGGGCGGGGCCATAAAGAATTATTTAGCTATGTTGATATTAGCAGCTTCTTCTACATAACCACCGATTGGAAATCAGCCTTATTTTGTCAGGAAGCATCCTTAGGTGCTCAGGATTCAAAATTGTACTCATTGTGGGACTGACCCCCCAAGGGGGCTGAGGGGCGGGACCAAAGAGGTTATTTAGCTATATTTTTTTTTTTTCATATTTTTATTTTTCAGATTTTTCACAAATACAACACAAGACATAAACAAAACATACACACTCTCACACCCTTACTTCCTTCCTGTACACATGTGACAGTAATCTTTCACACTTCAAACATGGTCATCATCATCATCGTTATCACCTCATCATCACACTACGACATAAACATGAGTCATCATCATCATCATCGTTATCACCTCATCATCACACTACGACATAAACATGAGTCATCATCATCATCATCGTTATCACCTCATCATCACACTACGACATAAACATGAGTCATCATCATCATCATCACACTTTGACATAAACATGAGTCATCATCATCTAATCATCACAATACGACATAAACATGAGTCATCATCATCATCATCACACTTTGACATAAACATGAGTCATCATCATCATCATCTAATAATCACAATACGACATAAACATGAGTCATCATGAGTCATCATCATCATCATCATCATCACTTCATCATCACACTACAACATAAACATGAGTCATCATCATCTTCATCATCAACACCTCATCATCACACTACGACATAAACATGAGTCATCATGAGTCATCATCATCATCATCATCACTTCATCATCACACTACAACATAAACATGAGTCATCATCATCTTCATCATCATCACCTCATCATCACACTACGACATAAACATGAGTCATCATCATCATCATCATCATCATCATCATCACCTCGTCATCACACTACACATAAACATGAGTCATCATCATCTTCATCATCATCACCTCATCATCACACTACGACATTATTTAGCTATATTGGTTTAAGCAACTTCTTCTTCATAACCTCCGATTGGAAATCAGCCTTATTTTGTCAGGAAGTATCCTTAGGTGTTCAGGATTCAAAATTGTACTCATGGTGGGACTGACCCCCTAGGGGGCTGAGGGGCGGGACCAAAGAGGTTATTTAGCTATATTGGTTTAAGCAACTTCTTCTCCATAACCTTCGATTGGAAATCAGCCTTATTATGTCCACCAAACGAAGTGGGGGGACATATTATTTTTGCTCGGTTTCTTGTTATTATTATTATTCTTGTTTCTTCCACTTTCTTCCGCCGCGGAGGTTTCCGACCGTTTTCTCAAAAACTACTGGACGGATCTTCACGAAACTTCACACATATACTCATTAGGGGCGGGGTGTGTGAAAACGGGTTGTTTTTTCGCGACCGGCCAAGATGGCCGCCAGAGCTAATTTCCGGTTTTCAAAATTCAGTCTCCGATTTCAGTAAAAATTGGTACATGGGTGTTTTAAGGGATGCTGAATAACATGGTAACATTTTCGTAAAGTTTGGTTGCCACCGAAACGAAAATGGAGGCCTCTGATTGGTCGAAATTTATATATTGTCCGATTTCAATGAAATTTAATATATATGTGTAGTATTACACCAACAACATTGCCGTCACATCCGTTTCATGATTCGTCAACATGGCCGCTATTTCCTGGCTTCTGATTGGTCGAAATTTATATATTGTCCGATTTCAATGAAATATAATAGGGATTGAACGGCGTTTTTTAATTTTCATGCCGGTATGAATGCAAAGCGGTTACATCCATATTGCATGAAGCCCGCTAGGGCTTCATGGTCAATATGGATGTAACCGATTTGCATTCATACCGGCATGAACATTAAAACAACGCCGTTCAATTCATATATTTACATTTTTACTACTGAACAATTGTCTAATTTATTTTCTTATCTATTGAACAACTGGTTAATCAACTGCGTTTGTTATTGCGCCGTCATTTAAACGAAAAAGGCGGAACAGCCATAATTTGCGTAAAATTGGCGCCAAAAATCTACCGTAGTCATTTGAACGTTTGACGCGGGGGCGTTCTCCATGTTATCCGAAGCGGAGCCGTAAGACTCCCATTGAACAAGACTAATATATTACGTCATAAGTAATTCACGTGAATGGATGTATTCATACTGTATTCATGATGTATTCATAGTCTAGTGTTTGTTGTTTTCAGTTGGTATGTTCATATAGAAAAGAAACAATGAGAATGTAAATATATATATATGTGTAGTATTACACCAACAACATTGTCGTAACCTCCGTTTCGTGATTCGTCAACATCGCCGCTATTTCCTGGCTTCTGATTGGTCGAAATTTATATATTGTCCGATTTCAATGAAATTTTATATATAACTGTAGTAGGACACCACGGACATTGTCGTAACCTCAGTTTCGTGATTCGTCAACATGGCCGCTATTTCATGGCTTCTGATTGGTCGAAATTTATATATTGTCCGATTTCAATGAAATTTTATATATAACTGTAGTAGGACACCACGGACATTGTCGTAACCTCCGTTTCCTAATTCGTCAACATGACCGCTGATATATGGGGTGTCAGCTTTATTTCCATTGTGAGTTCATTGGGCTCATCAGTTCCGACCAAAGGGGTAGTTTGGGGGACATCTGTAATGGTACCCCATTACAATTAGCACTTGTTTGGTAGGAAGCATCCCTAGGTGCTGAAAATTGTACTAATGGTGGGACTGATCCCCCAGGGGGCTGAGGGGCGGGGGCCATAAAGAAAATATTTTACCATTGCCACCTAGATACCAATGTATCCAGGTGAGCAATACAGGCCCTCTGGGCATCTTATATCTTGAGAAGTACTGGATGGATCTTTACCAAATTTCATATGAAGGTTACCCATGGTGCCTAGTTGTGCTGTATTGATTTTGCTACTGATCGGAAAAAGAAATCTTTCACAAATTTCATATGCAGACTCGCATTGGTGCGTAGTTGAGCTGTATTGATTTATGGACTGATCAGAAAAGCAAAATGGCTGACAGGCGGCCATGTTGGGTTTAGACAATTAAATTGTGTATGTTCCCCTTGGTGCTTAGTTGTTTATGGCCATTTTTTTGACAGATCCGATAAACAATGTGGTCGACATCCGTCCATCTTGGATTTGTGAGTAACAGTTTGTTATCGCTATTTCTTGAAGTACTGAATGGATCTTTCTCACATTTCATATGCAGGTTCCCCTTTGTACCTAGTTGTGCATTGTCCAATTTCAAGCTTATCCGCGAAATAACATGGCTGATAGGAAGCTGTTTTGTATTTGACTATAATCAAGAGCATCTTATTAGTACATGGTTTGAATGAATAGTTGATAATTAATTACATTAAGCTCCACGTTCAATTTAATTATTGTTAATTGGACTTAATTAATTTGGCCATCTTGAAGTTTTTGTTGAGCACTTTATTGCACATTATTTCTCACAAAGTATTTAAGTTGTCAAACAGACCTGGGCTATGTAATTGGTCAGAATTAAATGAGGAGGCAATTGACTGCCAGTTACCAGGTTAAAAGTCAATGTCAATTAACCACAGATCAAGGTCAGGTTGACCGTTCATGATTATAGGAAAAATATAGTCACATGACGTTATACTAGTATGAAGTAAAGAGCCGACAAAGGTCACCAGAACATGACCTCTTATGCGGTGTTGTCAGATCCTTATGTAACGGAGTGAGGGTGAGGATCTGCATTTTAATCAGATTGTTGAGAGCTAAACAGAAACCATGGCCCAATCAATTAACAAAGTCCATTAACACATTTTACTAATAAAACAATATTAGCTCTCACAAAGTACATGTTAAGCTGTCATTAATAAATCTGGAGACCCTTGTCTAACACCAGTGCACATTAAAAAAAGTGTTCAATGCTATTGATGGGACACTAACTGCAAGCTTGTTAAATGTCATTTCAGCTCCAAATTCATATCTTTTGTTTATGTATTAAAGGCGTTTGTCTTAACATTTTGATTGGTGGCCTGGTGATGGTAGGCTGTTCAAATCACCCCGTGTCCGTGGTCTGTTGTCCGTCCGTCCGTCCGTCCGTCCGTCCGTCCGTCCGTCCGTCCGTCCGTCCGTCCGTCCGTCCGTCCGTCCGTCCGTCCGTCCGTCCTTAAACAATTATTGTTACCGCTATTTTTAAGTGCGGGATGGATCATTCTCATATTTGATATGTAGGTTGAAGATTCCCCTAGGTCACGTGTTGCGCATTGTCTAATTTTCAGAAACAATACGGCTGACAGGCCAAAATGATATTGTTGCAAATTTAACTTGTTTACACTGTCAAAAACGTTAACGTGTTGCAGATCTTTGGAATATCGGACCTCGTAAGGCGGTACTGGAGCTGTCAGTAACAGATTCCTAGGTTGGCTTACTGGAACAAGGATCGATGATGAGAGATACCTCGATAGACTGTACTGGATGCAGAGGAGTTGCTGCCGACATACCTCGATGGCTATACTGGGTGTGGGCATATCAAGTTGCATCACATGTTCATTTGGTATGCCATACACCCGCATGTGGCGAGAATGATGTTGTATTTGATGATGCAGTACTGAAGCCGTCCGTAGCAGATTCCTAATTTGGCTGTACTGGAACAGGGATGGAGGAGAGATACCTCGATAGGCTGTACTGGATGCAGAGGAGTTGCTGCCGGCCTACCTTAATGGCTGTACTGGGTGTGGAGCACTTGACCGCTGCGCGGTCAGGTATTTTCAACTTCAGAACGGTAATATTCTTTCTTTTTATAAATCCGTTGTAAGAGTGAAGGAAAGATAATGCGTCGGATCTAAATTCCAACTAGGCTGCTTCCAAACCTAACTCGCTCTTGCAGCCGAAGAAATGGACAATGTTGATCTTTGATCGGGTCTTTCAAACTGTATTCCTCTATTATTACAGATACCTTTATGAAGAAAATGTCTGCTATTCTAATACAACAATGCCTTCTCAAATCATGTGGGCATATCAAGTTGCATCACATGTACATTTGGTATGCCATACACCCGCATGTGGCGAGAATGATGTTGTATTTGATGATGCAGGGTTTTCTACCTCTGAAGATCTGTGAAACTTGAGTTGAATATGGGGCGACTGGACTTGAGAGAAATCAGCAGCGTTCGTGATTTGACTGACATGAGTATAATAGTGTTTGGATAGGCCGACTTGGATTTGGTTTCTCACCATTTCCTGTCCTTCCTCTACAACATATTTACTGTTATTACAGGCAAAAATGCTTTGTAATGAACAGTACGCGGCCTGATGACAATAGTCTGAAGGTATCGTTTTTATACGTGGCGGCGGTAAGGTATCGCCGATTTTACCAAAAATTGGTTTGGTAAAACGATACTATTGCAAACCTTTCAAAATTATTACACTCTGTCAGAATAACATTGCAGATCCTGGGAATACCGGGCCTCGCATGGCAGTACTGGAGCCGTCCGTAGCAGATTCCTAATTTGGCTGTACTGGAACAGGGATGGAGGAGAGATACCTCGATAGGCTGTACTGGATGCAGAGGAGTTGCTGCCGACCTACCTTAATGGCTGTACTGGGTGTGGAGCACTTGACCGCTGCGCGGTCAGGTATTTTCAACTTCAGAACGGTAATATTCTTTCTTTTTATAAATCCGTTGTAAGAGTGAAGGAAAGATAATGCGTCGGATCTAAATTCCAACTAGGCTGCTTCCAAACCTAACTCGCTCTTGCAGCCGAAGAAATGGACAATGTTGATCTTTGATCGGGTCTTTCAAACTATATTCCTCTATTATTACAGATACCTTTATGAAGAAAATGTCTGCTATTCTAATACAACAATGCCTTCTCAAATCATGTGGGCATATCAAGTTGCATCACATGTACATTTGGTATGCCATACACCCGCATGTGGCGAGAATGATGTTGTATTTGATGATGCAGGGTTTTCTACCTCTGAAGATCTGTGAAACTTGAGTTGAATATGGGGCGACTGGACTTGAGAGAAATCAGCATCGTTCATGATTTGACTGACATGAGGAGTATAATAGTGTTTGGATAGGCCGACTTGGATTTGGTTTCTCACCATTTCCTGTCCTTCCTCTACAACATATTTACTGTTATTACAGGCAAAAATGCTTTGTAATGAACAGTACGCGGCCTGATGACAATAGTCTGAAGGTATCGTTTTTATACGTGGCGGCGGTAAGGTATCGCCGATTTTACCAAAAATTGGTTTGGTAAAACGATACTATTGCAAACCTTTCAAAATTATTACACTCTGTCAGAATAACATTGCAGATCCTGGGAATACCGGGCCTCGCATGGCAGTACTGGAGCCGTCCGTAGCAGATTCCTAATTTGGCTGAACTGGAACAGGGATGGAGGAGAGATACCTCGATAGGCTGTACTGGATGCAGAGGAGTTGCTGCCGACCTACCTTAATGGCTGTACTGGGTGTGGAGCACTTGACCGCTGCGCGGTCAGGTATTTTCAACTTCAGAACGGTAATATTCTTTCTTTTTATAAATCCGTTGTAAGAGTGAAGGAAAGATAATGCGTCGGATCTAAATTCCAACTAGGCTTCTTCCAAACCTAACTCGCTCTTGCAGCCGAAGAAATGGACAATGTTGATCTTTGATCGGGTCTTTCAAACTGTATTCCTCTATTATTACAGATACCTTTATGAAGAAAATGTCCGCTATTCTAATACAACAATGCCTTCTCAAATCATGTGGGCATATCAAGTTGCATCACATGTACATTTGGTATGCCATACACCCGCATGTGGCGAGAATGATGTTGTATTTGATGATGCAGGGTTTTCTACCTCTGAAGATCTGTGAAACTTGAGTTGAATATGGGGCGACTGGACTTGAGAGAAATCAGCAGCGTTCGTGATTTGACTGACATGAGTATAATAGTGTTTGGATAGGCCGACTTGGATTTGGTTTCTCACCATTTCCTGTCCTGTCCTTCCTCTACAACATATTTACTGTTATTACAGGCAAAAATGCTTTGTAATGAACAGTACGCGGCCTGATGACAATAGTCTGAAGGTATCGTTTTTATACGTGGCGGCGGTAAGGTATCGCCGATTTTACCAAAAATTGGTTTGGTAAAACGATACTATTGCAAACCTTTCAAAATTATTACACTCTGTCAGAATAACTTTGCAGATCCTGGGAATACCGGGCCTCGCATGGCAGTACTGGAGCCGTCCGTAGCAGATTCCTAATTTGGCTGTACTGGAACAGGGATGGAGGAGAGATACCTCGATAGGCTGTACTGGATGCAGAGGAGTTGCTGCCGACCTACCTTAATGGCTGTACTGGGTGTGGAGCACTTGACCGCTGCGCGGTCAGATATTTTCAACTTCAGAACGGTAATATTCTTTCTTTTTAGTCCCCCACCGGAATCCGGGGGGGACTATAGGTTTGCGTTGTGTCCGTCCGTCCGTCCGTCCTTCCGCACACTATTTGTCCGGGCTCTATCTCCCATACTATAAGACACTGGAACTTCATACTAAGTGTGTGGGTTCCCTGTGGGAAGGCGGTGTGTCGCATACAAAAACCGGGTCACTGTGACCTATATTTTGACCTCTGACCTACATTAAAGAAAAAGCTTGTCCGGGCTCTATCTCCTACACTATAAAGCACTAGAACTTAATACTTAGTAGTATTGTTCCTTGTGGGAAGGCGGTGTGTCGCGTACAAAAACCGGGTCACAGTGACCTGTATTTTGACCTCTGACCTACATTAAAGAAAAAGCTTGTCCGGGCTCTATCTCCTACACTATAAAGCACTAGAACTTAATACTTGGTAGTATGGTTCCTTGTGGGAAGGCGGTGTGTCGCGTATAAAACCGGGTCACAGTGACCTATATTTTGACCTCTGACCTACATTAAAGAAAAAGCTTGTCCGGGCTCTATCTCCTACACTATAAAGCATTAGAACTTAATACTTCGTAGTATTGTTTTCTGTGGGAAGGCAGTGTGTCGCGTACAAAAACCGGGTCAATGTGACCTTTATATTGCTATATTTTGACCTCTGACCTACATTTAAGTAAAAGTTTGTCCGGGCTCTATCTCCTACACTATAAAGGACTAGAACTTAATACTTGGTAGTATGGTTCCTTTTGGGAAGGCGGTGTGTCGCGTACAAAAACCGGGTCACTGTGACCTATATTTTGACCTCTGACCTACATTAAAGAAAAAGCTTGTCCGGGCTCTATCTCCTACACTATTAAGGATTATAACTTTGTACTTGGTAGTATGGTTCCCCGTGGGAAGGCGGTGTGTCGCGTACCAAAACCGGGTCACTGTGACCTATATTTTGACCTCTGACCTACATTAAAGAAAAAGCTTGTCCGGGCTCTATCTCCTACACTATTAAGGATTAGAACTTTATACTTGGTAGTATAGTTCTCTGTGGGAAGGCGGTGTGTCGCGTACCAAAACTGGGTCACTGTGACCTTTATTTTGCTATATTTTGACCTCTGACCTACATTAAAGTAAAAGTTTGTCCGGGCTCTATCTCCTACACTATTAAGGATTATAACTTTGTACTTGGTAGTATAGTTCCCTATGGGAAGGCGGTGTGTCGCGTAACAAAACCGGGTCACAGTGACCTATATTTTGACCTCTGACCTACGTTACACAAATACCTTGTCCGGGCTCTATCTCCTACACTATAAAGCACTAGAACTTAATACTTGGTAGTATGGTTCCCCGTGGGAAGATGGTGTGTCGTGTACCAAAACTGGGTCACTGTGACATTTATTTCGACAGTTTTTCAAGCTATGCACAACACAAGCAAAGTTACATAAGTGTACAAACATTCTTGTTGTTGGAGATTTCAACATGGACTTCGCAAAGATGGACAGCCTTCAAAAATCTTGTAAACTTCACCAACAACTGACCACGCCTACCCATTGCCTTGGAGGAATTCTTGACTTGGTCTTCTCATCCAAATTATTCCCAGTGACAAACAAACCTGTGTTCTTCTCAGATCACCATTTAATCAATATACAGTACTGTTGAATTCAATGTAAGCATAACAAACAACATCTTGTTATTATTATTACAATTTCATGTCTATTGCAGTAAAACCTGTCTATAAAGGATACCCAATAGAAAAACTAAAGGTGTCCTTCATAGACTTGTGTCCTTTATATAGAGATCATTTATAGAGTAAACCTACAGTGTACATGTATTTAGTGAGAATGGGATGGTTCCTGTATAGAAGCGGGTCTCTGTAAACTACATCTTCACCTTTCAATACATTGAAGAAAATACATGACCTTATTGCATCTCGAGATTCACACTCATTGCTATTGGATCTCGAGATAACAACCCGGTGGGGGACTGTAATTCGTTGAATTATCTTGTTATAAATCCGTTGTAAGAGTGAAGGAAAGATAATGCGTCGGATCTAAATTCCAACTAGGCTGCTTCCAAACCTAACTCGCTCTTGCAGCCGAAGAAATGGACAATGTTGATCTTTGATCGGGTCTTTCAAACTATATTCCTCTATTATTACAGATACCTTTATGAAGAAAATGTCTGCTATTCTAATACAACAATGCCTTCTCAAATCATGTGGGCATATCAAGTTGCATCACATGTACATTTGGTATGCCATACACCCGCATGTGGCGAGAATGATGTTGTATTTGATGATGCAGGGTTTTCTACCTCTGAAGATCTGTGAAACTTGAGTTGAATATGGGGCGACTGGACTTGAGAGAAATCAGCAGCGTTCGTGATTTGACTGACATGAGGAGTATAATAGTGTTTGGATAGGCCGACTTGGATTTGGTTTCTCACCATTTCCTGTCCTTCCTCTACAACATATTTACTGTTATTACAGGCAAAAATGCTTTGTAATGAACAGTACGCGGCCTGATGACAATAGTCTGAAGGTATCGTTTTTATACGTGGCGGCGGTAAGGTATCGCCGATTTTACCAAAAATTGGTTTGGTAAAACGATACTATTGCAAACCTTTCAAAATTATTACACTCTGTCAGAATAACTTTGCAGATCCTGGGAATACCGGGCCTCGCATGGCAGTACTGGAGCCGTCCGTAGCAGATTCCTAATTTGGCTGTACTGGAACAGGGATGGAGGAGAGATACCTCGATAGGCTGTACTGGATGCAGAGGAGTTGCTGCCGACCTACCTTAATGGCTGTACTGGGTGTGGAGCACTTGACCGCTGCGCGGTCAGGTATTTTCAACTTCAGAACGGTAATATTCTTTCTTTTTATAAATCCGTTGTAAGAGTGAAGGAAAGATAATGCGTCGGATCTAAATTCCAACTAGGCTGCTTCCAAACCTAACTCGCTCTTGCAGCCGAAGAAATGGACAATGTTGATCTTTGATCGGGTCTTTCAAACTATATTCCTCTATTATTACAGATACCTTTATGAAGAAAATGTCTGCTATTCTAATACAACAATGCCTTCTCAAATCATGTGGGCATATCAAGTTGCATCACATGTACATTTGGTATGCCATACACCCGCATGTGGCGAGAATGATGTTGTATTTGATGATGCAGGGTTTTCTACCTCTGAAGATCTGTGAAACTTGAGTTGAATATGGGGCGACTGGACTTGAGAGAAATCAGCATCGTTCGTGATTTGACTGACATGAGGAGTATAATAGTGTTTGGATAGGCCGACTTGGATTTGGTTTCTCACCATTTCCTGTCCTTCCTCTACAACATATTTACTGTTATTACAGGCAAAAATGCTTTGTAATGAACAGTACGCGGCCTGATGACAATAGTCTGAAGGTATCGTTTTTATACGTGGCGGCGGTAAGGTATCGCTGATTTTACCAAAAATTGGTTTGGTAAAACGATACTATTGCAAACCTTTCAAAATTATTACACTCTGTCAGAATAACATTGCAGATCCTGGGAATACCGGACCTCGCATGGCAGTACTGGAGCCGTCCGTAGCAGATTCCTAATTTGGCTGTACTGGAACAGGAATGGAGGAGAGATACCTCGATAGGCTGTACTGGATGCAGAGGAGTTGCTGCCGACCTACCTTAATGGCTGTACTGGGTGTGGAGCACTTGACCCCTGCGCGGTCAGGTATTATCATCTGCAGAACGGTAATATTCTTTTTATAAATCCGTTGTAAGAGTGAAGGAAAGATATAGCGTCGGATCTAAATTCCAACTAGGCTGCTTTCAAACCTAACTCATTCTTGCAGCCGAAGAAATGGACAATGTTGATCTTTGATCGGGTCTTTCAAACTGTGTTCCTCTATTATTACAGATACCTTTATGAAGAAAATGTCTGCTATTCTAATACAACAATGCCTTCTCCAATCATGCAGGCATATCAATGTGCATCACATGTACATTTGGTATGCCATACACCCGCATGTGGCGAGAATGGTGTTGTATTTGATGATGCAGGGTTTTCTACCTCTGAAGATCTGTGAAACTTGAGTTGAATATGGGGCGACTGGACTTGAGAGAAATCAGCAGCGTTCGTGATTTGACTGACATGAGTATAATAGTGTTTGGATAGGCCGACTTGGATTTGGTTTCTCACCATTTCCTGTCCTTCCTCTACAACATATTTACTGTTATTACAGGCAAAAATGCTTTGTAATGAACAGTACGCGGCCTGATGACAATAGTCTGAAGGTATCGTTTTTATACGTGGCGGCGGTAAGGTATCGCCGATTTTACCAAAAATTGGTTTGGTAAAACGATACTATTGCAAACCTTTCAAAATTATTACACTCTGTCAGAATAACATTGCAGATCCTGGGAATACCGGGCCTCGCATGGCAGTACTGGAGCCGTCCGTAGCAGATTCCTAATTTGGCTGAACTGGAACAGGGATGGAGGAGAGATACCTCGATAGGCTGTACTGGATGCAGAGGAGTTGCTGCCGACCTACCTTAATGGCTGTACTGGGTGTGGAGCACTTGACCGCTGCGCGGTCAGGTATTTTCAACTTCAGAACGGTAATATTCTTTCTTTTTATAAATCCGTTGTAAGAGTGAAGGAAAGATAATGCGTCGGATCTAAATTCCAACTAGGCTGCTTCCAAACCTAACTCGCTCTTGCAGCCGAAGAAATGGACAATGTTGATCTTTGATCGGGTCTTTCAAACTGTATTCCTCTATTATTACAGATACCTTTATGAAGAAAATGTCCGCTATTCTAATACAACAATGCCTTCTCAAATCATGTGGGCATATCAAGTTGCATCACATGTACATTTGGTATGCCATACACCCGCATGTGGCGAGAATGATGTTGTATTTGATGATGCAGGGTTTTCTACCTCTGAAGATCTGTGAAACTTGAGTTGAATATGGGGCGACTGGACTTGAGAGAAATCAGCAGCGTTCGTGATTTGACTGACATGAGTATAATAGTGTTTGGATAGGCCGACTTGGATTTGGTTTCTCACCATTTCCTGTCCTGTCCTTCCTCTACAACATATTTACTGTTATTACAGGCAAAAATGCTTTGTAATGAACAGTACGCGGCCTGATGACAATAGTCTGAAGGTATCGTTTTTATACGTGGCGGCGGTAAGGTATCGCCGATTTTACCAAAAATTGGTTTGGTAAAACGATACTATTGCAAACCTTTCAAAATTATTACACTCTGTCAGAATAACTTTGCAGATCCTGGGAATACCGGGCCTCGCATGGCAGTACTGGAGCCGTCCGTAGCAGATTCCTAATTTGGCTGTACTGGAACAGGGATGGAGGAGAGATACCTCGATAGGCTGTACTGGATGCAGAGGAGTTGCTGCCGACCTACCTTAATGGCTGTACTGGGTGTGGAGCACTTGACCGCTGCGCGGTCAGGTATTTTCAACTTCAGAACGGTAATATTCTTTCTTTTTATAAATCCGTTGTAAGAGTGAAGGAAAGATAATGCGTCGGATCTAAATTCCAACTAGGCTGCTTCCAAACCTAACTCGCTCTTGCAGCCGAAGAAATGGACAATGTTGATCTTTGATCGGGTCTTTCAAACTATATTCCTCTATTATTACAGATACCTTTATGAAGAAAATGTCCGCTATTCTAATACAACAATGCCTTCTCAAATCATGTGGGCATATCAAGTTGCATCACATGTACATTTGGTATGCCATACACCCGCATGTGGCGAGAATGATGTTGTATTTGATGATGCAGGGTTTTCTACCTCTGAAGATCTGTGAAACTTGAGTTGAATATGGGGCGACTGGACTTGAGAGAAATCAGCAGCGTTCATGATTTGACTGACATGAGGAGTATAATAGTGTTTGGATAGGCCGACTTGGATTTGGTTTCTCACCATTTCCTGTCCTTCCTCTACAACATATTTACTGTTATTACAGGCAAAAATGCTTTGTAATGAACAGTACGCGGCCTGATGACAATAGTCTGAAGGTATCGTTTTTATACGTGGCGGCGGTAAGGTATCGCCGATTTTACCAAAAATTGGTTTGGTAAAACGATACTATTGCAAACCTTTCAAAATTATTACACTCTGTCAGAATAACATTGCAGATCCTGGGAATACCGGGCCTCGCATGGCAGTACTGGAGCCGTCCATAGCAGATTCCTAATTTGGCTGAACTGGAACAGGGATGGAGGAGAGATACCTCGATAGGCTGTACTGGATGCAGAGGAGTTGCTGCCGACCTACCTTAATGGCTGTACTGGGTGTGGAGCACTTGACCCCTGCGCGGTCAGGTATTATCATCTTCAGAACGGTAATATTCTTTTTATAAATCCGTTGTAAGAGTGAAGGAAAGATATAGTGTCGGATCTAAATTCCAACTAGGCTGCTTTCAAACCTAACTCATTCTTGCAGCCGAAGAAATGGACAATGTTGATCTTTGATCGGGTCTTTCAAACTGTGTTCCTCTATTATTACAGATACCTTTATGAAGAAAATGTCTGCTATTCTAATACAACAATGCCTTCTCCAATCATGCAGGCATATCAAGTTGCATCACATGTACATTTGGTATGCCAGACCACCGCATGTGGCGAGAATGGTGTTGTATTTGATGATGCAGGGTTTTCTACCTCTGAAGATCTGTGAAACTTGAGTTGAATATGGGGCGACTGGACTTGAGAGAAATCAGCAGCGTTCATGATTTGACTGACATGAGGAGTATAATAGTGTTTGGATAGGCCGACTTGGATTTGGTTTCTCACCATTTCCTGTCCTTCCTCTACAACATATTTACTGTTATTACAGGCAAAAATGCTTTGTAATGAACAGTACGCGGCCTGATGACAATAGTCTGAAGGTATCGTTTTTATACGTGGCGGCGGTAAGGTATCGCCGATTTTACCAAAAATTGGTTTGGTAAAACGATACTATTGCAAACCTTTCAAAATTATTACACTCTGTCAGAATAACATTGCAGATCCTGGGAATACCGGGCCTCGCATGGCAGTACTGGAGCCGTCCGTAGCAGATTCCTAATTTGGCTGAACTGGAACAGGGATGGAGGAGAGATACCTCGATAGGCTGTACTGGATGCAGAGGAGTTGCTGCCGACCTACCTTAATGGCTGTACTGGGTGTGGAGCACTTGACCGCTGCGCGGTCAGGTATTTTCAACTTCAGAACGGTAATATTCTTTCTTTTTATAAATCCGTTGTAAGAGTGAAGGAAAGATAATGCGTCGGATCTAAATTCCAACTAGGCTGCTTCCAAACCTAACTCGCTCTTGCAGCCGAAGAAATGGACAATGTTGATCTTTGATCGGGTCTTTCAAACTGTGTTCCTCTATTATTACAGATACCTTTATGAAGAAAATGTCCGCTATTCTAATACAACAATGCCTTCTCAAATCATGTGGGCATATCAAGTTGCATCACATGTACATTTGGTATGCCATACACCCGCATGTGGCGAGAATGATGTTGTATTTGATGATGCAGGGTTTTCTACCTCTGAAGATCTGTGAAACTTGAGTTGAATATGGGGCGACTGGACTTGAGAGAAATCAGCAGCGTTCGTGATTTGACTGACATGAGGAGTATAATAGTGTTTGGATAGGCCGACTTGGATTTGGTTTCTCACCATTTCCTGTCCTGTCCTTCCTCTACAACATATTTACTGTTATTACAGGCAAAAATGCTTTGTAATGAACAGTACGCGGCCTGATGACAATAGTCTGAAGGTATCGTTTTTATACGTGGCGGCGGTAAGGTATCGCCGATTTTACCAAAAATTGGTTTGGTAAAACGATACTATTGCAAACCTTTCAAAATTATTACACTCTGTCAGAATAACATTGCAGATCCTGGGAATACCGGGCCTCGCATGGCAGTACTGGAGCCGTCCGTAGCAGATTCCTAATTTGGCTGAACTGGAACAGGGATGGAGGAGAGATACCTCGATAGGCTGTACTGGATGCAGAGGAGTTGCTGCCGACCTACCTTAATGGCTGTACTGGGTGTGGAGCACTTGACCGCTGCGCGGTCAGGTATTTTCAACTTCAGAACGGTAATATTCTTTCTTTTTATAAATCCGTTGTAAGAGTGAAGGAAAGATAATGCGTCGGATCTAAATTCCAACTAGGCTGCTTCCAAACCTAACTCGCTCTTGCAGCCGAAGAAATGGACAATGTTGATCTTTGATCGGGTCTTTCAAACTGTATTCCTCTATTATTACAGATACCTTTATGAAGAAAATGTCCGCTATTCTAATACAACAATGCCTTCTCAAATCATGTGGGCATATCAAGTTGCATCACATGTACATTTGGTATGCCATACACCCGCATGTGGCGAGAATGATGTTGTATTTGATGATGCAGGGTTTTCTACCTCTGAAGATCTGTGAAACTTGAGTTGAATATGGGGCGACTGGACTTGAGAGAAATCAGCAGCGTTCGTGATTTGACTGACATGAGTATAATAGTGTTTGGATAGGCCGACTTGGATTTGGTTTCTCACCATTTCCTGTCCTGTCCTTCCTCTACAACATATTTACTGTTATTACAGGCAAAAATGCTTTGTAATGAACAGTACGCGGCCTGATGACAATAGTCTGAAGGTATCGTTTTTATACGTGGCGGCGGTAAGGTATCGCCGATTTTACCAAAAATTGGTTTGGTAAAACGATACTATTGCAAACCTTTCAAAATTATTACACTCTGTCAGAATAACTTTGCAGATCCTGGGAATACCGGGCCTCGCATGGCAGTACTGGAGCCGTCCGTAGCAGATTCCTAATTTGGCTGTACTGGAACAGGGATGGAGGAGAGATACCTCGATAGGCTGTACTGGATGCAGAGGAGTTGCTGCCGACCTACCTTAATGGCTGTACTGGGTGTGGAGCACTTGACCGCTGCGCGGTCAGGTATTTTCAACTTCAGAACGGTAATATTCTTTCTTTTTATAAATCCGTTGTAAGAGTGAAGGAAAGATAATGCGTCGGATCTAAATTCCAACTAGGCTGCTTCCAAACCTAACTCGCTCTTGCAGCCGAAGAAATGGACAATGTTGATCTTTGATCGGGTCTTTCAAACTATATTCCTCTATTATTACAGATACCTTTATGAAGAAAATGTCTGCTATTCTAATACAACAATGCCTTCTCAAATCATGTGGGCATATCAAGTTGCATCACATGTACATTTGGTATGCCATACACCCGCATGTGGCGAGAATGATGTTGTATTTGATGATGCAGGGTTTTCTACCTCTGAAGATCTGTGAAACTTGAGTTGAATATGGGGCGACTGGACTTGAGAGAAATCAGCAGCGTTCATGATTTGACTGACATGAGGAGTATAATAGTGTTTGGATAGGCCGACTTGGATTTGGTTTCTCACCATTTCCTGTCCTTCCTCTACAACATATTTACTGTTATTACAGGCAAAAATGCTTTGTAATGAACAGTACGCGGCCTGATGACAATAGTCTGAAGGTATCGTTTTTATACGTGGCGGCGGTAAGGTATCGCCGATTTTACCAAAAATTGGTTTGGTAAAACGATACTATTGCAAACCTTTCAAAATTATTACACTCTGTCAGAATAACATTGCAGATCCTGGGAATACCGGGCCTCGCATGGCAGTACTGGAGCCGTCCATAGCAGATTCCTAATTTGGCTGAACTGGAACAGGGATGGAGGAGAGATACCTCGATAGGCTGTACTGGATGCAGAGGAGTTGCTGCCGACCTACCTTAATGGCTGTACTGGGTGTGGAGCACTTGACCCCTGCGCGGTCAGGTATTATCATCTTCAGAACGGTAATATTCTTTTTATAAATCCGTTGTAAGAGTGAAGGAAAGATATAGTGTCGGATCTAAATTCCAACTAGGCTGCTTTCAAACCTAACTCATTCTTGCAGCCGAAGAAATGGACAATGTTGATCTTTGATCGGGTCTTTCAAACTGTGTTCCTCTATTATTACAGATACCTTTATGAAGAAAATGTCTGCTATTCTAATACAACAATGCCTTCTCCAATCATGCAGGCATATCAAGTTGCATCACATGTACATTTGGTATGCCAGACCACCGCATGTGGCGAGAATGGTGTTGTATTTGATGATGCAGGGTTTTCTACCTCTGAAGATCTGTGAAACTTGAGTTGAATATGGGGCGACTGGACTTGAGAGAAATCAGCAGCGTTCATGATTTGACTGACATGAGGAGTATAATAGTGTTTGGATAGGCCGACTTGGATTTGGTTTCTCACCATTTCCTGTCCTTCCTCTACAACATATTTACTGTTATTACAGGCAAAAATGCTTTGTAATGAACAGTACGCGGCCTGATGACAATAGTCTGAAGGTATCGTTTTTATACGTGGCGGCGGTAAGGTATCGCCGATTTTACCAAAAATTGGTTTGGTAAAACGATACTATTGCAAACCTTTCAAAATTATTACACTCTGTCAGAATAACATTGCAGATCCTGGGAATACCGGGCCTCGCATGGCAGTACTGGAGCCGTCCATAGCAGATTCCTAATTTGGCTGAACTGGAACAGGGATGGAGGAGAGATACCTCGATAGGCTGTACTGGATGCAGAGGAGTTGCTGCCGACCTACCTTAATGGCTGTACTGGGTGTGGAGCACTTGACCGCTGCGCGGTCAGGTATTTTCAACTTCAGAACGGTAATATTCTTTCTTTTTATAAATCCGTTGTAAGAGTGAAGGAAAGATAATGCGTCGGATCTAAATTCCAACTAGGCTGCTTCCAAACCTAACTCGCTCTTGCAGCCGAAGAAATGGACAATGTTGATCTTTGATCGGGTCTTTCAAACTGTGTTCCTCTATTATTACAGATACCTTTATGAAGAAAATGTCCGCTATTCTAATACAACAATGCCTTCTCAAATCATGTGGGCATATCAAGTTGCATCACATGTACATTTGGTATGCCATACACCCGCATGTGGCGAGAATGATGTTGTATTTGATGATGCAGGGTTTTCTACCTCTGAAGATCTGTGAAACTTGAGTTGAATATGGGGCGACTGGACTTGAGAGAAATCAGCAGCGTTCGTGATTTGACTGACATGAGGAGTATAATAGTGTTTGGATAGGCCGACTTGGATTTGGTTTCTCACCATTTCCTGTCCTGTCCTTCCTCTACAACATATTTACTGTTATTACAGGCAAAAATGCTTTGTAATGAACAGTACGCGGCCTGATGACAATAGTCTGAAGGTATCGTTTTTATACGTGGCGGCGGTAAGGTATCGCCGATTTTACCAAAAATTGGTTTGGTAAAACGATACTATTGCAAACCTTTCAAAATTATTACACTCTGTCAGAATAACTTTGCAGATCCTGGGAATACCGGGCCTCGCATGGCAGTACTGGAGCCGTCCGTAGCAGATTCCTAATTTGGCTGTACTGGAACAGGAATGGAGGAGAGATACCTCGATAGGCTGTACTGGATGCAGAGGAGTTGCTGCCGACCTACCTTAATGGCTGTACTGGGTGTGGAGCACTTGACCGCTGCGCGGTCAGGTATTTTCAACTTCAGAACGGTAATATTCTTTCTTTTTATAAATCCGTTGTAAGAGTGAAGGAAAGATAATGCGTCGGATCTAAATTCCAACTAGGCTGCTTCCAAACCTAACTCGCTCTTGCAGCCGAAGAAATGGACAATGTTGATCTTTGATCGGGTCTTTCAAACTATATTCCTCTATTATTACAGATACCTTTATGAAGAAAATGTCTGCTATTCTAATACAACAATGCCTTCTCAAATCATGTGGGCATATCAAGTTGCATCACATGTACATTTGGTATGCCATACACCCGCATGTGGCGAGAATGATGTTGTATTTGATGATGCAGGGTTTTCTACCTCTGAAGATCTGTGAAACTTGAGTTGAATATGGGGCGACTGGACTTGAGAGAAATCAGCATCGTTCGTGATTTGACTGACATGAGGAGTATAATAGTGTTTGGATAGGCCGACTTGGATTTGGTTTCTCACCATTTCCTGTCCTTCCTCTACAACATATTTACTGTTATTACAGGCAAAAATGCTTTGTAATGAACAGTACGCGGCCTGATGACAATAGTCTGAAGGTATCGTTTTTATACGTGGCGGCGGTAAGGTATCGCCGATTTTACCAAAAATTGGTTTGGTAAAACGATACTATTGCAAACCTTTCAAAATTATTACACTCTGTCAGAATAACTTTGCAGATCCTGGGAATACCGGGCCTCGCATGGCAGTACTGGAGCCGTCCGTAGCAGATTCCTAATTTGGCTGTACTGGAACAGGGATGGAGGAGAGATACCTCGATAGGCTGTACTGGATGCAGAGGAGTTGCTGCCGACCTACCTTAATGGCTGTACTGGGTGTGGAGCACTTGACCGCTGCGCGGTCAGGTATTTTCAACTTCAGAACGGTAATATTCTTTCTTTTTATAAATCCGTTGTAAGAGTGAAGGAAAGATAATGCGTCGGATCTAAATTCCAACTAGGCTGCTTCCAAACCTAACTCGCTCTTGCAGCCGAAGAAATGGACAATGTTGATCTTTGATCGGGTCTTTCAAACTATATTCCTCTATTATTACAGATACCTTTATGAAGAAAATGTCTGCTATTCTAATACAACAATGCCTTCTCAAATCATGTGGGCATATCAAGTTGCATCACATGTACATTTGGTATGCCATACACCCGCATGTGGCGAGAATGATGTTGTATTTGATGATGCAGGGTTTTCTACCTCTGAAGATCTGTGAAACTTGAGTTGAATATGGGGCGACTGGACTTGAGAGAAATCAGCATCGTTCGTGATTTGACTGACATGAGGAGTATAATAGTGTTTGGATAGGCCGACTTGGATTTGGTTTCTCACCATTTCCTGTCCTTCCTCTACAACATATTTACTGTTATTACAGGCAAAAATGCTTTGTAATGAACAGTACGCGGCCTGATGACAATAGTCTGAAGGTATCGTTTTTATACGTGGCGGCGGTAAGGTATCGCTGATTTTACCAAAAATTGGTTTGGTAAAACGATACTATTGCAAACCTTTCAAAATTATTACACTCTGTCAGAATAACATTGCAGATCCTGGGAATACCGGACCTCGCATGGCAGTACTGGAGCCGTCCGTAGCAGATTCCTAATTTGGCTGTACTGGAACAGGAATGGAGGAGAGATACCTCGATAGGCTGTACTGGATGCAGAGGAGTTGCTGCCGACCTACCTTAATGGCTGTACTGGGTGTGGAGCACTTGACCCCTGCGCGGTCAGGTATTATCATCTGCAGAACGGTAATATTCTTTTTATAAATCCGTTGTAAGAGTGAAGGAAAGATATAGCGTCGGATCTAAATTCCAACTAGGCTGCTTTCAAACCTAACTCATTCTTGCAGCCGAAGAAATGGACAATGTTGATCTTTGATCGGGTCTTTCAAACTGTGTTCCTCTATTATTACAGATACCTTTATGAAGAAAATGTCTGCTATTCTAATACAACAATGCCTTCTCCAATCATGCAGGCATATCAAGTTGCATCACATGTACATTTGGTATGCCAGACCACCGCATGTGGCGAGAATGGTGTTGTATTTGATGATGCAGGGTTTTCTACCTCTGAAGATCTGTGAAACTTGAGTTGAATATGGGGCGACTGGACTTGAGAGAAATCAGCAGCGTTCGTGATTTGACTGACATGAGGAGTATAATAGTGTTTGGATAGGCCGACTTGGATTTGGTTTCTCACCATTTCCTGTCCTTCCTCTACAACATATTTACTGTTATTACAGGCAAAAATGCTTTGTAATGAACAGTATGCGGCCTGATGACAATAGTCTGAAGGTATCGTTTTTATACGTGGCGGCGGTAAGGTATCGCTGATTTTACCAAAAATTGGTTTGGTAAAACGATACTTTTTCAAACCTTTCAAAATTATTACACTCTGTCAGAATAACATTGCAGATCCTGGGAATACCGGACCTCGCATGGCAGTACTGGGGCCGTCCGTAGCAGATTCCTAATTTGGCTGTACTGGAACAGGAATGGAGGAGAGATACCTCGATAGGCTGTACTGGATGCATAGGAGTTGCTGCCGACCTACCTCAATGGCTGTACTGGGTGTGGAGCTTGACTGCTGGGCGGTCAGGTATTTTCATCTTCAGAACGGTAATATTCTTTCTTTTTTCTCATTCTGTTGTAAGAATGAAGGAAAGATCATGCGTCGGACACAAATTCCAACTAGGCTGCTTCCAAACCTAACTCACTCTTGCAGTCGAAGAAATGGACAATGTTGATCTTTGATCGGGTCTTTCAAACTGTGTTTTTCTCTGGCTTTGCATTGTTTTCTTCAGGAAAATCACTAGCAATCATTGGTGTCTGATTGTTTTGGGATTTACTTGTTTGAAAACATGTGAAAAAAGGTTAGATGCGGGGCGGTCGATCTAGAGAGAAATCAGCAGCGTTCATGATTTGACTGACAGGGGGTATAATAGTGTTTGGATAGGCCGACTTGGATCAGGTTTCCAACCATTTCCTGCCCTTCTTCTACAACATATTTACTGTTATTACAGGCAAAAATGCTTTGTAATGAACAGTACGCGGACTGATGACAATAGTCTGAAGGTATCGTTTTTATACGTGGCGGCGGTAAGGTATCGCCGATTTTACCAAAACTTAATTGGTAAAACGATACTATTGCAAATCTTGCAAAATGCTTACACTCTGTCAGAATAACATTGCAGATCCTGGGAATACCGGACCTCGTGTATAGCAGTACTGGAGCTGTCCGTAGCAGATTCCTAATTTGGCTGTACTGGAATAGGGATGGAGGAGAGATACCTCGATAGGCTGTACTGGATGCAGAGGAGTTGCTGCCGACTTACCTCGATGGCTGTACTGGGTGTGGAGCACTTGACCGCTGCGCGGTCAGGTATTTTCAACTTCAGAACGGTAATATTCTTTCTTTTTATAAATCCGTTGTAAGAGTGAAGGAAAGATAATGCGTCGGATCTAAATTCCAACTAGGCTGCTTCCAAACCTAACTCGCTCTTGCAGCCGAAGAAATGGACAATGTTGATCTTTGATCGGGTCTTTCAAACTGTATTCCTCTATTATTACAGATACCTTTATGAAGAAAATGTCCGCTATTCTAATACAACAATGCCTTCTCAAATCATGTGGGCATATCAAGTTGCATCACATGTACATTTGGTATGCCATACACCCGCATGTGGCGAGAATGATGTTGTATTTGATGATGCAGGGTTTTCTACCTCTGAAGATCTGTGAAACTTGAGTTGAATATGGGGCGACTGGACTTGAGAGAAATCAGCAGCGTTCGTGATTTGACTGACATGAGTATAATAGTGTTTGGATAGGCCGACTTGGATTTGGTTTCTCACCATTTCCTGTCCTGTCCTTCCTCTACAACATATTTACTGTTATTACAGGCAAAAATGCTTTGTAATGAACAGTACGCGGCCTGATGACAATAGTCTGAAGGTATCGTTTTTATACGTGGCGGCGGTAAGGTATCGCCGATTTTACCAAAAATTGGTTTGGTAAAACGATACTATTGCAAACCTTTCAAAATTATTACACTCTGTCAGAATAACTTTGCAGATCCTGGGAATACCGGGCCTCGCATGGCAGTACTGGAGCCGTCCGTAGCAGATTCCTAATTTGGCTGTACTGGAACAGGAATGGAGGAGAGATACCTCGATAGGCTGTACTGGATGCAGAGGAGTTGCTGCCGACCTACCTTAATGGCTGTACTGGGTGTGGAGCACTTGACCGCTGCGCGGTCAGGTATTTTCAACTTCAGAACGGTAATATTCTTTCTTTTTATAAATCCGTTGTAAGAGTGAAGGAAAGATAATGCGTCGGATCTAAATTCCAACTAGGCTGCTTCCAAACCTAACTCGCTCTTGCAGCCGAAGAAATGGACAATGTTGATCTTTGATCGGGTCTTTCAAACTATATTCCTCTATTATTACAGATACCTTTATGAAGAAAATGTCTGCTATTCTAATACAACAATGCCTTCTCAAATCATGTGGGCATATCAAGTTGCATCACATGTACATTTGGTATGCCATACACCCGCATGTGGCGAGAATGATGTTGTATTTGATGATGCAGGGTTTTCTACCTCTGAAGATCTGTGAAACTTGAGTTGAATATGGGGCGACTGGACTTGAGAGAAATCAGCAGCGTTCGTGATTTGACTGACATGAGGAGTATAATAGTGTTTGGATAGGCCGACTTGGATTTGGTTTCTCACCATTTCCTGTCCTTCCTCTACAACATATTTACTGTTATTACAGGCAAAAATGCTTTGTAATGAACAGTACGCGGCCTGATGACAATAGTCTGAAGGTATCGTTTTTATACGTGGCGGCGGTAAGGTATCGCTGATTTTACCAAAAATTGGTTTGGTAAAACGATACTATTGCAAACCTTTCAAAATTATTACACTCTGTCAGAATAACATTGCAGATCCTGGGAATACCGGACCTCGCATGGCAGTACTGGAGCCGTCCGTAGCAGATTCCTAATTTGGCTGTACTGGAACAGGAATGGAGGAGAGATACCTCGATAGGCTGTACTGGATGCAGAGGAGTTGCTGCCGACCTACCTTAATGGCTGTACTGGGTGTGGAGCACTTGACCCCTGCGCGGTCAGGTATTATCATCTGCAGAACGGTAATATTCTTTTTATAAATCCGTTGTAAGAGTGAAGGAAAGATATAGCGTCGGATCTAAATTCCAACTAGGCTGCTTTCAAACCTAACTCATTCTTGCAGCCGAAGAAATGGACAATGTTGATCTTTGATCGGGTCTTTCAAACTGTGTTCCTCTATTATTACAGATACCTTTATGAAGAAAATGTCTGCTATTCTAATACAACAATGCCTTCTCCAATCATGCAGGCATATCAAGTTGCATCACATGTACATTTGGTATGCCAGACCACCGCATGTGGCGAGAATGGTGTTGTATTTGATGATGCAGGGTTTTCTACCTCTGAAGATCTGTGAAACTTGAGTTGAATATGGGGCGACTGGACTTGAGAGAAATCAGCAGCGTTCGTGATTTGACTGACATGAGGAGTATAATAGTGTTTGGATAGGCCGACTTGGATTTGGTTTCTCACCATTTCCTGTCCTTCCTCTACAACATATTTACTGTTATTACAGGCCAAAAATGCTTTGTAATGAACAGTATGCGGCCTGATGACAATAGTCTGAAGGTATCGTTTTTATACGTGGCGGCGGTAAGGTATCGCTGATTTTACCAAAAATTGGTTTGGTAAAACGATACTTTTGCAAACCTTTCAAAATTATTACACTCTGTCAGAATAACATTGCAGATCCTGGGAATACCGGGCCTCGCATGGCAGTACTGGAGCCGTCCATAGCAGATTCCTAATTTGGCTGAACTGGAACAGGGATAGAGGAGAGATACCTCGATAGGCTGTACTGGATGCAGAGGAGTTGCTGCCGACCTACCTTAATGGCTGTACTGGGTGTGGAGCACTTGACCGCTGCGCGGTCAGGTATTATCATCTTCAGAACGGTTATATTCTTTTTATAAATCCGTTGTAAGAGTGAAGGAAAGATATAGCGTCGGATCTAAATTCCAACTAGGCTGCTTTCAAACCTAACTCATTCTTGCAGCCGAAGAAATGGACAATGTTGATCTTTGATCGGGTCTTTCAAACTGTGTTCCTCTATTATTACAGATACCTTTATGAAGAAAATGTCCGCTATTCTAATACAACAATGCCTTCTCAAATCATGTGGGCATATCAAGTTGCATCACATGTACATTTGGTATGCCATACACCCGCATGTGGCGAGAATGATGTTGTATTTGATGATGCAGGGTTTTCTACCTCTGAAGATCTGTGAAACTTGAGTTGAATATGGGGCGACTGGACTTGAGAGAAATCAGCAGCGTTCGTGATTTGACTGACATGAGGAGTATAATAGTGTTTGGATAGGCCGACTTGGATTTGGTTTCTCACCATTTCCTGTCCTTCCTCTACAACATATTTACTGTTATTACAGGCAAAAATGCTTTGTAATGAACAGTACGCGGCCTGATGACAATAGTCTGAAGGTATCGTTTTTATACGTGGCGGCGGTAAGGTATCGCTGATTTTACCAAAAATTGGTTTGGTAAAACGATACTATTGCAAACCTTTCAAAATTATTACACTCTGTCAGAATAACATTGCAGATCCTGGGAATACCGGACCTCGCATGGCAGTACTGGAGCCGTCCGTAGCAGATTCCTAATTTGGCTGTACTGGAACAGGAATGGAGGAGAGATACCTCGATAGGCTGTACTGGATGCAGAGGAGTTGCTGCCGACCTACCTTAATGGCTGTACTGGGTGTGGAGCACTTGACCCCTGCGCGGTCAGGTATTATCATCTGCAGAACGGTAATATTCTTTTTATAAATCCGTTGTAAGAGTGAAGGAAAGATATAGCGTCGGATCTAAATTCCAACTAGGCTGCTTTCAAACCTAACTCATTCTTGCAGCCGAAGAAATGGACAATGTTGATCTTTGATCGGGTCTTTCAAACTGTGTTCCTCTATTATTACAGATACCTTTATGAAGAAAATGTCTGCTATTCTAATACAACAATGCCTTCTCCAATCATGCAGGCATATCAAGTTGCATCACATGTACATTTGGTATGCCAGACCACCGCATGTGGCGAGAATGGTGTTGTATTTGATGATGCAGGTTTTTCTACCTCTGAAGATCTGTGAAACTTGAGTTGAATATGGGGCGACTGGACTTGAGAGAAATCAGCAGCGTTCGTGATTTGACTGACATGAGGAGTATAATAGTGTTTGGATAGGCCGACTTGGATTTGGTTTCTCACCATTTCCTGTCCTTCCTCTACAACATATTTACTGTTATTACAGGCAAAAATGCTTTGTAATGAACAGTATGCGGCCTGATGACAATAGTCTGAAGGTATCGTTTTTATACGTGGCGGCGGTAAGGTATCGCTGATTTTACCAAAAATTGGTTTGGTAAAACGATACTTTTTCAAACCTTTCAAAATTATTACACTCTGTCAGAATAACATTGCAGATCCTGGGAATACCGGACCTCGCATGGCAGTACTGGAGCCGTCCGTAGCAGATTCCTAATTTGGCTGTACTGGAACAGGGATGGAGGAGAGATACCTCGATAGGCTGTACTGGATGCATAGGAGTTGCTGCCGACCTACCTCAATGGCTGTACTGGGTGTGGAGCTTGACTGCTGGGCGGTCAGGTATTTTCATCTTCAGAACGGTAATATTCTTTCTTTTTTCTCATTCTGTTGTAAGAATGAAGGAAAGATCATGCGTCGGACACAAATTCCAACTAGGCTGCTTCCAAACCTAACTCACTCTTGCAGTCGAAGAAATGGACAATGTTGATCTTTGATCGGGTCTTTCAAACTGTGTTTTTCTCTGGCTTTGCATTGTTTTCTTCAGGAAAATCACTAGCAATCATTGGTGTCTGATTGTTTTGGGATTTACTTGTTTGAAAACATGTGAAAAAAGGTTAGATGCGGGGCGGTCGATCTAGAGAGAAATCAGCAGCGTTCATGATTTGACTGACAGGGGGTATAATAGTGTTTGGATAGGCCGACTTGGATCAGGTTTCCAACCATTTCCTGCCCTTCTTCTACAACATATTTACTGTTATTACAGGCAAAAATGCTTTGTAATGAACAGTACGCGGACTGATGACAATAGTCTGAAGGTATCGTTTTTATACGTGGCGGCGGTAAGGTATCGCCGATTTTACCAAAACTTAATTGGTAAAACGATACTATTGCAAATCTTGCAAAATGCTTACACTCTGTCAGAATAACATTGCAGATCCTGGGAATACAGGACCTCGTGTATAGCAGTACTGGAGCTGTCCGTAGCAGATTCCTAATTTGGCTGTACTGGAATAGGGATGGAGGAGAGATACCTCGATAGGCTGTACTGGATGCAGAGGAGTTGCTGCCGACTTACCTCGATGGCTGTACTGGGTGTGGAGCTTGACTGCTGGGCGGTCAGGTATTTTCATCTGCAGAACGGTAATATTCTTTCTCTTTATTAATCCGTTGTAAGAATGAAGGAAAGATAATGCGTCGGATCTAAATTACAACTAGGCTGCTTCCAAACCTAACTCATCCTTGCAGCCGAAGAAATGGACAATGCTGATCTTTGATCGGGTCTTTCAAACTGTGTTCCTCTGTTATTACAGATACCTTTATGAAGAAAATGTCTGCTATTCTAATACAACAATGCCTTCTCCAATCATGCAGGCATATCAAGTTGCATCACATGTACATTTGGTATGCCAGACCACCGCATGTGGCGAGAATGGTGTTGTATTTGATGATGCAGGGTTTTCTACCTCTGAAGATCTGTGAAACTTGAGTTGAATATGGGGCGACTCGACTTGAGAGTAATCGACAGCGTTCATGATTTGACTGACATGAGGAGTATAATTGTGTTTGGATAGGCCGACTTGGATTTGGTTTCTCACCATTTCCTGTCCTTCCTCTACAACATATTTACTGTTATTACAGGCAATAATGCTTTGTAATGAACAGTATGCGGCCTGATGACAATAGTCTGAAGGTATCGTTTTTATACGTGGCGGCGGTAAGGTATCGCCGTTTTTACCAAAAATTGGTTTGGTAAAACGATACTATTGCAAACCTTTCAAAATTATTACACTCTATCAGAATAACATTGCAGATCCTGGGAATACCGGGCCTCGCATGGCAGTACTGGAGCCGTCCGTAGCAGATTCCTAATTTGGCTGTACTGGAACAGGGATGGAGGAGAGATACCTCGATAGGCTGTACTGGATGCAGAGGAGTTGCTGCCGACCTACCTCAATGGCTGTACTGGGTGTGGAGCTTGACTGCTTGGCGGTCAGGTATTTTCATCTTCAGAACGGTAATATTCTTTCTTTTTCTCATTCTGTTGTAAGAATGAAGGAAAGATCATGCGTCGGACACAAATTCCAACTAGGCTGCTTCCAAACCTAACTCATTCTTGCAGTCGAAGAAATGGACAATGTTGATCTTTGATCGGGTCTTTCAAACTGTGTTTTTCTCTGGCTTTGCATTGTTTTCTTCAGGAAAATCACTAGCAATCATTGGTGTCTGATTGTTTTGGGATTTACTTGTTTGAAAACATGTGAAAAAAGGTTAGATGCGGGGCGGTCGATCTAGAGAGAAATCAGCAGCGTTCATGATTTGACTGACAGGGGGTATAATAGTGTTTGGATAGGCCGACTTGGATCAGGTTTCCAACCATTTCCTGCCCTTCTTCTACAACATATTTACTGTTATTACAGGCAAAAATGCTTTGTAATGAACAGTACGCGGACTGATGACAATAGTCTGAAGGTATCGTTTTTATACGTGGCGGCGGTAAGGTATCGCCGATTTTACCAAACCTTAATTGGTAAAACGATACTATTGCAAATCTTGCAAAATGCTTACACTCTGTCAGAATAACATTGCAGATCCTGGGAATACCGGACCTCGTGTATAGCAGTACTGGAGCTGTCCGTAGCAGATTCCTAATTTGGCTGTACTGGAATAGGGATGGAGGAGAGATACCTCGATAGGCTGTACTGGATGCAGAGGAGTTGCTGCCGACTTACCTCGATGGCTGTACTGGGTGTGGAGCTTGACTGCTGGGCGGTCAGGTATTTTCATCTGCAGAACGGTAATATTCTTTCTCTTTATTAATCCGTTGTAAGAGTGAAGGAAAGATAATGCGTCGGATCTAAATTACAACTAGGCTGCTTCCAAACCTAACTCATCCTTGCAGCCGAAGAAATGGACAATGCTGATCTTTGATCGGGTCTTTCAAACTGTGTTCCTCTGTTATTACAGATACCTTTATGAAGAAAATGTCTGCTATTCTAATACAACAATGCCTTCTCCAATCATGCAGGCATATCAAGTTGCATCACATGTACATTTGGTATGCCAGACCACCGCATGTGGCGAGAATGGTGTTGTATTTGATGATGCAGGGTTTTCTACCTCTGAAGATCTGTGAAACTTGAGTTGAATATGGGGCGACTCGACTTGAGAGAAATCGACAGCGTTCATGATTTGACTGACATGAGGAGTATAATTGTGTTTGGATAGGCCGACTTGGATTTGGTTTCTCACCATTTCCTGTCCTTCCTCTACAACATATTTACTGTTATTACAGGCAATAATGCTTTGTAATGAACAGTACGCGGCCTGATGACAATAGTCTGAAGGTATCGTTTTTATACGTGGCGGCGGTAAGGTATCGCCGTTTTTACCAAAAATTGGTTTGGTAAAACGATACTATTGCAAACCTTTCAAAATTATTACACTCTATCAGAATAACATTGCAGATCCTGGGAATACCGGGCCTCGCATGGCAGTACTGGAGCCGTCCGTAGCAGATTCCTAATTTGGCTGTACTGGAACAGGGATGGAGGAGAGATACCTCGATAGGCTGTACTGGATGCAGAGGAGTTGCTGCCGACCTACCTCAATGGCTGTACTGGGTGTGGAGCTTGACTGCTTGGCGGTCAGGTATTTTCATCTTCAGAACGGTAATATTCTTTCTTTTTCTCATTCTGTTGTAAGAATGAAGGAAAGATCATGCGTCGGACACAAATTCCAACTAGGCTGCTTCCAAACCTAACTCACTCTTGCAGTCGAAGAAATGGACAATGTTGATCTTTGATCGGGTCTTTCAAACTGTGTTTTTCTCTGGCTTTGCATTGTTTTCTTCAGGAAAATCACTCACAATCATTGGTGTCTGATTGTTTTGGGATTTACTTGTTTGAAAACATGTGAAAAAAGGTTAGATGCGGGGCGGTCGATCTAGAGAGAAATCAGCAGCGTTCATGATTTGACTGACAGGGGGTATAATAGTGTTTGGATAGGCCGACTTGGATCAGGTTTCCCACCATTTCCTGCCCTTCCTCTACAACATATTTACTTTGATTACAAGCAATAGTGCTTTGTAATGAACAGTACGCGGCCTGATGACAATAGTCTGAAGGTATCGTTTTTATACGTGGCGGCGGTAAGGTATCGCCGATTTTACCAAAACTTAGTTTCGTAAAACGATACTATTGCAAATCTTTCAAAATGCTAACACTCTGTCAGAATAACATTGCAGATCCTGGGAATACCGGACCTCGTGTATAGCAGTACTGGAGCTGTCCGTAGCAGATTCCTAATTTGGCTGTACTGGAACAGGGTCGGAGGAGAGATACCTCGATAGGCTGTACTGGATGCAGAGGAGTTGCTGCCGACCTACCTCAATGGCTGTACTGGGTGTGGAGCTTGACTGCTGGGCGGTCAGGTATTTTCATCTGCAGAACGGTAATATTCTTTCTTTTTCTCATTCTGTTGTAAGAATGAAGGAAAGATCATGCGTCGGACACAAATTCCAACTAGGCTGCTTCCAAACCTAACTCACTCTTGCAGTCGAAGAAATGGACAACGTTGATCTTTGATCGGGTCTTTCAAACTGTGTTTTTCTCTGGCTTTGCATTGTTTTCTTCAGGAAAATCACTCACAATCATTGGTGTCTGATTGTTTTGGGATTTTCTTGTTTGAAAACATGTGAAAAAAGGTTAGATGCGGGGCGACCGACTTAGAGAGAAATCAGCAGCGTTCATGATTTGACTGACGGGAGGGTATAATAGTGTTTGGATAGGCCGACTTGGGTTAGGTTTCCCACCATTTCCTGCCCTTCTACACAACATATTTACTTTTATTACAAGCAATAGTGCTTTGTAATGAACGGTACGCGGCCTGATGACAATAGTCTGAAGGTGATCGTTTTTATACGTGGCGGCGGTAAAGTATCGCCGATTTTACCAAAAATTGGTTTGGTAAAACGATACTATTGCAAATTTTTCAAAATGCTTACACTCTGTCAGAATAACATTGCAGATCCTGGGAATACCGGGCCACGTATGGCAGTACTGGAGCTGTCAGTAGCAGATTCCTAGTTTGGCTGTACTGGAATATGGATGGGGGAGAGATACCTCGATAGGCTGTACTGGATACATATTTCAATTTCAGCTGGAACAAGCACACATAAGTGAATTGACATATTGAAAGACTAAAGTGAGGAATAATAAAAAAAGCTTTATCAGTGACCTTTGTGTATGAAACAACCAGCAGTAATAGAGGAAAGAGTATCGAACAATCACCAAAGTAAGACTAAAAGAGTATGGAACAACCAGTATGGAGTGCAAACAACGAAAGTGCATAAAACAACCACCAATGTCCAACCAAAGAGTTTAAAAGCAAGCACCAATGGTCGCCCCGAGAGTACAAAACTAATGACTGGCTAAAACGTATGGGACAACCACCTATGATCGATCAAAACACCTTTGAACAACAACCAATGACCAACCAAAGTGTATGAGATACAACATTGGTTGACCAGAAGATTGAAGCAATATCTGACAAATCACGGTGGAAATAATGAAACAAAACGGACCAAAGCACAGGACAACAAATGAGAAGACCAGGAGAGCAGACAGCAATGTTAAAAGGACAACAAAAGATGGAAGCGATAGCTACAGCAGAGTATAAGGAAAACAATCACAAGGAAGAAGCGCAACCTAAGACTGACCAGATCATATTATGTGGAACAGACCAAATAGAATGGTTCAACCAACAAATACAGACCAGAAAATTGAACCATGTGACAGAACAATGAGTTTTGTACAACCACAGCTACAGACAGTGACAGACAGAACCACAGCTACAGGCAGTGACAGACAGAACCACAGCTAGACAGTGGCAGCCAGAACCACAGCTACAGACAGTGGCAGCCAGAACCACAGCTACAGACAGTGACAGACATAACCACAGCTACAGACAGTGGCTGCCAGAACCACAGCTACAGACAGTGACAGACAGAACCACAGCTACAGACATTGGCAGCCAGAACCACAGCTACAGACAGTGGCAGACAGAACCATAGCTACAAACAGTGGCAGCCAGAACCACAGCTACAGTGGCAGACAGAACCACCAGCTACAGATAGTGGCAGACAGAACCACAGCTATAGACAGTGGCAGACATAACAACAGCTACAGACAGTGGCAGACAGAACCACAGCTACAGACAGTGGCAGACAGAACCACAGCTAGACAGTGGCAGCCAGAACCACAGCTACAGACAGTGGCAGCCAGAACCACAGCTACAGACAGTGGCAGCCAGAACCACAGCTACAGACAGTGAGTGGCAGACAGAACCACAGCTACAGACAGTGAGTGGCAGACAGAACCACAGCTACAGACAGTGAGTGGCAGACAGAACACAGCTACAGACAGTGAGTGGCAGACAGAACCACTACTTGTGAAACCCATATTGTATCTGAAATAATAAAACAAGGAAAGCCAAATAAAGCTTGATTATAGGGACCTCACCGACCGACCTACGGGGAATGCATCAACACAGCGGAGGTGTCTACAAATCACAAACGACAACAAAAATGATCATTATCAATATCAGAATCACCTAACAATGGAGCAGAGAAATAAACTGCGAATAAATAACAGACGCAAGATATTTGACAACCACCGCCAAGAGACTAAAAAGGTGAAATTAACAACCACAAAAGGTTACACGTCCAGGAGTATATTAAGCAAGGGACACAAGATAGCATAGCCCACTACAGAGAAAAGGGACTACAAATACTAATGAATCTTGAAAACACTTATTCAAGAAACGCCATCCAAGCCATGACAACCATGGAATAGTTCCAACGTTGACAGCGCGGATTAATTATTAAACAGGTATTATTGATATTTCATAACTATCACAGTCCTAAGTTTTTCTGATCATGAGTATTGAAAGTTTTATGTTTATTGGTTAAAAGCATTTTAACCTCAACTTATATGTCGCTATATCTGGTATTTTTTTCTGGTAAAGACCTTTTTGAAGCAATAGATCAGAACAACATAATGTGTGGATATAAATATATAGGTATTTAGTGGCATTTAAATATCTTCGGCAGGGTCAAATAGGATGCAGAGATGTACAACATATATGACTATGTAGGAGTCCTGTGGAGGGTGATGGAAAAATCGCCAATGACTGACCAAAAGATCATTGATAGAAGTGACAATTAGTTTGAGGACATCAATTCAAGAAAGACCACCATTGCTATGGCAACCATTTAAAGAACACTCGTTAACTATAGAGAATTTTGTACCTGTCCATCGTTGACAACACCAATTCCTTAAACACAGGTATAATTTATATTACATGAACTATCACAGTCCTAAAATAAGCTCATTTTCAGAACATTATCCTATATCACTGGATACAAATCTGCTAACGGATAGTCATGTTGACATATCAGATATTCTTCCTGGTTAAGGCTGAAGAAAACCCCTTGTTTAAAACAATACAAATATGAATTGTTAATGTATAGTGCAATAGAACCCAGTTATCTCGAACTCGTATAACTCGAAGACCACGTTTAATCCAACTTCGAAATAACGATGTTCGACTATATGTACACATTTACTGACATTTAGGTATCACAGGAAATAACAACAGAGCATTTGTTATCTCTTAACAGGATCAAACAGAATGCAGAAATGCTGTGCAGAACAACCGCCAACGACAGACTAACGAATGTTGAACAACCGCCAACAACAAACAAATGATCGTGTACAGAACCATCATCAATTACCGCCTAAAGATTATAAACAACCACCAATGACCTCTAAAGAGCATAGATCAACCATCTATGACCACCAAAATAGAATTTAACAACCACCGATGATCTTCTAAAGACTATCAATGACCGTCTATAGAGCAGAACCACCAAGGACCGGCAAAAAGAGTATAGAACCAATCAGAGATACTCCACAAATGACCACCCAAAGGTTAAAGAACAATCACCAATGACCGGCCCAAAGAGTATAAACAAACCCCCAAATTGCCAACCAAAGAGAATAGAACAACCACCAAGAACCAACGAAAGATTATAGAACAACTGCCAATGAATATAAAATCCACAAATGCCCGCCTAAAGAGTAGAGACCGATCAACGAATATAGAACGACCATCAATGACCGGCTAAAATATATAGAACAAACATCAATGACCGGCTAAAGAGTAGAGAACAACGACCAATGACCGGTAAAACGTTTAACCCAAAGAGTACAAAACGATAACCGACCAAAGAGTATAGAATCCCCAAATGACCAACCAGAGAGAATAGAACGACCACCAAGGACCTACGAATGAGTATAAAACCCACAAATGCCCACCAATGACCGATCAAAGAGCGTAGAACACCCAAAAATGATCATCAAAAGAGCAGAAAAAACTACCAATGACCGCTATAAAGTATAGAACAACCACAAATGACTGACTAAATAGTAAAGAACAACCACCAATGACTGACTAAAGAGTAAAGAACAACCACCAATGACTGACTAAATAGCAGAGACCAACCACCAATGACTGACTAAAGAGTAAAGAACAACCACCAATGACTGACTAAAGAGTAAAGAACAACCACCAATGACTGACTAAATAGCAGAGACCAACCACCAATGACTGACTAAAGAGTAAAGAACAACCACCAATGACCGGCTGAAGAGTAAAGAACAACCACCAATGACCGGCTGAAGAGTAAAGAACAACCACCAATGACCGACTAAAGAGTAAAGAACAACCACCAATGACCGGCTGAAGAGTAAAGAACAACCACCAATGACCGGCTAAATAGCAGAGACCAACCACCAATGACCAACCAAAGAGTATAAAACAATGACCGACCAAAGAGTATAAACCAACCACCAATGACTGACTAAAGAGTAAAGAACAACCACCAATGACTGACTAAAGAGTAAAGAACAACCACCAATGACTGACTAAAGAGTAAAGAACAACCACCAATGACTGACTAAAGAGTAAAGAACAACCACCAATGACTGACTAAAGAGTAAAGAACAACCACCAATGACTGACTAAAGAGTAAAGAACAACCACCAAGGACCAACGAAAGATTATAGAACAACCGCCAATGAGTATAAAATCCACAAATGCCCGCCTAAAGAGTAGAGAACGATCAACGAATATAGAACGACCATCAATGACCGGCTAAAATATATAGAACAAACATCAATGACCGGCTAAAGAGTAGAGAACAACGACCAATGACCGGTAAAACGTTTAACCCAAAGAGTACAAAACGATAACCGACCAAAGAGTATAGAACCCCCAAATGACCAACCAAAGAGAATAGAACGACCACCAAGGACCTACGAATGAGTATAAAACCCACAAATGCCCGCCTAAAAAGTATAGAACCACCAATGACCGGCTAAAATGTATAGAACAACCACCAATGACTGTCTAAAATGTATAGAACAACCAAAAATGACTGGCTAAAAGAGTAGAGAACAACCACCAATGATAGATCAAAGAGTATAGAACAACGTCCCATGATCACCCAGAGTATAGAACAACCACCAATGACCGATCAAAAGAGTAGAGAACAACCACCAATGACCGATCAAAGAGTAGAGAACCAACAATGAATAGCTAAAAAGTATAGAACAATGAAAAATGACCATCCAAAAAGTAGAGATAACCACCAATGACCAACCAAAGGATAGAACAAAAACTAATGACCAACAAAAGAGAAGAGAACAACCACCAAGGACCGATCAAAGAGCGTAGAACACCCCAAAATGATCATCAAAAGAGTAGAGAAAAACTACCAATGACCGCTATAAAGTATAGAACAACCACAAATGACCGCCTAAATAGCAGAGACCAACCACCAATGACTGACTAAAGAGTAAAGAACAACCACCAATGACCGGCTGAAGAGTAAAGAACAACCACAAATGACCGGCTGAAGAGTAAAGAACAACCACCAATGACCGGCTAAATAGCAGAGACCAACCACCAATGACCAACCAAAGAGTATAAAACAATGACCGACCAAAGAGTATAAACCAACCACCAATGACTGACTAAAGAGTAAAGAACAACCACCAATGACTGACTAAAGAGTAAAGAACAACCACCAATGACTGACTAAAGAGTAAAGAACAACCACCAATGACTGACTAAAGAGTAAAGAACAACCGCCAATGACTGACTAAAGAGTAAAGAACAACCACCAATGACTGACTAAAGAGAATAGAACAACCACCAATGACTGACTAAAGAGTAAAGAACAACCACCAATGACTGACTAAAGAGTAAAGAACAACCACCAATGACCGGCTGAAGAGTAAAGAACAACCACCAATGACCGCCTAAATAGCAGAGACCAACCACCAATGACTGACTAAAGAGTAAAGAACAACCACCAATGACTGACTAAAGAGTAAAGAACAACCACCAATGACTGACTAAAGAGTAAAGAACAACCACCAATGACTGACTAAAGAGTAAAGAACAACCACCAATGACTGACTAAAGAGTAAAGAACAACCACCAATGACTGACTAAAGAGTAAAGAACAACCACCAATGACTGACTAAAGAGTAAAGAACAACCACAAATGACCGCCTAAATAGCAGAGACCAACCAACAATGACCAACCAAAGAGTATAAAACAATGACCGACCAAAGAGTATAAACCAACCACAAATGTTCGTCTAAAGAGAATGGAACGACCACCAATGACCAACCAAAGAGTATAAACGTCACCTCAGTAAATGACCGCTTAATAGGAGAGAACTACCAATGACCGCCTAAAGAGTATAAAACAATCATAAATGATCGTCTAAAGAGTATAGAATAACCACCATTGACCGCCTAAAGGGTATAGAATAACCACCAATGACCGCCTAAAGAGTATAGAATAACAACCATTGACCGCCTAAAGAGTATAAACAAACACCAAAACTACCAACCAAAGAGAATGGAACAACCACCAATGACTGACTAAAGAGTAAAGAACAACCACCAATGACCGGCTGAAGAGTAAAGAACAACCACCAATGACCGGCTGAAGAGTAAAGAACAACCACCAATGACCAACCAAAGAGTATAAAACAATGACCGACCAAAGAGTATAAACCAACCACAAATGTTTGTCTAAAGAGAATGGAACGACCACCAATGACCAACCAAAGAGTATAGAACAACCACCAATGACCACCCAAAGAGTATTAAACAATGCCCGACCAAATGTTCGTCTTTAGAGAATAGAACGCCTACTAATGACCAACCAAAGAGTAGAGAACAAATAAATGATCGTCTAAAGAGTCTAGAATAACCGCCTAAAGAGTGTAGAACGACCACCAATGACAACCCAAAGAGCTAAAAACAACCACAAATTAAGGACCGACCGAAAGAGTTTTGAACATCCAACAATGCCTACCTAAAATAATCGATCAACCAGCAAATACAGACCGTACTTTAACCAAGTGACAAAAACAATGCAACAGACAGTGGCAGACAGAACCACAGCTTGGGACAACCAATAATGTAACTGAAATAAAAAAACAAGGAAGGCAAAGTGTAATTATTGTGTCTCAACCGATCCATATACAGGAGGCGCGTTAACACAGCCTGGAATTGAAGCAAGTGCCAACCTTCTATGACGGACCTCGGCTTACCGTATCAACCAACCAAAACCGATGATGAACGAAATCCAGAAGAGCATAAAACAAGGCCATGGTCCACAGGTGACGGTTTCACAAACCAAGCACGGAACAAGTTCTACAGGAGACGGTTCCACAAACCAAGCACGGACAAGGTCCACAGGTGACAGTTCCACGAACCACAGACGGAACAAGGTCCACAGGTGACGGTTCCAAGAACCAAGCACGGAACAAGGTCCACAGATGACGGTTCCACGAACCAAGCACGGAACAAGGTCCACAGGTGACGGTTCCACAAAACAAGGTCCACAGGTGACGGTTCCATGAACCACATACGGAACAAGGTCCACAGGTGACGGTTAACGAACCAAGTACGGAACAAGGTCCACAGGTGACGGTCCACGAACCAAGCACGGAACAAGGTCCACAGGTGACGGTTCCATGAACCAAGTACGGAACAAGGTCCACAGGTGATGGTTCCCCGAACCAAGTACGGAACAAGGTCCACAGGTGACGGTTCCACGAACCAAGCACGGAACAAGGTCCACAGGTGACTGTTCCACGAACCAAGCACGGAACAAGGTCCACAGGTGATGGTTCCACGAACCAAGCACGGAACAAGGTCCACAGGTGATGGTTCCATGAACCAAGTACGGAACAAGGTCCACAGGTGACGGTTCCACGAACCAAGCATGGAACAAGGTCCACAGGTGACGGTTCACGAACCAAGTACTGAACAAGGTCCACAGGTGACGGTCCACGAACCAAGCACGGAACAAGGTCCACAGGTGACGGTTCCATGAACCAAGTACGGAACAAGGTCCACAGGTGATGGTTCCACGAACCAAGTACGGAACAAGGTCCACAGGTGACGGTTCCACGAACCAAGCACGGAACAAGGTCCACAGGTGACTGTTCCACGAACCAAGCACGGAACAAGGTCCACAGGTGATGGTTCCACGAACCAAGCACGGAACAAGGTCCACAGGTGACGGTTCCATGAACCAAGTACGGAACAAGGTCCACAGGTGACGGTTCCACGAACCAAGCATGGAACAAGGTCCACAGGTGACGGTTCCACGAACCAAGCACGGAGGCCTATGTGGATAGTGAACCTGCATTGGAGGGATTGGACACTAAAGTATGGTGACATTTTCTGTAAAACTATACACAAGATGGCAGAAATATCTTGTTAAGCCACCTGAAGACATTTTATCTTCTGGATCTGCTCTTGTGAGGTTTCAATCGCGTTCAAATCTCGTTTTGATCTCGCGTGAGTTATGTTTGCAATATCTAACAATGTATTATCAATTTTGATAGCAAATATGCATCTGAAAACTGAAGCAAAAAATTAGATGTCTGTTGTTTGTAGAACTTTTTTTAGAAGAATTAAAAAAAAATGTCAATAATGGCGGCCATTTTGAAAATAAGTATTTCTGTTTATTTCTTGTACTTCACAAATGGCCAAAATTTCATGTTTTTGAGCTTGATTTATCAATTAAAATTGTCAGTATGTCGCCATTTGTCATCATAGCAAGTTAATTTGTGCTGTACAGCTGCTTTATGTTCATTATAAAGCAAATTGGTATGCAAACATAGATATTTTATTCACATTTTTGATATATTTTTCAGATTTTGAGTGTTACTGAAGCTATTTTGATTTTTGACTCAAGAAAAGTGAAAAATAACACATTTGATAATGGGACAAAAAAACAAGCACGCTTGCCCCCCCCCCCCCCCCCCCCCCCCCCCCCCCCAGTTTTTATGACTAACTTAGAATGAGAAACCCCATTTCCTTTTGATCTGCAAAATATCTAAAAAAGTTTGTCGCTAGAATTTTTTTTATAAAGCATTAAATCTGCAAAATATGATGAACAAAGGAGTATTTTCTCATTAAAAAAGGGGGTAGGGGTAACTTAAATTTATTTTTTGATCTAAAAGAATAATTTAAAGACCTTTTATTTCCATAATTTATAGGACAATACTATTTTTGTCAATTCTGCAAACATTCATACATACATTCAAACAGCATTTTTCACATAAATCACTTGTTTTGCTCATTTTGGTATCTTTGACCGAACATGGCACAAAAACGAGTTCACTACCATCTTTTGCATTTTCTGCTATGCTATATTTCAAAAGAGTACATCAGAAAAAAGTTAGTCGTCAAAAAATTTTGACTTTTCACAAGAGAAGATCCTTAATGTTACAAAATTGTGTGGTTTTTTTTGTTTTGTTTATAATATGATGGGAATATTATCATTTAATGAAAGGCTCAATATAAAAAAAACCCTATCTTCAGAGATAAGTAAACATTATAAACACTATTCTTTTGACTATCATATTGTAATGTCATACAGACAAAATGTGAAAATAGTGCTGTTAAATCTCGATAATAAAATTGCAAAAGAAAAGTTTTTTTCTTGTTTTCTTGGATGTTTTGAAGATTAAGTCCCAATATATTATTCAAAAGGTTCGGAACTATGCTGTGAATTGAAATTTCGAAAAAAATTATTTTCACTTTCTACTTCATAGGAGCATACAACATTTTTTAAATGTATTGTTTTTGACAACACCTCAATGGCAGTGGCAAGATTTTTTCAGTGAGAAGTTGCCTATCCAAGCCATCTTTTGGATCTACATTCTTGACAATAACAATGTTTAAATTTCTGACTTAAACATAACATCGCTTGTTTGGCTTTGATTTCACTCAAAAACATGACTGTTATGCGAGGGTACCAGTTCTCCGTTCATGCTGTTAGTTTGTTTGAAAAAGAAGGTGAAAGTGAATGTATAGCCCTGGATCATTGAGGATGTGACCAGTGTGAAAACGAATGTAGCCCTGGAGTATGTGAAATGTAACATCTTCAATGACCTGGATCATTGAGGATGTGATGGAGTGAATGTAGCCATCGGTGTATTGAGGAATTTGTGAGAAATTCTTTTTTTCTGTGTTTTTGTGGTTTTTTCATAAAACTGTCTATAGATCGATCGAATCATGAACATATCAATATATTTCTTTCTCTTTTTTTTTGTATTGTCATTCATTACAAAAACAATTTAGTGTTTTACAGAACTAATGATTGTATTATTGTAACTAAAACTATATTAGATATGTCTAATATACATTTCTTTTTGTAATTATTTTCACGTATTTCAATATGTCACAAGTTTCACAGAACTATGGCCTGGCTTTGATTGTGGCTTTGCAAAACTTGGGTTGTCTCCCTTGAAACATTTTCATTGTTGGGCTTAACACACACTATATATATGATGTAGAATTTATTTCAATTTAATTTTTTTTCACAAATAACTTCTTAAAATATAACATGTAAATAGTAGTCTCTGATTTGAGTTAAGACTACTTTTTTATGGAGTGTTTTGTGTCGCCTTCGACAAGCTGTAATTCCATATATGTAAATAATTGTGAAAATTGCTACTTTATGGAGTTTTTGTTATTTTCCTCCAGCTGTAATTCCAAATATGGACATTAATGTGACAATTGCTACTTTTTGGGAGTTTTTTGTAACTTTTCTCAAGCCATTATTCCTAAAATGGAAATTATTGTGAAAACTGCTTCTTCATCAAGATGGTTTTATTTTTTGTTCTCCAGCTATAATTCAAAATATGGAAATCATTGTGAAAGTTGCTACTTTATTGAATTTTTGTGTATCTTTTCTCCAGCTATAATTCAAAAAATGAAAATTATTGTGAAAATTGCTACTTTATGGAGTTTTTAGTAACTTTTCTCCAGCTATAATTCAAAATATGGAAATTATTGTGAAAATTGCTACTTTATGGAGTTTTTTGTTACTTTTCTCAAGCTCTAACTCAAAATATGGAACTGTTATTGTGAAAATTACTACTTTATGGAGTTTTTTGTTACTTTTCTCCAGCTATAATTCAAAATATGGAAATTATTGTGAAATTTGCTACTTTAAGGAGTTTTTTGTAACTTTTCTCCAGCTATAATTCAAAATATGGAACTGTTATTGTGAAAATTACTACTTTATGGAGTTTTTTGTTACTTTTCTCCAACTGTAATTCAAAATTAATTCTCAATTGTCCAAACATTTTACAATATGTTATGTACAGTACAGTAGCGGTTGTTATATAATTATGGAAATTATTGTGAAAACTACTTTTTTATGGAGTTTTTAAAACATTTCTCCAGCTATATACATGTAAATAAAAAAATATGGAATTGTTATTGAGAGAACTGTTCATATATGGAGTTTTTTGTGAAATTTTCTCTAGCTTTACTTTTAAAAGGGACAAACCGGTAATTGTCCAAACATTGTAAAATATGTTATGTACAGTGCATTGTTTGGTTTATATGGAAATTATTGTGAAAACTGCAATTATGGATTTTTTTGTTATTTTTTTTTCTCCTGTTGTCTAAGTTTTAATTCAAAATAGGTCATTGTAATCAAATTGTCCATAAATGACCACTGAATGTATGCAAACCTAAATAAGGAACATCCGATATTAGTTGGTGGTTTTTCTCCAGGTGCTCTGGTTTCCACCACTGATAGTAGCTGTTTAGTAAACTTAATTTATGTCTTGTATTTATAATAGCTTATATTTCAAAATTTTTACTTCCACTTTTCATTTTTGTATACATGTACCCCGGTCATCAAGATGTATCTTTCCAAAATAATGTAGGTCCAGCACTACCCCTAGCTTTGTTGTTCTCTCCTGCTCCAAAATAAATATGAGAAACCTTATTCATTTGTCTTGTGGTTGTGATGTGAAGAATTAACTAAACATCAAGGAACTGTAAACATATACTTAAATACACATAATGAATAAAAGTCATTTTGTTACAGTCATAATAACTTTATGGAACAAGACTCTGTCTGTGATCTAAAACTGTATATTCTGGTGTTGTCGTTCTTGAATACATGTACTACAGTATATATGATGTACAAAAAGTACCGGTATGCTTACAGTTTCTATCTGAAATCAAAGATGATCTGCAGAATAATATATTAATTGGTAGAACTGAAAAAAAACCCAGCCAGTTCTTATACATGTAGGAAAGGGAGAAAATCTTCATTTTCACCTTTCAGCCACTTTTGGCTTTATATATAATAATGAGTTTATCAGTTTTTCTGTTTGTTGACAAAATTGATATGTTCCCTTTTTTCAATTCTACCAATTATTATGGGAATACATCCTAAACAGCTAAGGGAAATAACTCTGCTCACTGTGCTTAGCCGACAATCAAGAATGGCCGGTCAAACAGATCTGCATTGACAATTTACCACTTCTTGTTTGCAATGAGATTTATTTGCAAAAATAAACAATAGGTGGTGTTATATAGTGAAATCTGCACCCTAGCTGCATCTCAACTTGAATCCAACAAATTAGATGGAATAAAAACCACAAATAGGGTGTCAATATACTTAATTATTATATTCTGGACCTGATTATGTACCGCTGTCTGGACCAGAGAGTTTATCTAGACCAAACAGTTTAAGATCCAATGTGTGAAGTGCATAATTCAAGCTATATTTATGACTAAGCTGGTCTATGATTAAGTGAGGGGGAGTTGCCCCCCTTAGCTGTCCGGCCCCCAGTCAACGCTTTCTAAGCCACTGCATTCAGTATTATAACACAGTATTATAATTTAGTATTATATGACCTTATTTGTCCACATCATCTTAACTCCTAGTAAAAAAATTGTTTAAACAATAATTTTATAAAGCTTTGACAAATGGACACATTATAATTATAATTTAGTACCACTTCATGTTGGTGATAAACAAATTTCATTTTAAAATTATCAAACATATTATCGCGATAACCAAAATAAAATTAAACAAAATAAAATAAATGTTAAAAGAAAAATGAAAAAAAAAAAAGAACTGAAAAAGTAAAGGGCCCGTGTCTACCTAGGGACATACATGTGTATACAAAATGTATACAGTGTATGTGTATCTTGTATACCACAGGTGCCTGCAAGAGAATATATTAGATATATCTTTGACCTTAACTAAGGTTTTTTGGGTAAATATCAAACTTTTGTGTTAAAATGAATAATCGAAAATTGATCTAAATCCCTCAAAAGTGGAAAATTGATCTAAAAGCCCTTTTGAGTGGAAATCCCAATAAGTGACAATACAGTTGTAACAAATTCTCAGGCCCCTGTGGTATCTACTGTCTTATTCAATTTATGCAACACGACATGAGGTTCAGACAGCATGTTTGTCACAAAGCCTGAAAGGTCTGGAAAATCTGGAATGGTGACACCACATTGAAAAAGTTCTTAATCCGCTCTGACGTTAGTTTTGGTAATAAAATCCGGAAACTATTATTCCGGACACGCTCGTTTCGAAATTTATTGTGTCAACTGAAACTTCCTGTCCACATCACAGTAAACCAGTTTGGATTTCGCCTGCACAAATGCAAGCCACTATAATGCAACAGAACTGATATAATACAACAAACTAATCAGGTAGAGTAGGCTAGATGATAATCCGTTGTACTTCTATACTTACTGCCTCAAAATACGGGGTACAAATCAAAGCGCGAGGTAAAGAACTGATCGCTATGCATGTCGGTAGGTGACAGCAAGTTCAGAGCAAGTTCAGAATGTTTGTTTCTAATTTCATACATCATGGAAAATTCTAATAACTAAACAAATTTGTCATATTTTAGCCAATGCTACAACACTTATCCTTACATTGGGCAACGTCCATGTTATATTAAAATACATTTCCCCATCAAATACTGTAACATAAAACTTCTTTTTTCCATGTAGAACTATACTAGTTTGTAGGCATTGAGTTCTGACTCTCTCAGATTCCCTAAATATTGGGACGGCTGGCGGCTCTAGGAGTCAGAATTCCTCGCTACAGTATATAGATACGCAAAAAATATCGATATCGTCACAGGTCACTTATTAAAAAGTCTGTTTATGATTAGTGTTTTATAATTACAAATTACAAAATCTTTTTAGCACATGCAAATTAGATATCAATGTTCCTGATAGAATTATGGCCATTCAGTAAATAAATCCAAGAAATTTAGGAATTTTACTAAGGATTTTTTCAGTCTTTTGAAAAGTCAGTAGCAGGCAAATATAGAATTCATCACAATTATTGAAAAATAAACAACATTGTACATATTTTCTTTATACAGCCTTCATAATCACGAACGAATGCCACAATGCGAAGACTGAATGCTCTCAGCCAGAAACAGGCTTTGAAAGTTGTGAAGGAGTTGGATGCCTTTCCAAAAGTCCCAGATGACTACAAGAAAACGACACCAACAGGAGGGGGAGGTACAAATCTGTTGATCTTGTGTGCATGAATTTTCTAACTGTTTAAGACCCATTAAGTGCACGGGTACTTGCTCCTATAAGCACACTCCCAAGGGAAGAGGATCCCCCAGGGGTGCACTAAATTTCTGCCTATAGTTTCACTCCTTATTAGATAATTGTCAATATAATGTAAAAGATGTGCAATAATTAGTATAGGTTGCCTAACAAGTGTGAGCTGTAGGGAATTTCCCTTTACCTCAGTCGTTAGAGCATCGAAGAGCAAAGGGTTGTGGGTTCGATACCCAGCGACGGCACTATCTTTATCACTTTTCCTCGTATTACAATAATATAGTAGGATCTTAGCTTTATGATCAACAAGATAAACTTAACAATTTTAAAATACATTTTGTTAAAAGCTTTCTCATAAACTATTATCATCCAGGAAATTTATGACTCCAGGATATTTCAGAATGCTTGTCTTGGTTAATTTAAAGTGTTTTGCTGGGTGTGACCAAACTTCACACCAAACATTCAAACTCCCTTAAATATTTGATAACTTGAAGTTTTCCCAATGTTTTGTTGAGTTTTATGTTTGGCAATATGATTTAATTATGTTTTTCGTGATTTCCAGTGTCCATTGTTGTTTTCATCCTCATCGCTATCTTAGTGATGTCTGAAGTGGCCTACTATGCTTCCACACAGCTGAAATTTGACTACGAAGTTGATACAGATGCTGACGGGTAATGTCATGTTTTCAGTAAACCATTTTTATTGTCACAGGACTATTATTGCCTTCTAATATCACCTAGTGGAAAATTCCCTTTAGCTCAGAGGTAGATGCAGATGGGTAGTGTCATGTTTTCAGCAAACCATCATTTTTTTGTGGCAGGCTGTGATTGCCTTCTCGTGTCACACAGTGGAAGAATTCAAATTTCCCTCAAAGGTAGATGCAGATGAGTAATGTCATGTTAATAGTTTTCAGCAAACCATTCTTTTTGTGACAGGGCTACGATTGCCTTCTCGTGTCGTCTAGAAGTAATTTCCCTATAGCTGATAGAGGTAGAGCATCCATATTAGAAGTCCAGTGTTGCTGGGTCGATCCCTATAGAATTCAAAGAACATTACTTTCTTTCCTGTTTACATGAATGGTGTTAGTGGCCCTTCCTGTGGTGACAGGAAATAGAATCTGATGTGCTGTATGGTCCTGTGGCAAACATATTATACTTCCCACTTCCCACTTAGGTAAGGGGTATATAGTAATCATTTTGTCTTTGAATGCGTACGTCCGTCTGTGTGTGTGTGTGGACAGACTTTGTGTACAACATACCTTAAAAAACCCTGGTTAGATTTGGTTTATACTCACTCCAAAGCATCATACGGTAAAGGTGTACACCTGGTTAAGTTTAAGTGGTCATCGGTCAACGTTAAAAGTCAAAAGTCCCCGTTGATCACTTTTGATTAATCGACTTAGTTGAGTATTGGTCGGAAACGCCAAATGACTAATTTATCAACTACAATCTTCATAACCGATCATCAGAAATTTAAGCAATCAAGCATCTGGTTGAACAAGACTAGTTAACACTGCCACTCAAGCATTTAATAAAACATTCTTTTTGGATGCATAAGGGAGTGGATAAGTAATGAGGGAGCCCATTCCATAACCTGTTGTTTTAAAATGTATCGGCTTTGAAGTGTGATTCGGAATAAATGGACCAATTATTGATTGTTATTTGCGAACTGTGCAAAAAAAACCCCCCAAAAACAGATACTCGTTCAATGATAAGATTTTAGTTATGTAAACAAGCTGATAACAAAACAAAACATGATGGATGACAGAGCTGGAAGGCTTTGAAAAATTCACAGAAGTTACAGAAGTTCTTGTTGTCTTTCCAATAATATAAAATGCAGAACCTGTCATAGTAAATTAAAACTGATCATGGTAATGACTACTACCGGGGTAGTGTATTTTGACTGTATAACTGAATGTCGTTTAAGAAGATGAAGAAGTCACATTCTAGAATATTTTTTACATTTATAAATAAAATTATGGAAAAATAAGACTTACAACAATTTACATCATTTACTTTAAAAAAATTAATAGTCAATTAAACAAATGTACTGTATCAAATTTTCCTTTAAAGATGAATTATGGTAGTTCATTTTATCAAAATAGTTTGTAAACCAACAGACTTAGATATAACTGTAGCTTGGATCATCTAATCAGATGGTAAAACTTTATCAAAAGACTTGACATAAAAATAATGAACAGCTTGTAAAATATTTATCAAAATACAAAGTTCAAGTATACCTAATAAAAAATTTCAAATATCATCCAAACATATCTAATCTTTGTTTTTCCAATGATGTTGATCTTCTTGTTGATACAAATAAAATACAACATAACACTGTATAGCTTTAAAGGCCCAATATACGTAACTTCAGGAAATTTTTTGTCAATCTGAAAAATTCTGAAAAAAAATCCAGTTGATAACCATGCAAAAATAAGCCGAAAACGAAGTAAACCTGAGTGGTAACTAACAAGAAACTCTTGACATAAAAATCCAAAGAATTGAAAATAATTCAGGTGGGGCCCACTTCAATAACAAACCGCAGGTAGAAGACAGTAAAAATGGTCGCGTGTTTACAAATACCGAGTTTCAACTGCTGCCGTACCTGTTACCGCGTAAGAAGTCATCTTGGATATTGCTGATATCAGTTAATCTTAACTAAATCTATAAAAATAATAAGTTATTAGGCTTGATTTTCGCATCAAGTTTTGCCGAAAGTTACGTATATTGGGCCTTTAATATCGTGTATTTATACAGATATTTTCAAGTTATGATTGTAAAAATACAGACATATGGTTGTTCATTTGATCGATTATTAGTCGATCATCGATCGGATCAGAGGATGATCTGATGATCGATCATGAAATTTCAACCGATTCCCAACACTACAAGGTATTGACCTTAGGACATATTCATATTTACAACATACCATCACACTATCAGGTTATATACCTGATTAGATTTTGGTGGTCATCAGTCAATATTAAAGGTCAAAGGTCACACTTGACCGCTTTGTGGGGATGGAGGGTATATCTATGTAAGCCCCTGTTCACTATACTTTTATTCAAAAAGGGGGACTTACTGTGGCCAGGTTTAATTGTACGTAGGATTACAGATGCAGTTAAGCTTCGTGCTAAAGGGAATTTCCTGAATAAGCTCAGTGTACATATTTGAGTATCCTCAATATCCAGGGGTTACACTCGCCTTCATTCTCTACACCCCTGGAATCATGCTCAATATCCAGGGGTTACACACACCTACACTCTCTACACCCCTGGAATTTTCCTCAATATCAAGGGGTTACACTCACCTACACTCTCTACACCCCTGGACTCATCCTCAATATCCAGGGGTTAAACTCACCTCTCTCTACACCCCTGAAATCATCCTCAATATCCAGGTGTTATACTCACCTACACTCTCTACACCCCTGGAATATATCATGGCAAAACTGAAGGTCTGCTCAGGTAAAAAAAACTGTTTGTATAGAAGTCATTTTTAACAATCTGAGGAATGTCCTCAACTGTCCTTAGCTGTTGCTGACCTTAGCTGTTGCTGAACTTAGCTGTTGCTGAACTTAGCTGTTGCTGATCCTCTACAATCAGTTGATTATTTGTTTATTTGTTTGTTTTTTCAGAAAACTGAAAATCAACATTGACATGACAGTAGCAATGCCCTGTCAGAGTAAGTACATAGCCTAAGTTGTTTGAAGACTTAAATGTACCTTATTCGAGGTAATAAGTGCCCCTCCCCCTTCTTATGGGGGTATTAAAATTATATAAGCGCCCCTACCAATGGTGATACAACTAAATGATTCAATTTAATGGTATGGTAAACTTCACTGTATACAAAAAACTTCCACATATATCTGTAATATGTGTACAAATTGTCCAAAATTGATGACAATAATGTCTCACATCATGACTACTACCCATTCTTGTCATAATACATTTTACTTACATTTTAAACTAAACTTAATCTCTCTCTCTTTGTGTACACAATGAAGCCATAGCCCAAACATCTGGCTAATTGACTATTCAATGTGAGATTCAAGGTTGTTAAATACGATAAGATCAAGGGTCGTTAGGTGCTGAGAGTATGGTCGCTTGTCGCATAAGACAGGCAGTCGTTAAATAAAGATAAATAATATAGGAGTTTACAGGGTTTGAATTTAACACTCGTGCACTCCCCAAATGCAATTTGATTTCTGAAATTGAGAGTAAATTACTGTAGAATGATTGTACTTGCATTTTTCAGCAAGTAGGTATAATGCTTGTTGAAAGTGTGTATATTATTCAAATCTGTACACATGTCAGAAAATATAGGAATTATATAAAACCAATCGTGAAACAAAACCTCATACACAACTCAAAAAGTGTATTAATATCTTGTTGACACGTGCCTAAATTGTAAATTAGACAGATTCAGAATGCATCGTAGTGCTTCCATTATTCACTCCAAACCTGTGAGCAAGTTTCTAATTTGGTGAGTTAAAATTTATCCCACTTGGCACAAAATGGAAGTTGCTTAAAAAGATAAATTCTATCCCTGATTTACACTGAGGGAATACCAGGTAATTAAGGTCGTTTAAGACAGAAGGTCGCTGAATTCAGGTGGTCACTAATGCAATTTTGACTGTATTTACTTTACAAAAACAACATTTTTCATCCAGATCCTAGTTTTGTTATCCAATTAAGCATAGGGTTTCATTATTGGTTTTTGGGGGGTATTAGATCCCTTTGGAACAGCTGTTGTTTCTTTCTGGTGTAAGGTTTCTCCTATGTAACTTTTGTTTTGTAGTGATAGGAGCAGATGTTGTGGACATGACCGGTCAAGACACCAACATGTTTGGACATCTGACCTTAGACCAGGCCTTCTTTGAACTGACCCCTCGACAACGGCGATACCAAGATGTCGTCCAGGAGATTAACGCCTATCTGCGGGAGGAATATCATGCACTACAAGAACTCTTGTGGATGTCCAGCATCTCATCCACCTACAAACAGGGCATGCCGCCAAGGTCAGTTGTGGAGACGCTTTACTGTAAATGCTGCAAAAAATTATAAGATTTCTGGTAACAAATTGTTACAGGGCATGCCGCCAAGGTAAGTTGTGGAGACGTTTTACTGTAAATGCTGCGAAAACATTATAAGATTTCTCGTAACAAATTGTTACAGGGCATGCCGCTAAGGTAAGTTGCGGAGACGTTTAACTGTAAATGCTACGAAAAATTATAAGATTTCTCGTAACAAATTGTTACAGGGCATGCCGCCAAGGTAAGTTGCGGGGACATTTTACTGTAAATGCTGCGAAAACATTATAAGACTTCTGGTAACAAATTGTTACAGGGTAGGTGCCAAGGTAAGTTGCGGATACGTTTTACTGCAAACACTACAAAAAATTATTTGATTTCTGGTCTCATACTTTTACAGGGCATGACGCCAAGGTGATTTACTGTTTTACTGTAAATACGAAAAATTATGTGATTTCTTAGTAACAATTTGTTACACTGCATAATTTTACCAGTTAGTGTTTTGATAAAAAGTTCATTAATCGTTTTTAGGGATGACAATCCAGTAGGTCAACCGGATGCCTGCCGAGTCCATGGATCCTTGGAGGTTAACAAAGTGGCTGGAAATTTCCACATCACAGCAGGGAAGTAAGTACAGCATGTCCTCGCCAAATTTTATGTTCCCACTATCATCAGATGGTGAGCTGTTCAAATGGCCCTTCATAAACAGTTCTTTTTATCGTTATTTCACGAGAAGTACAGGATGGATCTTTCTCGGATTTCATTCAAAGGTACCTCTTAGTCTGTAGTTTTGTCTTTTTAATTTTAGGACAGATAAGAAAAACAAAATGGCTAACAGGTGGCTACCTCAGTTTTTGACAATGAAAGTTTGCTACTGTTATTTCTTTAGAAGAACAGGATGGATTTTTCTAAAATTTCATAGGTAGGTTCCCCTTGGTCTCTCATTCTATTTTGTTTTTGAGACTGAAGAAAAAATAAATAAAAATGGCTGACAGACAGCCATCTTGGATTTTGATACCGGTAATGGCAATTTGTTATTGTTATTCTTGAGAGTCACGGGATGAATATGTCTCAAATTTCATATGATGGTTCCCTTCTGTTCCGAGTTGTACTACCAGATGGCCATCTTGGATTTTGAATGAATGATTTTCATCACAATTTCTTTAGAAATTCTCATGGATAGATCTTTCTCAAATTTTATTTGTAGGTTCCCATTTGTCCTCCTTTTGATTTTGGAACAAATATAAAAAAACAAAAAACACAAAAAAAATGACAAGTGTTCATCTCTGGTAGGATTGTTAAAAACTTTTGTTGCTATTTCATCTGACAAATTTTCAAATGTCCTATCATTAAGAGAAAAGAAATGAGGAAAAAAAAAGTTTTGAAGAACAAATGAAGATCAAAGAATGTTGGGTGCTAAGATCTCTCTGGGCACTCTTGTTAGTAAAAATGATGTTTTCAAACTATAGCTATTTGCCAGGGCCACGGTGACCGAGTGGTTAAGGTGTTCCGACATTCTACCACTAGCCCTCCACCTCTGGGTTGCGAGTTCAAATCCCACGTGGGGCAGTTGCCTTGTACTGACCGTAGGTCGTTGTTTTTTTCCAGGTGCTCTGGCTTACGTCCATTCAAGTTTTCCACTTGAATTTAGTATTTTGTCTGGATACAGGAAATGCTTGCTGTACTGTATGTGTGTATTATGTCCAAGTTGATATATCATATGTTTTTGTTGGTGGCACGACGTTCAATACGGGATAACAATATCATTGTCACAAGAAACTTGTCTGTCAAATGCTGATTGTATTGGGTGTCCGCGATTGGTCGGTGATAGATATATTATACGCATGTATTGAACTTTAGTTTTTTTTAATGTTGAAACTCACAATATTGAAAAAGAGCATTTCCTGTAAATTGTCGTAAAATGTCTTGTTTCAATTCTTTTAGAATAGAAAATCAACATCAGGTTTAAATTATTCCCAGTAAAATATTGTGATGAAATGCTTTCCAATTTTTGTTCTTCCCTTTTTAATGTGTGTATTTGAATTCTGATTTAAAAAAAGATGATATAATCAATTCTTTTCAACAAGCTGTTGCATATCTCCATTGTATCTTGCAGTAAAATTGATTTTTAAAAATTGTACCTGTATGGTATAATACCACATTTTTATGAATCAGGCCTTGAACACATAGATTTTGCATGCGATGGTGATGGTATATTGTAATGAAATAGTTTTTGAGAGACCTTCCATACTGCTGCTGATTAAAGAAACTTGCTACATATGTACCGTATTATTTTGGCGACATTTTGCATTGCGATGTCATAGTTCATGGCAATTTTTTCCCTGTTCAGAAACAAGAATAATGTATTCCCAAGATAAAATATGGAATTCAAGACCAAAAAATCTAGGAGGAAATAAAAAAAATGTTTCCGAACTTGTGATGGTTAATGATCAAGTTCATCGTATTATTATTGGTAAATTTTCAAATTAAGGGCTCGATGGCCTGAAGACCAGTCTATTTGGATGGAGGGCAGGTGAAAATGTCTGTTGACTGGACTGATGGAAATAGTGATATTTTGATACTTTATTATTAAATTAGATGGTTAAAAAGACATGCCAACTGTCTCTATGTCATCTGGTCATTGTAAAAACAAATGTTGTTGAAAATATTTTTTTTTAAATCTTCGACCAATCTGTTTCTTTAATTGCAAAAGTGCATTTTAAGATCTAGTGGCCCCAAAAAGCCAGTGAATTTAGAAGTATTTTTCTTGTAGACATAATCATGACCTTTGAAAATTAACTATCCTGGTAATTGGAATTAGAGAAACACGCTAATTAACTAACCATATCCCTTTTAGAAATATCTTTAGATAGTAGTCTGGTGTTTAATACTTAAAGAAATATAATATTTATTGTGTATTGGCAGAATGAAAGTCTCCCAAGAACTGTTTCACAGCAAAATGCATTGTATGTACTGTATAATTATGCTATGCGTGGGTTGGTGACATTTAATGACCTTTTGACCCCCAGGTCGGTGCCGATGATACCGCGAGGACACGCCCACATATCCATGATGATTAAGAACTCGGGTAAGGGGCAGAAGAGGGTGGATTGTGGCTCATAGCGAGCTATTATCCGAGTGATGTCTGCATGGCAGGGTGTGGTGGTTTGGTTCAGGGTTATGATATGAAATAGATTGGTAATCAGTCTTATTCAACAGCTTTACACCATACAAATGTATTTTATATATTTTTTCCTCCAGAATTCGTGAAACAATCCTCTAAAATCAGATGCAATGACCACCAAATGGTTGCCACCCTCGATATTCAGGGGTTACACTCACCTAGTCATACACTCTCTACACCCCTGGGACCATCCTCGATATCCAGGGGTTGTGCTCACCTACACTCTCTACACCCCTGGAAAATGTTATTGCAAAACTGAAAGCACGCCCAGGTGAAAAAAAAAACCTTGACCAAATGCTAGGCTGATGCCTGTCCTTTGAAGATTACAAAGGACCTACAACCAACTTCAAAGCCTGTCAATTTTTACTGTTTTGTGGCCACGAGATTCTTTTGATATACATCAATGGGTCAAACTAGTTGTCTTGCCTCTTGAACAAGGTGGTGCACACAGAGCCTTCAATTTTGCTATGACATATTCCAGGGGTGTAGAGAGCGAAGGTGAGCGTTACCCTTGGATATCAAGGATATTTGTTCAATTCACGTGAGATAAAATCTTTTTAAAAAAAATGTGTTTCAAACTGCTATGTTTGAAATCAATTATATAGTGTGAAGCTGTTCATGTCGACTGATGCCTCATTAAGGTCTGATGACCTTTGACCTTTTATAAGTTACCATAGTTACATTCTGTTATCTCTCCTCTGTCCAGAACTATCCCCAACATGGGGCGCCACACCCACATGGCAGCCTTTGTTGAAAACGCAGGTAAGCTTACTTCTTCAGAATGTGAGGGGAAAAAAAGGAATTTATAAAAAATGTAGGTAAGCTTATTTCTTCAGAATGAAGGGGGGGGGGGGGGTTATAAAGAAATAAGGTAACCTTACTTCTTTAGAATGTGAGGGGAAAAGGAATTTATAAAAAATAAAATGAAAGCATTTGAGCTTACTTCTTAAGAATGTGAGGGAAAAAAGGAATTTATAAAGAATGTAGGTGAGCTTATTTCTACAGAATGTAAAGGGGGTGAGGTGTGAGGAATTTATAAAAATATAAAGAGGGCAGATACGCTTATTTCCTAAGTATGTGAGGGGAAAAGGAATTTATAAAAAATATAAAGAGGGCATATACGCTTGTTTCTAAAGAATGTGAGGGAAAAAGGAATTTATAAAAAATATGAAGAAGCAGGTAAGCTATCTTCTTAAGAATGTGAGGAAAAAAAGGAATGTATGAAAAATATAAAGAAAGGAGGTAAGCTAACTTCTTAAGAATGTGAAGGGTAAAAAAGGAATTTATAAAAAATGTTAAGAAGCAGGTAAGCTTACTTCTTAAGAATGTGAGGGAAAAAGGGAATATTTATAAAATATAAAGAAGCAGGTAAGCTTACTTCTTTAGAATGCGAGGGAAAAAATGAATTTATAAAAAATATAAAGAAAGCAGGTAAGCTTACTTCTTAAGAATGTAAGGGAAAAAAAGGAATTTATGAAAAATGTAAAGAAAGCAGGTAAGCTTACTTCTTAAGAATGTGAGGGGAAAAAAGGAATTTATGAAAAATGTAAAGAAAGCAGGTAAGCTAGCTTTCTTGTTGGTTAGTAGTAATAAGGAAAAGACTGGAAAACAGGTAAGCTGTAAACTGCTGAGTAATTAGAAGAAAAGTAAGATAACTTCTTATATTTCTAATTTAAAATTAAAAAAAAGTGTATAACAAGTAGGCAAAAAAAAAAAGGTAAACTTGCTTATTCATGATAAAAAAAAGACTGGTAAAAATCCCATGTACTCTCTAATATTTGAATACAGAGACGAAAATATACAAGTAGACTTACTTCTTAGTGTTTGAACAAAAAAAGAGAAAACAGGTAAGATTGTGTATTTTAGTGCTGAGTAAATTACTCAGGCAAGCTTACTATGAATGAACTGGCAAAAATTTAGCGTTTTGTAAGTAAATAACATTGAAATTGTTTCATTTAAAACTTATGACATGAAAAAATGCATTTTGAAGGCCTCACATCAAAGATTTTATTATTTAAAATGTCTTCATCTATCTGCTTATGTTTTTTCTGATAAACCTTTTATGATATCATGAAGCAAAGTTAGTCAAAATCAAACAAGGTGTCAACTGACTGAACATCTAGGTCACCAAGTCAAAGGTCAAGGTCAAATTTGACATTTGTTAATTGCTCAATATTTTGTTATGAAATCATGAAGCAAAGTTGGTCAGAATCAAGACCAAACCTCAAGGTCAGTTGAATAAAAAAAAAACATGTTCATATTATAATTTTGTATCGCTTACTTAACTGCTAAACTTTTTAAGACATAATTATATACAACTTTCATGAATTTCATGAAAAAACATTATTTCATCAAACGACCAATTTTCATGAATTTCATGAATTTTCATATAATTATATACAACTGTAGCAGGGCCCTTCCTGATGAGTTTGTGTTTTTCAGTTGTATAGGACCTCATTTCTTGTATGCTGTGATTGTCTTTTTGAATCTTTGTTTTTGTTTTTTTTCTTAGATTACAACTTCTCACACAGAATTGACCATTTCTCATTTGGTGAGCCAGTCAACGGAGTGATCAACCCTCTGGACGGAGAGGAGAACGTTACTCCAGACAGTATGTTGTGTTGTTTACTGTTATACAGTGCCCTCCTCTTTATATCATGTTGCATTTGTCAGACAAAAACATGACATTAACAGGAATGTGACATTAAGAGAAACATATTTTTCCACTAAATCTAGTGGATTTCCAATTTCCATAACTAAAAAAGTAAGCTATTCAATGTACATATGAAGATGTTTCAATATATAGATAACATTATTTCAATTAAAAATCATTTTTGGGGTTATTTTTTATTTTCTTTGCAACATTTTGTACAAGTTGTATCTGAAATCAATGCAAATGACATCATTTTCTGAATATTTTATCTGATTGGTTAAAAAAACATGATATTAAGAGGAATTCACCTCAAAATACTTGATATTAACCAAATAAAATTACATAGATTATATACAGAGAAAATGGTGCTTGGGAAAAACATGATATTAACAGGGGTGATATTAAGTGGAGTCAACTGTATTATATATATTATACATGTATATGTAAACTTCTTTTGCCACTTCTTTGTTTAAAAAGCCTGTTTTTCTGTGTGAAGCAATGGGAGTGTAAATAACTAGTGTCTCAACTTAAAATCACTGAAACATCTCATTAAGCCATAGTGTGTCAAATCCGTTAAGCCAGCCATTGAATTTCTTAGAGACATGTATTCTGGTTTTTTCTTTCAGACTTTTATATGTACCAGTACTTTATGCAGATAGTGCCCACAGAAGTCAGAACCTACGCGGCCAATGTTGACACATTCCAGTATGCGGTCTCACATCGGGTACGTAAAGCTTTGCGCTGGGAATCAGTATATCAGCTATTCAATTCACTCTATTCATCTTAAACAATTATCGTTATTGTTATTTCTCAAGAAGTGCTGGATGGATCATTCTTGGATTTTTATTTTGGGTTCCCCATGGTCCCTTGTTCTTGTTGTTGTTTTGTCTATATTTTGTAAAGGAGTTAATCTTTTGAAACCTGCAATGAGGGAGATCTCCTTCTTTCCAAAATTCCAATGAAGGAGAAAGTGCGTGAAATTCAACTGAAACTGCATTGCTCAATTTGTCTTTCCCTTATTATGTATCAATATAACTTCACAAAGTATTTATTTGATCCAGGTACACTTGAGTTATTGTGGGTTTGGACTTAAATGAGGGAGATGTCGAGGGAGATTGGTAAATTGTGGTCAAAATGAGGGAGTCTCCCTCCTCATGAGGGAGGGTTAATGGGTATGATATTCTCAAAGGCCCAAAAAATTAATATGGCCGACAGGTGGTCATTTAATCCCTTGTTGTGCTATCTATTTTTCGACTTATCTGAAAAACAATATGGCCAACAGGCATCAAATTTTACATTTGACAGTAATATTTTGTTATCGCTATTTCTTCACAACTTCAACAACTACTGGATGAACCATTCTCAAATTTTGTATGTTGTACATTGTTCTGTTGAATTTATGGACAGATCCCGGTTGCCATCTAGGATTTTGACTATTTTCAAGAAAAATTCAACAATTGCGACGGGCACCAAGATCCCTCTTGGACCTCATGTTTGTTGTTATCACAAAACACAAATATTTTAATGCTGCTATCAGTAAAATGCATTTATACTTTTCCTGTTTCCTACGTTTAGAATCGAAGCATTGACCATTCTGCCGGGAGCCATGGAGTGCCAGGGATATTTGTGAAATATGATCTAAATTCCCTGAAAATTCGTGTGCGAGAAGTTCACCGACCATTTGGACAGTTTCTCATACGTCTAGTTGGAATTATCGGAGGAATATTTTCCGTATCAGGTTAGTTCAGTTGGACTGGAAGAAAATTTTCTAAAACATGTTTCACATAATTTATTCACAGAATCCATCACTGATATGAGGTAAGGGAGGTAATTTAAACTCAATGGATAAAACATAGAGCATGAGAGCGGAGGATGTTTTGCTCAATACTTAATCCTGAGTTTGAATCACCTATCCAGATTTGGAGTCTCTAAAATGTTTAGCAACTTCTACTTGATGCTCCTTATTATGGGAGTGGAACGACTGGTTCACCCGTTGTCGGTATAATGTGACCGGGTGTGTTGTGTTCTGTTGAGGGCCTTTGGCAGTATACTTCAGTGTTGTAGCACTAGTCTGCATCAGTCATCATCAGCTCTGAACTAACACAGGGAGGCTTACACTAACATACAGCAGCCTCCAAAATGCAAATATCCCAACTCTTAATCATATCTCAAAGAGGCTTTCCTTAAATGGCCTTAGCTGTTAACATGATTTAAAACAAAATAAAACTAATCTCTCACAAGAATATTGGTTCAGTCCCAAGAAGTGGTTGGAAAAAAAAGAGGATTTTGCCCAATGGCCTATGGGTTTTTCTCTGCCACAAATATCATCATTTGTTCCCCTAGTGGTGTGGACATAATATAGCTCTTCAAAGCTTATATCTGTTGTTTAAATTGTACTTGGTGTGTAATAAATATTGCTGTTATTATTACGTGTATCATATGGGTTATTTTAGTGTCAGAAGGGTGAAAGTTTTATTGGGTTTTGTGAAAATTTTCTGTTGTTGCAGTAGCTTTTTACCAAACATCTTTGTTTAATGATAAACATATTATAAATATTTTTTACATTTATTTGTTAACAGGATTGTATGTTTGTATATTCCCAGGTATAATGCACTCCCTGGCAGGCTTTGTAACAGACTTGATTTGCTGCAAATTCAAACTAGGAAATTACAAAAAGGAAGGCTTCAGCGATATCTCCAACTCCAATAGTTCTATTACGGACAATTTCCCTTCAGAAAGCATTCCCGGAGTAAATTTATTGGCAACAGACAGCTGATAATAGCGATTCTTGATAAGTTAAATCGATTCTTGATAATTTCATTTTTATATTGGGTACAATTGATTCCTGAAATTTTCTGCTATATTTAGAGTACAAGCAATGTTTGAATTTGTGAACAATAGTGAAACTATTTTGTGAGTACTTGCAGTACCAACAATCATTCCTAATACTGTTAACCAAGTTTCCTTCACGGCTACTGATTCAGCGATTTACACAATACAACATTGGCCGTGTTCGAGCGTCGACTATTTACTATAGTAGGGCTGTTGCATTTAATATGTTTACATGTGTGTGTAAACGTCAACCAATCGCTGCCTTGCTGTCAAATAATCATGCCTTCGCAGACGACAGCTAGTTGCTCTAGTCCGACTAAAAAAATCGGTAGTTTGTACTATAGTCCCTAGACATGTGCACTGTATACCTCTTGTTTCTATACACTTGCGCTAAGCACGTAACTAAAGTAAGTTTGATCGTACTATAGTTAGACTACAGCCACAAAAGTTGACGCTCGAACTCGGCCTAATAAAGCTTGCGAAGATTAACTTTTGCGAAACGGACATTACACAGCTGTTTCATGAAACATGCTATATCATCATTCACTTTGATATACTTTCACCGATTTGTTTTGATCGCCAGATTTGCGAAGGTAAAAGCATGTGAAACAAACTTGGTTAACATTAAGTGATATTTGTTCGAGTTTTAATTTGCTATACATGTATTTACAATCAGGAATATATATTTACACTGAATCTTTCAGATGGCATCTCAATATTTTCTTCACATGTTGGGGTATATATCTAACTTATTTGCCAACTTTTTTAAATGTCCATGGGGGAGATTAATATTATGTATGCTCAAAATTGAAATCTTACACATTTTTAAGTTTTAAGTAATATGTATGTTTGAACACTCAAAGGAAAAATAACATTTTAAAAGGCTTCTTTTGAGCTGTTCTTTCAATCATTGAAATCATTAGATCTTAGAGAATAGAAAAAGTTAAGCAAATTCATTGGTTGAAAATGCAAAAGGGTCCAAAATTGGGAGTCTCCCTCCTAAATAGGGAGGGAACGGGTTGGCAAGTGTGATGCAGGGGATGGAGGCAAGATGACCAAGGAAAGGTAACGGTAGTGTGGTGAAAGAAGACAAACAGAAATGCTTTAATTTTTGGGGGGGGGGGACTGGGACTTGGGTTGAGAGAAGTTGAGACCAAAAACAAATATTCATTACTGGTGTGTCAATATTTTCACACGTAGAATTTTTTCAGAATTTTTCTTAGTCAGCCTCAAATCTGTTCCCGATGTGGAAATTGTTGCGCTGCCAGTCATGTTTTTTGTAATTTGTGTATATAATAACTACCGGTATTTAACACTGTAGAGTTTCAGCAGTATTTGATATATCCACTTTGGGATATATTCTCAGAGAGAATAAATGCAAGCAAATTAAGTGAAAATTTCAACACCGCGAACAATTCCATGTTTACAGTATTTGTTTTGTTTGGAACATAAATCTCCCACCGGACAGAAGTCGCATAGGATGTAGGTTACTAGCATTTAGCCTCTGTAGCTTCCGTTAAAATATTTTGCCGAAAAATTCTAGGACAACTGTGAATTAAAGCAATATAGATCAATTAATGGTTCTGAATTCCTACACCCCCAGGTAGAAGTCTGTATTTTGTTTTAGGGAAGGGGAGAAACTTGTTATGGTAGTACCGGTATATATTACTAATATTCTTTTAGAAATATGAACTATATAATTGATACAGCCCTGCAGGGGCAGCAAACCGTATGTATTTATAATTGTTTTAAAAAAAAAAACAATTGCGACCCCTTCCCCCTCATGACAATAGTGTATTGGTGGTTATAAGAGTACACTGTTATAGAAAGTCCCATTGTGATTTATTGGTGTGTCTGGGATGTATGTCAACCGAATTAACACATCCTTGATATCCAGGGGTTTCGCTCACCTACACTCTCTACACCCCTTGGATATGTCATTGCAAAACTGAAGGCTCCATGTGTGCCATATTTTTAATGAGGCAGGGAAGACTTTTTCGACCCTTTGATGGACATCAAAAGAATCTTGTGGTCACATAACTGTAGAATTTGACAAGCTTTGAAGTCGGTTGTGGCTCCATTGTAATATTCATAACAGGTATCAGCCAAGCGATTGGTCAGATTTTTTTACCTGAATGTACCATCAGTTTGCCATGAATCACCTCGACAAACTGGATGTGTCAGGGTGTCATAGAAACATAGCCCTCATATAAGATGTTTACTTTGTATGATGGTAATTAATGTTGAGGGTTCATGGTAAGATTGACAAATATCAATGGATATACATGTGTGCACATCTTGTGGGTATATATAAAAAAAAATCATTTATATGTTTGTTTTTAATAAGTTAAATCTGATTCTTTTCATAGTACATGTACATGTACTGTATACCATTATGATTGCGACGTATGGTTGGACAGTGATGTAGAGAATCTGTACCCTTCTATCTTAGTTAACGTGTGTGTAAGGAGGATTTATTATGATTTAAAATCACCAGAAACGGGTGTTAAGAATAGCTGGTCCATCCCTCATAGGACATCGCTTAATAGTCCCTTCCAACTGTCACTGCAAGCATTTTACAAAGCCTTACAAGGCCTACGAAAATATTTCTACCAGATCTACCAGGATGAAAAACGCTTTTTTATACAACAGATTAACATGTTCCATATCGATTGCTCGGTCCCATCTTTTTTATCCAGATGAATTTCAGTTTTGGATACCGTTGAGATTAGATGCTATATATGCGAGGCTCATTAAACCTCTCCTGTCGGTAATACTTTGTGGGAACATGATTGTTTTGTGGTATGGGAGCATGCTATTGTATTCATCATTAATAATAACAATGAATAACAAATATTGAATATTTTTGTTTATAACAAAAGATGTATTTAAAATTTCCATGTGGGAAATAATAACTTTAACATGATATAAAATATTATGATGTTCATTGGAAATCCAAAGCAATAAAGTTATTTTTTATAAAATGAAAAGATGGTATTGTTTTCTTTGACATTATGTAAAAGAGAACTTTCTGCATTATTTTCATTTTTGCCACTGTGAGGAATATGTGGTTCCCTGCTTAGAGTTCAGCATTATAGGGTAATGTCGACTGGTTCATCCGTTGTCAATATCATATGACCAGGCAGGGTACCTTCAGTATGGTGTTTCAGTGAGACAACTCTATGAAGTAGGCATCAGATCCAGGCTATTACACCAAACTACCCTGTCTCCAGCACACGCACACGGAGGCACATTCCTAAATGACTTTAGCTGTTAACAGGATGTTAAACTAAACCAAATTCAACTTTGCTATTTAAACTTTATCCAGAGTATTAAATTTCTATCAAAATACACTATATACTTACAAATTATAATTTCAGGACCAGATTTTCATGAATGTTCAAATTAAATATTTCTGCTATTTGTTGAAATCTTGTGGATGTTTATTACCAGTACATTGCTTACTACTGTTCAAAATAATAATTAATTCGACCCCCTTGCAGAATTAAGGCAAAACCAAGGTGAAAAATCATGTTTTTGTTACGTGAAATTTCATGATCTTTCAATTTTTTTTTTTAAAAAAAACCCAAAAGCATGATATTGTGGATAGCTATATTTTTCTTATTTATTTATATGTGTGTTAAATTTCCAATATTTTATCGATTTTTGGACATTTTAAATGATTTTATTTTGTTGATAAAGTGTACTCACAAAACAAACAAAAATACCCCCCTTCCCGTACGACCCATAGTAAAGTCATACTACTTAACTCAAACCAAAGACATTTTTGAAAGTTTATTTATTACTGGAAGATTTTGATAAAGGTGTACATATTGACAATCTCACTAAATCCGCTCACACTTTACGAAGTCATTTAACAGAAACCTTGGTATGTTGACTAACTCAATCACCCCTGAGATTTTATAGTGAACCATTTCAACCTCAAAATGGGAAGAGTTCAAATGTGTCTTAAGGGGTGAATGAGGTTAATTACCAGGTATGCTCAGCTAGTGTTATATTTTAATCGCTGAAGTTCTACAAAATAACGTTATTGTAACTTATCCATTGATAATTATGCACAGAATAAGCTTGGCTCTGAACTTTGCCGTTTTATGAGACAAATATTTATAAGTTTCATTTAATCTGGTCATTTCTATTTAATTTCATTCTGCACTCTTGACTGCGGCACGTAGCTTAGCTGACCGAGCACGTGGATTACTTTCACATTCAGAGGAAGAAGGCACAATGATCTTTTTACTAATCGGTGTCCATCGTTTGTTGTGTAGGATGTCCTCGATTTCCGTTGAAGTGGCATGTTTGTGTCGCAACTGACGAAGACTAAGGTTCGCTTTAGAGTCCAGATCTATGTCATGGAAATGTCTTTTAACGATGCGATCCTCAAGGGAGTGAAAGGTCAAGGCCACACAGCGTCCGCCTGGTCGTAGATAATAGTGCACCACTTCCAGACCGTTGTTTACCTCGTTCAGCTCGTTGTTGACAAATATTCGGAGCGCCATGAATGTCTGTGTAGCTACGTGGGACAAACGTTTGAGTTTGTCCTTCCGATGGAATTGTAACTTCCTGCAAAATACGGTGTTAACACTTTATGCTTGTCTACGAAATGACAATACAAAATATCTGAATTCCTTACTAAAATATACAGTATACTGTAATAGTAAAGTTCTAATCTTAGAAACAGTTAAGATTATCCAGAGATTTAAATTAAAAACAAAACATTTAAAAAAGAAGACATTATTAATACAGTCATGTAGTGTACAGTTGCTAACATTCGTGAGGGTTTTGATTTCTATAGGTTTGTGAATGCATCAAAATTTGCATAAATGAACACCTCTTGAACATTTTTATTAGGTTCTAGTCATATAATCTTGGTTTCACAATTATTTTATGATCCTAAAATTTAACCCCTGTGAAAAATTTCAATACAGAAAACGACATAATTTAACAATTAAACAGTATATGTATACAATGCATTTTCCCTCCCTGAAAATATTAGCCCACATCGGAATAAGAACAAAAAGATCTACCTACTGTATACCAGCAAATTTTTCGCCACCATTCAATTTTGAATTTCGCACTTAAGACATAGGACATATGAGGGTGAAAATTACAAGTCAATGTGAGTGATGTCAGATTCTAAACATTAGGCTAACTGCATATATTCACAAGCAACACAAGTTATCGTAGTCTTGAATCACAGTCTGCTTGTCATATATTTTCAACATTTTATTACTTGGAAATCTGCAAATTTCATTAATTCATCAAACATTCAGTTAAAATATTGATGTGAATCGTACAATATTGGTAAGTTAAAATAATACTGTTCATTATACATAATCTTTAAAGTCCATCCATGTTTCAACACCGACACACTGTCCAATCACGATTAAAATTGGAAAGAAATATAACCCAGAGCAAACAAGTTTTGTGTTGCTTAGGGGCGAAAATAACCAGGGGCAAAAATTTGTCGGTATACAGTATATCAAGTCATATGAAAATGTGTGAGTTTTGGTACTTACTCAGGAAAGGCACTAGCGACGATGTCAGCCAGTTGCTGCGTGTGGGAGATTCTGCCGAACGCTGAGCGGGCCTCCACAATAGCATGGGCTACCTTTCTCGCATTCTTCTCTCCACTGTATTTCTTGATGATAATACTAAGCTCCAGCTCGTCAAAGCTGTTTACAACATCAGCTGCTGTGGGATCCCTGTTTTCACTGTAAAAGAAGAAATGGTCATTACACTGTCGATAACATGTTCTAGAAAGTGTGGGAGCACTTTAAATCGGCAAAAGAACCAGACTATCGCAAGGAGGCTTGCACGAACATAACACAGCATCCAAATACACATGTATGCACTCAATACAAGCATCAACATCGCATACACCTGGAGTCTGTCCTTAAATGATCCTGGCTGTTGATAAGACGTAAAAACAACCAAACCAAATCATTAAAAGACAGTTCTGTTTTGGACACAAAATTGTTACCGAAATATATATATGTATAACTGCGAATGAAGTGAATACTGACTCGCTCTGATCCATCCTCATGTCGAGTGGGCCGTCTACACTGAGGGAAAAGCCTCTCGTCTTCTGGTCAAACTGCATGGACGACGCCCCAAGGTCAAACAGGACGCCATCCACTGACCCAGGGGTCACGCCTAATTCAGGAAGTAGGGTGTGGATCAGTGAAAACTTTGAGTGACAGGTCTGGATCTGACCAGGGCTGTAGAAGATATTAGCACACTTTAAGAATAGGATTTGACCATAGATGTAGAGAGACTGTATTTTAGTATCTAAACATGTATAGAAGTAGAGGTAATCAAAAAATATATCATACCATAGAGTGACATACAGTAAAACTGGAAAAATTTGCTCTTGTTTAATTTCGCTCTTCTCATCCAAGATTGGAGGGGTGAATTTAAAATGGTGAATATTTTTTCCAAACAGACTTGTGTCTCTAATTTTTTCTACATTTTAGAGGGCAAATTCCAATCTTTTCAAGAGGCCAAAATAAAGACAGAGCAAAAATTTTGATTTAAAAGTACTGTCTTATTTCAGCGAATTTGGCGCTAAAAGCATTCCACCTAATCATGATTGATCTAGTTATAGTTTCTCTTTTCTACAGAAAGTAATGTGACTGCCAATTTACTGATGCACTCATCTGTTTGAATTTGATTATGCATTAAAATTTGAGCATGCAAAAAAAAATTATGTTGACAGTATCTTATTCTTATATAAATATGCCATAATACAATTAATTGACAAGGAGGCACCAAGCGTGGCAGTAACCCCTGCCATATGTTTTATCCTGAGAAAAGCATACTTTTTTTCCATTTCTAAATGTAAGTAGTCCATGGTAACTAGTGACCACTATAATGTCTACATGCTTCAGTATGTTATCTGTAGCTACTGGCTGGTTCCTGAGCTATTGAGATGGCCGCTGGGTCGCGGTCTACACAGTATACAGACCAGTCTAGCCTGTGGAGGCCGGGCCAGTATCTGGAGTGACCTCCCCCTATAAGTTTTATTGTGTTACCTGTAGCTATTGGCCAGTTCCTGAGCTATTGAGATGGCAGCTGGGTCGCGGTCTACACAGACTAGTCTAGCCTGCGGTGCCCGGGCTAGTATCTCCCTGGAGTGACCTCCCCCTCCGAACGTCATGTCAATGTAAAGCTACAAGCGCAAAAAAAACCCTCAAAAATCAGAATGTAATCTATAAATAAAGCCGCACATTTTTTTTTTATCCACTTACCCTACCTACCAATATTATATGTACCTACTTTGAAATTGTAAGGCAATTTTCAAAGAAGCATTTTTAAAGTCAAGATATTCTTTGTCCTGAATATAATTATTATGAAATGGTTTGTTCAAATAAAATTGTTAACCTACCTACTTACAAGTTACAAGAAACATTCTTATTTTTGTCTGACCTAAACATAAGCATTTTTTTTAATCAGATTTTTAACTGTTTTTATAAGAGTTACAGCCCTTTATGCAAATTAAAAATCTCAAAACAATTTCACATTTCTTGAAGTTTACACCAAAGTCAAGACCACTAAATAATGCATAATAGCTAAAGCAGACACCATCTGCATGTCCTACTGATGACAGTTCTAGTTTTAAGACTGGGATGATTAATTAAGTTTATCTATTTGTCTTAGTGAAAAGAAATGTATAACAGTCAAATATAGTTACCCGTTCATTGGTTGGTTTGAGATGTTCCATAACCTCTTGTGCCATCACTGGAATATGCTTTTGTTGACCTTTGACCCCATCACAACCAACCGGCTGAGGCGAGGCATCAGTATTAGGGGGGTCATGACCTACATGTAACCCTGCGACTGATCGTTGATCTGTTCCTGCTCTGTAGCGTCTTGTCATCTGTTGAAAAAGCCGACGTCGGCAGTAGGACCCCAATCTCATCTCTCGAACTACAGGGAGCAATGTTCTAGTGGACGACATCGAAGATATCCAGCATGACACCCTTTACAAACAAAATTAATATTCTTGTAATTTACCTAAGGTATTGTATCATAGTAGTTTAGTTTACAGACTATGCAATAGCTCACTATTACAAACTGGGATAGACAACCATAAAAAAATAAGACAAGATATGAATTGAATACCTGGTATTTTTCATTTCAACAAATGTTATTGACATAAGATGTTACAAGTTAATGTGTATAAAATAACAGGCTAAGTCTATATTAATTCTCTCCACTATATGGCCAAAGTAAACTTATGAAATTAATTTTAATTTGATATGATAATGAAATGAAAAGCTGGAGTACAACACAGAGTAAAGGGAGGTAATTCTTTAAAAAGTAAGGGGAGATAAGTCATAAAATACACTCTCACACTTCATACACACTTGACACGTTACCATACACATTATAGTATACAATTATATTTTCATATTACAAGATTATCAGCAGTAATTGACAGAGTGGCCCAAATAGGTATAGCCATTTATGACAGAAAATGACTGTTTAAAAAAAAAAGGACAAATAAAATCCCCAGCATGCTACTGGTTACAGTTACGTATTGCTGGTGTCCATTCAGCAGACAACCCCTTATTATAGATAGAGCTCTGTATATAGTTTTATTTTGAAAAAAATGCCTTATTCATAGCAGAAGATCTTAATTAAGTGTCACCAAAAAGGGCAACATGAAGGTGGTTTATTTGCTGTGGGAATGATTTTTTTGCACCTATCCAACTGAACAGATTAAAACTTAGAATAAAATTCATATGTGTACGCTGGAATGACAAAATAAATTTACTTTAAATTCTCTTTATCTGAAACTGTACGTCAATCTTCTTTGAGCTCTACTCTCCTTTCGGTACATAGAGCCTTCATTTATCGAGGTATATTTCTGCACCACCTGTACCGTTTCAACCTGGATATGTGAATGCAACCTATGTGTAGCTTAAATATACTGCTCAGGGGCTTGTGAGTGTTTTCTGTTTCAAGTTGACATTATTTACTTCAGCACCACAGAAGAAATCTGATATTCACTGTTTCCAGACTCTTACTTTTCAATTGTATGACCACGGAATTAGATTAGATTGCTTTCTAATTCCGTGATATAACACATTGTTATGATGACCATTTAATTATAACCTGTCAGTGGCAATTGCAACATCTAATATATCCGAGTCCCTGTGGTCAATGTGAGTCGACAAGATTTGTTTTCAAATAAAGGCCTAAGCTTACTGCTAACTCAAATTTCACGGAGTGCCATCTCATCTAAATGAATTCAATCAAAAGCATGGTCATAAAGTCAACCTTGCTTGTACTCTGTTGCATGAATCAACTTTATTTTATGCTCTTATTAGGCCTATTACTCTAATCGAAATCGTCGTACTTACTTCTCAGAATACACACGTGTTCTTTCGAATTTCTCTCGTCGTAACGGTTGTCAGTGTAAAAGTCCGAGACGTTCCGAGATAGCGACAGTGTTGACCTCTGTTGTCACAAAGGAAAACTAAAGCGGAAGTAACACAGTGGTACTAGATTCTTATGTGAAATGTAGCAGAAATATACGTTCAAAATGAGGTTGGAATCCAAAGTTTGCTGTTTGCGGGTTTTATCTGCTGTTTGTATATCACTGATTTGGGTATGTATTCATCTACATTAATTAGTTCTCATATAAACCTTTTTTTTATTCGGTAGCAGAAAGCAAGCCAACTGTCTACTGTTGTGGCCGCAGATTCGGTTCGGCAGAGCTTTCAAGTTTCATGCTTTGAGAGTGTTTATCACTAGAAAATCGATGAGAATAAATTAGCTTGCGCTCTTTCCTTTATGATTATCATTTTCTTGAATATATAATGTCATTCTTACTAAAATGTTTCCTAAATAACCATATTTTGATGCGTTGAAAACATCCGATTTTCATTAAAAAATATTGCCAAAATAATAAAGGTTATCGAGTAGAGTGACTCAGTCACATATGTCGGGTTTAGAAGAAAAGAAATTCCTTTATATTTCAAATATAATTTTCAGGCCATTCTCAAACTAATGTATAAAATATAGCAAATTTTCCCTATATAAACAGTATTTTATTATGATATTTTGGTTCTTCATGTTGTGATATGATGTTGTAAGAATTTGCATAATGCATATCATGGCCATTTGTCATAAACAAGGATTACCTACACAGGATGTGATGACAAGTTGGCTACCCATTCACAAATCATGTCATACCTGTGATGGCCACTTGCAAGGCCTGATCTATCCACCCACACGTATAGTTATTTGATACATTCGAGTGTGTACCAAATCTATCAATATATTATATTAATTATATTTCTATCTTATAAACTTGTACATATTTGTTAACATGAATTATTTTTTTCTTTATGGCTCATTCATTTAATTGTTTAAAAAACAATACAAAAAAATACAGTGGTGTGAAAATGAATACAACATAGTTGTCAATTCAAATATAACTTTAATTTTATTGTTGAAAACAAAAAGATCTGAAAACAATTGAACATAAATTACATTCATGTACATGTATATATACAATGTATATATCCTCGTTCATAGTCTGGCAAAATATCACTGGACAAATATTGGTATTGTTACATTATGATATATTAGATTTAATTGTTTATGTATACATACAGTAAAAATGTCATACAGAGTTCAGCAATATATATATACAAACATGTATATTTTTAGGAGCAGTCTATACATTGTACAATGTAAAGTCTGAATGGTGTAAATATAAATAGCATAAAAATAATATCTATACAACATATATACGCATGATGTGCACTGTAATATACATGTTATGCCAGTTTGATGTTTGATATGTTCTGAACTTCCAAAAAAAAATAGGACTTTTTTTTCTGACAGAACAAATTAAATGTTACAATCATGAATGTTAACATGATTAAGTTGAAAATCTCTGGAAAAATATAGAGGCATCATTACAAATATGTGAGAGACAAATGCAAACAGTCTGTATATATTCAATGGATCCCAGCAGGTTATCACAAGGGTTCATACATTATGTGGTTATGTTTAGGTAATGGCCACAGTTTTATTAGACGCCTGGGAAACCCGCTGTAGGACCAGGCATATGTAACCAATATAATTTTCTCTTCATTGCTTTTCATATATAGCTAGTGGCTGTGACTTCTCTGAAACAAAATAAATGGGTTAGATTTATTGGAACCTGTATGTACTGTGCTGTATGGGGTTGTGGGAAAGCTGCGTTGACACTCTAGAGTGATGTGAGATTTATATTGAACGGCATTAAACAATCTATAAATCAACAACCTATGTATTTGTTCGGGCAATGGAGTAGCACTGAAAGCAAATAGCTATAGGGCTTGATTGTAGCACTCACTAATAATGTGTGATAATTTATGGTAAGTTAGGTCCAGGTGATTAGTACAGTAATGTTTCACCATTCATGTTAACGTTACATACATTGTATATGACATACAGTAGATGCAAGTGTCGTTTTGTCATAAAACAAATATCATTTATGCATTGGATGTGTGGAAAGTTTTAGGACAAACATAACTTTTTGTTTACATAAAATTATAAAGGTCAGATAACATTAATATCAACTGCACATTGAGTTTGTTAGATTTTTAGTAAAAGTGTGAATTTAAAACAGATCATGCATGATTATAAATTAACAATACAGTATACTGTCTAAACAGCCCCTGTCCAATCCGAACATTGTCCATTCTTCTGACCTTACTATTTGGTCCTGCATTATATATATATGTCTTTTACAAACTGTATTAAATTAAACCGACCAAAAGTTTGGTCAAAGTGGCTTCCAGTTTATGCAATTATAAAGTATATATATATTATATTTCATTTATAGTATGTCATTACTGTTATATATATACACTGTATATCAAAATCTTTGAATGAAAATCATGATAATTTGAAATCCCTTTTATCACAACGTAAAGTCCTAATCACTGTTTCTTTTCAATAAAGTAACAAAACTATGACATCAGGAACATTAAGTTAAAGTAGTAATACATACATGTCATAGAAATTACAATTATGCTACACAGACAAACGATGTGAAAATATAGATATTTCGTTACAGCTGCAGAGACAATAATAAATGATAAAATTGAGGTTAAAACATCATTATAATAAACTGACAACACTTTGGGCGAATAGTTCCAGAAATGGTCAGGGTAATTAAGCTCATGTTATGCTGCTGTAAGGAAGCCAATATACTTCTAAGTACCTCAAATTGCCATCTTCTGTAACCTGATAGACTGCGATGGTCTGGATTTACTCACCCACTGGTGTTTAAACGCTTGTATGACACTGATCTGAAAGATGGTGTGTTGATTAACATTTATCTCCGATAGCTTGTTCATGATAACTGGCTTCCTATAGACTTATACATGTGCGGTTCTGTTGGAATATTTGACACATTCACGTTTTAGACTGAAATGCCTCATTCATCATATTTAACTTTAGTCAGGTCATAATGGTATAGTTGGAGCACAAAATGACAAGAAGAGTAGATTGTTATTAATTAGTCATTCGTAACGAGTGCATAAGGCGCCGCATCTGTGATGCGTTGCCTCTTTATGACATGTTCCAGCAAATCATAAACAACGTGACAATCAGGTTTGGGTGAAAACCGAGGTTTATTACTTACGCATAGGTAATATTGCATAACATTACGTAAGTGGCTTCAAATTAACAACAATATTTATTATGCAATTATTGCATAAAACGATAGATAATGTGTTATTGATAGAGCCAAAGCTATGCAATTAGAGTAAACAAAGACAGGTAGTAATAAACCACTAGTAAAGTAATATTCTCCTGCCCGAACCTCAGTTCTGAGTACTAAACTACCAACTAAACAGAACTACAACAACAATCACAAATAATAATTCAACTTTACATTTAAATTATAGTACTGAATAAACCATAATATTCCTTGAACGGAAATCAGAAGGGGATAGGGAGGGAGGGAACAATTCTTGCCCGAGATACGCTTGCCAAATACTGGAACGTCCGCGCTGGACTGCGAAAATATTCAAACTGACGCTATTCAAAATTTTATTCAGTATAAACAGGAATTCAAATAGAAGAACGAGATGATTGGACCGCGTACTTACATGTCTTTTCCCCCGGGAGATGACAACACGAAACCGGTCAAGTGATATGGAAACGCGCAAACATCCGGTGAGTTCCGAACTGTACTGCGCGGAGCATGCTGGGTAATGTGTGTCAGAATTTTTTTGTAAATACGACGTTCTGGTCTCTCGCGACTCAAGCATGAACCCAAATATCATTATTCTTCATAAAAAGAAAAATAGGCATGTGTCCATAGAGATGGTGGAACAAAGACCCGATATGTTGAAAACATGTAAGAACACAACCGGAAGTGACTTGCCGAAAACGAAAGTAGAAGACCACACGTGTGGGTATACGTTATGGCAGTGCAACAACGCAGGCAAGGGTGATCCTCATGTAAATAATAACATATTATATCATAATATCGATATTAATTAGTCATTCGTAACGAGTGCATAAGGCGCCGCATCTGTGATGCGTTGCCTCTTTATGACATGTTCCAGCAAATCATAAACAACGTGACAATCAGGTTTGGGTGAAAACCGAGGTTTATTACTTACGCATAGGTAATATTGCATAACATTACGTAAGTGGCTTCAAATTAACAACAATATTTATTATGCAATTATTGCATAAAACGATAGATAATGTGTTATTGATAGAGCCAAAGCTATGCAATTAGAGTAAACAAAGACAGGTAGTAATAAACCACTAGTAAAGTAATATTCTCCAATCACCCAAACCTGTGTATGTAGGAAGTAGAATATAACATAAATTTAAAAATACACAAGATCACAGTAAATGAGTTATCTGAATCTGTCACTAATATAACACCACAAAACTCTCAATGTCTGTAGAATACTGTCAATAATGATACTTTCAAACACTGGTACATGTACAAGTGCCTTACAACATCCTGCTTAAAAGGCATCACCTGAAAAGTTTGAAGCGTGGCGCCATCAGTATCAGTAGGCAGTATAATGCACAGTCTGTCACAATGATGTTGGTGAAAAGTGCACTGTATTATCCAACATGTCCTTTCATGTATCCACCCCAATTGTCCTAACGTCACACATATATAGTAAGCACAAGTATATTGTAAGCACAAACTTGACCTAATATAACATAAAGGCATGTTGCCCTGGCAAGGCATATATGAGGGAAGTTGAAATTGGGTTGGGGAAAATTATGCTGCTTCCCTCCCATACTGCTCTGCTATAGTGGAACCTAATGTGTTTGCGACCTTTTGCCGATATTCTAAAGATGGATCTAAATATCTCTGATAGGCTGTGCTACGCCAGTCTCCCTGTACCTGGATAAGCTCATGGGGGATCCCACATTCTAAAGCAAAGGATGCCCCTCCCCGACGAAAGGAGTGGCCAGTGTACATGGATGGGTCAAGGCCCAACAATATTAGGCATTCACGAAGGCGGGACAGGAAGTCGGTATATGACAGCAGGTGTGTCTTGCCGTCAATCTGATACATGAAAGCTGAGGAAACATCGCTATGAGTGTTAACCAACTTTAAGGACAGTAATAGGGCACAGCTTGGGCATAGTGGTGAACTGGGAATGTGGGGCAAGGGTATCGACAACTCTCGCTCTTTAAACTGGATAGTTTTTGACCACTTTACTTTTATGATTGCACCTTTGCCAGAAAAGGTAATGTTGTGCCTACTTAGATGTCTATCAGGGTTAAAAAGCTGCAAGGACGGGGCTAACAAATTGGACTTCCTGAAGAAGGAAAAGAAGGCCACTAGGCATGCTGCCCAAAACGTGATGTCCTTAGGCGACTGAAGGCTTATTTTACTAAGAATCCCAAACAATAATTTTGGGGTGATTGGCAATTTTTGAAACACTGTGTCTCCCAGCGTGCGCTTTGCCCCTTTGACTATAGACGAGATATAGTGGCAATCAATAGGGTTTTGTTTCCCTGCTTCCAGGTGTAGCCAACGCACCACTGACAGGTAATTCCGGATTGAACGGAACCTCAGACGGTACGACAGGTAAGCTATGTATCTACCAAGGTTAGTGTGGGAAATGGGGACAGGTTTCACCTTGAAGTTGTCACAAAACTTCAAATACATGCTGAGATAAGTTATGTATGTTTTCCTAGTGGAAGGTGCCAAGGCTTGCCCCTTGAGGGTGTGAACTCGTCCATCCAGCATTGCCCATTTGGGTTCCCCCGTGCCATCTGTATAACAAATAAAGGAGGGACATGTGTGACATATGTTGCCTCATGTAAGCCACAGGGACTGGTCCAGGGAAAAGACCAAGGAAGGAGGAGAGCATAGCAGGGTTATGTAATCTGCTGATTATATCTGCATTAGTATTATTGCGGCCTGGTATATGGCGGGCAGTTACATGGAAGTTGAACTTAGCTGACAACCAAAACAGATACCGAATGAAGTTCATCACAGTTTTGTTACGTGACGTGCCTTTATTTATGCTGGCGACAGTCACTGCATTGTCTGAAAATATATAAACTCTATTGTTGGACCAAAGTGGGGCCCATCTAGCCGCTGCTAGAGCCACAGCAATAACTTCCTTTTCATTAATGTGGAGGTGGGCCACGCTTGGCATGTCTATTTGCCAGTTGCAGTAGTACCAGAGGTCCCCCCAGTGACCCCCTGCACCCTCTGAGCATGCATCTGTGTATATTGCTGACACAGGTAGCTGCGTTAGAATGAGAGCTTTCCCATTAAATGATGACATGAACTGGAGCCACCAGTTTATGTCTTGCATGATATTTGCGTGTAACCTTAGCTTGTGTGTATTATGTTTTAAAGAAGTCATTGCGTTAATGATTCTACGGAGGAAAACTCTCCCGCCATATACCACAGCGGCAGCCCAACTGAGCTTACCAATTAACGACTGCAGTTGTCGCTTAGATGCACGGTTACGTGAGGCGAAAATAGCTAGCTCCTGTCTCAGCAGCAGGAGCTTTTCCATGGGAAGCCGTTTCTCCATGGAGTTTGAACAGATCTCCACACCCAAAAATGTTAACGTGTGAGTGGGGTCAACAACCTTATTCCAGTTGATAAGGAAGCCTAGCTTGCGTATGAGCCTCACTAGAACGGCCAGTGCGCTTGCACATTTAGCCTTAGTGGGTTCACATATAAAGAAATCATCCAGATAAACTACTATGTTTGTAAAGCCCTTGCGGGACATGATGCGTTTTACAGCCTGGGTAAGGCGATGAAATATACCAGGGGCTAGCTTTGACCCAAATGGTAGCTTGGAATCTATGAAATAACAAGGGTTGCCCCCTAAATTCCATTTAAGCCCTGTAACCTTTTGACTGTGTTTGCTGATACTAACCGAGCGATATGCTGACTTAAGGTCCAGTTTGGCCATCCAAGACTGTGGCATGACTAACTTGGTTGCACTATCTACTGATTGGAACCGCTGCTTATCCATATTGCCGGCATAACTATTAACTGAGGCATCTACTGGTCTAGAACAGTCATGAATCAGGCGGATACCCCCATCTTTCTTTGGGATAACCCCCAATGGGCTAACGATTAAGGGTGGCTCTGTCGCTTTTATATAGTTCCCCATAGACACCTCGTCTAAAATTTGAGCTGTAGCTTTTTGAAAATAAGGGCTTTTGACATCAGCTGAAGGGTGGTTATTCAATTCTACTTTAACTGGATTGGAGAGGGGATCTATTATGTCAAAACCCTGCTCTATACCCTTCAAAATAAACTCTTTGTCAAAATCATCCCCAAGTTCATCGACCCAGGCTGCTAAACAAAGTCCTTGCAATGGCTTTACTCCCTGAAGTTTTTTGAACCTGGATGATTTGGAAAAGGATGTTTCTCTCCACAGCCAGGAGAGCTGCACACATGTGTAAACTTGCATGGTTGCATGGTGCAGCCTGCTCTTGAGTTATACTTTTTACATATAATCTCCCCTTTTTGTGTATGGGAGGCAAAACTGTACCCTGTCCTAGTTTGTTTTTGGGGCCCAGCTTTATTACCCCCTGAGGGTGTCCGGCCTGAGGTCTCCGGCTTAAGGCGCAAATGAGAATCAGACAGGTGTCCAACATTTGTGCCCCAGCGGAATTGGTGCTGTTTTTGCAACCTACGATACTCCCTATCGTAAAGAAAAACAGACAGTAGGTCATGAGTGGTAACCAGGCTGTATACACGCTTAGTGTATGCCAAATAGTCAAATATTTTGCTGGGGCAGAGAGTGCCCTCATCGACCAACTTGTGCAAAATATTCAGGTTTGCCATCGACCACTGACTTAGAGTCAGATTCTCTAGTTTGGGCTTTTTTGCCCCAGACCGGCATACTAATTGAATGTCCCCCTCTGATGATATAACTTTGTCGGTTTGGAGGGACGCTGATTCTACAAAATCCACAATGTCGTGATGGGGTGTTTTGGGAGAGGCATAGGATGTAAGAAAGGCTTGGGGGTCCTGCCAGGACAACATACCTGTAATGCTGCTGCCAGTGGTGTCCTTTGAGGGGCCTGCAGCGTTTCCTTGGCCCTGCGACAACTGTGACATGACAGTTGCCACAAAATCTTGTTCCCCCTCCTCTCTCGCATGTAACTGTTCCAAGGCTGGAGGCTCCTGAAGATCTTCACCATTTTGCTGTGCTTCTGCTGGCACCTGGCTCCTTACTTCCTCAACGAAGGATACCCTGGCAGACTTGCAAATCAGTTTCTGTTGCCCAACAGGGATCCCTGATTTTTTTATATCCTCAATAGCAATGCCTGCCATGGCTTCAATTGAGGTAAATCCCATAGTTATCAAGATCTCCAGGGACTCGGCTGCTATTTTCTTTCTTGCCGCCCATACTGTGAGTTTTTCAAGATCCTGATTGATTTGACTTTGGTCCGCCATATTTATGCTATACAGTAGGGATCGATGTTAATTCAGCGTACACGTACAGCTAAGCTTACATGTACAATTGCACTGCAAAATCCAACACAGCTGGCTGGAGAGAGACGTTCACATGCACGTGTCACGGGATAATAGTCCGTATTCTGAATTTCTGGGTGGCAAACAATAACTGGAGGCTAGCGTCAGGTTGATACATTCCTGCAGTCTTGCATTCAACATGTTGTTTGATTTTGTTTACTGTTTGGCGTTAACATGTACGTACGGCAGATGTAGAGTTAGAACAATTCTTGCCCGAGATACGCTTGCCAAATACTGGAACGTCCGCGCTGGACTGCGAAAATATTCAAACTGACGCTATTCAAAATTTTATTCAGTATAAACAGGAATTCAAATAGAAGAACGAGATGATTGGACCGCGTACTTACATGTCTTTTCCCCCGGGAGATGACAACACGAAACCGGTCAAGTGATATGGAAACGCGCAAACATCCGGTGAGTTCCGAACTGTACTGCGCGGAGCATGCTGGGTAATGTGTGTCAGAATTTTTTTGTAAATACGACGTTCTGGTCTCTCGCGACTCAAGCATGAACCCAAATATCATTATTCTTCATAAAAAGAAAAATAGGCATGTGTCCATAGAGATGGTGGAACAAAGACCCGATATGTTGAAAACATGTAAGAACACAACCGGAAGTGACTTGCCGAAAACGAAAGCAGAAGACCACACGTGTGGGTATACGTTATGGCAGTGCAACAACGCAGGCAAGGGTGATCCTCATGTAAATAATAACATATTATATCATAATATCGATCATTTGTAGGGGGGGGGGGGGGGTCGTCTATCTTACTGAAGGTGTCCAACATTCTACCACTAGCCCTCAACCTCTGGGTTGCGGTAGTCGAGTGATTAAGATGTCCTGACATTCTACCACTAGCCCTCCCCCCTGGGTTGCAGTGGCTGAGTGATCAAGGTTTCCCGACATTCTACCACTAGCCCCCCACCTCTGGGTTGTGAGTTTGAAACCATGTGGGGGAGTTGCCAGGTACGTACTGACCATAGGTCAGAGGTTTTTCTCTCAGGGTACTCTGACTTTCCCCACTTAAAAAACCTGGCACGTCTTTAAATGACCCTGACTGTTGATAGGACATAAAACAATTATAAACAGAACTATATTACCGATAATATTAAATTAATCTCCTTTGAGAAAGTTCCTTATGTGTATTTATTAATTTTCATCTTACAAAATCCTGATCTATCTCTGTTTGGTACCACATTGCACATGATACTCAGGGAAGAATTTCGATGCCAGCGACCAGGATATATCATGTAAAATCATCCACGAAATGTGTGTGTAGCTATAAGCTACAAATGTAGGTGTCTGGTATTTGTAACGAGGAGCGTTCCAGAATTTCTGTACAAGTTGATTACTGTCATGATCATATCTTCCCTGCTTTATTTCTTGATGAGCATTATTAACAAATACATGTATATGTCTAGTACACATAGACAGAGAAGTTAGAACAGTATCAGCTGATCACACATGCTTACCGTCAGCTCCAATTTATACAGACCAACACAATACCTGTTGATGCAGTCACCGCATCATGGTGATGCAGATTTGGAGGATGTTGTTATGTACAATGTATTGTGGTCTTTTGTATTCATAAAATGGCTCACTACAGTAGAAATTGTTCAGCTGCTATCTGCATATATTATTTCAAATTTAATAGATTATATAACTTTTGCTAATTTTGATGTCATTTAGTAACAAGAAAACATCTACATAGAATTTAACAAAGGTTCAAAAGGCTTAACTTGGTCTAAATATAGATCTGTTTGAAGTACAATGTGCTTAAAAATAAACTGTAATATGTATTTATAGGTAAAAAGGATAGCCTGATACAGACAATTAAAGCGGCTTACTCTCAATTCCGTTATATATTGTACATGGAGTTGATAGACCTGTTACACATACTTCATACAGACAATGCTTCACATTGACTGTCAAATCAATAGATCAATGCATATGTCTTTGATCAAGGTATATGACAGAGCTAGACTACCTAGAGAGGCTGATTGTGAATCCATTCAGAGCCATCAAAGACAGATCTAGAGCTAGTATAGACTACCCAGAGACCCGAGTCCATCAGAGCCATCAGTTTGGTTTGGTCTATTTTGTTTTACGTCCTATTAACAGTCATTTAAGGCCGTGCCAGGTTTTGAAGGTGGAGAAAAGCTGGAGTTCACGGGGAAAAAACCACCGACCTACGGTCAGTACCTGGCAACTGCCCCATGTGGGTTTCGAACTCGCACCCAAGAGATGGAGAGCTAGTGGTAGAATGTCAGGACACCTTAACCACTCAGCCACTGCGGCCCCTTTCAAAGCCATCAGTGTTAAAGTGTAACAGAGCTAGACAGACTACCCAGATAGCTCTGTCAGAAACAGTATCTGATTGCTGAAATGAAATACTATATAGTTTTCCAATGCCATGTTATATGATCATGTACACTGTGTAATACAAATTTTGTAAATGTTTGTAGCTGTCTGAATATTGCATGGCGGGGTTCAAGCCTGCATTTGTAGCAGTGGGAAACAGCTTTCCACTTGTACACTTACGTATATACATGGCATCAAGATAAACGTCATTGGAAATTTAACTCATTTACCCCTGAAGACACATTTGAACTCTTCCAATTCAGAGGTTTGAACAGTTCATTATGAAATTTCAGGGGTAAATGAGTTCAATCTGTTTTTGCAAAAATACAAATACAGTACAGGCACTGAGTTTTTATTATATTAATTTTAGCACAAGTTTCCGACAGATTGCAACAACTGTGTCTCGTGTTACTTTTTAAGTTAAAAGGTTTTCATATAAATGTAATGGACATGAAAAACTAGTTTTTTACATGACACAGTTTAATGATTGCATATGGCAAGTAAGGCTTTTTGCAGCTGTAGTTAATGAATTGCTCGACAATTGAAACAATTACTAGAGCTAAGCGCAGATGTGTCTGTACCCCAGGCCAAAAGGTCTTGTAGTCACAAAATTGATTTCATATATGATGTGTGCTAGCCTCATAATGTAGCATCCTCCGCAGCATCATTAAAACCTTATAGCAATCAATTTTCCATATATAGGATTGATCACATTTCAGAAGAAGATCAAAGATATTTTCTTTTCATTTTAATAATTAACACATTCACCCCTGAAGACACATTTGAACTCTTCCAATTCCAAAGTTGGAATAGTTCATTTTGAAATTTAAGGGGTGAATGGGTTACTTTATCAATTTCTGTAGTGAGTGATAAAACAATAAAACATATTAAGAGAAATTCGTTGATTATGTATAAATGTATATTTTACATAAAAGTCAAATTTTCGTTTCTCAGAGTCAAAAGGAGAGTGAAAATCTTTCGAAATGTCTGAGTATTTGAGTTAATCATGACTATTAGATAAGTATGGGCAGGAAAAACACTTATGGTAAACCTTCGGTTAGTTCGAATCGGCGTATAGTTCGAACACAGCCTTTCAGTAATAAAAAAAATAATTTTTTGACTCCTAAAAGTTCGAACCTTGCTTACACAGGTTTCGGATAGTTCGAACACACAGAATTTGATTAAGCCTGTGTACTGAACTTACGTAATGGATTGCTCTAGGCGATGCAATTTACAGCCTCTCAAAACTTGCGTAAACTGATCTATTTTCACACCATCGATGTTCAACAACAGTATAAAGTGTAGTACTCATGATGTGCGATATTGTTGTCAGTTTTTTCGGACATTTTTTGCATAAACAAGCCACATTCCCGATGTTTCTTTCTTGTAAACATAAACATGTGCACGCGCTAATAATCAAACATCTTTATGACCCAGATTAGCATCGAAGCGCGGAATAGTGTCACACATGCTGACAGGTACGTGTGTATTATCATGGCATTACTGTGTTAAATTTTGATTATATAATCGCGGCCTGGTCACCGATACCTGATTTATTGATATATTACCTGTACAACTGCCGAGACCAAATAATCTATCAGGTATTCGATCGAAGTATTAATCCGTGCAGTTTCAATCCAACATTCGCATTTACATTTACTTTTGACGATGGTTACGGCATAAAATATTTTCTCTTTTTTTTTCGCGAATTAACTTGATAATAAGGCCTAATATGAAAGTGAACATTTAAGTCCTACTTATATAAATCATTGTTCATCTTCAGATTTACAAATAAATCTTAATAGGCCATCATTTTTGAGGAACAACGATTTGACTGTTTGGCGTGATTTTTTTTGCCGATGTCAAAGTTCTCGGATGTCAACCTGGATAGTTCGAACTCCTTTTTATTCCAGCGGCTATAATTTCGTATAATTCGATCAGGATTGACAATATTTATTTAATTTTGGTCGAACTGACCGAAGGTTTACCGTAACTTAAACAGGGTTTTCGAGTTGAAGTTATCCAACTTCGAGACATTTACTGTAACTTCGAGACATTTACTGTAACTTCGAGACATTTAAATATGTTGACTTTAAATTAAATCGGAGTACATGCATGTACAATTTTTAGATATCAGTGATCGGCCCTTTATGCACTTCCTGTTATATAAGTAGTTGAGCCTGTCATACAGCATCTGAAAGACAACAGAAAATTAAAATTGTTACAGTATGGTACGTATATATATATATATATATATAGTACATGTAGGTGCAGTTCAAGAGGAAGTGGACACTTCAAGTCTTTGTTTCCGCAGCAAATTTAGTGTCTGTCACACGAGGTCTATAACAATTTATCTTCCTAAAAACATTTATGTATTTACTATGGGTCTACATTTTAATGTACTTTTAAAGTTTTTATTGAGGCTTGTTTATGTTTGAAAAAACATTTTGGTTGAAGTTACTTTCTCTATTACTTAGGAAAATGTTATCTTGAGTACTTAGTCATAAGAAACATTATTTTGTTGACTGTGCAGTGAGTTTACCAGGATTTTCAGATATGTTACATCATTAAAGGGATTGTTCGTCTTGTTCTGTCCAAAGGAACCACTTCACAAAGCTCACAATGCACCCAAACTTTTACTATTTGATACCACTAATGTCTTGGACCCTAAATTAGCCGTCTCCCGAACATTTTTTGGAAGTCTACATAGAATAATTTCTTGTAAGGGGATATTCATTCCAGATGGTTTCCCAAACACATCAGCACCAGAGCTGTTATATTCTCGTAAAACAGGTCCACGCACCAGTGCCAAGCCTTAGGGAGCGTCTCCATTACATATATCGTACAACACCCAGACACACGCGCGGGACTGTGGAGGGAATACCGCAATTATTATTGTTATTACGTAGCATTGTCAGGGGAAACGACAACAAAGGGACTTTATGCTTGTATAGGTTTTATAAGTGTTGTTTCAACTTGTTTGTCATCAAAAAATTCGCTCGCAGTTTCGAAAAGGCCATGTTCAAGCTACAGTAATAGAGAGATTGGTTGTGAAGATTTTCAGACACAAAGTATATATAATCGTTGCGATCAAATGTTTTGTTATTTGAAATATAGCTCTAGCTAGTAGACTATGAAAAGGGACATGCCCTGCAGTTGATTGTCAAGAGATTTTTCAAAAAGATTTCTGGTTTCATTATCAATGGGTTCTTATATATCAAAGACTTCCATAGTGATATAAGTGTATGTATATATCAGACAGAATATATAGCCAGTTAGCCTGTAGCTACTTGCTTTGCATGGAAACAATTGCTTGCTAAGAATTACAATCAATGGCTTTGTGTTGTAATAAATGGGCCCAGCTGTTCATAAACAAGATGTCAATGCAAATGCTGGTTTAAGGTTTTTGTCGAAACGATTTTGCAAATTTCGAAAAAAGAAAATATATGTGCAAAATTTGAAAATGCTTTATTTCTGTTTTGTGTGTATAAAATAATTTTAGATTCTAATAAACAGGTATTGGGGAGATGCAGAATCACATCATATTTACCATTGCATGACATTGCCTCGATCTATATAACCCTAGGAATTCAATTGGCATTCATAAGGCCTTGAATGTCAGTGACCGATTGTTGACGTCATTATTATTATGACTTCGTAATTTTTACGTTGGATACAACTGACCATCCCCGGATGATTGCTGTTCTATTAACTAAAAAACAAAGAATACGCAATAGATACATTATTTGAGCCTAATGCAGAGAAATAAAAAGTGTAGTTGAAATTTTTATGTGATGAACAGATCCTAAAAATGGTAAATATAAGTATTGAACTGCTTTTGGTTGGCAATCATAGGCAATATGAATGCCAACTAAAATCACTTCAATGCTTAAAAATGATACAGGGCCTTGTAAAATGCATATATACATGTACTAAATATTTGCCAGGTAATGTAATAAAATGTTTGCCAATAGTTTTGAGCAGACTTTATAACCAAATAACATCAGAGCCCAGCAGGGGTTATTTTAGAATTTAGAAAATTAAATTTCCCTCACCAAATTACCACAGACTATACTAAAAGCACCTAAATACTATAAATAATGTACTGAATGGGAGTGTTATGTAATCTGTTCATGGGCTAATCCTGGGAAACCAAAATAAAGCTACTTTGTCTAAAGATATATATCCCAATTTTCACTTGTGCCTTAAAGTTTAAAGGAGCCTTAAAAAAGTTCTGAAGATTTAATATCAAAAGCGAAATTTGTTGCATGATCTCGTTTCAGTGTGGGAGTGGAGACAGCGAAAGTCTTGGTGGCCCACTTAATATTATAAGTACTCGGATAAGTATCTAGACAATTAATGACATCCGCCACAGCAGCGCAATTTTGAGAAAGGAAATGTGAAGACAAAAAATATCACTATAAGAAATTAAGATCTATGATGAGTTCTTATTCTGTATATATATATATTTGGGTAATCTTATTATATTTTCTTTAGATTTTAAAATGCCTGTATCTTTATAATTATTTGTGCTGTTGAAATAAATGCTAGAGTGTTTTATTTGGGAACTTAAACTAAATACTTACATGCATGCTAGAGGACTATAAATTAAGCAATACCAATTGTGTTTGGAGGCAAGGTAAAATCTAGTGGTAGGACACGCTTTGCTCACTCTAGCCATTAGCATTTTCGTAATTAACGAAATGAAATGCCTATTTACTAAAAGAAAATGTATACCTTTAGCTAATTTTACTAATGGAATTTGTGTTGAATAAACATTTTTCGTAATCACTGACTCCCTAAAATGTATAATAAGAATTGATCCAATTCAATGAAAGGTATGTTAAATACATCAGAACTTATATTCATATTACATTTGAATTTTGACTCTACATATGGGTTGATGTTGCTAAAGGAAATTCTTAATTGCTAAAAGAGAAAAGTGGTTTTTAGTGACTTTTGCTAAAACATTTATCAGACTAGAGTGAACACAGACATGCACAGGACTTGAAGTTGTGACTGAAGGGTTCAATGCGTGTTCATGATCAAGTCACACCATGACACTGTATTGTATCTTTAAGCAATATATTTAATGTTCCAATCTACTAAGCTGTAAATGAGAAGTTAGGCAGTGCTAGAAGTCGAAGAATTTTAGCTGTGAGTGCTGAAATGGCAGAACTGGTTATATATGCTCCCAAGGGAGTTGTGGAAGATATTGACTGGTTGTAAGGTCCCTATAACCACAGATCATAATTTTATGAACCGCTTTGAGACATTAACCTACAAACCAGGTTGTGATAAAGCGGTATAACCGTGATCATTTCACGATCTATTTTCATGGGTTCTTTAAGTACCTATTGCTAAAAACAAGGGGTTCTACAATTGTTAAATTGAAGTATTTCCAGAATATCTTTCAGTCCAATCATAATTTTTTGAGTAAAGAACTCGGGACTCGCATGTTGTTTAAATATCAGATCTTCAGATCGAAATAAGATTTTTAATTGGGCATTTTGGGGGGGTCAAAATTTAAGTGGTTTATTTTCTTGACAAAAAAAATGCAACTATGGGATCATTATGTACAGTATATGACTATAGTATTAATACTACCTACTCAAATGGAGAATCACTGATATAAGTCCTTAAAAATTGAAGTTATTTCATGCTAAATTTTTAGCATAGATCATGTAGATGTGATGACAACAACTGTATTATCCGTTGTCAGTGTAATGTGACATAGTGTTTCAGTGAGGTAAAACTATAAAGCTGGCATCAGATCTGGTTATATCACAAGGCAGATGCCTTCAGCATGGTGTTTCAGTGAGGTAAAACTATAAAACTGGCATCATATCTGGTTATATCACAAGGCAGATGCCTTCAGCATGGTGTTTAGTGAGATAAAACTATAAAGCTGGCATCAGATCTGTGTTATATCACAAGGCACATGCCTTCAGCATGGTGTTTCAGTGAGATAAAACTGTAAAGCTGGCATCAGGTCTGTGTTATATCACAAGGCAGATGCCTTCAGCTTGGTGTTTAGTGAGATAAAACTATAAAGCTGGCATCAGATCTGTGTTATATCACAAGGCAAATGCCTTCAGCTTGGTGTTTCAGTGAGATATAACTGTAAAGCTGGCATCAGGTCTGTGTTATATCACAAGGCAGATGTTTTCAGCTTGGTGTTTAGTGAGATAAAACTGTAAAGCTGGCATCAGGTCTGTGTTATATCACAAGGCAGATGCCTTCAGCTTGGTGTTTCTGTGAGATAAAACTATAAAGCTGGCATCAGGTCTGTGTTATATCACAAGGCAGATGCCTTCAGCTTGGTGTTTCGGTGAGATAAAACTATAAAGCTGGCATCAGGTCTGTGTTATATCACAAGACAGATGACTTCAGCATGGTGTTTCGGTGAGATAAAACTCTAAAGCTGGCATCAGGTCTGTGTTATATCACAAGACATATGCTTCAGCATGGTGTTTCAGTGAGGTAAAACTCTAAAGCTGGCATCAGGTCTGTGTTATATCACAAGACAGATGACTTCAGCTTGGTGTTTCGGTGAGATAAAACTCTAAAGCTGGCATCAGGTCTGTGTTATATCACAAGACAGATGACTTCAGCATGGTGTTTCGGTGAGATAAAACTCTAAAGCTGGCATCAGGTCTGTGTTATATCACAAGACATATGCTTCAGCATGGTGTTTCAGTGAGGTAAAACTCTAAAGCTGGCATCAGGTCTGTGTTATATCACAAGACAGATGACTTCAGCATGGTGTTTCAGTGAGGTAAAACTCTAAAGCTGGCATCAGATATGTGTTATATCACAAGGCAGATGTCTACAGCATGGTGTTTCGGTGAGATAAAACTCCAAGCTGGTATCAGATCTGTGTTATATCACAAGGCAGATGCCTTCAGCTTGGTGTTTCAGTGAGATATAACTGTAAAGCTGGCATCAGGTCTGTGTTATATCACAAGGCAGATGCCTTCAGCTTGGTGTTTCAGTGAGGTAAAACTCTAAAGCTGGCATCAGATGTGTTATATCACAAGGCAGATGCCTTCAGCATGGTGTTTCAGTGAGATAAAACTGTTAAGCTGGCATCAGATCTGTGTTATATCACAAGACAGATGCCTTCAGCATGGTGTTTCGGTGAGATAAAACTGTAAAGCTGGCATCAGATGTGTTATATCACAAGGCAGATGCCTTCAGCATGGTGTTTCAGTGAGATAAAACTCTAAAGCTGGCATCAGATCTGGTTATATCACAAGGCAGATGCCTTCAGCATGGTGTTTCAGTGAGATAAAACTGTTAAGCTGGCATCAGATCTGGTTATATCACAAGGCAGATACCTTCAGCTTGGTGTTTCAGTGAGATAAAACTGTAAAGCCGGCATCAGATCTGTGTTATATCACAAAACTGATGCCTTCAGCATGGTGTTTAGTGAGATAAAACTGTAAAGCCGGCATCAGATATGTGTTATATCACAAGGCAGATGCCTTCAGCTTGGTGTTTAGTGAGATAAAACTGTAAAGCCGGCATCAGATATGTGTTATATCACAAGGCAGATGCCTTCAGCTTGGTGTTTCAGTGAGATAAAACTATAAGCTGGCTTCATATATGTGTTATATCACAAGGCAGATGCCTTCAGCATGGTGATTCAGTGAGATAAAACTGTAAAGCTGGCATCAGGTCTGTGTTATATCACAAGGCAGATGCCTTCAGCATGGTGTTTCATTGAGATAAAGCTATAAAGCTGGCATCAGATCTGTGTTATATATATCACAAGGCAGTAAGTACACCAACATACCTTGTCTCCAACACACACATGGAGACTTATCCTTAAATTAACTTATCTGTTCATAGAACGTAAAACTTAATAAAAACTGCAAACCAAACGAAATCCCCTAGTAAAATCTGCAGTAGACGGCCTGTGTGAAGATCGAGCGTCTACGAATGCAAGTAGACCTGTAATTACCTGTACACAAATTACAAGATTAGAGGTGTCTTTTCTCGGAGACATTCCGTGTATATATGGATGTCGTTCTCGGAGTATACGGTTGACCTTTATCTGGGACTGTTCCCGGATCAGCATATTGATTCGGAGCAGTATGGGGGAATGGACACATTGTTCAAAGCATGGTTAGGTTAATGCTGACTTTTGCAAACAGCTTCATCAAATATTTCCAACAGTGTTTATATACGAGGTTGTGTGTATCGCAAGATTAAATTCTTCTTGCTAATATCATGCAACCATGTAGCAAGTTATTTTTGTCATTCTAATTATGAATATATGGATAATATTCATTTAAAATGATGTAATTATATATAATTAGATTTACACAGATTGAAATCTTGTTATCTGGAAAATGTTTTAATGTGCAAATACTTTCATTCATCCAGAAATATATTCATTATAGATTTATAGCATGTATACATTTTGTATGTACAAGGTACATGGACTAGTAATATATTAGAAATGTGATGTGTTACTCAGTATTATGACAAATTGTGTGATTTACTTGTATTACAGTTACAATATTCTAACTAATAAGCACACCTATCCCTAAAAATGCCCCCCCTCAAGGAACGAGGATGAGTATGCTAATTAAAACCTATAAAAAAGTTTCTTATCATACCTCAATGATCAGCCAATTCAATCGACAATCATTTCATCAGAAAAAAAACGATAACAACCTTTATCCACTAAGATTTTAGATGGAGACTGTTTCTTGGACATGGTTTCATGAAAGGAATTGGCTCGTATTTACTTGTTTTAATAATATATCTTTTTTTTCGGAACTCCTCTGTCTTTTCCCTTAACAACACATACATGTTCAAATATTGTCTTGTGACCTCTACTTTTCTTCTGACATTATCAAAATATAGATCTTAAATAATCATCTAAAATGATACAGTATAGCTTGTCTAAACTGGCCCCAGACTTATCTAAATCCCTGTCTATTCCGGCCTTACAGTTTGGTCCAAATATTTTCCTCTGAACTCAAATCAAGCCTCTACAAATCGGACACCTGTGTAAACCAGCCAAAAAATCGGTCCCAATGACATCCGGTTTAGACAAAAAACACTTTTATATCATAATTTCAACTATTCCTCCCATTCTTTTCCAGCTTTTAATGAAAGTAATTTTCCCCTATGTATTTCTTATGAAAACTGTAGATCTGAGGTCTTTTCCAGCCAAATATTAAAACACTGATATCTTTTAAACAAGGCCAATGATCATGACCTATGAATAATCTACAATATAGCTAATTCCTGATCATGATGTGTTTTATGTAATATTGATGAAAAAATGCTTTCAAGAAAAGTTAAATACATCTTCATGAGCGAGCCTCCTAAAGTGCACCCCTTTATGTGTTTTTTGTAAGCACAGTGTGTTTATTAGGTCAATTACAGTATACTCAGAATGAATAATATTGTATATATCAAGCTAACAAGGCTTTACATAGAAGCCAGGAAGCCTGTATGTGCCTCCTTTTCCTTTCCTGCGACTTGAGAATTTCCCCAGAGGGAGTCCATCAGCAGGCACATTATAAGGAGGGAAAATTACCACTGGCTTAGGAAGCAGTAGGCTTTTTATACACCCTGAAATTTCAAGTTAGAATAAAATTAAGTGAAAGGTATTTAGTAGGCGTAAGTAATCAGAGAGAATTAAAAAAAAAATTATGTTTCATGTATTTTGTATGTACACTGATATACTAAAAAAAAAAAAAAATCATTACTTCCACTTGTTCACCCCTGAAGGCACATTTGAACTTTCCCATTTCAAATGTTGGAACAGTTCATTGTGAAATTTCAGGGTTGAATGTATACAAATGTATATGTTAACATTATACTTAAGATATACATATTTGTAAGAGGAAATTGAGAAGTTTTGTCAGTGGGAATCAATGTTATACACAATACCAGACTTCCTATTCAGAAGCTCTTCCACTTATGAGCTACATTGTGAAGACAAATTAGAAACTAGAAGGCAATATCTATCCTATGACAATCAAATTCTGCCACATTCTAAATATGTTTGTCCTGGAAACCCACCGATAACCACCGATTCTAACTTCCTGTTAACTACAGGATGTGGCTATATGGACACAACTAGAATGGAAGTAGTGTGCTTCCATCAGGGATCGAACCCACGGCCCTAGATCTGCTAGTCCTATGCACTTGTAACTACAGAGCTAAATATAAATCTCCTCATAATGATGCTAAAAAGCTGTGAACTAATATTCAATTAAAATTTGCCAAACAAACATACCCCGATATAATTATCTCTTTATGTTAAAACTTTTGTGGAGCAAAAATGTGCTCAATTGAAGAATTAGAGATTGTTCAGCAATTTGAATTCAGTTTTATTTTCCTGCAACAAGCTAGTAGCTTAGACAGGTGTAATATATTGAATCATGCATGCTATCTGTCCCTCTTGCACTGAATGTCCGGTTAAGGTTTCGAGGCAAGTTGCTTGCTTAGCAAGAGGCATAGCATTCAAAATTTTACTACAATGTTGAATTTTGCATGGAGAATTATTATTTTTCTGTATTTTGCACTTGAGATGTTTGGGGCATGTTTCTTCATGATCAAAGGCTTGTCAAGCATCCAATATTTGTATTATGGTGCTAATTGTAGCAATGACAATTCTCATAGGGTTCAACATCCATTTAATGACACCAAATTTGGATTTAAACAAAAGAGTACCGTTGCATGGGGATACTATTTCTCATTGGGATAGCTCTAGTTGTCCTTGGTACTTTGGTGTTACTTTGTACAAAAATCCCTGGATATTACTGTGATCCAGAGTTCAGTTTGTTATTGATAGTTATTTGTGTTATTAACAACAAATGCAATAATTTGTCACATCTATACAAAAACTATTTACAGTAATTGACTTGACTTATTATTTCGTTAATCGATCATACTGAACCATTGACTAATTAATATGGAAATCATGTATGTGCACTAGCTCAGATATAGGTCAATCATATTTTCATGTCATCCAAAATCCTCATGGTCTTTTTGTTTCTCCTGTGCTATGCAAGTGTCATCTGCTTCAGTGTTAAATGTACATTTTAGTACATAAGAAGGCCAATTGTTTGCAAATTACTCTCAAAAATATAGTAAAATGCAAAATTTACTCAATAAAATCTGATAAACTCACAAGTGATAAAGCTGACTAAGCATATTAGAGTATTATTATTGCAATGAAGTATTGGTACAGCCGGCATCCGTGATGTGACATTTCTCTCCCGGTAGTATGGGGAGGTGAAGTACAATTACGTATTGATCGTGATCCCCATTGTAACTTTTCCAAGTTCTGGGAAATCCCATTATGTTGTTTTGAACTATATAGTATTTTTGTTCAGCTTTCAATTACAGCTGCGACTTTGACAATATTATATGTGCATTACACTGTACTTAATTGATGGATAATACTTAAATTACATTTCATCTTGTATTCAAAAGGTCAACTCCACCCTCTCAAAGATTCTTTTGACTGACTGTTTGTGATGCATGTAAATTAAAACGGTTTACAAGGTTTCCGCCACTGTCAAACTTTTAATCATGCTGGTAAAATATTTTTATATACTCCCTGTGTTAATTGGCCTTTACTTTTAATTACTGCCCTGGGATGTATATTATTATGACCATATTCAACCTAATAAACGCACTGTGCATGTGCACTTAAAAAACACAAAAATGGTGGGCTTTTGATAACCATGTAAGGGAAATTTAAGTTTCTTTTTGGAATCTTAGAAATAAAGTGTGTTTTCTTTTTTCTGGAGCAGAGTCTTTGGTCAAAAGGCTGAAGATTATATGGATAGCAGAAAAATTCAACAATGAGGCTTTATAGGCAAGTTTCTTTGGCTGCAAATATGATTATGCAGTAGTGTTACATGTTAGGGGAAAAGTTAAATCAACACTAGACGAAAACATCTATGGACACAATAGATGAAGGATAAATTAAGTAATTTCAATACTGTACGGTATAATTGAATAAAAAACGGAACATTTTGACAACATTGAATGTTATATAGACACTGTATATCTGGGATTCCTTGACTTTTGTTCACCAGCATCATGTTGTACGCCAATCTTTGTGGGATAAAATGTTTAAGTCGACTAATTAAATAAAGTGAAACCTGTAGGTTAATTGTTGGTGTAATGCACTATATACGAGCGTATTGTTCAGCGGCTAAGTTTTTTGTCGTTGTAATCTTTATGCAGAAGAACTTCCTCACAATTAAGGCCGATTGGGGACAGAAAATTGATCACTTTCGCGCTGAATACCAACACCTGCTGTGCTGGTTGCAAATTTTATAGTCGGCCGAATTAAAACGCCAGCAAAACCGAAGCATGTTTACACTTCCGTAGAGAAACATCTATGTTTCAATCAGTTTCAGTCAAATTGAATTCAAAGCAATCTAGGAGTAATTCGAACCTGATCCCGAGAGAGCACCATTGTCCAATAGTTGCTTATTGTTTCTACTCGGTCCTAATTCTATTCTATGCATTTCCCCCTGTATCTATGGCTATCGGCAATCCAATGGAGCATCAGCCATGGCGACAAGAATGACCGTCTTTGTCCCTTCCCAGTCACGTATTGATCCAATAGATAAAGTCCTTTTTTTCCTGCGGCTTGAGACTCTGTCGAACGTAATTTGCTTTTTCTCTAGCTTTAGACCTTGTACAGCATAATCAACCACATCGGAATGTAATATTCTCTTCTGCTGGCTTGAGACATATATAGCTTAATGAGCGCTGCGTAGTATTTCACTGGCCCGAGACTAAGATGGCTTGGGGAAGTCTTATATGATTAGAATATGGAATATTGAACAGTTATTCGGATCTTATAGTTCAAACTTGTAGATTTTGTTTCTTATGGACTACAATCACCAACATTACATCCTTTCTGAAATTTAAGTCTTATGATGCCTTAAGCTTATCTTTGATATAATAATGATAAAAATATTGATAATAATATTTTAGATTTTACCAGGGTTACATGCATATTTAGACAATATCTAGTTTACAATATGACCTTGCTACAATTATGTACACAAGCATGACATAATTTATGATAGCAATCTTGGATTTTAATTAAACAAGATTAGGACTTTGATCCTAAAGTCAGTTTAGTCCGAGAGTGTAGCTTGTCAAATCCTATCTTGTTGAGTGTAATTAGTCTGATCCGATTTCTTAATTATTAAGTGTAATTCAAGGAGATGCAGATTGTAAGGTATTACTCTTGTCTGAACTGTAACCTGTCTGCTGGTATTGAATACACTGGGCCATATGCATGGTGGCCGAGTGGTTAAGGTGTCTCGACATTCTACCACTATAGCCCTAGGCCTCCACCTCTGGGTTGTGAGTTTGAAACCCACGTAGGGCAGTTGCCAGGTACTGACCATAGGTCAGTGGTTTTTCTCCAGGTACTCAGGCTTAATCATCCATCTCCAACACTTGGCACTATTACCCTGGCTGTTAATAGGACATAAAACAAAATAAACCAAACTAAACCAATAGAATATAATACACTTGAAGAATGTAACTTGTATCTTATAAATCTTTTTGGTTTAATTAATTTTAGCTCTGGTCTGATTTCTAACTATGTATAGTGTTGCTACTACCTAGCATGTATAGTGTTACACTACACATGTTGGAACTGTGACATAAAGCTATAGTAGGGTCTAAATTTAGACAGCTGATTTCCATTAAAGCTTGTACAACTGTCCGTGTGATCATGGAGATCCTTTTAGGCATGTCTCGGCATATTTGACCTGTATTTAGGTAAAGTCGATAAATAAACGATGTCATGAAATATTCATTGATCAAAGAACTCCGAGCATTAAGTGCAAACATGCCTGCAATAATTTTATTGTATAATATCCAAAAAAAACATGACCTGCAATACCACTATTCATTATCCTCATGCACAAAGATCAAAGCCCCAATAATGGAGCCCAGAAGTGTTTGAAATAAAAACTTCTCAACTCATCACATCACAGAATACCGTATAAATTGGAACTCTTCTCTGTCAGAAATGCAACAGAACACGGGGGCTATCTACCTTAAAACTCAACCCATTTACCCCTGAAGATACATTTAGAATCTTCCAATTCAAATGTTGGAATAGTTCATTTTGCAATTTCAGGGGAAAATGCATGAAATATGCTTCAAATTGCAATAAAAGTGTTTCTATATTGCAAAGCCTAATTGTGAATATTGTACCGCCTATTAAAACGTAGAGAGAGAGAAAAAATCTGTCATGACTTATCTGAGATCTAAAATACTAATAGAGCTGTCTGAAACACTTCCTGGTGATACAGCCATTACAGAGATCAGTGGGTGTCATTTTAAAATCCAACCTGCATCAGAGTGTGGAAATCTGACAAGACATATCCATTAAGTTAATCAATACGGATTATAAACCAGGCCTGTATCACGTTGATGGGGATATATGTGGCAAGATTTCTAGCACGGTCTTTCGAACATGTTCAATTACGAGCTATTGTGTGGTCGGCTGTGTAGTGCTAATGAACTATACCGACCAACACAATTCTATTCCTAGAACAATGCCACAATATTATGATATCCCATGCCTGTATTGATACTCCGGCTTTACTCCACCTCCAAAACCTTGCACATCCTTAAAGGACCCTGGATGTTAATAGGACGTAAAATAAAAATAAACCAAACCTTATGAATGTGTTAATACATTTGTATTTAGGCTTATATTCACCACTGAAGATCACATTTGAACTCTTCCAATTCAAAGGTTGGTATAGTTCATTATGAAAGCTCAGGGGCAATTTAAATTGAACTCATTTCTAATGTATATTCTCCCACCTTTTTTCAATGGTAATTAAACTCATTCAGCCCTGAAATTCCATAATGAACTTTTCCAGCCTTTGAATTTGAGAAGATCAGATATTTTGTTCAGGGGTGAATGAGAAAATATTTATAGTTCTCCCTGTGAGAACTCATAATAACCCAGCATTTTTAAGCCACGCCATTGTAGTTAGGTACTTACACATGAATCCTCCCTGTGGAGGATTGAACGACAGCTGATGAGCATCTTCCCTTTGAATTATAAATCACTTTGTAACCTTACTCCATGTTATATTATTGTACCCTATTTCTATCACCTAGGATTTAAACCAGCAACCTCACATAATGCACCTGTTAGCCTTATTGTATAAATAAGATAATAAACTGATCAATATTTTCATTTCATGCCCTATTGATCGCTGTCACACATTGAAATAGGGAGGAATCTGTCACGGTGCTCATGAATATGCATGATTGTACCTTGATTGTACATGTTTATCCTGTACCTTGATTCTATATATCCATTTATGTGAAAATTTATTGTTTAGAATGTAACTTGTAGTTTTGAAAACAAATATGTGTTTATTCTAGTACATCATGTACCTTTTTATTATACCAGAATAAATATTCAACCTTAATACATAAGTCTTCACCTGCCCAAGCCTAAAATTGCATCCCAACATTTTTCAGTAACTTATAAAAAAGTTCCTTACCTCACATATCTGCCAGTATTACAATCTTCAGACTTTGACCAAGTCTTTATTTCAGAGAAAAAACAATTGTTTTTAAGATTTCAAATAGAAACTTTTCCTTATACATGTTTTTATGAAGCGCTGTTAAGTTTTGTAAGTGCACATGCAGTGCCCTTATTAGGTCAAATATGTTGATAAAGAATGTATAACATCTTTATAAAATAAAAAATAATATCAACTGCAGTTTTGTTGTACACTTTATTATGTACATGTATCTTTAATTTTGTACTTGTATATTGTAGCTGTATAAGTTCAAAATTTATTTAAAGATTTGCGACTTTATGCATTCAAGACATATATTGCAGCAACTACATATATACATGTATAATTATGTTATACAATGAATATGGAAGTTAGAAATATATCTCAGCTTGGTTATTCAGATAACAAGTTTTACATGTGTATAAAATCTTACAATCTTTTTGATTGGGAAGTTAGAAATGTCTTGACGTAACGTCCCTGAGCGTGCTCGAGACTGGTACATACTTGTTGTGGCGGAAGATACATGTATACAGAAAAAATAGGATTACGGCATGGCTCGTTTATGTAGCTCTATTGGGAGAAAGTCTAACTCATTTGTCTGAGTTTTGTCTGATTGCTTCTCTTGTTTCCGCTGTTTGTATTTACATATTGGTCCTCAGAGGAATATATTTATCAAAAATCGGATTCTAACTCGCCATGCAGACCTCCATACACAAGTTTTGCGTCAGCAGATTCGGGCCGTCCGCTGGAGGCTCGTACCTTGACAGATAGTAGACAGACAAACCTGAAGTAACATCTCTTGAACACTGGCAATATAATGGCACTATAATTCTAATATAAATACATTGTACATCCTGTTCATACGTAATTGGTTTTGGGGAAACGCTTGCCAATATAGCTAGCTCACAAGTGTAACATATGTGTTAACATATATTCACCCCTGAAGACACATTTAAACTCTTCCAATTCAAAGTTTGGAATGGTCCATTATGAAATTTAGAGGGTGAATGTGCGTTGTTGGAATTCATGTTAATGTTAGGATAAGTTAAATTGTGGATGAAAGTAAATAAATCTGTTTGACAACAATTATGAAATAAGTTATCCAACTTATAGTTATCATCCTTTTTGGCCCGGATGCGCAAGGGGTCTTATTGTGGGAGGAAATCAGAGTACATGGAGAAAACCCACATGGTGGGACAGGTGACCCTATACCTTTTCATGTTCAGTCAGGGAATTGAACCCCGAACACCTTGGCGAAAGCCAAGTGTGCTATCCCCTGCAAATAGAAGAATAATTGAAAAGATAAATACTGTAATTTACCTTATTAGCGCTGGCACTTGCCAAAACCTAAAATGGATGTGCTTATAATTAAACCATGCACAGGTAGAAATACTGTATTCAACCTAATAAACGCACAAAGTGATCCAAAAAACACAAAAGAGGTGTGCTAAATAAACTATATACTGGGAACAGTTTCCATGTGAAATCTTCAAAATAAAATGTGTTTTTGATTTTCGGGAACAGATTCTTTCGTCAAAAGACTGAGGATTGTAATGACAAATCAGTGAAGTAGGGAACTTTTTTATAGGCTTTAGATAGCGCAACCATGTACCTGAAAATGTGGGTGTGGCCTGATAGGGGCAGATGTGATTATTATGTTGAATACGGTACATATAGATGTGGCTTGTAGTTTTAACCTAGTATGTTGCTTCAGGGTGAGCATACAATTTGTAGCCAGCTGATACATTAAGTTTGAGACTTGTGAAATCTCCAGATGGTCTAATGGTCTTCTGAAACCACAAACTCTACTGACAAGTCAAAGACACACATGTGTGATTGTACCTTTATGATTTAGTTACAGCTAGAATGCCAGAAACAAATTGTACTGTACGGTACAGCTATTTCGTCCTTGTAGAATTAATTGCGAACTTCACCAGTGTTGCAAAGGGGGAAAAAAGAAGAGAAATCTGGATTGTTCTAAACTACTGTCGAAATCAAAGAGGATTTAAGATGCATTTGAGCTCTTTAAATAAACTGTATTTATTCTAAAACAATTATGAAACAAGTCATCTTATATTAATCACTCTTGTTGGCCTGGATGTTAGTGCACAAGGGGTCTTATTGTACAGTATAGGAGGAAACTGGAGAACGTAGAGAAAACCCACATGGTCCAGCGAGTGACCCCATACCTTTACACCTCTTGTCGGGGAACTCTTTATACAAACTCTTCATTTATACGATTAAGAAAAAGGAGGAATGCAGTTTCATTTCAAATTAATAGCAAGTGAAGTTAAGTGAGAGTATTATGAACTGGTTGTGCCAATAGCTACTCATAAGAGATAAATGTGGTCATCATTATCAAGGTTGCAACAAACGTCAAGGACTGAAAATCCACCGGCAGAGTCTACCACCTTGTATGTTGAAAGATTAACACAAGACATGTGATTTGATGTTTCTTAGATTGAGTAAATGGAGTTTGAATAATGGAAACTTTAACCAAACTGACTATAAAAATATCTTGATTACACTTCATTTCAAGTTTTACTGCGACTCTGTGCTGTGCTTCTCTCTGCGTAATTAAATCATTGATGGCCACGGCCAGCGATAGTTTTTGCTGTAATGGTTCCCTGATGGTCATTCCAAACTAATTATTCATTGACTAAATCAATGAGAAGTTTAAAATTCAGAGTGAATTGCTTCTTGATCTCCACCTTCTTGCCAATTCTCTCATTGCCCTGCGGGGATCTTTGTATTTTAATCCTGTGTTTAGCAACAGTACCAGAGGGATCTTTAAGTGTGAACATAAGCTGTGGGGCTGACTTTGTAAAGAAAAGAGGCTTATATGATAGTCAAGCCTTGAAATATTGTGACAGATCAGGGGATGGTCTTATTACCGAGCATGGGTTTATTGACAGAGAAATACAGTATATAGCTACAAATACCTTGTAGGTGGTAATTTTACCATTTCAATTCTATAATCCAAACTTTTTTTCATTTTCAACCATTGACAACATGAATATCAGGGTATACGTAATACCGTTAAGTACTCAGCTTGAGATGTGTGTTTTCATCAAATCTTCTTCTTTGTCTTTCATATCTCTTTGTCCTTTCTTCCTCTTGGCCATCTATCAATCTAATAATGGTATTGTTCACACCCAAAGATCATAACACAATCTTAAGTCTAAATTTGTCTGAAGTTTTGACTTAGCCAATCACGATTAACATTACAAAAAGTAATGTCATATGTGATTGGCTAAACACAAACTAAGTCTAAGAATGTTTCATTATCTCGGGGCCTGGACTCTGATTATATGCTAAGTCTGAATAATTTAGAATCTTCCTGATGTATTTCATTACTATTGCTCCAATATACTTATAGGTCTTAATGTTTTAATTCTCATGGGATATACAACATGTAACAGTGGTTTCCCTCAACTTCATTGAAACAAACTCTTGCAAGCTCAGCAGGTTAAAATGATCTTGCTGTACTACCCAATTACATGTTATCATACCCTCCTCCCGGAGTTTTAGTTGGAAATGAAGCCATCGACCCGATTAAGAATATTCCATATTTGCAAACAGAAAAATTAACCTCATTTTTTTATGTGTACGGAAATGAAAGAAAGTAATTGACATGTGTTGACATTGTAAGTTCAATTTTTGTTTAAGAAATTTATGAGTACTGATAATTTTACATATTCTGAATTTTGGACTAACAAATATTTTGTATGTTACAGCTGATTGGAGCAGCCATTTTAGGGTTTTCCCTGTGGTTCTTGTTGGACGTTTGGATTAAACAGTATGTGCAGGCTGCGACTGAACTACAGGAATATCGTATCTATGTATACCTGTTCATCGCCGGGGGCAGTGTCATTCTCTTGTGTGGAGTCATTGGCATGATAGGTGCCGTCAAACCAAATGTTGTGTGTCTTGTTGTGGTGAGTTTATAACCTGATTAATATGCAAATAATTAATCATTTGGAGGCAAGGTGGCCTAGTGGTAGGACGCCGGGCTTGTGATCGAAGGGTTGCGAGTTTGAGTCTGGGCCACGGCACCTGTGTTGTTTTCTTGAGCAAGATACTTTACTCCACTTGTTAGCTCACCTGGTCCAAAGAACCAAGGTGAGCTTATGCGATACCGTGGCGTCCGTCGTCCGTCCGTCGTCCGTCGTCCGTCCATCGTCCGTCCGTCAACAATTGACTTCTTCTTTATAACCACTGATCGGAATTTGACCAAATTTGGTCAGAAGCATCCCTATGGGGTGGGGACTCAAAATTGTACAAATGGTTGGGCTGACCGCCCAGGGGCCTGGGGGGCGGGGCCTAAAGGGGTCAATTTGGCTATTTGATATAAACGACTTCTTCTCTGAAACCGAGCAATGTATATTGCTCATATTTGGCTGGTAGTATTACTATGGGTTGGGGATTCAAAATTGTACAAATGGTGGGGCTGACCCCCCAGGGGCCTGGGGGGCGGGGCCAAAAGGGTAAGTTGGCTATATTGATATAAACGACTTCTTCTCTGAAACCCAGTAATATATATCGCTCATATTTGGCTGGTAGCATCACTATTGAGTGGGGATTCAAAATTGTACAAATGGTGGGGCTGACCCCCAAGGGGCCTGGGGGGCGGGGTCAAAAGGGGTCAATTTGGCTATATTGATATAAACGATTTCTTCTCTGAAACCCAGTAATGTATATCGCTTATATTTGCCTGGTAGCATTACCATGGGGTGTGGATTCAAAATTGTATAAATGGTGGGGCTGATCCCCCAGGGGCCTGAGGGGCGGGGCCGAAAGGAGTCAATTTGGCTATAATGATAAAAATGACTTCTTCTCTGAAACCAAGCAATGGATATTATTCATATGTGCCTGGTATCATCACTATGGGATTAGGATTCAAAATTATATGATTATGATCACGGAGGGGCCTGAGGGGTGGGGCCAAAAGGGGCACATTAGACAATATTGGTATAAATGATCTCTTTCCTGAAACTAAGCAATGTATGACATCTATATTCTAGTGGTAGAATCCAAAGGTTGCTTGAATTCAAATTTATACAAATGTTTTGGTAACCTCGATCACAATCATGGATTTAGATATGACCCCAGGGTCTGCCACGCCCTTGCAACTTGACTCCTGACTCATAACTTTTAAACGGCTGAGATCCCCCACCCCAAAACTATATATACAATTGCTGGGCATTAAGAGACAATCACAATTATGATTTTATATTTGACTCCAGGGTCTGCCACGCCCTTGAAACTTGACTCCTGAGTCATAACTTTTAAATGGTTGAGATCCCCACCCCAAAACTACATATACAATTACTAGGAATTAAGAGATAATCACAATCATGGTTTTTGATTTGGCCCTGGGGTCTGCCACACCCTTTTAATTTGACCCCTGAGTCATAACTTTTAAACGGTTGAGATCCCCACCCCAAAACTATATATACAATTACTGGGCATTAAGAGATGGTCACAATCATGGTTTTTGATTTGGCCCTGGGGTCTGCCACACCCTTTTAATTTGACCCCTGAGTCATAACTTTTAAACGGTTGAGATCCCCACCCCAAAACTATATATACAATTGCTGGGCATTATCAGATGATCACAATCATGGTTTATGTTTTGACCCCAGGGTTTGCCACACCCTTGTAAATTGACTTCGGAGTCATAACTTTTAAACAGTTGAGATCCCCACCCCAAAACTATATATACAATTGCTCGGCATTAAGAGACAATCACAATCATGATTTCATATTTGATCCAAGGGTCTGCCACACCCTTGCAAATTGACTACTGAGTCGTAACTTTTGAATGGTCGAGATCCCCACCCCGAAACTATACATACAATTACTGGGCATTAAGAGATGATCACAATCATGGTTTTTGATTTGGCCCTGGGGTCTGCCACACACTTTTAATTTGACCCCTGAGTCATAACTTTTACACGGTTGAGATCCCCACCCCAAAACTATACATACAATTACTGGGCATAAAGAGATGATCACAATCATGGTTTTTGATTTGGCCCTGGGGTTTGCGACACACTTTTAATTAGCTCACCTGGTCCAAAGGACCAGGGTGAGCTTATGCCATACCGTGGCGTCCGTCCGTCGTCCGTCGTCCGTCGTCCGTCGTCCGTCCGTCAACAATTGACTTCTTCTTAATAACCACTTGTTGGAATTCAACCAAATTTGGTCAGAAGCATTCCTATTGGGTGGGGACTCAAAATTGTACAAATGGTTGGGCTGGCCCCCCAGGGGCCTGGGGGGCGGGGTCAAAAGGGGTCAATTTGGCTATATTGATAAAAAACATCTTCTTTTCTGAAACCGTACAATGTATATCACTCATATTTGGCTGGTAGCATCACTATGGGGTGGGGATTCAAAATTGTACAAATGGTGGGTCTGACCCCTAAGGGGCCTGGGGGGTGGGGCCAAGAGGTAAATTTGGCTATATTGATATAAACAACTTCTTTTCTGAAACTGAGCAATGTATATTGCTTATATTTGGCTGGTAGCATTACTATGGGGTGAGGATTCAAAATTGTACAAATGGTGGGTCTGACCCCCAAGGGGCCTGGGGGGTGGGGCCAAAAGTGGCCAATTTGGCTATATTGATAAAAAACATCTTCTTTTCTGAAACTGTACAATGTATATCACTCATATTTGGCTGGTAGCATCACTATGGGGTGGGGATTCAAAATTGTACAAATAGTGGGAGGTCTCAAACTGAAAATGTGTACATAAAATATTTTGAACCAGGTGAGCGATACAGGCCCTCTGGGCCTCTTGTTCCAGTCTACTCAGCTGGGCAGTGCTAGGAATTGTAGAATGGTCGGCACCGAAATGGCAGCACCGGTTGTATGCTCTCCAGGAAGTTGAGAACGATATTGGCTGGTTGCTAAGGCCCTATATATAAAACCATGGATAATAATTTATGAAACACTTTGAGATGACCTATAGGTTGTGATAAAGCAGTTTATAAGATCCTCAAATTATTGTTATTATGAATTATTAATCTCATTAATTTACATAAAGCATCTGACAAAATCCCTTAAGAGGTCATGCTCTGATGACCTTTTCCCTTCTGTACTTCGATCCACACTCAAAACAAATTATCTAATTGATGATGTCATCTGCAGCATGTCTTTTTGTCACACATGGATTTTAGCTTGTTGTGACGAAATGTCTTAGCACACAAATATAATTATGCAGGCTATTTCGAACACCAGCATTCACTTTCAAGACACTGGAAGCAGTAATTTGATTGGCTAATACAAAAGTTCACCAGAACATGACCCCTCATGGAAAGTTGTCAGTTCATAATTATGTAAACAGAAAGTAACGAAATGACATTAGAATCTGCATTTTACTCTGATATGTATACAACAGAAACTTGAGTACCAATTCAAATGTTGAGTATCTTGTGGTGAGTCCTAATGAAATGTATATCCTGCAGAAACATGAGTAACATAATTATGATTTGATAAAATTGGTTGCTGTCAGCAATTTCTTTAAAGGCACAGCTGTTCGCAGTGGTCTGGCTCGTGGTTTCGGATTTTACTTTTTGACATTTGAACGACAATACATGTAACATATTCAGCAAAAAATGACCCACTTAATGACTTTTAAGATAAATAAATTGAAACTTAAACACTTTCTTGGGGGCTGATCAAATCTACGATATAAATATAACATTTGGAAACACCTCTGTAGGTATAACGACATTTTATTTGTTGCTTTAGATTCTTCCGCGAAGATAGTCATTGATAATTAAGCGGATAATCTAGGTCTCTGAAGTTAATTAGTGAGGTTAAAAATGTATGAAGTGCCAGTTTGTTTGAATTAGTATAACAGCTTTCATCTTTAGGACAATGGCCGTGGTAAGAGTAGAGAAAAGAAAGTCGGTCAGTGGCTAGTTAACTTATTTACCCCTTAGGATGCATTTGAACTCTTCCAGTTCAAAGGGTGGAATAGTTCATTATGAAATTTCAGGGGTGAATGAGTAAAGACAAGGGTCTTCTCGCACCAGCATGACCTTGACCTCTGATTACAGCCAGGTAATGGTCGGTACCTGGCTGTTAGCGGTAACTTGCTTTACATCTAACTTCAAAGTAAAGGCTCTTGTGACCAGGTGTTTTTCGTTACAATTGTCAGAGGTGTGTGGATACTGAAGTACAGTTTTCTTTGGGAATCTTGTAAGTCATAAGTCATATTTATCTAGACCCCTGACAGGCTTTCTTATAAAATAAACCCACAAAAAAAAAATACACAATTCTTGCCCCATCTCTATAAAATATGTTCAGAAACTGTCAAAATTTCAAGAGAAATACTCAAATTAAGGCAAGATAAGCTTTAAAGTAAAAAGAACTAGGCATTGGTAGCAAGTCTGAAAAAGGAATCTTATTTCATTCACCCTGAAATTTCAAAATGAACTATTCCAACCGTTGAATTGGAAGAGTTCAAATGTGTCTTCAGGGGTGAATGAGTTACATGTAAATCAGAAAATGAAGTGTGTTTATCGATATGTACATTCAAGATGGAAACATCTTGTTTATATACAACTAAACACAATGGAACAGTTAACCTGTTTATTACTATGAGTAATGAAAACATGTATTTACAAAACAAATAAACTTTGGCAAATCAGGGGCTACTCACTCAAACAAAGATACTAATATTAACTATTTAGTAAAATTAAAACTAACTAATTATGCGGCCGAAGACTCCAGAAGGCTAGAGCTGGTTGAGTAAGAATGAACTAAAGGCTTGCCTCCAGAGGTATCGAGAAAAGCAGCTAAGCTCCGAACATGTAACCAGAGAAGCAACTAATCGACCCAGAGCAGCAACTAGACTCTGGAAATGTCTCCAGAGATGCCACTAGAAGACTCTGATGCGCGAACCTCTGAAGGAGCCATGCTAATTAAGATGCTAGAAATCTATATTAGAGATTGGGGGTAAAATTCCCCTTGGAATTAAAATCCCTCTTGGAATGAAAATAAAACATAAATTTAACAAAATATGAGTGAGTAACCCAACTACTTATAGTACATGTAGAAAGAGTAATAAGGGTATATATACACCACTTAGGTCTACATACATTATATAGAGCATATAATGGACATTGGATTGGTATTAGAAAACAAGAACAAAACATAAAAATTCATATCAGTAGACAAATAATATAATGACTACATGTAATTACATTGTAATTATACATCACTTGTTAGATCGATTGATGCTATAAAAGATGGTGCAGCTGGGGTTGGCGGGTGGGTATGCACGCACACAAGATGTAAACACAGCTATCATCATGCAGCTTCCTCAGGAATAGGCCAGGGATTAAGAATATCCCCTCTAAGGAACAATGCACGCCCTCTGTGATTGGTCAATTAACTTAAGGGCCTATAACGAAGTTTTATGATTGGTTGACTAATCAAATGGTAGGAATATATACAACATTAGCATATGTAAACAAACTGTACAGAAGGTTACACATGTCGTGTGCAGTCATTAACAAAAAATAACAAGCTTTAACATAAAACTTATATGGCAACTGCAGCAACTAGTAGGAGCTAATTATTTGTATATAAACTATAATTTAATATTCAAACATCAAATTACCATTTTATATACAACTAAACACAATGGAACAGTTAACCTGTTTATTACTATGAGTAATGAAAACATGTATTTACAAAACAAATAAACTTTGGCAAATCAGGGGCTACTCACTCAAACAAAGATACTAATATTAACTATTTAGTAAAATTAAAACTAACTAATTATGCGGCCGAAGACTCCAGAAGGCTAGAGCTGGCTTGAGTAAGAATGAACTAAAGGCTTGCCTCCAGAGGTATCGAGAAAAGCAGCTAAGCTCCGAACATGTATCCAGAGAAGCAACTAATCGACCCAGAGCAGCAACTAGACTCTGGAAATGTCTCCAGAGATGCCACTAGAAGACTCTGATGCGTGAACCTCTGAAGGAGCCATGCTAATTAAGATGCTAGAAATCTATATTAGAGATTGGGGGTAAAATTCCCCTTGGAATTAAAATCCAAAATTGAGCGAATGTGATAAATATATGGCGCATGAGTGAGAGCCCCCAATAAACTAATACATGTATACAATGTATATTAGATTTATAATAACCACCTATATTATACTATATATCTATTTATAATATGGAAAATCTTCAGGCTTAAGTACTAGTCAAAGCTAATTGATTACAGGTAAAATAATACTAAAATGTTTGTACAGCATCAGAAGGAAGCATGGTTGGCGAGAACCAACCACTAGATAAAATGTAAAGGTAGGTTTCCCCTTTGTATTAACTCACTGTAAACAATTGTCACAAGAATTACTTGTACCACCGCAATGTTGCATTGTAAAGTTAATATCTAAGGATCCAAGTTTGAGACTATGGAACGTACGCGTACATTATGTACTATGAGTACTCTCAAGTCATTAACAAAGTAGACATTGGTAGACAGGGCACTGGCAGGGCTTCCGCATGAGGTGCAAGTTTCCTGAAGCGGTCCATCTGATACCGGGAAATGGCATCTGCAACATTGTTCTGAACACCAGGAATGTGTTTTGCATGTATGACAAAGTTAAAAACTGCCGACTGATAGGTCAGTCTTCTCATAAGTCTCATGATACTTTTCACTTTAGATCTCCCTTTCGATATGATGTCGACCACAGCCAAATTGTCACAGTGAAACAGAATTCTTTTCTTTTGCCACTGATGACCCCACAACACGCACGCCATTACAATGGGGTATATTTCGCACAGAGCCATTGATTGACCATTGACACAAAATTCAGGAGGGAACTTTCCTTGAAACCACCTGTTCCTCAAAATACCACCAAATGCATCCGGTGTAGCATCAGTGTACAGGTGAATATCCGCTGCTAGAGTAATATGATCGTTCAGGAAAAAGGACACTCCATTCCAGTTCCTTAAGAAATAGGCCCACATAGCAAGATCTGAACGACACTCCTCTGACATTTTGACATGATAATGAAGCTCTTGAACTGACGATGCAAGTGAGATTAGATGAGAGACAAAGGACCTTCCTGCCTTGATAACGCGGCACGCGAAGTTCATATGGCCCAATAAACAAGGAAGTTCTCTTTTAGTGCACGATTTACGGTCTGCAAAAGAATCTACGAAGTCAATGACACGTGAAATTTTCTCTGCCGGCAAGCTAGCTTCCATGAACTGAGAGTTTAAGTTTACCCCCAAGTATTCGAGCTTGGTGCATGGTCCGACGGTTTTGTGTGGCCCTATAGGAATCTGCAAGTTCTCGAAGATGGATAGAAAACGTCCCATGGTGTCCTGAGCTTGAACATGAGCAGGCTCAAACACAATAAAGTCATCCAACAAATGTAGTATGTTGTTTATGTGATAGTTATTCATGGCAATCCAACAAATGGCCCTTGACAAATGGTCGAAAATCTTGGGACTTGAACGGCTACCGAACACTAGTCGAGTGAAAAAATAGTACTTGTTGTTCCATTTGATGCCATGGTAAGGCCACAGTTCAGGCTTGATAGGCAACAACTTGAAAGCGTCTGTTATGTCTGTTTTCATGAGCCAAGTGTTACGGCCTAAACTTTTTATAGTGCGTATAGCATCATCAATAGTCACATACTTAAGGGAACATGTTTCCTTGTCAATTAAACTGTTGATGCTAGGGTTATCTTCATCTTGATGTGGGGCTGATAGATCTACAATCAAGCGTTTCTTCCCTGAGTATTTATGTTCCGCTAGGCCAACAGGATTGATACGATAATTACTGTACGGTATAAATTTGAAAGGTCCTAAAAGGTAGCCCTTGTCCAGTTCTTTCTTAACCAACTCCTCTACAGCGTCTGGGTCACTACGAGCTGATTTTAGGTTCCTACACTCTATAGAGTTTGGAGGTAAAGTTTGCATATCTGTATCAAAGCCGTTTCGTAGACCACTAATCAAGTATTCCACAAAATCCTGCTCTGGATGATGTTGTAATTCTGCTTCTAGCCTCGGAATGTTGATAGTAGTCGCTACTTCTTTTTGGTAGCTGACTGGGCCATCACTAAAGGGCACTTCAGCATAGGGTGGTCACCTTTACAAGATACACACAGGTGTGCAAACTGACAAAAGGCTTTAGTGCAGCCAAATCTTCCCTGATTGAAATTGTTACAAACTTCTTTACCTTCATGAAACACTCGTTGACGTCCCTGGAAATCCAGACCATTGGTATTGCTAACTGTTTTGGAGACCGATTTATTCTGCTGCTGGTGCTTCTTGTACTCCTGAGTGCTTGACAGAGGACAGAACTTGGTGGAGTGCATCGTGCTGTCACACAAGCTGCAGGTAACCAGTTTCTGGTTGGCAAATATGTTACAGAACAGGGTGTTGTCCCTGACTGACCAGTCTATCTTTGTGTTGTTGTAGCAGAGCTGTGATGCTGCCCTGAGAGAAAACTGGCGATGGTATTCATAAAATCCATTCTCGTATCGGGTTCCCATGTCCACAATGTCCCTTTCATACATGTCTAGTTCTACACGCCTTGAGGGGTATGCCGAACACATCACTTGCTTATAAACGCCGAAAGCCATGATGAATTCATTCAGGGTCAGTGTCCTGCTAAGCCTCAAGTCAGATTTATCAGACTGATTACTTGGATCACTTTGACCATTGAAGTATGGTATGAGAAGGGAAGCCAAGTTAACATCCCTACCTGAGATTATGTTCCGTCGAAGTGAGGGTGACACCGTTTCAACGAGAGGCAAAGTCTCTGAAGCAAAACCAAATCTTGTTCTCTTGGCAGTAGATGTAACCAGACCTTCGACCTCCTGTGTCTGTGATATCGATGCATTGTAGGAATGAAGGCCACGATACGCTGTATCAAGATTGAAATCTGACATTCCTACCTCACCAGTAGTGTTTGTATCCCGGCCAGCACATTGTGAAATATCTTCTGCCACACGGAAGTGGGGATCGAGTCCGGTAGCCCTTTGATCCTCGCTGCCTGCTGACGCCGCTGGACTCTGCCTTACGATCCTGTTTGGAGTTATCGAAGCATTGTTGTCGTTCACTCTGCTTTCTAAATGCATGTAACATTCCTGCAGCGTCGCCACACTGTCAGACAAGCTGCTGACCATTTCTACTAAGGAGCGAATAGAAGAAGTCGCTTCCGTAGGTAAGTTAACATGGGGGCCGCCATCTTGTTCCGTGCGAGCTGATGCATTGTGGGATCGCGCACCACTGTCCGCGTCCTTCAAAAGTTTTACAAGCGCCATTCGTCTAGATCCCACTTTGAAGATTATTCCCCTACGTGACAATTCCTCCTTGAGACGTGCCAAAGTCCAATTCTCTAGCATTTCGGGGTCGTAAGGCGGTGTAGCCCGCGACTTGGAAGAATTCCGTTTAGGTCCCATGATGAGTTGAATGTAGCGTAATTCACGAGGTCCAATGTGTTATAAAACACAAACAACGATACTAAACTAAGAAATAACGTTACAATCGTTAGTCTCTGTGAGTAAACTCTGTCTTTAAGGAACACTTCGTGTGGTTGAAGATGAATTATAATCCGTAAAAGCGACAAGAAAGTTCTGTAAGCATCTTACAAACCGAAATAACGATGACGACACAGGCCAACAAAAATGGCGCAAACACCGATCCAGCCACAGGATCAAACCGTTTTGGGAGTCCGATAAATGATGTAAGCCAGTTTAGAAAACGCCACCAAATGTACGGCAACAAACGTGTGACTTGTACCAGTCAAGCTCCAAATTACTAAGGTAACGTCTTTAAGTTGAAGAGAGTTGAAGAATGTTATGCACGCACACAAGATGTAAACACAGCTATCATCATGCAGCTTCCTCAGGAATAGGCCAGGGATTAAGAATATCCCCTCTAAGGAACAATGCACGCCCTCTGTGATTGGTCAATTAACTTAAGGGCCTATAACGAAGTTTTATGATTGGTTGACTAATCAAATGGTAGGAATATATACAACATTAGCATATGTAAACAAACTGTACAGAAGGTTACACATGTCGTGTGCAGTCATTAACAAAAAATAACAAGCTTTAACATAAAACTTATATGGCAACTGCAGCAACTAGTAGGAGCTAATTATTTGTATATAAACTATAATTTAATATTCAAACATCAAATTACCATTTTATAGTACCTAGAAAATAAATTATTGCTAAAAACTTTGATTACAAGCTAGTTTTTAAAAAAAATGTGTATGTATAGTTGCCAAACTTAGGCAAGTCTGTAAACCAGCTGTCAGCTTCTGGAAGAAATGTGAAACAATAATACCATTTGGTGATTGTGTATATGACAGACGTACATGTAGATTTAGGGCTAGGCCATCTCCAGACATTCACAGTGCAGGAGGATGTGGGAGCTAATGAAGTTTGGATTCTGACTAAAAATCAATCATTTCTCCTAACATACATCACAACTACGGTGGGGCTGTTACATGAATTACCTTGTCCCCTGAAGTATGGGCCGCACTTCTTACTGCTGGCTGTTGATATTACTGGTACTGAAAGAAATGTCTTCTTTCTCATGCATAAAAAAAATATTACTGGGTAGTATCAATAAATTAAATTGATTTCTACCCCTGTGGAATCTTAATGGAGTCTCCAACACTTTGAATTAGATCAGTCTAATATGAATGGAAGGGTTAACAGGTAGGTGACTGAATTTGTGTTTTATAGGATAGGAGAACATGTACTTTGATCAAGTGTGATGTCAGTCACTTCAGTGAGGTTTTTGATTTTGATGATTTCCTGCAACTGGGTATTCTTTATCTGCAAATTCTTATGTCCACAAATTTGATATCTACTGTAAAACTGAAAAAATTTGTCCTTATTTCATTTTCGCCCTTTTCGCCCACCAATGAAACGGCAAATTTAAGATAGGGCAAACATTTTACCAAGCATAGGCTTGTGTATCATATAACATTTAAGATGAAGATCAAAGTTATACAATGGGCAAATTCAAGACAGGGCAAATAAAGACGAGATGAAAATTTCATGTTTTACAGTATATAGAGCAATTCTCTATTTGCACAGGTAGTTACATGTATATGTACTGTACAAACCACAAACATATATACATGTAACCACAAAGTAGTGTTTTGTTGGAAAAACCACAAAATTTGGGTGCGACAAAAGGCTTTACTTATGCAGATAGAATAGATATTTTGCCATGTGTTTTAGTGGATCCGGTAGAAGGACACATTCTTATTTGAAAAATGATCCTGGATTATCCCTTTTTTCAGTCTTTATTTTCTCCAATTGGATCAAACACATGGAACGTACATGTATAATGTATTATGAATACATGAAATAAAATTACAGCCCATTGGCCATTGATTACCTGTAAAGACCTGTTAACTCATTCACCCCTTAAAACACATTTGGACCCTTCCAATTCAAAGGTTGGACTAGTTCATTATGAAACTCCAGAGGTGAATGAGTTAAAGGATATTCGTTGTATCTCTTCTGTTAAATACCGGAGATGATAAACGTAGAATCAATTTTCTCCATGAGTAGCTTTATCGATGTTCATTCACTTATTTCTTGGCATGTAATCATCACCATTTCACTTATTGAAAAAACAAAAGGAAAAATTCATGTTGGCAAAGGTTCAAAGGTCAAGGTCACATGAGATGATAAAAAATACATAAAAAAAATGGAAAAAAAAAATACTGTTATCTAATTGGATAAAAGTCTCCTCGTAGTCGTGCAACAGCTTTGATGGGTTTTCGATAAGTATCAGGTTTTCTAGTTTTCTGTTCTAAATGTATTTTTATCAGCTTCAGAATTTTTACAGTGGATGAAAAAAAAAGTTTAAAAAAAATCAATATGATGTTGTGATAGCAACAATTAGTGTTTACGGAAATATAATTGTGTATCCTCCCCATGGTATTGATAGCTTGAACACTCAGAAGCTGGACATATAGTAGGGGGGATTAGAATTAATGGCTCAAGGCTAAAATCTCAGCTACCACTGATCGTGAGAGGACGTCATTTCTATTATAGATGTACGAAATCAGTCTGCCAGCGAGGTAACGGGCAGGTCACACTGAATATTTAATGATTGTGTAGTATGATAAACGGATAAGTCTTAACGATGGTCGGACACGACACACAGACATTATTACAACAAACGAGATCTCGCAACCATTGATCAATTTAGGTTGTACAGTGTAAGGCCAAAAAAGAAAGTGTATGATCGGTTACCCAGACCGACCATAGTTTCTTGTTTTTACCTCCGTGTTAACTTAATGCAAATTAGTTAATAAACTGACAAAATTAGACACTGTTTCCACTTTACAAAAACAGTAAAACCCCACTTAACTTGAACCTGGTTAAGCTGAATACCCCTCATTCGCAGTACAGTTTGTTTGGTCCAAATCAAGTTTGTACATATTGAACCAACCTCATATTACTTGAATACTTTGTATTCAACGAACTATTGATCAACTATAGGTCCCAATGAGTTAGAGTACCGGTAAGTGGGATTTTACTGTATTTATGCTCAAAACCTTATTAAAATCTTTAAGTAACGTTGTTTTGTAAAAAACCTTAAAACATATTTGGTAATTTTTGTAATTGATTGATTTTGTCCCTCTAAAAAAAAGAAAGGAAAAAATAAAAAGGAAAAGGTTTTTCTTCTTTTTTTTTTACTAACCTGCTTCATTTTGTTCCATCTCGAAAACAGAAATATACTTGCTTTCTTTTGCCTAATGAAGCGAAAAACACTTGATATTGGCTCTATAGGTGTAAATATTCGTGTACCATTTTCTCACATTGTACAAGCTTAATATCAGCCCCCAATTGATCCAGATTGTTCCAATTTGACCAGTCACAGTTTCTGTATCAGTAGTAATCCTGTGAATGACAGCTGGTGTCAATTTCTAAGAGTCTGTGTGATGGAAACAAATCTTACAAATGACAGATGTCGGTTTCCAATGTAAGCTTAATTGGAACCAATTTCTGAATGACAGGTGTCAGTTTCAAGGAAGGACTCTAGTATTTCCACAACATGACAGATACATGTAGTGTTTATTTACTAGTAGTAGGGGTCATATTTATCTCAAGTTGATACAGTCAGATAAACTTGTTTATTTTATAATACTGTAATGGGCAGATTAGTTGAGTCATTAACACTCTTGCCTTCCACTAAGATGCATGGCCAGGGTTCGATCCCCAAAATCGTTGTCATACTCATGGAATATTTCAGAGAAAGTGTTTTTTCTGCCCACACAACTCCACTGTACTTCATGGAGTAAGGGAAGGAGAACTCTGATTTAAGCTTTGATATTGAAACCTCGTAATCTACATTGTTCTTCAAACCAAATCTCTATATATACAGCCAGTACCTGTTTGTATGCAATGTTGGTTTGTCGTGCATATAGTGAAGACAAACATACAACACATGTAGTTTTACAGCTTGCAAGTGGTATTGATTGAATGAAATTCAGAAGAATCTGAATTTTCAAGAGAACTGCTGAGGTTTCGGAAATGGTAAGATTTTCTAGCCCTGGGAAATCTTTAATTCATGACTTCAAAATTCTCAGTACGGAATATTTTAGTTGTCTGTTGGTTTCTCGTACAAACTCCACAGTTACAAAAAAGAATGCATAATAAACTTACAAATAAACCCCTGGTTGGTTGTGAATCTAAATACTTCTCCTCTGTTATGTCAAAATGAACTTTTCCAACTTTTGAATCAGAAAGTTGAGTTCAAATTTTATTTATCGTCTGATACCCACGATTGATTGCACTATGATGTGCTACACTTTGTTGATAAGTGTAGTGTAGCGTACTGCAATCAATCGTGAGTATTCGACGATGAAATTTCATAGGAACTATTCCAACATTAGAATTTGAAGTTTAAGTTCAAATCTCATTCACCTTTGAAATTTCATAATGAATTATTCCAACATTTGAAAGGAAATTTGAGTTCAAAACCACTAACACTTAAATTGATTGAGCTTACCTCATCATTAGAGGTGTCTTATCCCAATATATTCACACGGAAGTTAGGGAGATATAATTGTGTATGTGAAAACCGTGTGAAGTGGGACAAGGAATCGTGAAAAAGTCGAGGTCACTAGTACTGTGTTAAGCAAAAGTGACTGCAGTGTGACAGGTACACTTACACCTTCACCCCCTGTGATTACATATTTTAAACCAAGTTTCTTTTGCATATTTTCTTTCCTGAATGTCGCTCTCAAAAAAAAAAAAAAATATAATTAAAAAAGATCAGAGAATACCGAAGCGTTAACAAGCCATAATCAAAGCTCTAAATCGATTAAACTTTGGGCAAAATATGAAAAAAGGACAAATTTATGTGACCCTTATAAAAGTATGAGAAAATAAGACCTGGGCCCGTATTCATGAAACTGTTCTCATGCTCAAGCACGGATTTTGTGCTCAGGCAAGCTTTCTTGAAACTCCCTTGAATAATGTCAAAGAATCAAAAAGTCATTGTAAATTTTGAAAACAGCCTTTGACTTCATGCCTCTTCAATTTTCTACCAAAACTTTGACAAAATTGAATTATTAGAATGATTTATAGCCATAACAAGAAAAAAGGCTTGAGCACAGAATCCATGCTTGAGCATGAGAATGGTTTCATGAATACGGGCCCAGGTGTTCCAGCAGAGTAAGCCTCTTTTACTTCACCCATTATGACACCAGCCATGTAAATATTGGTCACAATAATTCTAAAAAAGGACTCGCTTTTTAAGCTATAGCGTACTGGCTCTACATAATAGTAAAAGTTGTGATGTGGAAATCGGGAAAGTTATAGTAGCGGCAAAAGAAACTTGATTTGCAGTAGGCTCATACATTGAGTTTGTAAGTTTGATTTATAACATAGAAATTCTAGATACACATGAAACAAAATGACTGTTTTACTCTTGACATGGCTGGGCCTGAGATTCGCAATTAATCACATATTATGAAACAAACTTGCTGAGTCACAGGCTAAAACCATTACATCACTGCAAGCTGCCGTTTTATGTTAAAGACACACTAAAATATATTCTTAATGGTTTTGTTTTCTCGTTTCAGTTTCTAGTCTTTTCCGTGCTGTTATTTTTGCTGCTTTGCGTCAGCGTTGTGTTGGGCTATATTTACAGAGTGGAGGTAAGTTATCGTAACGTAATCGCAGCCAACAGATTAATGGGATTCTATACATTTATGTACAGTGTAGGTCCGTGACCTACAGTACCTGGCCATAAGTAATGTCGCACCTGACATTTCCCCATAGATTTAAGTGTATATCTAGTATTATCTACCAATTAAAAAAATTCATCATACATTAACAGCTTGACCCTTTTCAATTAATTTCATTTCGTACGTTTTATTCTTGATTAGAGTTTCCAATTTTAAAAAATTTCATCATACAATAACAGCTTGACCCATTTCAATTAATTTCATTTCGTACGTTTTATTCTTGATTAGAGTTTCCAAAACATATTTTTAGTGCAGATGTAGTTTTTATGTTGTTGGGGTGTTTAAAGGGGAACTGAAATCTGCGAAACTGTATTATATCTCCCCTGATGTCTATGTTAATTTCATAGAATTGACGTCACAAATAAGCTCCAACTTCAAACCACTCTGAAAGTAGCATATTGCATGCAACTGAAGAAATTTGAATAAAATCTGTCACAGTGTCATTGTATCATGACATTTTCAAAATTAGTGGAAATGCACTGAAGTCTATGTGAAATTGGGCAGATACTGTTGTAAAAAAAAAGAAGTTTCATCTTTTGACGAAATGGCACTGTAAAATGTCTAAAAATGGCACCTTTTCAACCTTATTTTGTCTAAAAGAAATTTTGATGAAAAATGATAATCACTAACATTAATTGATAGTGTTTTTATCTCACATGGCTAACAGATTTCTGAATAAAATTTATGCAACTTAATTATACTCCTTTAATTAACCTGTATAATTGCTCAGCAGCTTTTAATTTGAAAAATAAAATATCATGTGAGCTATTAAGGCCCCTGGGGCCTCTTGTTATATAGAAATAAGAGATTAATTTAAGTATCATTCTTTTCCACCTACCCATCCTATGAAAGGTGTGAAACTACATAGAGAGCTATGGAACAACGTAGATTAAACCCCAATAACTGAGATAGGGCCTGCCTATGTAACGTTTGTCAGGTTTTATAATGCCCATAAATATTTTCATTACCTCTATAAAAAGTTTTCCTGCTGCTGTCAGGACTTCATAAGACTTTGATAAGACATTTTTATTGGGGAGACAAGAATGTTTTGTATCCCATAGTCTTATAGCTTTAGTTCTTCATGCATTTCTCAAGTAGCTATATTCTTGTGCTAAATCATAAATGTCTGTACAGAGGATGATATTTTCCATCGTAAATCTGTATGTAATTGTTTTAATAAAATCTGTAATTTTTATTTAATATGTAAAATTTTATTTAGTCATGCTACAAGTTAGTGCTACTTATATTAAATGTTCTTGTTGGTTGGGATCTTAGCGCACAATATTTGGGGGGGGGGGGGGGGGGGGGGCAGGATGTTTCTTCATATGGGAGAATACCCGAATGATTACGACAGATGACCCAATTCCTTTCACATCCGATTGGGAATTGAACACCTACTAGCTATCTTGTTTATAGTGATAGAGTGTTAACGTTATCACTTAGACAAATGCATGTTTTGTCGAACTCTAGTATATTTTTGTACTGTAAACATATATACTTACCAATATTTTTGAGCACTCAAATTAAAGTTGAGCGAATTATGAAATTGTACCAGACTAATTCATGCACCCACCGACAAAACATGTTTTGTGGTAGAGAACAATATACACAAAATTCAATTGGAGCATGCGTTATTTATTTAGCCAGGTGTGTGAAAAACACTAAAATACCAAGTAATATTATGAACCTTTACAATAAGAACACAAGTTACTTTTAATAAATTTTGCATGGTTTCCTTGACAACAGATAGAATCCACCATACAGAATTCCCAGTTAATGACAAAGGTGGTACAGACCCAGTACGGGAAGGACAACACCATTACCAGTGCAGTAGACTACATGCAGGTAGAGGTAAGTATCCTTGCTGCACAATTTACCTTTTTAAACCTCAGCACTATTGTCCATTCTCGAAATTTCAGGAGTTTCTCTCTTTTATGTTCTCTGTACTTCCCAGCACATATATATGTCATAGTGGAATTGAAGGCAGAGTTTCCTATCATAAACATAATGTATAGTTGCTTTTATTCGCGGGATTTAATTTGGCTTAATCTATCTTAATTTGTCAGGCCCTGGTTTCATCAACGTTCCTTAACTTAAGGAAACTCCTTAACTTAAACATCTCCATAGGAAAGCATTACAGAATTTAAGAGGAAAATCCTTAGTTAAGGAACTTTCCTTAAATTTTGCAATGATTTTCTATGGAGATTTTTAAGTTAAAGAGTTTCCTTAAGTTAAAGAACGTTGATGAAACCGTGGCCTGTTTCTGGCACATTAGCGCAATGATGAATTCACACATCCGTGGTAATTAATGTATAAGAAGTAAATAAAAACTTCAATTAGCACATTTATATTTTAGCGCAATACCTTAAGTGCAAAAACCGCTAGATAATATGAACGAAAATATGAACATTTACAGTATAATATCCTGTAGACGAAAATGTGTATAATGTCTTGCCTTGTTCATGTGAATGAGAAAAAGTGTGTGTGAATTGTGGTCAGTTGTCCTCGCGCCAATCAATGGTCAGAAGGTGCTGGAGTAATGATGGTATTAATACCACTATTCCCTGTGGTCAGTGATGTATTGGTCAGTCTGGGCTGGTGTTAAATCGGCCGTCTCTGTCCAGCCAGACCTCATTACTGGCCTACAGTGCAGTCGGACACCTCTCTATGCTATACTGTAAACATACTTATTATGGTGTGCTCAAATTTTAGCGCATAACTAAATTTAAACAAATAAGCACAATGATGAAGTTGAGCACTAGATAATACTTCTCTATGTTATACAGTAAACATACTTATTTTGGTGTGCTCAAATTTTAGCGCATAACTAAAGTTAAACAAATAAGCACAATGATGAAGTTGAGCACTCGCTAATACTTCCTGTTGGCAGTAATATACCGAAACTGTAATTAGTGCGCTCATAATTTAGTGAAATGCTTTCAGAGCGAAAATTGGTAAAATAAGATTACCGCTAAAATATGTACATTTACAAATCTATGCCCTGTGGCGTATACCTGGTAACTGCCTCACTTTGGCCTCAAACCCACGACCCAATGGTGGAAGTCTAGGGTTAGCAGAATGTCAGACATGTTTACCACTTGACCACCGTGGAATGGTCCCTCTCGTTAAAGTCGTTCATATCTTATGCTATATAACATTTAAGTAATTGTTTGAAGAACTTGAAATTTAGAAATCTTCGAAATCCTTTCACAAAATAGTACTATGTGCTGTCCATTAGCTTCTTTGCATATTTGTATGCCCCTGCTATGAAATGAGGGGGGGGGGCATATAGCATATAGTGTTACCCATGTCTATCCTGTCCGATCCCATGGTAATGTAACCAGCTGGGGGCGAGGGCACTTTTCTATAACATGATCAAGTTCCTGTTACAATATCGAAATGAAATTTAAAAAGTAAACACATATACCAGGTAGTTATCGATATGTATCTAATACTTATATGTTATTTATGATTATCTATACTTGAATTCAGTAAGATGTGTATAAACTGTTTATAACTGTAAGGAGAGGGCGCTCATAGGCTTTGCCTGTTGCCTAATTTATTGTATCAAAGACAATAAATATTCTGAAATGAAATCTTCGTAGACTATCATGGTTTCTTTTATGCGACAGCTTCACTGCTGTGGGGGCGTGAGTTTCGAAGACTACAAGGCATCGGACTGGGTCACTGTCATAGGTAACACAGATGCCGGCCTGGAAGCCAACAGTAAGAACACAGCTCCGCTCAGCTGCTGCAGCAGTTACTGGTACATCAAACCCTCCATAACCACGGACAGCAAGTACTGCAAAATGTACAAGGACAGTGTTCACTCCAGCCAGCGGAACGAACCCACAGACGAGATATACAAAGAGGTAGGTTTTAGTTCACTCTGCGGAACGAACCCACAGACGAGATATATAAAGAGGTAAGTTTTAGTTCAGTCAGCGGAACGAACCCACAGACGAGATATATAAAGAGGTAAGTTTTAGTTCAGCCAGCGGAACGAACCCACAGACGAGATATATAAAAAGGTAAGTTTTAGTTCAGCCAGCGGAACAAACCCACAGACGAAACATATAAAGAGGTAGGTTTTAGTTCACTCTGCGGAACGAACCCACAGACGAGATATATAAAGAGGTAGGTTTTAGTTCAGCCAGCGGAACGAACCCACAGACGAGATATATAAAGAGGTAGGTTTTAGTTCAGCCAGCGGAACGAACCCACAAACGAGATTTATGAAGGTAAGCTTTACTTCAGTCTGTGGAAACCAAACCCACAGACGATATATACAAAGAGGTAAGCTTTACTCCAGTCTGTGGAAACCAAACCCACAGACGATATATACAAAGAGGTAAGCTTTACTCCAGTCTGTGGAAACCAAACCCACAGATAATATATACAAAGAGGTTATGTAAGATTTACTTCAGACTGCGGAACAAACCCACAGAGGAGATATACAAAGAGATCAGATTTACTTCAGACCCACAGACGATATATACAAAGAGGTAAGATTTACTTCAGACTGCGGAAAAAGATATATGAAGAGGTAAGCTTTACTCCAATTTGTGGAATGGTATACACAAAAAGCTAAGGTTCACTTCAGTTAAGAAAATGAACACACAGATGAAATATACAAAACTATAAGTTTTACTTTAGTCAGCGGAACAAGATCTACGAACGGTAAGATTTATTTCAGTCTGCGGAATGGTAACAATATCATGACTAAGTGGCAACATGTAACAATATTATGAATATAAGTAGCAACACGTAGCAGTGTTCTTACTTATAATGCCACTTATTAACCTCACTTGTTTACAAGAAGTAATTATGTCTAGTTTCGACTGTGTTAATAATAATGCTGTAACTATATTTTACAGGGATGTGGAGAAGCTATTGTGAGCTTCCTGAAGGATCAGTTCTTCATCATTTGTGCCGTGGGCATATCTATAGTAGCAGTGATTGTAAGTATAATGTAGATATCGCAACTTACCGTATTCCCTGTAAATAATGCCATGAAAATTGGTACCAAAGTGGGCACTTTATCGAATAACAAAATTAAGATCTGTATGAAAAATGGCAATTTTATAAAGTAAATTTATTTAATATGATGTATTATGACAAGAATGGGTAGTACTCATGATGTGTGACTTTAATTAGAGAATTTGGATTTATCAGATTTTGTTCTTTGAGATTGTAATCAGAATATATGCCCAATTAAACATTTGTATTAAACAGAACATATTTAAGTGTTGATTGTAGACCCTCATCTGGTTGTCCATGACAATGTCTATTTTCCATGATTATACAATCTTAGATTAAATTGTAAACTGGAAAAATTCGCCCTTGTTTAATTTTCGCCCATTTCGTCCAACAATCAGAAACTTAAGCAGAGTTGAGGTAAAACAGCTCCGCCAAAATTAACTTTTGTTTTATTCTTAATTGTTTTCAGGATTAATATTATCACTTTCGTTTAATTTGATTTTACAGTTATTAACCATCGTATTCCTGTCTCTGCTCATCCATTACCTGCGAAGGGAACCCCCGATGTCCATGACGGACGACGTTGTGTATGAAATGGCACGATGCCAAGAGAAGTCGCCATACCCCACTAGGGGTCAGGGCGGACCCTACGCCAATCTCTATAACAACTAACTCAGGACACAACCATCACCATGGAAACAAGAGTTACACCACATTGCAGGCCATTGGTTGTAATCTCTCTTCAATTTTTACATTTTCGTCTTCGAGAGTTGCATCCCTTGTAAGGAAATCGCCTTTCTTAGGCAAGATAGGTTCATGAAAGATTCATTTGACGCTATCCAAGATGGATAGGTTCATAAAAGATTCATTTTACGATATCCAAGGTGAAAAGGTTCACAACAAATTCATTTCATATCCAAGATGGAAGTTATGGTTTTACGTGTTCTCAAGACTTTAATCAGATCAATATGTGAAAGAAATTTAATTGTCAACACATTAGTTCATAAATTAATGTCATAATACGCAATCAAAACTCCCAATTCATGATACATTTATAACACATTGTAATGTATTTATGGTTTGTAAAAAAAGAAAGAAAGAATACTTTCTCACATTGTCATTATGCTTGGACATTTAGCAAAAGCCATTCCATGGTTAACACACCAATTAGGATACATTGGGGACCTGGAGAAATTGGCTTGTTGAAAGCAATGTATAATTCATTATTTATTAAAAGTTTATGTGACAGAGTGTTCAGTCAAGGGAGATTACTATGACTTGTCATATGCGAGATATTTCAATGCTACAGAATGTTTCTATTCAAAGTGTTTTGCTGTATTTGTACCGTACACCTCCATATGTATTAGGTGCTGGAACACTGGTGTTGGATTAATGTATCATCAAAGCCGCATCAAGCAACAATTCATTACATATTTTTTTGAACATTTTATTTATGAATTATGTAAAAAAAAAAAATAATATCCAAGTTTAACTTTCTACATAAACATTGAACGTGTTAAACATTTTGCAATGTTTCAAGACCGACTTGTCCTTTAGTCAAATGAAGACTACAAAACTTGATATTACGTATAAAATCAATACTAAGGGATCTTATAGAAGATATACAAATTCATGCATCACATTTCTGTAGATTTTTTTTTTTTTTTCGTCTTATGAATAAATGACTTGCAGGCTTTCATTTCCTGAAAAAAGAATACAGTTCATGATTTTGATAAGAAATATCTTATTGTAAGTGTTAAAACACTATCCACTGAAAATCTTCATAGTTTCTTTTCGTACTCAAATTGCATTGTGCATTGAAATATCGGAGATTCGTTGGCAGAACGTTCAGTGTAAACTTATGAAACTTAGGAAGGATCAAGAATCTACATAGTTGTGTACTAGGGAAGCAAAAAAATATTAAGGAATTTTTTCATTTTTTTTTTCAAAAGAAGAAAAAAGATTTGTGTTACTAAAAATTCTATTGAAACCCTTTCACCACTAGAGACTCAATGAACTGATCCAGATCAATACATGGAAGGTGTTTACTCCAGTTACGTAGGGGTGAAAGAGTTAGGAATCTGTTCGAGATAATGAATGTGTCAAAACTAAGTAACCTATTCACCTCGTACCGAATTGTCATATTGACAAAAAATTCATTGCGATAGCTTATCATGGCAGCGACTGTGGCCTGTTGGAATAACTCATTACATGCACAGTTTTAGAAGCGGTTCTTTTTTGGTCGTACTCTTGTCAGTGTTAGCTTCTGTGTTAGTGGAGTCTGAGGAACAATTCCTGTTCATATTCATGTTTCTATTTTTCTTCATGTTGATTAAATAAATAAAGACTGTTAAGAAAGCATATTAAGTGATTTTTATGAAGTACAATTAACTAAATATTCGTTAAAAGATCTGAGAATTCTATTTATTTCACAACGACATTGAATGTCTGAACGTCAAGTTGACGTATTTCTTGTTAACCCTACTATTAAGTGTTGTACACTATTAAACCATTATCGTGTTGTTAGCTCACCTGGCCCGAAGGGCCAAGTGAGCTTATGTGATGGTGCAGCGTCCGTCGTCCGTCCGTCCGTCCGTCCGTCCGTCCGTCAACTTTTTCCTTTAAACGACTTCTTCTAAAATACTGAAAGGCCCAGTGACATGAAATTTGGCTGGTAGATTTCTTGGAAGGAGCTGAACAAAGCTTGCGAAAAAAAATCACTTTGACCTAATTTCAAGGTCACAGGGGTCAAAAATGTCGAAACCTTCAAACAACTTCTTCTAAAATACCGTCAGGCATAGAGACTTCATATTTGACCAGTAGCTTCCTTGGATGAAGCCAAATAAAGTTTGCGAAAAGAAATGACCTTGACCAATATTCAAGGTCACAGTGAGGTTAAATCTATTTTAACCTTTAAACGACTTCTTCTGAAATACAAAAAGCCCTAGAAACATGGCATTTGGCTGCAAGGTTCCTTGGATGAAGCCCAACAAAGTTTGCGAAAAAAAATGACCTTGACCTATATTCAAGGTCACAAGGGTCAAATCTGTTAAAACCTTCAAACGACTTCTTCTGAAATACCAAAAGACCTAGAAGTATGATATTTGGCTGAAAGGTTCCTTGGATAAAGCCAGACAAAGTTTGCGAAAAGAAATGACCTTGAACTATATTCAAGGTCACAGGGGTCAAATCTGTTAAAACCTTTAAACGACTTCTTCTGAAATACCAAACGCCCTAGAAGCATGATATTTGGCTGCAAGGTTCCTTGGATGAAGCCCAACAAAGTTTGCGAAAAGAAATGACCTTGACCTATATTAAAGGTCACAGGGGTCAAATCTGTTAAAACCTTTAAACGACTTCTTCTCCAATACCAAAAGCCCTAGAAGCATGGTATTTGGCTGAAAGGTTCCTTGGATGACGCCCGACAAAGTCTACGAAAAGAAATGACCTTGACCTATATTCAAGGTCATAGGAGTCAAATCTGTTGAAACCTTCAAACGACTTCTTCTGAAATACCAAAAGCCCTAGAAGCATGATATTTGGATGAAAGGTTCCTTGGATGAAGCCCCACAAAGTTTGCAAAAAGAAATGACCTCGACCTATATTCAAGGTCACAGGGGTCAAATCTGTTAAAACCTTCAAATGACTTCTTCTGAAATACCAAAAGCCCTGGAAGTATGATATTTGGCTGAAAGGTTCCTTGGATGAAGCCCAACAAAGTTTGCGAAAAGAAATGACCTCGACCTATATTCAAGGTCACAGGGGTCAAATCTGTTAAAACCTTTAAGCGACTTCTTCTGAAATAACAAAAAACCCAGAAGCATGACATTTGGCTGAAATGTTTCTTGGATGAAGCCTGACAAAGTTTGCGAAAAGAAATGACCTTGATCTTTATTTGCCTAGAGACATGACATTTGGCTGGTAGCGTCCTGGGATGAAGCCAAACAAAATTTGAAAATGAAAATGATGTTGTCTTATAAGGTCACAGAGGTAAAATATGTTTAAATCTTAAGATGTTCTTCTAAATGTCTTACATTAAAAGATTTTAAGGGACTTTAGGGTTACACTATAATATAAGTCTGAAATTGATACCAGGTGAGCGATGCAGGCCCATTGGGCCTCTTGTTTTAATAAAAAAAATATATATAATATGTCTTAATTATGACATTATATCAAAATTTGTAATGGATGATGTGGTGAAGAGATATTTGTAAAAGTTGATGTCAGGATTTATTCATTATTGTTGCTATCATGACTTGTCATACTTATGCTTCACCTAGATCATGTTAGCGACAATTTTTTTTTTTTTTTGCGAAATGTACAGTGTATAACAAATAATATCCGAAATTATCCCCAAGTTGATGTCATTCCTATGTTTATCTCATAATTTGCCAACGTTTTCTGTACATTGTTTTGCGTAAAAAAAAATAGATACAACAGCTTTCATTTCAAAAGGCCATTCTCAGAACTTTGAATTGGCTATATATATATATTATAACTCATCTTATTAATGATTGTACGCAAACTTTTTCGTATTTGTTGGATCCTGATACAATGTTTTTTGTAAGCCATGACCTTGTTTGTGACGATATGTAGATTCTTATGACGTGTCTTGATTGCTAGTCTAGTCTCGCCCGCCATTTCTGCAGACAATTACCCTACTTGTTTGGTATATAAACAATGAAAAGATCAGGATGTGTTGCAAATTGCTTGTGTTATAATCTTCACCTATTCTTACAGCAGTTTGTGTTTTTCATGCTTTGTACTAATACAAATTTGCCCTCGTTAATGACGAGTGATTAAGGTTAATTTAAACTCATTCACCCCTGAAATTTGATAATGGACTATTCCAACCTTTGAATTGGAAGAGTTCAAATGTGTCTTCAAGGGTAAATGAGGATGAACTAAAAGTAGATCAAGGTCAAGCTTTTGTGGGTAGAACGTGGTGTGGAAGTTGTTAACGTCCATCTTGTTTCCGTGGATACTGTTCAGCAGAGTTTATATATATTGCTGTCCAATCATTCCCCAATCATTTGTATACCGTAACTTCACCTTTTGTATATGATGACTTTGTCCGAATGGTTCTGTGTCTCTGACCTGCTAAATACTGGGACGGCTTGCCAGGGAGTGTCTCACCAGCGAGCCGTCGCAATATTTAGCTGGTCGGAGAGTCAGAACCCTTCGGACTAATGTTCACTTGGCCTTTCCCTTCCCTTTGCCACAAGATTTATACACTCAACACCTTACTGATCCCTAATGGGATGAATCGGCTGCCTGAATTTAAAAATTTTATTGTAAAAAAAATGTACATTTCCAGATGTTTTTTTAACAAAATTCTGTTGTGACCAGGTTAGTGAATTTTGATGTTTCAATGTAAAATTAACAATAGGCTATGATTTTTATCATCTCGCTGTGGAAAAAATGTTGTAACAGTTATCAGCCAAGGTTTTAGGACATGCTCTAATTTAGTATAGATAAGGTAGCTGATTGCTGTATTCTTGTGTTATTCCTCATTATGTGCTGTGTCTGTCTTCCGTAATACTGTACAAGCTGGAATTTTCAAGATGCTGATATATGCTCACAATTTTTTCGGGTTGAGTGAATTTGATAGCCTAAAAATAGTACTGGGTAGTCTGTCGGTGAAATTTTATACAAACAAAAATGTAAAATATGAAGATGTCATTAATTTATCAACTGAAAAAATTTCCTGACCATTGTCACTTTAACCATCTCACCCCCTCAGACCATTATGAAATCCTCCTGATCAATACACAGTAGAGTCCACTACAGTAACATGGGGGGAAGGATTATTTAAAAGAGTCGTAATGTGAATATTTTCTGCAAATGAGAATTTCATCTTTTACAGTTTAACTTAGTAAGGCAGACTATTGAAGTCTTGATTTGCCCAGTTAATGATAGAGATACAAAGTACTTCTATTATAGGGGAATGGTATATGTATGTTTATATATTGATGGGACAGTGTTAGGAATGATCATGCTCAGGAGGCCACTTTCTTCTTTTTTTTTTTCAATTTTTAGTACATTTTAGAAAAGAATCTTCACCATTATTTTTCCTAACTGACTACACTGACATCTAGCAAGGTAAAGCAAGAGGATGCATATCGACACAAATTTGATCAGGGCCACAGATGCTCAAACAATCCACTCCAGTCTCAACCAAAACAGGCTACTACAATATTGTATATGTCCTCTGATAAGCCCAGGGGGCCCACATATATAATCTCTGACTGGAAATTTGAGGTTGGGCTTATTACAGGACACTGAAAAAGTAAGGTGGTTGGACACCTGGAGGTTGTCTGACCTCCAGGGGTCAACACATCTAATGTCTGACAGAAAGTAGGGGTAGGGGAGTGGGGGGTCTTATTACAGGACACTGAAAAAAAGTAATGGAAGTGGGGAGGGGGGGGGGGGGGTCAGCCTTCCAGGAAAGTATGATTGGTTAAGGCAGGGTGGGCTTATTACAGAACAAACTTGAAAAGAAAGCTTCAGCTAGATTTTCTTCTTACTGTAATAGATATATGTGGGCTTATTACCAAGCATGGGCTTATTGCAGCATAAATACCATAATAATGTAGTTGTGTAGCAGGTGCCACCTCACAGTAAATAAGGTTTATTATCCTGTTGCTAGAGATACTTGGGTGAAGAGCAAGACTTTGGGAGATTGTAGTATATTCTTTGGTGGTTGTGGTTTGTAGGGATTCAAGCACAAGGGAAAATACTCATTTGAAATGAAATTTCAAAAACTTATGTGCAAAGGTTGTAATTTAGTTCTGATTACATCCATGCTCTCACTAAGTTTTGAAATGGAAAGTTCACTTGAAAAATAGCTGCTAAAATGTTCACATGTTATCATAATGGCTGGAAGTAAATCTAGAAATCATTTAGGCATGTATTTTGGAAAAGATACCCATTTAAGAATTAATGAATACGGGCTAATTTTCCAGGCAATGCCTTTCAAAGAGAACACCGACTGTTCTGATATATAATCATGGAAAGGACGCCTTACCTGGTACTTGTAAAAATCTGAGTTATTTGAATGAAATCCTTTTGTCCAAGAATTTGTTGTGTAATGGATGACGTAAGAACTGGTTCGAGATTAGAAAAGCATATCAACCATGTATATGGTGGAACGTTAAGATACAACCTCTCGACTGCAATTTGGTTTAGAGAGTAGAGTGCCATTCCATCTATAGCTTGTCAAAGTTTTGTAGGTATATAGCTGTAGATTTTAGAAAGCCTTTTCATCTTGAATCATTTTGTACTGTTTTACTTTTTAATACACTTGTTTTGATAAAAAGCATTAAGAATGCATTGTGTTGTGTATATTGTTTTTTTGTATGGTTCAATGTTTTTGTTGGAGACACATATTTTCTGATATGGTCATGTTTGAATGTATGTGTGAAATTCTTCCCCAAGTCAAATGTATATAAGTTACCAATAAATTTCCACTTTTGTTGGTTATTTCCCTTTTTAGTCTTTGGAGAAAAAATAATTTGTAGATTTTAAGTTTGCATATCAAAAATAATCATTTTAATAATTTATTGTATGCAGTAATAACTAGTGTACTGATATAGTAGCCATAGTTCAGCAGTAGTGGATATTTATATCTAAATTATTCAGTTGAAAGGTTTGGGGGAATGTTGCAATAATAGTTACTGTATTCAACCTAATAAGCGCAATGTCTGCTTACAAAAACACAACAAGGGCTGTGCTACATTGTACAGGGAAAAGTTTCCATGAATGGGGGGGATTTTTCTGGAACAGAGTCTAAATTCTGCTAAAAAATCAGAGATTGTATTCAATTTGGCAGTTCAGCAAGGGTAGGACTTTTATTATAGGTTTTGATTAATGCAAACGTCCTCTTTCTCTGAAAAAGGTTTGGTTACGCTCTTAGGCGCATGTGCACTTATTGGGACGAATACCTGTTTTAGACAACTGACGTAATAAGATCCAAAATTTGGCCTGTCAAGTTTACATTATCTGTAATCTAATCAGTTTTGGAAAAATTTCAGAATTTTTTTTCCTTAGTGATTTCATGTTTAAGGGAAATAATGTCAAAGGAAATTAGAGGAAAAAATTATCTGTTCATTTGAATTGTAATTATTGAATTTGAAATGTAGGAAAATAAGTTCCGGATATTGATATGGATATTTTGTTCTCCTTGCATGAGCAAACTGAAATTTATTGCGCAAAATGATTTTAACTTGCGTCTTCCCTGAAGATGCATTTGAACTCTCCCATTTTGAAGAATGGAAGAGTTCACTATGAAATTTCAGGGTTAAATGAGTTCAACCAACATTACTTAGAAAAATGAGTTAATGTTATGTAGTGTATTTACTCTGATTGGACGTTTAGTCGTAGGTTAAAAGCTTTCGTACTACCAAGATCAGTTTTGGATTTTAAGATGCGTAGTTGTCAGATAAAGTTTGTTTTAAGTCAGTATTTGACGCCTTTGTAGGTTGTCTGAGTAATTATAGTTTTATTGACTGGGAACAGTTGTACTGTTTGTATATATGTCAGTTGTAGCTTATAGGTTGTTCATAGACTGTGAGATAAATTAATGTGAAGAAGGCGAGACGAAATCTTTTATGTTTTACGTCAGTATTTGACAACTTTGTAGGTTGTCCGAGTAATTAGTTTTAATGAATGGGAACAGTAGTACTGTTTGTAAATGTCAGTTGTAGCTTATAGGTTGTTCATAGACTGTGAGAAAATTCACTTAAAGAAGGCGAGACGAAATCTTTTTATTTTTTCAGTCTCGGTGTGTGAGTTGATTTTGAATTAATATGTTGTGTTAAGAAAATTTTTCTGTATTTTTCTTTATTTTCTAAGAAAAATATTCATGCTATATATAGGTAGTATAATGTTATATTAACTTTTTAAATCAGTAAGTTTTACATTTGTGAAAGAACCATTCACATTTTATCATCTATTAATTTTCATTTCATTTCGTGTATACATACATATTGTAATATGTAATTTCACCTCCCCATAATAACAAATAAATTATATATATTTTAGGTGTTTCATTTGATATCATTTTAAAGTAAGTCATATTAAACCATGTTATTGATATTTCCGAACATTTATGTTGATCATGTGACATGTGCGTTAATGTCAAATCGGAGACATTTATAAACGTATGTCTACATGTATGGTACATTGTAATTGTTTAGTCCCAAATATTTGTTTTTAAACCATTTGCTGGGCTTCAGCAGATGACATTATTTATTTTAAGACATAAAACAGTAGGTACATCAAAGCAAAACAAAATTTCGGGGTCGGAAATAATTTCTTTAAGGATCCATGTACCACTGCTAAAAATTCTCAATAGAAATGTTGTATGACAAACAATAAAAATGGAAAAAAATGTGATATAATCAACAGCATTGTTTTTATTGTTAAAAAAATTGACAGTGCTAGACGGGGTTTTGAACCCAGGACCACAGATGGTTAGACTATCGCCCTAACAGTCAACAGAAATGCTCTCTGACCCAACTGTGAATGGGAGGTAGCAAGTCAACAGAATTACACTGGCCCAACTGTGCTACAGTAAATAAAAAAAAAAATTATTAAAGGGAGGTAACTGGTCAACAGAAGTGTCCTCTCCCGTTGTGGCATATTTATATCAAAAATGAAATTAAGGGGAAATAATTAGTCAAAGGAAGTGTTTAGACCCAACTTTGCTGTTGGTATATCTAAAAGGAAATTAAGGGGAGGCAATTGGGCAATAGATTTTCCTGGCACAATTAACTGCATAGCAAAACTGAAGTTAAAGGGAAGCTACTCTCAGTACGTGGGACAGCGATCCTGAGGGAATTTAAAGGGAGATTACTGTGTAAAGAAAAAAAAAACCAGCGTATTGGGACTTAGGGATCCTGAAGGAAATTAAGAGGTTACTGTAAACATAAGGAAAAGAAACCATGCACTGCAGTACTTGGGACAGGCATCCTTAAAGTTAGTTAAGTGGCAGTAACATCATAGAGGGAAATGCAGTGGGACAGGGATCTTTAAATAAGAGATAAAAATCAATGACAGAGTTTCAACATTAACAATAACCTGAGTTGGCTGTTTATCTGTAAATGAGTCTGCAAATTTTATTATACAGTTGTACATGATAAGGATTCCACTCCTGCTGAAAAATATAGACCTTACCTTTATTTAGTGGAAGTCTTTTTGACCTGCATAATTTAAATTGGCAATACCTTTCAAAAGTAATTTCAGAAAAGAAATGTATACCCTTGCGAACTTTTATGAAAAATATATCTATGATGAAACAATTAAAAAAAATAAATTGTTGTGGGAGTAAATTGCATCCAAACAAATTAAACACAATAAAACCAAATAATATTGATGTCTAAACCAACTTAAGGGCAGGTATATTACGTAACTGTGTTTGGCTTGCAGTGATTGAGACAAATTAGGGGGGCCTTTAAAAAAATCATAACTGTGGAATAGAAATAAAAATTGTTGCCTCCTAAACCTCTTCATAACTGCTTCCTTGTGAAAAAAACCCTTCATTCAGCGTAACTGTATAAAAAATAATTAATTGTGTAATCAAAATCTTGTGTATGAAGGGTAATTTATAATCCCATATTAAATTCACAAACATGCTCATAAACACAATAATTAGGTCCTAACCCTGAATCACAGTATGTTGTTGATAATTGTTAGATAATAGAAGAAAAAACCCTGGCCTTGCCAGATATCTCTTATTTATTAGTTCTAATTACTATTGACAAGACCCTGTGCCTGATAAATGCTTCAAGTGTAATATTATACACATGTGTTGTCAACATGTATCAGGTTGTTTGCTTTATGTGTGGAAAATTTCAAATTCGATAAGACGAATATAGTATTTTTACAATTTGTATGGATATTAAATTTCCATGTGTTGTCAGTATACACAATAAAAATGTGAAATAAAATAAAAAGTTGTTGTTCTTCATTTTGTTATGAAAGGTCAAGAGAGGTTCCGAATTTACTGTTGTGGAACTCTTCACACTGGAAAACACGAACGCCTTCATTCGAGATAATTATAACCTATTCACATGTGTAATTAAGTTTGTGCAAAAAAAAGCACTTTCTGTGATATAGCATGGAAGTAATGGGGAAGTATGATATTTTTTCAAACTTTGTTTACATTCTGTTCTGAAAAGTTATGAAAATTGAGCCTCAAAATTGATTACGAAACACTTTGGAACATTGGTTACGAAATCAATTTTTACGGCGGGAAAATCGCGTAGTGGAAAACACAACAGTAGACAGAGGTAAGACTTGTCCAAAGGAAGGAAAATGTCGACTAGACGCAGTACCCGTACAAAACGACCTCTTAATCAGACGGAGGAACATGAAATATCGAGTATGAAACGGAGAAGGGTGAGGAAAATTATTAATTCTATGCATTGATGTAAAGACGATCGAGATTGTTGAAAATAGTCTATTTAGGAAGTGAATGCTGGCATAGATGCAGAAGAAGTTGTATGAAACCCATTTTCAATATATCATTTCCACAAATTACAGTTTTTACCAAAATCAAAGAGAACACCTCTTAAACCTTAATTAATTTATTTTGAAGGAAAATGTGGTAAAAACAACTTAATTTTGAAAATTTTAGTTCAATTCACATCTTATCCACATACGTGTACTTGCCAACTTTTTGAAATTTCTAAGGGGGATTATGCGTGCACAGAATTTTAAGAGTAAATAATGTGTATGTATCATTTCCAGTGTTCGCCCATTTCACGTATAGTATATTGTTAGTTTAAGTTATTGTATCATCCTTGTCTCAAGGCCTTTTATTTTTACTGTAACACTCTGGAAAGGTGGAAAATGCATGGGTACACATTAAAGTGAAAACTTAACTGATTTGAAGTGGTTAAACTTTAAACCAGAAAGTATAAAGGCAAATCTAGATAAATACTAACATTGTACTTAAACTGACTAGTAAAAATGGTATATATACATGTACTTAGGTAAAGGAGGAGAAATCTGTAAGTGGTCTAAAGATCAAGGAGGAAAAGATACCGCTGCAAGAGGTCGAAACAAACCAACAAAGCTCATATACAGTAACAAAGATAGAACCCATGTTATTGACAAACCAGGAACAAGTAGGAAAAGTAAAGACGGAGCCATCATCACAGTCCAGTGACGAAGAAGACTTGCACGATGAGGTATTATATTATGTGAATGTGTAATAGGAAAAGTGATAAAGTTTGTGCCATCACATCATCACTAGGACTCGAACCCACTACCCTTGGCTTTATTGCCCGATGCTCTACCGACTGAGCCAAAGGAAAATTCCTTACAGCTCACGGTTGAAAGGCAACCTATTCATTGGACATCTTTTACATATGTAACATATTTATATTATCATAACTTAATTTATAATAACTTTCACAAAGTAGTTTTAGTAATAAAATTAGTGAATGGAACAATTCGAAATTCAAGATAATGTTTAACACAATAATAAATTACCCCTGAATTTTCGTGATGAACAATTTCAACCTTTTTGACTTTGGAGAGTTCAAATGTCTTCAGAGATGAATGAGTTAAACTTATAACTATGTAATCATGCCTGGGTGATCGGGTGGTGCAGTGGATAGCGCACTTGGCTTTCACCAAGGCGGCCGGGGTTCGATTCCCTGACCGGACGTGAAAAGGTATTGGTGTCACCAGCTGCCCGACCACGTGGGTTTTCTCCAGGTACTCTGGGTTCCTCCCACAATAAGACCCTTCGCACGCTAACATCTGGGCCAAGAGTGATTAATATAAGTTGTATAATTTATAACTTGTTTCATAATTGTTGTAAAATAAATAAAGTTTATATTTTTTATATGACTGGAAAAATGCATGACCAGAGTTTGAACTTAGGACCTTCTAAACAGACACTCGACCAATTGAGCTATATATCTGGTCGTCGACAATCTACCCAGTTTAACTTCACTATATTCTCTGAGTCTTCTTCCTAAAAAAAAAAAAATATTCATAACCCAGGTTTTGGGTGTCCCTTATTAGCTATATAACGTACACCAAATGCTTGAAACAAGAGTTGGTCAGTGGTCAGTAGTGGCCAGTACAGTCACCACTGTAACAGAAGAAGGAAAATGTACAGCCAAACCGGGACTAGAGGTGTCGTGTTGTGAGATGTGTAGAATGTATTGCGATTTATATTGCAATGCAGAGTGAATTTATCGGGATATGTATCCCAGTATTTGTCTCCGGGTAAAAAGATGTTTATTTCGAGTGCCGCCAATCATTCATTATGAAATTTCAATCAATTCCCACCACTATGCCTAGTAATAAATTTGTTTTTATCACACAAGACAAAAATTTGTTTCAATCTTTTTAAAAACGAAGTTATGATACAGTAGAACCCCACGTACCTACTTGAACTTGTAGGCACCTAATCAATAGTTTGAGGAATACATGGTGTTCTATTAATCAGAAGTTACATGTAGTTAAATATGAACAAACTTGGTCAAACCAAACAAACTGTTTGATGCAGTCTGTGACATAATCACTTTCAAGCACTAGTCCAGGGGGGGGGGGGGGTCCGGACAAGCCAAATGCAGTGTTTATTATAATAAATTCATAAATAAAAATTCAAGAAATTTCCACTACTCGAAACCAAACTTTACTAGTCGTGGGCGTAGGTCGACTAGTGGCTAACGTCGCAGACTGTGTATCAAGGGTATTTGAGTAAACTGAGTTCAAGTAAATGGGGTTTTATACTGTACTACAGACTTATAGACTATGTCTTTATACAAATTCTGGTAAGTGATACAGTTAAAATGATCCTTGTTTCAGGATGGAATCAGCACCTATGAGAAGAGAAGGCTGCAGAACATCAAAGATAATGCTGATTTTTTCTCCAAACTGGGAATAACAGAGGTACTAGAATTTGTTTTGTAACATATTTTTAAATCTGGCACTGAAGTGATTCATCAAAATGTATCGTATCATTAAAAATTATTGTTTATTGTATCGGATTACAACACACCAAGGTTTTGTGTATATTGTTTGATGTCCACTGTGCAGAAGTCTGTACAACTCTTGAATATGCCATCGAAAACAGCAGTCAGAGTGACTAGCCCAGATAACAAGTTCATAGTGTCGGAAAATCGGTTAAAATTCCAACCAATCATCTGTTTAAATTTGTTCGTCCACCTGTTTCGAAAAATTGATTATTTCAGTAATCAGTTTAATAATTAATGTTGGATCCCGGATATTTTAGCATTTTGACAATGGATTCGACACTCACCATGTGATGAATAGGTTGACATAATAAGATGATATTACTATACAGAAGAAAAAGAATTTTTACAAAAAAAATTGTTCTAATATATGTCTTTACAGGGCTCCGAAGCAGTAATAAATCTAAAATTTTCTTTATTTTGATCAAAATACCCTGTTTCATGTATGACAGATTAATCAAATCATCAGAAATCGTAATTGATTACCTCATCAGAAGAGGGTCAAGTACTGATTAATCGATTATATCTGATTACTACAAGTTCATAAAAAGATTGTTTTGTTTGCATTTATTGTGATACACTTAAGTGTTAGAATTATCAACAAATAACTTGTTCATTTATTGCCGTTGTTTGGTTGCAATGAATAATTGTAAAATGAACTTTTCCACTGCAACTGCCAATAGAAAATTAAAAAAATAAATCTAGTACTGTTCAGTAGAGGGGATTTTTTTTTTACCATTATACAACAGCTATATAATTATGTTTCATATTATTTCTCAAATTGCTTGTTTCAGATGAAAAATGATTTAAAGCCGCCCCCAGCTAAACTGAAAGCATCCAGTAGAGGTCTGAAAAAGTAAGCGGATATCAAACTAAATTGTATATCAAAGTTGTGGGAACCTGATCAATAGTTAGAGGAATGAATGGTATTCCACTTGATCCAAGATTGGTTGAATATGTATGAACTCAGTCGGAACCAAATAAACTGTTAGGCGAATGAGGGGTATTCGAGTAAACCGGGTTCAATTATTAAAGTGGGGTTTTACTGCACTTCAAACAAACAAGGTCTTTGACTTATACAAGTCCAAAGTACGAGAATCAAATGTAATATAGAAGAATTAAGCTGGCTTTCATTAAGAATAGAAGTAATTCCCTTGTTTGTTGGAATACCAAGAGAAAATTTCCTTGTTTGTTGGAATACCAAGAGAAATTCCACATAGTCAGCAGGTTACCAAATACCTTCACATGTCCGATTGTGGGAATTAAACCCTGACTGCCTTGGTGAAACGGGAATTTCACTATCCACTGTGCATTCTGACCAGTTTAGACAAAAGGAAGCAATACTAATTGACAAGATGAGGACAACAAGGTGATTTCTAAAGTACATTGTATTATTAAATCTTTCTTAATGCCATAAATAGGAGGATGGTTAATATGACAGTTATTTTTAGGGAGAAGCCGCCCCCACCGCCACGGAGAGTAAGTCTGCGTCTCCTGAGAGTGGACCCGAGTGGCAATTCACTGCCACCCATTCCCGTCATACCAGAACCTGTCAACGAACATGTAAGTTATTTTGACTTTTATAGCAAACCTTTTTAACATTCAAAAAGTTCTGTTTATTATATTTGTTTTAGTTCACTGTTATATGTATTAGACATTACCCATTCCCCCCTGAAATTTTATATGAACTATTCAAACCTTTGAATTGGAAGAGTTCAAACATGTCTTCAGGGGTGACTGAGTTAAAGTAGCAAATTGCATATTATTGTATAATTGGTAAAAAATTGTAAAGGAACATCGGTTGAAATCATAATCACAAACTGACTCGATAATAGATTCAAATATTCAGTTATGTTATGACTTTTAAATTGTATGTATCCTGCAGTTCTAGATATTTAATTATAAGTAAATAATGCATTTTATGTTTGATACCGATTTCTGTGTATTTTTTAAGTGCAAAAATAATACGATATCTATCTATGAATCTGTTGGTTCTCTACTTAACCCTTTGCCCCATGTAAGCGCCTCTCGACGCCCCCGCACCATCTCAATGTAAGCGCTTCTCGACGCCCCTACACGATCTCAATGCAAGCGCCTCTCGACGCCATGTTGACTAGTGATTTCTATTTGTGTATATCACATGATCGAAAAGCGCCACCTATATTGAGACTTTGACGTCATAAATAAAAATAACCCAGGCTTGTAACCAATGAAAAATCGGCATATGTTTACTATAAAAAGATTTGAGGAATTACCGCAGAAAGTTGGGGTCACACATGCCGCTGACGGCGGACATGTTAGCGATAAACAGACACGGCATGCTTCAGTTGAACGTGTGTTTTCAGACCGTTTTTGTAATTAATGAAAGACAGTTTATTCAACTGATTTAGAGCTGAAGTCATGCAATTACGGACACTGATAATCAAGATCTTTTATCGGGAAAATCACAAAGAAAGGATGATTATTCACGACTGGGTTTGAAGTTGCCGTACCGCCGCCATTACTGTACAGCCTGGCAGAGCTTTAGACTGAAGCAGTGAGTTTCAGTGTTAATAACGATGTTTTTATGAGAGAGTCGGTAGCTTAACTTCATGCGAAACTTCTATAAAATTAATTCCAAACTAAGTTTTCCATTTTGAATTGTCTTTTAGTGAAAACAAACGATTTATTACCGCAAGATGTAAACCTGTTTATATGAGCCGGCGGACAGAAACCGAAAGAAGAAATAACGCAAGACGGAGTCGGAAATAAAAATATTTTTCCGATTTAATATACGCTGAATATACATCACATTCGCGATACATTAAGATATTAATACAATATTGAATCATTGTGATTTTTATCGTTGAAAAAACATCGTGTGAATTGGCTTTTAGGCTACTGTTTCCAGATCTAGAATCAACATTTTCCAAGCTTCTGACTGACAAAATAAACAATATTGGATTGATAAAAAACTAATTACACATGAATAAGATAATGATTATTACACTTTTAAACCTTTCATAAGAAATATGTCCATAAATGAATTTTTTACATAAAATACTGATGAGGCACATTGTTATGTTTACTGTTAAATATCTTAATCATGGACATTGATATTGAGACCCCTGAATGTAATTATTTACTGACGGACATCATGCGGGCAAAATATGATTTTACATCGATTAGAAACCAATTTGAAATTGATATTTTTGGTATGTAATGTGTATGAAGGAACAGTTGACCGCCTGGAACTTTTTCAAGTTTAATTCACTGCTAAACAACAAACAAAAAACAACAACAAAAATATTATGAGAGACAATTATTGTTTTTGTTTTCTAATTTTTACCAAACAGGCTTTAAATGTGATTTTTTGACACTTCAATATTTGTCAAATTTTCTTGGAAAATGCACCAAAGTAAACTTTGATTAATTCTGAATATACTTCATTACAACAAAATTTGTCAAAAATAAACAGATCAGCTTCAAAAATCAACTTTAAAGTTGAACACTTCATCACTGTAAAATTCAACAAAATGTGCCATTGAGATGGTGCTCTGAAATGGCTGATGCTGCAACAATGTTCACAACGAACATTGTATGTTTTCTTCAATGATGCACAGAGCTGTTTTTCATAAGCTTGCATGTGGCAAAGGGTTAAATGTACAAAAAAATCTATAATCAGATGTTTGAAAAATTGATAAAAAATTTGCCCTATCAGCAAAGAAAACCAAACGGTCCACTGGAGATGAAAGAAAACTTACTGAAGGAAGAAAGTTTGGAAGATCACAATGAGCTGATGACAAAATTGAAAAGACTGGTGCAAAAGGGGCCACAAACGAAGGGAGACAACTCCAAAAACACCACCACTGTCGGTACAAAGTAAGAAATAACTGATTTTCTCGCAAAAAATGTTTATATTACAGGTCACGACCAGTTATCGTGGAACTTTAAAGTGAAGGCTGCCAAATTTAACACCAATTGAGATATATTGCTTTTGCAGAAATTGCATGTATATATTATATCAACATTTTTCTGAATAATCAGAAATAAAATGAGACCAACAAAGAACAATATCCAAAAAATATTTATCAGACAGTTACATTGAATATGGACAAAAAAAAGCATTCTGTAATTGGATTAATTTGCTGTTGGGGTGTTTGAAACATTGGGAAATGCTGATTCCATTACAAATGAAGTTAATATGATTAAATTCATTAAAATTTTGTAGAACGACTGAACAGTTCATGCGAGATTTTAGTAAGATGCAGATCACAGCAGAAAGAGTTGCTAAGGTGGTGCCGAACCGAGTGTTTTCTATAGACATTCATCCTTCGGAGGACAGGGTACTGGTCGCCGCCGGGGACAAGTGGGGAGCTGTGGGACTTTGGGACGTGGTAAGTGACTCTGGCCATGTTTTGGGACTTACAGATTATGTGTGGGTTCCTTGTGACTTTATATCAGTTGGTTACCCTTTTAGGATGTTACTTAGGGACATGGTTAGTTGTTTGGGTCTTGGAGTGTATTTGGGACTTTGGGACATGGTAAGTTGCTGGAATCATAAAGAGTATTGGTTTTATTACATTATTAAACCGTAAATTGTTAAGGTCATGGAGTGTAATTGGATTCTGTGACATGGGGTTAGTGGTTGAGGTTATGGAGTGTATAAAGACTGTTGATCATGGTTATTGATTGGAATAATAGGTTGTTTTAGGATTCTGGGACATGTTTAGTCATTTGGATCCATTAATGTTTTGAGCCTAAGAGACATGCTTATTTTTTGCATTGGAGGAGTGTATTGGGACTCTGGGACACAGTTAGTGAACTTGAATAGCCATCTGTTGTGTCCTTGCCTTGAACTTATAACTATTGTTTTTTCCACTAGGAGCCCGGCCGTGAACACTTGACGGACGGAGTTCTAGCCTACACGCCTCACTCCCGCCCTGTAAACTGTCTACGCTTCTCACCGTGGAATTCTGCTCTTCTCTACTCAAACAGTTACGATGGGACGTTGCGTGTTGGAGATCTCCAGAAGGAAGTATTTGACGAGGTAGGTTGTTATTTAGGAAGTCCAATTATTCATGTAAGTCAATTTAATACAAAAAGTCACATTTAATTGTAGTAATTTCTCCTCACTTGTCTCAAGGCATTCAAATTAAAGGCCCAATATATGTAATTTTTGGCAAAATTTGAAACCGAAATCAAGCCTAATAACTTATTATCTTTATAGATTTAGCAAAGAAAAACTGATATCAGAAATATTCAAGAAGCATTCTTACGCGGTTACCGGTACAGCAACAGTTGAAACTCGGTATTTGTAAACACGCGTCCATTCTGAACTGTCTTCTACCTTTGGTTTGTTGTTGAAGTGGGCCACACCTGAATTATTTTCAATTCTTTGGATTTTGTTGTCAAAAGTTTTTTATTAGTTACCGCTCAGGTTACTGGTACTTCGTTGAAGACTTATTTTTGTTATGTTATCAACTGGATTTTTTTTCATAATTTTTTAGAATCCCTAAAAATTTCCTGAAGTTACGTATATCGGGCTTTTAAAGAGGCATCACGGTAAAACTATATTTTTTTATGCTTATTTAGAATTATTGTATATATGAATTAAATGTATACTCTTGTGGAAAATTAATGGGCGATTTACGCTGAAATATGTTCTCAAAAATTGTAATTAATAATTACTTTTGAACAGAATTCCATAAATATTGAAATAATAGTTTAATTCTATTCGGCATACTATAAATGCATGCTTTCATAGTCAAATACTTCTTATCATTCTAAAACCATGAACAATCTTCATATAAGAATTATATGAAATTGTAATGATTTTTGAGTATTTATATACTGTACATCATTCACTGTAAAGATAAAGATCTACAACACAATATGCATCATGCTTTTGAATCATTACTTATTGAAAATGCCAAGAAAACATTGTCTTCTGTCAATTTCTAAACATGAATGTAAATTAGTGCTGCTCCAAGCTTCCCAATGAAGCAGGTTTTTGTTGGAGTCTGGAAGCTAGGGTAGAAAAGTCTTTTCTGGGCACTCATCAAGGGTCTGCTTGAACTGAAATGCAGAAAAATAAAAACAAAACCACTTGAATTTCAATTTTGTTGTAATTTAATGAAATTTTCATTTAAACCTATATATCCTTATTTCAAAGTTTTATATTTAAAATGAATATAAAACATAATAAAATTTGTTCTTTTCCAGAAAATGTTTAGTTTATTATACTATTTCCCCAAAACATTTATTTTGGACATTGGCTGGACTTTAGTTTTCAGTATTTTCTTTTTTTTTTCTTCATATGGAACTTGCCCAAATAAATAATTAACTCATTTCTCAATGATGACACTATAAACAAAGATAATATTGTGTTCATTGGAAACATAAAGTTATTTTTTTCAAATTGCATTTAAAAGTATTTTCAACACAGCGAAATGAAATATGGACCAGTTTCATGCCTTTTATTATCTGACTAACCATTACAATGTATTTCATCTTCTTCGAGAAAATGTCACAAATTTGCTGGGGACCATATTTGCATTTCTCCCCATGTACAGTCCAGTTCACCGGAAATGGGTGTAAGCTACATGGGATATGTCCATTCGGCTTGCATGCACTGTGAAAAATGCATTAAAGTACCATGGTTGCCTGTCTGTTAAAGTCTGAAATTACAAAATCATTTATTTGTATAAATGGCTGGTATGTGGCCAGTGCATGTTAATCAGAATAACCTGTTACAGAAACAAAATCATACAAATTGGGGTTTAATAATTTTGAAATATTGAAACAAATTAAAGTCAATTATTGCTTTACTTTCAAAAACATTATTTCATAGTTAATGCCATATATACAAATACAGTGGATTCCACTTAATATCATCACTGTTACTATCACATTCCTCTTTATATCACGTTTTTTCCAAAGCAACCATTTCCCCTCTATAAAATCTGAGATTCTATTTGGTTAATAACATGTATTTTGAGGTGAATTCCTCTTAATATCATTTTTTTGAAAATCAATCATAAAATATGAAATGATGTAATTTCCATTGCTTTCAGATACAACTTGTACTGAATATTGCATAGAAAATTAAAATAATATAATAAAAATGTTTTTTTTTTTATGAAACAGTGATATGTGTAGATTGAAACATCGTCTTATGTACAGTGTATATTGAATAGCTTACTTTTAGTTGGAAATTCACTAGATTTAGTGGATATAATTACAGTGTTAACAAATGGATGAGACAACAAGTCACGCCTATATCTATCTTTCAATGCAATCATTATGTTCAGAAAATAAAAAATAAAGTTCTGTGAAGTCAATATATAAACATAACAGCGTAATGATGATAATGCATCATTTCAAAAAGTTGATAATTACCCAACTGTGCAAGAGCAGTAGGAACACATGACACTTGCTGATGGCCAGCTTCTCCACATGCAGGACACCCGCCATATTTTTTGAGTTGAAGTGCATTGTTACCTAAGGTAGCCATTGACATAACCCAGAAACAAACAAAAAGTTTGAAAATATTGACGTTTCTCGAGTCGTATACCAGGATCGTCCATGTAAAGGCATGTTCACAACCTGCTGTTTACGTGTTGTAATATACGTGTAATTACCATGATACTCGGAAAAAGTGGTATAAAACATTTAAATTAATATAATTATTGCACAAATATATCATAGAAATAACATTAGATAACGTTATATTTCAAAAAACGGTGAAAACTCGACGATCGCTTCACCTGTATCCATAGACGCCTCCCTAAACCGGAAGTTGCTTTACTCCGGGCGCCACCGTCGCTTTGCGAAGGGAGGTAACACGGAAAAAGTTATGTTGATACGTCTATAAGTGAAGTCATTAATTCATAAAAAAAAATCATATACATGTATGTCCCATGTCTGCAGTTGTGTTGAAAATGTTAACGAACCTTTAAATTTACATAAAAAAGTAAAATGAATCATAACATATATAAATGGATTAAGTATTGGACACTTATCTTCTCAACAAGTTCCAAATTTGATATATATAGTATTCTACATGTTTAGTGCGCCGTGCGTCATATGAGTGCACGGACTTCCGTGATACATATATAATTGTAAGTGTTAAAGTATGTTGACGCTGAGAAGTTGGATAGATTTTAGATGAATATATAGTCTGAAAAAAAATCTTCAAGGCATCGAGTTGTATAAAAAAAATCGGAATAATTCATTTTATTTTTGTACTTTTCAATGCATGCACACCTTTAGTGAAATGGTTCTAAATGAGGTTTCGTGAAAATTTCTTTTTACAGAAATTAAGGTTTGCTCTATGGTTGTCATCATCGGAAACCCACATGACACTGTTAAACGTACAATGTAAGAGGGCAGTGTCATGTGGGTTTCTGGCGATTTGCATCGGTTTCAGTCAGGTACTGATGTCGGTAAATGATGCAGAGATGTCAACATAAATTTCTTCATATGAATATCGTGTCTAATTAACGTCTGATTATTAATGTGAATGTGATTCAATAAATTTATACACGGACTTTGTGTCTGGTTCATCATCGGACGTACATGTATATTCATTACGCGTCCCCTCTTGGGCCCCTTCGTCAAATTGACCGAGAACGCTGTCACTTGTCGCGTGATCAGTGCTATTTTTATCGGGCTTTCCCGAGGAATGCAATTTTGCAAGTGGCTAATAAACACATTTTGAGTGGACTTTGAATATTGAAATAACAGGAAAATGTATCTGGTAGTGCAGACAGCATGTACATTCAAGAACTTCATTGTAGACTTCCCCGGGATACCCCTTTAAGGATTTAGAAAAGCCATGTACCTATTGTTACCCATTGATTCCTTACTATCTCATACACTACATACGTCAGTACGCTTCACACTGGTCATCAATCTGATGAGGGTCACAGTGTAGTCATCAAAATGTCTCCTATTGGTTGTGTTATACAGTATACCTTGTGTAAACTGGATGTCACTGGGACCAAAAGTTTTGGCCAGTTTACCCCGGGGTCTGGTTTGTTTGTAGAGGTAGAATAAGTTCAGAAGGAAATGGCGGGATCAAATGGTTAAACTGGAATAGATAGGGGTTCGAATTAGACAGGGACTAGTTTTAGACAAGTTTTACTGCAATAGCTTGTGTTCTAAAGTTACGATTTTCTACAAAAACTTTCTTTAGTTTTTCATTCCTTAAAACATGGAAATGGTCAATAGTGCCGATTTCGCAAAAATAATTAGATAAACGGAACCAATCAATAAAAAAAAAAGATGGAACAGGCATAGTACAAATGGAGATTGTATGACTGCGGATAGAAATAAATAAGCCTTGCATGCCCAATGGGCCTCTTGTTTCTAAATATAGTAATATTGTGTTGTTTGCATTCAGGTATATGCTACACCAGATGATAACTACAACTTGCTGAAGAACTTCGACTTCTTGTCAGCGTCCTCACTTCTGGTATCACAGCAGGATGGGACGGTGGCTTTGGTGGACAGACGCACCAAAGGGTAGGTCAAGGTCATTGAAATGTTAATGAAGGTCACCAATGAGATGTATGAAAAATAAAAACCCACTTATTACTGTATTTCTCAAGCAAAAAGCCCATACTCAAGAATAAGCCCATCTCTCACTTTTTAAACAACCCCCCCCCCCCTATGCATTTTGGGGATGCATGTCTTGTAATAATCCTACCCCTCATGTTGGGCTTGGGAAACAGACTTGTCAAAATACTAAGCAAAAAAATCTGTGGGTATGAAAAACCATCATCAAATGGAATATGTAAACAAATAGTGAATCAGTCGAAATATTGATTTCATGGTATACTGTACAATATGAAATGTTTAAGTATAAACATTTAAGGTTTTCGTATGTTTTTAATGAACTACAAAAACAAATACAACAAACTTGAATGTTCAACTAATTGTTGGTATCAGATATCCATGAAAGTTTGTGTCACAAAACAATCCTAACAGCCTGAACCACAAAGGCAAGTTTCCGCAAACATGTCATGTGTCATGGTGGCCAAGTGGTCAAGGGGTCTGACATTCTGCTACCTTCTGATATTCTGATATTTACTTTGTACCATGTTGACTTATATATATAATTATGATGATGTTCCTAAATTTAATTCCAGATTTGAAGCAGAACATGAATACTATCTACATCAAAAGTCCCTGCGTACTGTCAGTATACACCCACTACATGACCATATATTTGCTACAGCCTCAAATGATGGGTAAGGCGTGAGGTCATGGAATTCGATAAAATAAAAAATAATTCCGAAAAACTGATACAATAGATTTAAGATATACTTTCATGAATATGTTTCAGCCAGAATTCAGTTTTATCCCTTGCAGAATCAGTTATGTAATACAATGTATAACACTTACAGTTTAAAAGCAAAAACAAATTTGTTTAATCAGAAAATGATTGTAATAAACTGTGTTTTTATGAATTTTTGACTACTCATATTACATATTATATATGCCAGGAAACAAGAAATTTTGGGCCCCATCGAAATATCTGAATTTTCAGTAGTTAACCCTACACTACACCGTCTGTAAATAGCAACAAACATATAGGCCTTTCCCAAAAGTGTTGTTATTTCCATTAATAGGCCACAATGGTGGATAACAAATGGACTTCGGGGAAATGTGTTTTTGTTATGATTTGGCGCCATGTGACAATCAAATGACGTCATCCCCATTATGACATCATACTTACACTGTACATGGTGCAAATTTGTTTCAAAAACACTTCCCAGTGATGCTATGATACAGCAAACAAGGGAGATAACAACACTTTTGAGATAGGCCTATACTGCCAGCTTAGCTTTGTCTCACTGATTAACAAATACTGCCTGCCATAACAAGTTGATATTCTAGTTTAAGTTTTGTATTTTTACAGGACAGTAAGTTTGTGGGACCTCCGGAAGTTAAAGGTTGGAAATAAGAAGAACGACCCTGTTACCTTTGTCCAACACTCTAAAGGTGTGTCCAGTGCCTACTTCTCCCCACTCACCGGCAAATACATCCTGGCTACCTCCATGGACGACAGAATCACGTAAGTCATGTTTGTCTGGATTTAGGATACATTTATATAACCCTTGCTCACTTAGTTAAGTGGGGTAGGAATCACTTTGTCTGTGCATCCCATGCATCTGTCCGGACGTTGTGTACAACATATCATAAAAATCACTTGCTAGAATTAGTAGTATACAGACCATAGAATATTATAATTAAGGTCTACACCTGATTAGATTTTGGAGGTTATCAGTCAAGGTGAAAGGGTCAAGATATCTCATGAACCCCTGGATAGATGTGGTTCATGTTGACACCATAGCATCACACTATTGAGTTCTGCACCTGGTTAGATTTTGGGTCATCAGTCAAGGTTAAGGTCAAAGGTCAATGTTGACCATTTTGTGGCGGTGGGGGTATATTTGAGCCCCTGCTCACTTTGTTTTTATTACGGAATAGTTAGTTAAATGATTATAAAACCTATTAATCTGGATATTTAATGCCAAATTCACACTGCTTAATTGATACATATATATTTTCCATCATTAAATGCATTGGGAAATTATCAGAAAATTTTATATTAGATTTCTTCATACAATTGCAAAAGAGTGTCTGACAGAGGAGATTTGAATTATTGTGATTCATTTTATTTCCAACAGTGTGTATGAAAGTTCAGTCCCAGGAAAGTCACTCACTACTTACAAGTCTATGAAGTAAGTAAAAATATGTAGAAGCATGGAATTAAAATTCTTTTGAACATCGGAAAAACCAGTGACATATTTGTCACGTTTCTCTGTGAGTAAGATAAAGCTTTCTCCCACTCTTCACAGGTTTATTCACGAAATTTACTTACAGCACAACTCAGGTCATGAAAGAGTCTTCATACTTTATATGAGGAAATTATAGCTGTAGTAAAATTCAGCAGTTTAGAGTTGAGACATCTGTCGTTTGCATTCTTTACCTGACAAAGGTGAACAAAAAGTTTTCCAAAGTCACAAATAAGTTTTCAAATCCTGTTCGTGTAAAAACAAACATATTTTTTAAAAGTTGAGAGCACTAAAAGATATAAGCAGGTGTCAAGTGTTATACAGATGTCCGTGTGAATATTAAGTTTGTCTTGTATATTTCTGCATCTATAACTTAGTGTCATCAAATAATAAAATGTAATTCACTTCATTGTGACAAGTGGTGTCAGGTCCTAAGGTTTTTCATTGTTTACACTTGCAGACATGACAACCATGTTGGCCGCTGGCTCACCAGTTTCAGGGCCTCCTGGCATCCACGCCGAGAGGACTTGTTTGTTGTGGGCAGTATGAAGAGACCTCGACAGGTACGTACTGAAGTGCGGATGTCTTTTTATTTTACGGAAGTTATTGAGAAATACAAAGAGGTATTGATTTTTTTATGAGGTGAACAGATTTTAAAAATGGTAAATATAAGTATTGAACAGCTTTTAGTAGGCATTCATAGGCAAAATGAATTCCAACTGGACAAAAGCAAATCCAACATGAAGCTTCATTGAATTTGACTTTGTCCAGTTGGCATTCATGTAGCCTATGAATGCCAACTGAAAGCAGTTCAATGCTTAAGTATAACATGAAAAGTTCATTGTATTTAAACATTGGTAGTTTTCTTGGTCGACATTGCATCAGGAATTCAAAGAACCTTAATGACGTGTGACTGTTTGATAATATGGGATATCAACAGAAGTTTTTACCTCATAACAATCTTTAAGATTACAAACCATAAACATTTCATGCCGTACTGTACAGTATTTATATCTGGTTCAATACACTGAAGTAATTTTTCCAACAATTTTAATGTTTTCCTAAGTTATAAATTCAATGTTCCCGACCATCTTGACAAAATACAACACGGATTGAATAGTGAATTAGGAAGAATAGAGTTATATCAAACTAAGAGATATAGATAAATATAGATCAATGAAATTAAAAACCCACGAAAATTAGTGATTTTAAAGTTCTTCACTGTATTCAGTCTAATAAGAAACGCTCCCCTTCCTTCTACAGGGTAAGAAGGTATTTGTGCTCATTAAAACCTACTTTGAGTGCTGTACCTCACTGATCTGCTATTAGATAAAATCTTCAGTCTTTTGGCCAAAGACTGACCCAGTTAAACAAGAACATACTTTTATTAGCTCCCCTGGTCCAAAGGACTAAATTGAGCTTACCCATTCCATCATCCGTTCGTCAGTCCATCCTTTCATTTAAAAAAATTTAAACGACTACTTCTCCTTTTTCTTTGATGATATATTTCCAGTTTTAAGTTGATGCTATTGTTTTTGTTCCAGATTGAGATATACAATAACTCATGTGAATCACTTGCGATATTCTGCGACCCAGACAACTTGGGATCCGTGTGCTCCCTTAACGCTATCCACCCTACGAGAAACATCCTTGTAGGAGCTAACTCAAGTGGCAGACTTCATGTGTTCATGTAAACAGGAGGGAAACTTTGAATACATGATGGACCTTTTAAGTTCTCCATTGTTCATGTGGATACAGCTTCTAGTTACTCCAGCGGTTCAATTCTTGCCAGAAGTTTTCTTTGAATTGGATTAAATTTATGGCAACAAAATAACTTGTGCACCTTAGATACCATAGTGCTGATAAGATCATTTAAAGGCCCAATATACGTAACTTCTGGAAAATTTTCGGGATTATGAAAAAAAAATCTGGTTGATAACCATGCAAAAATAAGTCTAAAACAAAATAGCACGAGCAGTAACTAACAAGAAACTCTTGACAAAAAAATCCAAAGAATTGAAAATAGTTCAGGTGGAGCCCACTTCAACAAGCCGAAGTTAGAAGACAGTTCAAAATGGACGTGTGTTTACAAATACAGAGTTTCAACTGCTGATGTACCGTCTTAAATATTACTGATATCATTTAATCTTAACTAAATCTATTAATATGATAAATTATTAGGCTTGATTTTCGTTTCAAGTTTTACTGAAAGTTACGTATATTGGGCCTTTAAAACTTTTGCAAAATGTTTGAGGTACTAGTTTAAAGAAATGTAATGTAGAGAGCTACATGTACAACAGTGCAATATGAACTTTGTGTTACTTAAAGGCCCAATATACGTAACTTTCGGCAAAACTTGAAGCAATAATCTAGCCTAACAACTTATTATACTTATAGATTTAGTTAAGATTAACTGATAACAGCAATATTCAAGATAAATTCTTTCGCGGTTACCGGTACAGCAGCCTTTGAAACACGCTATCTGTAAACACGCGTACATTTCGAACTGTCACCTACAGCTTTGTTGTTGAAGTGGGCCCCACCTGAACTATTTTCAATTCTTTATATTTTTTTGTCTAGAGTTTCTTGTTAGTTACCGCTCAGGTTAACTTCGTTTTAGGCTTATTTTTGCGTGGTTATCAACTGGAATTTTTTTCAGGATCACGAAAATTTCCCTGAAGTTACGCATATTTGGCCTTTAATGCTTGTAAAATTTGTTGAACCGTGTGCACTGTCGGACCAGATTTTCACTGGATATGTCCTGCCATAGTCGATACCTGTCATCCTAGGAATGGAAGTGAGATGATATTTACAGGATGATCTCTGTTAACCCAGGCAGATGTGACGTGATGCAACTTTAAATCAGAAACTTAGGTTGAATGATACATATTTAACTCATTCACCCCTGATATTTCACCAAGAGCTATGTATCTTCAGCATGTTCCAGAGTGAATCGGTTAAAAAGGGCAACTCTAAGAGGAATGTTTTATAAAAGCCTGTTGATCAGAGCCATATAAGTTGGATGATAAAAATTAGGTCAAATCACTTTCATTGTGAAAGAAATTGGCTGATAACCTGTCGTGAAGCAAGTTTTAATTTTTATTAACCAAAGACAGAAATATAGTGGTTTCTGTCTACCAATCAGACAGAAGCAGGGCGATGTTGAACTGACATCAGTGAATTGATTCCCTCTCAACTAGAGAAAGAACTGTCCATTATTTCCAGGGTTTGATACCGAGATATGCAAGGTAGGGATACTGGAACGATGGCTGGTGTTCAAAGATCAGCCTCTGATATCCTGTGATGGTGTGAATGTATACTGCAAGAATCAGGGCCCAGTTGCTCAAACAGTGATAGGCACAAATTTTATTGTTTGTGCTTCTAACACAACTATTGGCAGAGTTAAAAAGTGTTCAGGTAGAAAACGTTTCAGAATAGTAAATTGCATGCAAAATATTACAAGTTTCTGCCTTGCATTTATCACCTTTTGAACAACTGTGCCCTGATAATAAAGACAAGAAGAAAATGAGTGGGTTGTAGAAATTTAGATTTTGAATCCAGTAATAAACTGTTGTGTCTTGGTAATCTGTAAATGTGTGGTGCTTTTTTTTCAGCATTTTTATGGGTGTGAACATTTGGTAAACCAACTGCAAGAACTAAATCGTAAATATATTTTAATATTTGGTAATAGGGAGCATGTTTGGGGTATCTTTGTTAGCCTTAGGATAATAGTTTTGTCAGTGACAAATAAAACATCAAACATTCAGATATGTCATCTCAATTCTATCTTCAGAATATTAATCAAGACATTTTTGACACAAACGTAAGTTTGAGTCATTGGTATTACCCTGGGAGGTAGGCGACAAAATCTACGATGCCCTCTGGCGGACACTTCGTTTTGACCAATCACAACATTGCTCTACAGTAACTCCGTTATTTTATGCAGTAAATATATGTTAAAACTTGTTCAACTTCATGATAGAAAATAAAGTTCAGTAAATTTGTTCTATCAAAAAAAATCAGCTTTTAGTTCCTAGTATTTTTGAAGCGAACAGGACAACGATTGTCTTTTTTACATTTTCTCGTCTTGGCTCAAGCTACCATTGCCACTTCACAAACATATGTAATCGCAAAAGAAAATAGTTCCTTTTCTTGCTGACTGAAAAGTCACGCTTTCGTTTCGTAAAATATATGACAAAGCAGTAGAACATCATTTACAAATTGCATGTTCAGAGTTATGTAATTTGGAATTATTCTATAGAGGTTGCGTAACACATGTGCGCGTTGCATTTCCCGCGGAACGATATCCCCCTATCCGCTTTTCTCTGGCGCCATATTGCTGTTTACCTGTGACCCGGAAGAAAAATCTACTTTCCCTCAAGCTCTTTTGCATCATCGACATCTAGAAACGTAAGTGTTGAATTTCTCGGTCTCATGTTACTAGACAGGTTATAGATTTTTTGTAAGTTTCAACAGAATGTCGTTGTTATTTTGTACATTTGAAATCACCAATCCAGCATCCTTTTGTGTCCGCCATCTTTCAGTTATGTCAACAAAATAAAAGGAAGATAAGTAACCCTAGATCTCGGACTGTCAGATGTGTCGTTCTTTAAAATATGTACTTGCATATGATTTGTGAAGTTTGTATATAAAGACCCTGGTATAAAAGCGCGTCCCGTCAATATCACGGTGACGGCATACACAGTGCAGTACGCATAACACGATTGTTGTTTGTTTACAAGTTAAAAACGTAACGACTTTAGCCCTAATTTCCCACTCTATTGAGTTTCGAAATGTCAAATGGACTGCTGTATACTTACGATAGCCTTTTAGAACTATATATCATTTGCTTTTACAGAATGCATATCGGAAGTTTTCGCTTTTACCGTGGCTGTCAGTTTTAATTTGATCCTCTTCACGGATGGTCAAAGGGCAGTAACTCTTTAACAACATTTTGCAATAGAAATGAAGGAAGTGGTATATCTATCGACTGATTGCTGAATTTAACCAAAGATATTAAAGGAAATGGAAATCATATATTCCCACTTTTACAGTGTGTTTTGAACAACTTTTTGATTCATTTTTTTTTATCCAGTTGCATGACAATTTGACAAAATTATGTCCACCATTTCATTTCAGTTAAAAAGCTATGCAAAAAAAAATTATAACAACAAAAAACATAATGTAATGATGTAATAGGAACAACTGTAATAACATTTCTTTAATAACATATTAGTCGTAATCTCGGACAATTTTGTAATACAAAAATAAACCGAAATTGATGGCTGTTGTTTTAGTTGTGTTATCGTTCTCTGTAGGAAATCATCTGCAGCTTGAGGATAACGAATAATAACATGTAACATATTAGGTCTAGTAACATACTTTGACGATATATAACCACTTCTTAATATCAAATACATTTGGGTTGTAATATTTAATAAGACAGTTCAATGGTGAACTTCGCTGCTGTTCTTTTAACTTTTTTTGCAAATTTTCCCCCCTGGATGATTGAATGTCTTAGACCTGTTCAGACTGTTTTTTGTCTGCCGTTTTCTTTTTAAAAATGTACATGTTGATAGGAATGATCTCCCATTAGGTGCATTCAAATGAAAAAACAAAAGGCGTGTTCGATCAGTACTTTTTTTTACCGATGGTCAATTAAAATGAATGAAACACAATCGATTGTCGCAATCTGCAAGTGTAAATCAACTGATCAAAAAGTGATTATGACAACCCGGTTCATCGTAAATGCATTTTTCTTTTGAAGGCCCAAAATACGTAACTTTCGGCAAAACTTGAGGCGAAAATCAAGCCTAATAGTAATAACTTATTATATTTATAGATTTAGTTAAGATTAAGTAATAACTGATATCAGCAATATTCAAGATGAATTCTTATGTGGTTATCGGTACAGCAGCAGTTGAAACTCAGTATCTACATCAACCTAGATTATGAGACAGATTGTTGTATGATGTAAACCATCGTTATATTACAAACCTGGTAATCTATATGAAATTAAATGGAAACATGTCTTTTCTGTCTTGTCTTCTGTATCAATTAATAATATTTTCATTTAATTTACAGGTGACAAGTTGACAACAGCCATGGAACCACATTGAGAAAGAGCTTCGAGCTCGAGGGCGACAACAAAACGAAATACAGAAATGCCAAATGGACAGTTTAAGAAATCCACAACTGTAACTTTTTCAGCAAACTTCATTATACAAAATTAATATTTACATTACTAGGAGCAATTCAGGAAAGTGTTACATAATCTGCCAATTTCATACTTGAACAAATTAATAGATAATGAAAGATGTTTGCATTCTTGAGATGATCTTGAGAAATTGACAGATTCTGACATGAAAACAAAGCTCTGATTTTAACTGTTACTTGATGTTATTTATTGCTAAATGTGAAAATAAAGTGTATGGTTCATGTATTGATGTTGTTTGTTTCTTCAAAGTTATAGCCATTCATTTGAATTTATGAATTCTAAAAATAACATCATTATATATGCATCTTAATTAAGTTGGTTTGGTTTATTTTGTTTTGCGTCCTGTTAACAGCCAGGTTCATTTAAGGACGTGCCAGGTTTTGAAGGTGGAGGAAAGTCTGAGTACCCGGAGAAAAACCACCAACCTATGGTCAGTACTAGTACTTGTACCTGGCAACTGCCCTACGTGGGATTTGAACTCGCAACCCAGAGGTGGAGGGCTAGTGGTAGAATGTCGGAACACCTTAATTAACCCCAGGGCCACCACAGCCCCTTTCTTAATTATAAATAGTGATTATGTAATCTTATAACTATTTGCTAATAAATGTTGCAATGCAGACTGAATAGCATTTGGAGGGATGACTAGTCGGGAATGACTGGAGGCAGTGAAAAGAACACTACTGTTGAAAATAATTGGCTACTGGAATCACCCAGGTTGATTTTGGTATTCTGTGATTATTTCTTAAATATTTGACTTGTGCAAGTCTATGCAGCGGAAGGTGCCAAGACGTGATGTCATCATTCACTGTGTGACGTCATCTCAATGAAATTCATAGTTGTTTTCGTATTGAAAACAACTATAAAACAGTACAACACAAACACTTATTTGATCTGAAAACTGAAACAAACCCCAGGTTGTAAACAGTTTGGAAAAAGGGAATAATTCCTTTTAGTAAAATAAGTTTTGGTAAAAATGCCTCTGCCATATTGAATTGCCCTGTACCTAGTGCTTAATTTGAATCGCCTGTCTATAAACTAGGATTCAGATCATTTTCTATAATATAATATGGACATATACTGGTCCAATTCGTTTGTGTCTTCAGTACTTTCAGTACTTTGATTTATAAATATATTTATGGCTATTGAAAGACTATGTACATGTATTTCATAACAAAAAAAATTTCAGAATCTCCGTAAAAAAGTATCCAAGTAGGTTTGTGTGTTCACATTGTAAATAAGTAGGTATATGTTTGTCATGTTTCATCTAGATGTTAAAAATAAGTTCTTATTTCAAATACGCCAAAAAAAAAATAAAAATCATTACTGTTGAACAGTGGAAGTATCTTTACTTTTAATCTCTATATGCAAGCTATACTTGATCTCATCGATTATTAAAAGTAAAACCTTACACACCATCGGTCTACCATGAATAGAGGTGTAATTATTTGCTACTAATTCACTAATACTGGTTGATAGATAGAGACATCATTTGTTTGGTAAACATTTCATCTAGTTTTGACAGGAGGTAAACATTTCATCTAGTTTTGACCGAATTGTTGAACACATTAGTTCACAACATGCTAAGCTGACAGTGAATTTTAATTCTTTAAAAAGTAATATTCAAATGTTCAAAATAAAAAACTTGAAAATAAACTGACATGCTTCTTGTTTTATTTTGAAATTTTGACTTGAAACAAAGAATTTGAATACAAGAGTCTGATTTTGCTGACTTGTCGATTTCAGGTAACCAGCGATTTTCACACTCTTTTGTGAGCTCTTGTGTCCGGCAGAAATGAGAACGCTAAAATATATTTGGTTAACAGTCTTCAAATTCTGTAGAGCAAGAATGAAGTTCAATAATACCAAGTTTGTTTTAACATATGACCTTGACCAACTTTCAATGTTACAGGGGTCAAATGTCTTATTCTTATTAATTGAAATCCCCAGGGTGCTGATATATGGCCTGTGGCTGGCTTCGATGAAGGGCTACCAAGTTTGTTCAAATTTTTGACCTTGACTTACTTTCAAGGTTACAGGGTCTTTGAATCTTCAAGCAACTTCTTCTCAATAACCGAAAGTCTAAGGATACTGATATTTGGCCTAACCATGCTGGGATGAAGGGCTATCGAATTTGTTCAAATGAATGACCTTGACCTTTGTTCTATGTATAGTTCTAACCAAGGATGACAACACCAAAAGCACACATTGGAATACCCAAGTAAGACCTCCTTCCTAAGGATGACATCACTAATTAGACTGCCTAATGGTGACATTATAAAACCACCTATTTGACTTCCAAAGAATGACAATAATACACCACTTATTGTACTTCTCAATGATGACAACATAAATAAAGGTTACACAATGAGTGGCTGTTGGATATGGAATTTATTTCACTTGAGGTAATTATTTTTTAAAAGTTACAAAAGACCCAAGCTTTAGGGAGTGTCTTTTGTAACTTTAAAAAATAATTAACAACAGTGAAATATATTCCATATTCAACAACCACAAGTCATGTGACCTGTTTCTACCACTGTGACAATAATATTAGGTCGGCAGTGGCAGTGTTTTCTGGAGTGAACTGCGAACTATTTGCGCAAAAACGCATCACATTCCCGCCAAGTTGTGACGATGTCAAAAATCGATGACTACATAAGGTATATCTTGGTTTGCTCAGGATAAGTTCTTGTAATAATGTCATTCAGTGAGAAATAAAACATCAAATACCCAGATATTTTTCATCTCAATTCTATTTTCAGAATCAAGACATTTATTAATATAAATATATTTACAGCTATTAAAAGACTGTTTTTCATAACAAAAAATATTTCAGAATCTCAGTAAAAACATTCCCATGCAAGTTTGTCTTTAAATCCAACAGGAAATATTCCTATTGTAATAATGCGTATACTTTATTTCATTTTAATGTTGAAAATAATTTCGTTTTTCAAATTATGCAAAAAAATATTCATTACTGTTGAACAGTGGGCATATGATTTAATCTCTAATTTATGAAAAATGTACGAGTTTTGAATTAAACATGCAAGCTGAACTTGATCTCATTGACAGATTTAATCTTGCTCACAATCAGTCTTATCTGCTACTAATTCATTTGTTGGCACAAGATTGATACATATTTTCATTTGTTTGGTAAACATTTCATTTAGTTTTGACAGCAAATTTTAGTTCTTTGCATTAATAATATTCAAATGTTCAAAATAAACGTTAAAAAAAACCCAGAAATGCTTCTTGTTTTGTACTGAAATGTTGACCACAAGGAATTTGTATACAATCTTATTTTGCTCACTTATTGACTTCAGGCGTGGGAGGAAATTTTTTTCAATGTGCAGCAAATTAAACCAGCCATTTTCACTCACTTTTGTGAGCTTTTGTCAGGAAATATATGAGAACACTAAAATATAGTTTCAGAATTTCAAAGTAAACCAGCCATTTTCACTCACTTTTGTGAGCTCTTGTGTCAGGCAGAAATGAGAACACTAAAAGATAATTTCAAAATTTAAAAAAATTCTGTAGAACAAGAATGCAGTCCAATAATATATCAAGCCTTTTACAAATGCTAAAATTAAAAAAAAAAAAAATCCGAACAGGTAACAGATTTTCATTTAAAATACTTGATTTATCCACAGTATTTTTCAGCGACACCTCTGAAAATTTCTGAATAATTCAGCTTGTTCAATGGTTTATTGTCTGTGTTGGTTTAGCCGTTATGGCTTGTTCCATAACTCTGCTACATTTATACAAAGATGCAGGATTGGTTCATGTAGATTTCATTCAGGTCCTTTTCTCATGATTTCATTACGATGATACCAAACCATGAAGTTTCTTCATTCAATGTCAGATGTAATAACAAGCCCTCCGAAGTTCCAAGCAGAATTTTGTGCAACATGATCCCGATAATAAATAATGAAGTGATATCTCTCCAAAAGTACTTTGAGTGATTGTAAATGAGGATTTGCAATGAACATGATCACAGTCACAATTAGTAAGTCTTTCCATGATTGGTCGAATGTTGTCTGTACGAGTTGCGTCTGTGGTGCTATAACTGCCATCCCCGTCGAGCTAGGTTGGAAGTTGACTGACTTTTTTGGCGTAACCTGTAAAAGTAATATAAAGATGCATTAGGATACATGGGCAAGATCAGCCATCTAGTTGTAGATTAAACCTGCATAAACATGTAATTCAAGGGCTGTTTTCCTTTATGACGAGCAACCGGTTTGTCTGTTTTTAAATGAAAGTTTTCCAGGTAAAATTCCTGGTGGGCCTGGAAATGCTTATAGTGGCTTTGCAAGGCTTTCTCAAGCTCGCCTTAAAGCAGAATCAGATTTATACCTGGTCCAACCTTATAAAACAAGCTAACAAATTTGGTCCCCCGGTTTAACCGCTTAAACGCAAAACGGACTAGATTTATCAGTATGACACAAATGTCTGCTTACAACCAAAGAGAAGTACTTTTCTGTGAAAATTGTTTAGAAATTTCCACGGGAATAAGACAAGGCTCCCGAATTCGCTTATACCATTTTTGCAAAAATAAATTATCTAATTTTCAAAGTTAAATGTGGCCACACATATCTCTAGCAGAAATAGGAGGACTCTTCACCAAATCAGAACCTGACTTGCACCTTATCATCATAAAATTACATACTGAATTACAGCTCAATATCCCTTTCATTAAAACAGTAAATGAGCAAAAATATAATTTGACAGAACATGGAATGACGGCCAAAGCCAATACTTTATGCCCAGGCCATATCATTCTGGCGACATGAAATATTACAGATGACAATATTCTTGATACTCCGATGATATATTCACTTTGGCAGCCCTGGAATATGGTGTGCCCCACTTAGGGAATGAGATGTGAACTACTAGTCTGATCCTTCAATGTGCATCAAAAGAATCTCTTGGATCCCATAACGATATAATTGACTGGCTTCAAAGAACATGTATCACCCTATCCAGTGATCAGGTAATTTTTTTTCAACCAAGATCAATCAAACAGCTAGCTTGGAATTATTTCTTTTATGTAAGTAATTATCACAAGAACTCACAAAGATTTGGTGGACTTGGATCTGTATGGATGGTCTCTGCTGATGTCACTTTCCTCTGTCAGTCCCCGCCTGTGTCTGCAAACAAGAAGTCAGACCATGGTCAAACCTAGACTTTAAAGATGTCAAACACAATTCGCTGACTTCACTTTTCCCTTAATGTGCAGAAGAAACAGAGGATGGATTGCACACTACAGTGTAACAAAAGAGAAAAATCCACTAACCATATTTATTGAACATTAAAACCCCTCTTACTCAAACTAGGTTTACCCGAATACCCCTCATTCGTCAAACAATTTGTTTGGTCTTGACCGAGTTTGTACATATTCAACCAACCTCAAATCACTCGAATACCATGTATTCCTCGAACTATTGATCAGGTCCCAATGAGATCGAGTAAGTGGGGTTTTACTGTAGTGTATATAGGGCATTTATCATGAATGTCCCTTGTCAGGTCATCTGCCCTTAAAACATTTCCTGCTATTGCTATTTCTCAGAAAGTGCAATGGTGGTTACAGTAGCAAATACAATTTTTAGTCCTAATTGCAAGGCAGTGTCCAATCAAAGCAGAGTTTGCTCTTATCAATATATCTTGATTATATTAACCAAGAAATACTCAAAAACTGTCTTTCCCACAAAGCAAAAATACCTAAGCCAATTGTAATCCAGTGTATTGTGGTACCTACCTTGAAGGGAACCTGCCCGAGGCAGCCTTGGTCATCTTCATATAACCAGGAGTAGTGCTTCTGGAAACCTCAGCCCGATCATCTGTCAATCAAGGGAAGTAATCAATTTAAAGCAACAATATTACGTGCACAAGAAAATCAATATTTTCAAAGAATCTTCTGAGACACCTATTTGTGATATAAAAAGCTGCAGCTAGGAGAAAAATGATTTATGCATTAAAATTAAATTTTGATCCAAACTGCATATCATATTTAGGTATGAGAATGTTTACTTAAAGTAATTTTGATTGCCCATTTTTACAGCCATTTTTTATTTCCCCAAGTCAAAATTTGTGCTATTTTCCCAAAATTAAGCAAAATTCAAGAATATTTTCCCAATTTATCTGAAAATCCTACTTTATTTTCTTAATTCAATAAGGCATTGGCCACTGTAAAATCAAGGTAGCAAAAACACTGACTAAACAGTTACTAACCTTGTGAAACGCAAATGAATACATTAGATCAAAATTATAAACACTTCTGTGAAGTTTCATGAAAATTGGTCTGTAGACGCTGAAATTTTATTTATAGTAACAGTGACCTAGTTTCTGACTGTGAAAGTCAAAATGCAAACTAGTGTTTGTGAACACTCGTTTGAATTTCATGAAAATAGGTTAAGAAATGACCTTTGGATCTGGGAGACCTACCTTGGGATCTGTCTACCATAGAGAACAGGCCCATCTGCTGGAGCTGTTTGCTTTTCTCCCTGCGTGAGTTGTCTGCAGCCTGTCTGGTCAGTTGGTTTCCGACAGACGACACCTTCAGTATCCGGTTAGGGGTGCTGTCCTTCAGAGCCATTACAGGTGTGTTAGGGGTGTTCTCCTTAAGGACCCGTGCAGGTGTGTTCTCTTTATCCTGCGAGTTCCTGGATCATAAAGATGTCAAATTGAAAAACTCAGTGATATTTAAAAAAGTTAATTTATTACACCATAAGCAGTGCATCTTTTAAGTCTTATATATGTATAAACACCATTTGTTTTACAACAATTGTAAAACAAGTTCTTTAAAACTTATATTCATCACTTTTGTAAAGTTGTTGGCACAAGGGGTCTTGGTGTGGGAAGAATCAAACTCCAGCTGCCTTGGTGATTGACAAGTGCACTAATTATCAATCGCATCACTCGACCGGACCCAACCACTTTTCATATTTTCCCTCTTCATCATTTTGTTCTAGGTTTCATTACAACTTGTCACATAGTTTTATAAAACAAATTCTAAACAGGCTTGAGCTAGAACTGTCACCTAAGGGGGTGACTAATATCCACCCCCCCCCCTCCCCCCCCCCGTTCAGTACCCCAAATGATATTGTTCCATGATAAACACATAAGACATATTTGAACTATTTTTGATTCAAAGGATGGAAAAGTTGATTGACAGCCATAATTTTTTTTTTTTTGTTCAAATATAAAGATGACGAAGAAAATTTGATAAATGATGGTTTTGATTCCAATATGACACAGCAAAACGTGATCGTGTTAGATGATGTAGAAGAATGTAGAAGATGTACTTACCTACTCCGTCCAGGAGTTATCTGTGTGGCCAAAGGAGTATTACTGTCAAACTGTCGCAGGGGAACTCGGACAGCCGACAAAGGACTAGACGCTACCTCAGCATAAGATCGCACTGGACAGGAAAACAAGAGTGTTTGATCAAAAATATACATCTTACAGGTTCTTGAACCTTCTGTGAAATTGCTAATTTAAGTGGACTTTAAATTTGCTGTGTTCATCTTCATCTAAAACTGTTCCACAATATTAGAACATTTTTTACATAAAGCTATTATCTTTATGTATGTACCTGCCAAACAGTGTTTATTTAAATCTTCAAGCACACTCACTGTATTACACTACTTTTGTTTTCCATGTTTTCTTGTGATTTTTGAAGCAAGTCAGTTGGTCTTGCATTTTTCGTTTTGTTTTTGAGGTTTTGAAACGGTATCAGTTTAGATCTGTTTGGCAATATTATTTACCAGCAAACATGTATTTCATTTTTCAAGTGAAACAAATGCAGCCGGCCAGGCTAGATAACAAAGTTTTACTGTAACTTATATTATAATAAATATGTTAAAAAAAAAAGTTTTCTAAGACATATTTATCCATAAATTTTTTTTTTAACATAGATATTATAATATAAGTTACAGTAAAACTTTGTTATTACTTACTTACTTACTTATAGTTACTTATAGTTGGTTTCCAGTACAGGAATTATACTTCCTCTTCACCGGACTCAATGATTGATTATCTCAAACTAACATTAATTACTCGACCACCTTTCAATTAGAAGTGTTTCTTTGGTTCTGGCCAAAACTTAACACCAAACATCAACTCACTTAACTCAAAATTTCCCCATTTGCCTACCAATTTCGAGATACCTAGTCTTGACTGTAACTTATTAACAAACAGCCCATTATATTTATTCTGTAACTAACTATGTATATCAAACAAGAGAACACACACAGATTTTTAATTTGCCTGTCAAGACACGCTGGACAAGAACTGTTCATATTCTTTAAACAAGAACTTTTTAAAATGTTGGTAGTTGTCTGATTATTGTATTGCACTTTGAAAGACCAATGTCCAGGCTTTATTTGGACGAAGGTGAAGTCACATTATTAATCCCTCACAGTTGCAGCAGCATCATGCTACATATCATTATTCTACTCATCATTGTTTACTTGATAAAACCTACCTTTGTTTGGAGTACATGCACCTTCAAACTGAATGGAGCGTACACAGCTACTCTTCCCAGGGTTGCCTCCTGGTATGACTGAGTTACTTCCCTTGATTTCACTTCCGCAGCTGACGAAGTTAATAGTTGATGATTTTGTAAGAGTTGAAGAGTTCACGCCACCAGCACACCCTTGGAGTTGTTTCACGGAACTAGCATTTGTATCGAGAGGATTGATGTTGAGCAAAGTCAACAGTGCGGACTTGTTGGCCGAGGCGGGAGGGGAGGATGTTGGTGTTTGTGTTAAAATCGGTGCTGGTTGTGACAATTTGTGGGCGGAGCTTTGCGTAGATGTACACTGTAAATTAGCACTAATAACTTGTCCAAACACAATGCCACTGTGTGGCTGTCGGGATGTCCCACTACCGATCTTAATGCCACTGAGTGGCTGTTGTGGCATCCCACTACCAATTTCAATGCCACTGTGTGGCTGATGCAGCATCCCACTACCTATCTTAATGCCACTGTGTGGCTGCTGAGATGTCCCATTTTCAATCTTGTTGCCAGGACGCGGCCGCTGTAGTGAAGAGGACCCTCGACAACGCGGATGTTCCACAACAACGTCCTCCACTACCGGTAATCGATTCAGAACGCTTTGGTCAATATTCTCCTGGTTAAGTGTAAACGTAGAATTTAAATCCTGACTAGACTCACTTTGTGGCGGAACACTACCAGTTGTCTGACCATTACTCCGTGACCTCTGATCTTCCTGTGACAATCTGGAATCAACACTGCTGAGTAAACACGATGACTTAATATTTGTCACACAGTTGTCTCCCTTTAACACCCTATAATCTGTCGATACATTTTTACTACACTTTGTTTCTCCCGTGAAAGTATTAATACTGTTTGCCGAGACATGACTGGGTGAATCCGAGAAAACTTCATCAGAATATTTTTGTCCATTTGAGGTGAGGGGCCGAGACACACAACCACTGTCTGCTGTTGACCGATGTGGTGTTCTGTCCAAAGAAAACAGTCTATGATCTGAATGTGTGTGGTCTTTGCGTACTCGTACAGGCTTGACATTCCGACTGGTCACCAATACCCTGTTGGGTCCTGGAACAGAACATAAAACTCAAATGATTCTACTATCACGGACCAAACGATTTACAGTCTGAACCCGGTTATCTCCAACTCATAGAGCTCAATGAACACATTTCATTCAAAGACTCTTCTTGTTGGTTCTTACCAACCTCGCTAAACATTCAAACTCATGAATTTATGGAAGTACAAAAAAATTTATTTAAAAAACAGATAGCCAAAGCAGGTGCCTTTCAGAAATGCTGGAAAATTCTGATTGAGAGATATCACATTATATTTATCTGTGTGCGATCGTTTCAGTAATAATTAAATTTCGTGGACCGATCATGAATTCAATATCAGCTGTATAGACTAGTGGACAGCATGAAGTTTTAACCGAACTGCTGTGACCAGGCATGGCCATTCCATCTGCTGTGACCAGGCGTGGCCGTTCCATCTGTTGTGACCAGGCATGGCGTTCCATCTGCTGTGACCAGGCATAGCTGTTCCATCAATTTGTACTTACCCTGTGTGGCATCCTGTTCCGCCGACGCTGTCTCACTTGTCATGGATGACTGGACAGACTCCGCCAGGCTTATTGAAGATGAGAGGTTATTTGAGGAAAGACTGGTCACAGATGAGCGAGCAGACATTGACTGGTTGGTCATGGATGAATGACTGGTCATTGACAGGGATGACTGACTAGACACAAGCGAGCTCTTCTCACACATGTGTGGTGCTGAAAAACATACAACAGTATATAGTTGGTACAGTTCTTTGAAAAGTGTGTTATTCGGTAAAAATCAACCCACTAAGAGACCCCTTAAGATGATTTAAAGGTCACATGGTTCAGTGTGATTAAAGCCCAATATACGTAACTTTCGGCAAAACTTGAAGCGAAAAATCAAGTCTAATGACTGATTATATTTATAGATTTTGTTAAGATAAGCTGATATCAGCAATATTAAAGATGAATTCTTACGCAGTTACCGATACAGCAGCAGTTGAAACTTGGTATTTGTAAACACACGTCCATTTTGAACAGTCTACTAACTTCGGCTTGTTGTTGAATTGGGCCCGACCTGAATTATTTTCAGTTCTTTAGATTATTTTTTTTTTTTTACATTCTACAATTTTCCCCCTTTTTTGTAGAATCGTCGAAGTAGTGAATTAAAGATTAGAATTTGACATTAGAATCAATTATGGAACCAACACGTAATTGGTGCATGACGTTTGTTTACATTCAGTTATCAGGTCACAGACGTGCGAGATCAAACCACATAGTATACAAGTACACTGCTAACACCAATTCTTGAACAGATTCTGTGAACAAAGCCAATTGTAGGTTTTAAATATAATTTGGTCAGTCTATTGAGACTTTTCAACAGACGAGGTCTACACAGCCAAGGTTATGCATCCTCAAGAATATTCAATTCGGCCATTTCGTTAGCCCCAAACTTTAAATTCTTCTTCATAGTTTAGCATAATTGTTGCTAATGAGCAAACGTTATGAAACCTGCACTACAGTCCTGCAACTAGGATGATTGATCTAATAAAACACTTCTATCTAAGTGACAAAGAAGAATTGCTTTACACACGAACCTGCTGTCAAAGACTTGAAGTTTAACATTTCACCGAGGGAGAAGGCGTTGTTTTGATCCGAGACACTCTGATCGGCAAATGTCACCTCACGACCCTCTGTAATCGTCTGTATGTTGTGATACTGAGAGTCGAGGGCAGGGGACAGGAGGTCGTGATCTTTCAGGATACAGTGTTGCTGTTTAACCATGTTTAGCAGATGTAGAATCAACCTGTAAGGAAGATGAGAACATGTTTAAAATGAAATTCAAAGGCAATAAAAGCTAAAAACTTAAAAAGAAAAAACAAATGACAGTTCATAAAAAAATCAGTTTTGTAAACATTAAGGAGTTACGTAGCCAAATAACACAATCAAAGTTTAGGGGTACATATTTCACCTTTCACCTGCAGCAACATTTTCCCAATAAAAAGGTACAGGCTGATTTGAAAATAGGTAAAACTAGATTCGTCAGTGTGACATGAATGCCTCCACTGACAATCATGGAGAAGTCCTTTTTTAGTGAATATTTTCCAAAAGTTCCACTGGAATATGACTAAAAGAATCTTTCGCCCCCTTCGGGGTGAGACAGGGAGATCTCAACCCGAGGGGTAAGATTCTTAAGTTGCAAAACAGGAGGCTTGCCGAGTGTTTGGCACCTTAAGAATCTAACCCCGAGGGTTGAGATCTCCTGTCTCACTACCAAGGAGGTGAATGATTATTTTTTCGCTTTACATCTAATATTGACGTATATAAGCCATAAAGCTCAGTGGACATTCATTCACCAAATCTGAACTTTAACTGCATCCCATCATCATACAGCTACATACCAAATTCAATTCAATATCTCTATCAATTAAAAAGAGTAAATGAGCAGAAAAGAAATTATGACGAAATAACAGTCGAGTGCAACATGATAATGTCCCCTCCACAAATATGTCATAGCAAGATTGAAGGCTCTATGTGCGCCACCTTGTTGATGAGGCAAGAGACCTTCTTCGATCCTTTGATGTACGTCTAAAGAAACACACAGTAACATGATAATAAAAATTGACAGGCTTTAAAGCAGGTTGCGGCTCCTTCGTAATCTTCAAAAGACAGGTATCAGCATAACGAATGGTCAGGTTTTTTTTACCCGTGACTGATTAAACTATCATTTTGCATTCAATTTTGCCATGAAATATTCCAGGGTTGTAGTGAACATAGGTTAGTGAAGTTTCTGGATATCAAGGATGCAAAATTTCATGACAGGTCATAAAACACAATGATACTGTACCTCTCTGCACCCGAGATCTCCCTCTCCTGGGAACGGACCACCTTGGCCATGTACCTCATACAGTACTGAGATTCTGTCAGGGCCAGGCTGGACTCGTGGTTCTGTAGGCTTAACTTTAAGTTCTGTAACACAAAGGAACTACATTGTAGGGATGTCAATATATGTCTAGGGTACATTCGCACTACCAGTTGAAACAGTTGAACCTGAACGAAAAAAAAACACCTTATTTTCTGAGGAAGAGGATGTGTGCACTAATTAAAACCTTCAAAAAATTCCTTACTTTGAAACCAGTTTTTCAATGCAATCTTGAAAGTCTTTTGAATACTGACTTTTTTCCATGGTAGAGAAATGAAGGCACTTTTTATTTCACAATACAGTTAAACCCACTTACTCGAACTTGTTGGAGCATGTTTAATAATTTGAGGAATACATGGTATTTGAGTAATCCAAGTTTAGTTTAATATGTGCCAACTCGGTAGGGACCAAGGAAATGTTCAAGGAATGAGGGGTATTTGAGTAAACCGGGGTTTTACTGTAGATGATTTTATGAGAGCAAAGTACGCCTATTAGGTGAATAAGATAATTTAATACACGATCAATTGTTGACCCTAGATGGTGGTACCATAAGCTTGTTCTTTTACCATACCTCTGATGCCAGGTTGTCCCCTCCCCCATTGGTCTGTTCCCGCACAGCTGACTTCAGCCCCTCCAGGCTGTGGTTACTCTTGGCCAGTCTCACGCCTTTGTCCTCCTTCATCTGAACAAAACTTGTCATGCGTTCATGGGCCGAGTGGATCATTCGCTGAATCTTGTCCTTCGTCTGAAATTATGGTTTTATTAAAACGTTTAGCTTTTACTCCTTTAATAACTTCATCCTGAAAAAGTCACATTAACTTTGAACCTTACAAAATCACAACCCTTACGAAATCAAAGTCCATTTTAGATTTGTAAGGGTAAATGAGTTTTTGGTTTTTTTTAAAATTATAGTTTGATTTGTTAGAAAAAGAACAAGAGCACTGCCAGCGGAGGTAAAATACATACCGTTGTACCATATTGGAAGTATAATGGTATGGAAAAACAAAAAAGTTCTGACATTTTCTACATAATGTACCAAATTGCATCAGATACAAAGTTCCAAAGGGCCATAACTCTGGTAAATAATGTCAAATCAAACTGTCATTCAGGAAAACACAACTTCATGTCATGATGATGAAGCCTAGCAAGTTTGAAAGATATCAATTGAAAACTGTAGAAGATCTCTGGACAAACAACAATTTACAACAGAAATGCATTTTCTACATATGGTGTTGTCCCATTGTGATCGTCACACACATGAAATTGGGTGTAAGATGGAAATTTTGTACAATCTATCCTTACAAGGGACACCTCTGTCCTAAATGTACAGAATTAAAAGAAATACAAGGTGTTAGGGGAGAACATTAAAGAGTAACTGTAGTGCAAAACCATCTTTTGTGTATGGAAAGATTGGTAAACAGTAAGTGAGATAATTCTCACGAAAATTTTTTTTTTGTAAAAATTACGAAGTTTTGACCATTTTTCTAAATTTCACACCTGAACGCAAATCAGAAAATCCCCGATTTTGCCATATGACCGGAAGTGACGTCACAACGGTGACCGCACTGATAGACTTGTGTAGTCATTATGTTAAACTTATATGAATCGTTTCACGACTTGCTATTTGTATAGAGTCTTCTATTCAAGAATATGACACTTATCATATATCAAGGTTGTATGGAGTTCATTAATGACCCTACTGATAATTCCAAAGTGTTGTATATATGCCCCAGGGGGCCGTAATTAGTGGTGAGGGGGGGGGGGGGGGGGGGGGGGTCGGGAGTTCCACAGGTGTGCGGCACACGTGGTCATGATCACTCGACCATAAATCAATAACCGCCGGACTCGCTAACATGATTAACAGGTTATTATTTTGCGGAAAGACTTCAAAACATGCACTTGATATGATTAGGTATTAATTTTCTCATATTTTATTTCATATAACACCGCTAAAACGGCGTGTGTATTCACTGATGGTCACGTTGATTGCATGCACATATCAGCAGGAACTGATCGTAACACCTTTTAAAATGCACGCTGAAAAATTTTAATGCATGTCGGTCGGCTGTATAAATACAAAACTACCTAGAAACAACCTCAAACAAACAGATAAGAAAAAGGATATTTGTGTTGCTTTAGACCACGGACTTAGATATAATCTAATTCCGTGTATAGACTCGGAACTTCGAAAACCATATATTTTATTGGACTTCAAAGAAGAACAGTTAGTAACGTCATATAGAACGACAAGATCAGCCTTTTTATATGTACAATACGATGTACGTATATTGGAAAATAAAAATATATAACTTTTATCAATGCTTTCGACCTGTATAAACTGTTTTGACGGGTATCACATTTCGACTTCTTTTATCCTTATATGTTTGAGAAACTATAGGTGTGTATAAAAGTTAACAGCTTTCTATCCATTGATAATTTATTTATGTCTATGCAGAATAAAAAAACCATTTCAAATCGTGAATATTGTAAAATAAATAGAATATGAGCGAAATCCTGATGTTACCTGTCTTCAGGCACATACATCGAAATAGAAATCAAGACAATGTATTTCGAATTCTGTTTGAGAAAAAATAAGATTAGATCTTTGAAAACCCCTGTGTTTTACTGACAAGAAATGAACATGGAACATCTTTTGAAAATAAGATGAGAAGATTACTTAATTGGTTTTAATCACAGGCACTTGTGGCCAGGAGAATAGTCATCTAAATATATAGATAATTTGCAAAATATGAATAATTAAAATAAAATATAAAAAATGACTTTAACAATTTTCTTTTTATGTTATTTATCATCTAAAACTATAATGAAAGAAATTGCCAAATTTCAGCATGATACGTCAAGCGGTTAAATTTCACAAAAAAATGAGTGTCTGATAGTCGATTTTTTGTTAAATTAAACCGCTTGACGTATCAAGCTGAAATTTGGCAATTGTTTTCAATATGGTTTTAGATGATTAATAACATAAAAAGAAAATTTGAAAATTCAGTTTTTATATTTTATTTTAATTATCATACTTCGCTATGCTATCTATATATTTAGATGGCTATTCTCCTGGCCACAAGTGCCTGTGGTTTTAATCCGCACTTTATTCATTTATGTTAAAAATAAAATATGAAAAAAATTGTGATACAGACATACCAGGGACGTATATGTGCATATACGTCCCTGAGACATATCAAGCAAGTTTTCAACAGAACTTTTCTCGTTGAATAGAAGAGTCAAACTCGAAATTAAAAAAGTGTCATATACTGTGTGAGTTGACGGTGGGTTACGGGGATTTCAAAAGATACACGTGCACTCGATAGTCTTTGTTCCAGTCGAGATTCACATGTAACTACAGATTTAGAGTACACATTTTGAAGTTATAAAGAGGGGATAATAACCGCAACATACTCAACTATTACAATTTAGTTAACTTTGATAGCCCCCCCCCCCCCCCACCCCTCTCCAATGTTAATTACTTGCTATTTGAGTAACAAGTTACGTGTGAAGTTATCGAACTGACCAGGTAGATTATCCCGCTAATCTGATTACGTAATATAATGGACACTAACATGAGATTTACAATATTCAAAGGTATTATTATAAGAGTCACTCTTGAATCATTGGATAAATGATATGTATAACTGACATTATAAATGACACAGCGTATTACAATATGATAGCGCATATATATATGGGTCCATTAATATGAATTTGAACAATTAATAAACGCTATATTTATGAAAGAATCAAAATAAAGTTATTTCAATGACGATTTCAGATTATTCTCCCGACCCCTATATTATGGTACGTCACTTAATTTCATTGTATAATACATTTTGAATCATTAATCAACCAGACGTACATATTAATATTATATATAGAGACACATAGGACTCAATTTCTTGTGTTCCCGTTGTGACGTCACCAATACGTGTGCACAGCTTTTAGCGGTTCGCGGTGCGCTTAATTAGCGTGTGGCAAAACAGGTAAAAAACCAAACTTCAACCTGTCGTAACTTTGTAACCAGTCGGCCGATCTCGATGCGGTTTTCGACAATGTATTAATGTCGACACAACGAGTCTGATCATTTCAGATCTATTTGCACTACAGTTACTCTTTAACTTATACTAATCAATTACAGATTTAATGCAAAAGTTCATAATCCAGAAGAAAGAACCATACCCCATTCTGCTGAGTATCACTAAAGCTAGCCATTCTAGCCAGACAGCGCTCCTTTCGACTGATTTTCCACTTCATGTCCCGACTTTTCAGCTCGGAATCAAGATATTCTCGACATATCTGTAGTCTTGAGAGAAACACTTCTTCCATGCTTTCCTTTAATCTGTGGAAAGAATTATACCAACTGACTTGAAAATTGATACATTTCATTAAAAGTACTTATACATATTGAGGAAGATGAGGTCTTCTTGTATCAATTCAGGAAGAGAATATGATTAAAAGAAAAAAAACAAAACATAAATAGTAAATCTTCAGAATTTAGGCATAAATATGAAGTAGTGTTAATTTGGAATGAGGTCCATTATTGGCCCTTGAACCTCAAAAAAATCCCAAGTTAACACACTGCTTGCCCTAATAATCAGAAAAGAAAACCCTCAGAATTTATACCTTGAGCAAAAATTAGCACTTTGAATATCTTTTTTTTCAATTAATTGCTATTCCCTTTTATGTCTTCTGCACTGATAACATCTTTAAATCCAACACTATATATTAAATATACATGCTGTGGTACCAGATTAATAAATATACCTTGTCCTTTCACATTTACATAAATTACAATACGTTACGTAGTATCATACTTTGTCACCTTGACATTAGTTGCAATACCTTGAGACCTTGAAATTGGATACCATAATCCATAAGCTTTACATTCATTATCATACTTTGTGACCTTGACATTATCATAATTTGTGACCTTGCCATTGGTTACGATACATTGTGACCTTGACAATCATTATCATTCTGTGAGACCTTGCCAATGGTTCCCATATCTTGTGAATTTGTCACTGGCTACCATACCTTATGACCTTGAAACTAGTTAAAATACATCATGACCTTGAAATTGGTTACAATACCTTATAACCTTGACATTTACTACCATACATTGTGACCTTGACATTCACACTACCATACCTTGTGACCTTGACATTCACTACCATAACGTCCGACCTTGACATTCACGACCATACCTAGTGACTTTGACATTTCCTTCCTAACCTTATCACAGGCATTTGTGGCCGGGAGAATAACCATCTATATATATATAATATATAGAATATAGCGAAATTTGAAAAAATAAAATATATAAACTAAATTTTCCAATTTTCTTTTTATGTTATTAATCATCTAAAACCATAATGAAAATAATTGCCAAATTTCAGCTTGATACGTCAAGCGGTTAAATTTCACAAAAAAATCGACTATCAGACACTAAAAAAGAAGAAGAGGTATGAAAAGAGAAGGTATGCAACTTGGTGGCAGAAAATACCTCGACCACGTTACAAAACAATCATAAAAACTTACTTTCCGTTCATACTGGAGAAAAGCGAACAGATTCCATCCATTCCCTATATATTTCCCTTTCTAAAAAGCTATAATGATCCACACTTTCATTTATCAATCGCCAAGTGGTCGAGCTTATTCTCCTGGCCACAAGTGCCTGTGAACCTTATGACCTTGACATCGGCTGCCATACCTTATGACTTTGACATTCACTACCATACCTTGTGACCATGACATTTACTGCCATACCTTGTGACCGTGACATTTACTGCCATACCTTGTGACCGTGACATTTACTGCCATACCTTGTGACCTTGACATTCACTACCATACCTTGTGACCTTGACATTCACTACCATACCTTGTAACCGTGACATTTACTGCCATACCTTGTGACCGTGACATATACTACCGTACCTTGTGACCTTGACATTCACTACCATACCTTGTGACCGTGACATTTACTGCCATACCTTGTGACCATGACATTTACTGCCATACCTTGTGACCGTGACATTTACTGCCATACCTTGTGACCGTGACATTTACTGCCATACCTTGTGACCCTGACATTTACTGCCATACCTTGTGACCCTGACATTTACTGCCATACCTTGTGACCTTGACATTCACTACCATACCTTGTGACCGTGACATTTACTGCCATACCTTGTGACCGTGACATTTACTGCCATACCTTGTGACCGTGACATTTACTGCCATACCTTGTGACCTTGACATTCACTACCATACCTTGTGACCTTGACATTTACTGCCATACCTTGTGACCATGACATTCACAGCCAAACCTTGTGACCATGACATTTACTACCGTACCTTGTGACCTTGACATTCACGACTATACCTTATGACCTTGACATTCACTACCACAACTTGTGACCTTGACATGCACTACCACACCTTGTGACCTTGACATTTACTGCCATACCTTGTGACTGCTGGGTTAGGTACTGTACAAAGCTGCTTCGTTGGAACCATTTTGCCATCCTCATAGCTCTGTAGTTTGCCTTTCAGCTCATTAATCTGATAAACATAAAGGACCCCATACAGTTGTAAAATAAATCTCTTCTTGTACAAAGAGATTTATTTTAACTCACATTAATGGTCTGTCTGGACAACTAATGTAAATTACATATCAAATGACTGTTTATTTATTGATAAATATTATTATCACATGATATCACTGAAACAGTATCTTTTTATTGTTACAACATATCACGGTAGCTTCCACTCCCTGGGTCCAGTTGTTCAAAAGTTGATTAGCTTTATAAGTGATCTGTGCAAATCAGAAATTTGGTGAATCTTTAAGATTTCGTTAATCTAAGCAGATATCAAATTTTCAATGGAGTAAATTCACATGCAAAGACGTAAAATTTGAACAGTTTGTATTTCCAAAGCTTTTAAAGGTTGAAAAATATTGTTCAATTGTGATTATTAAGTTATGAAGCACCTATTGAACAAAATTGAATGGACTCAGGTCAATCAGAGAGCTTCCAAATATTAGAGCTTGACTGTCCTCATAAATTCTGGCATGCTTGATGGCACTATAGACCACTGGTAGAGTACTTACCTCTTTGCGGAGTTCCTGAATGATCTGGCCATACCTAGCCACATGGAAGTCGACATTCAATACATTCTTCTTCAGCTGCAAAAGTCACACAGATTGTTTTAACAAAATTTTATATTTACAATGTTTTGTGAGGTCAATATGGTGTTATACTGACCTGGTAGAATAAAATAGTAACCGAGGGCCTCAATCAATATTTGATTCTACCAGGCCCGGTATAACACCCTATTGACTGAATCAAAGAACCTTAACTTTTATACGTTGTATAAGATATAAAACTTGTTTGCAAAAGACTGAAATAGAATCCTATCTAACTTGATAAAGTATGAAATTTACAGGGGGCACTGTGACATCACAATGATTATGCCATCAAAAACGCAATATTGACAATATTGTTTCTAAAAGTAGAAACATCAGGTAAATATCACAAAATATGGACCTCCACATGACCATATTTTAGCCAATGAGAATTGAGAAAAGTCGGACCATTTGTAATAGACATCAATAAAAGCATAACATACAACAAGACATACATATCCCATATAATTACTGACTGTTATTTCAGGGAGGTCAAGTGAGCAGTGGATAGCCAAATTTCCTTTTACCAAGGCAGCCAGGGTTTGATTCCAATTCAGACATGTAAAAGTATGGGTCACCTGGTCAACCATGTTGGTTTTCACCAGTTTCTCCCCCAAATAATACCAACAACTTTTCCAACAGGTGTAATTAACTTAAGTTTGAATTCCTTGTAAATGAATTAAAGTAAAATACACTTCATATTCTATTTGAGGCCCAAACCAAAACGAAATCTCAGTGACAATATATTACCTGAATTAAATTCTAAATTTCCTTTGTAAAATGGTTAACATTCACAGAAGATTTTCAGGTTTCAAAAGACCTCTCTGTTCAAAGATTTTTTTTCTGACAATCACACAGCACTCCCTAGATTTAGAAGACTTTACTTAAGACAAAATTAAAGTATAGAACAAAACATAATGTTTCACCTTGGATATTTATATCATAACAGGCCTATAATTCATTTAACATTGAACTGCTTTCAGTTGGCATTCATAGGTAATATGAATTAGTCAATGGCATTCATGGCCCTATGTATGCCTTTAGGCAGGATTATATAAAGGTTGAGTCATGCCATGTTAAATGTAAGGTCAGTATTTGTGTCGTGTTTACCTGAGCCTGTATATGTTTTGCTCGGTCAGCATACTTGAGGGTGTTGTACGTATCCTCGTAGGACAGACTGGATGGGCTACAAAAAGGATGTCGCAATTTATAATAGGACAGAAAACTATAATAATACGTAGATTTAGTTTTATCATATCCAAAATGCCTCCTCCAATACAAGACCCCTTTGATATAAATTAAACTCCTTCACCACTGTCGGTTAAAATGGACACATCCACATTAACACATGGAAGGGTCTACTCAAGTTACACAGGGTGGTATGGGTATAACCAACAAATACAAAGTGAGAGCTATTCCATAATTAACTCATCCACCCCTGAAGACACATTTGAACTCTTCCTCTTCAAAGGTTGGAAAAGCTCGTTATGAAATTTCAGGGGTGAAGGAGTTAATCTTGTGGGAGAGGAGGAAGGCACCTATATTGATATATCATAGATGGTGGGGTTAAAACCAGATATACACTATTCCTTATATTAGATATCTTTTAATATTTGATGGGTCGTTGGGTCTCTGAAAAAGTGCCTCCCGCCCCTTCCACATTGTTTTTTCTGGAACAGCCAAAAGCGACATTTCACTTTCTTCATATTTTAAGATTTATTAGAACAGATAACTTCACAGGCAAATATTTGATAATTAAAATTTTGTAATTGCAATCTTTTTAAAAATATAACCAACAGGTAATGCATCTGCTAGTTAAAAAACCTGTACAGGTAAACATAGATATTTCTAATCTTTGTACAAATTAAAGCTTCCTGACTTCTGAGTTTGACCTAATGAAGCACTAGCCCCTGTAAGCACATCTCCATCTTTTCTTTCAATGGAAAAGAATGGATAAGCTAAATAAAATCTATACAAATCCTTACCTCAATAATTTGCCAATTACACAATCTTCAGCCTTTGACCAAAGACTTTGTTCCAGAGAAATGAAAACATACTTTATTTCTAAGATTTCAAATGGAAATATTTCTGTGTACATGGTTTTATTTGGCACACCCTTTTGTGTTTTTTGAAAGCTCACACTGTACTTATAAGGGCGAATACAATATCACATATACTTAAGCCAGCATAAGGAGACCTATGAAGTTTTAAAGTCACATACCTGACCGCAGCAATCATCACAGTCTGACAGTTGCCCCCGAGGGAGTCCTTCAGAAGTCGGGTCAGCTTGCTGTCTCTGTAAGGCACATGGCCCTTATACTGAAGAGAACAAGACATTTCAAATAATACAGATACCTTTTTCATACTCTTCTTATTTTGGAGGTAAAGCCCAAATTTTACATACTTTCAATCAGACAGCAGGACGATGGGAAAACTTTGAAATATTTGAGTTAAGTTAGTTTGATGAAAAGTTTGGCACATGGGAAGAATAATATTTGAAGTAAACAGGGTCTTCGAGCCATAAGAGTTTGGGATAAAGGAGATTGACTATATATGTATAGTTCTCATTTTGAAGCCATGAAGTTTGTTTTTATTTGACCACAGTTGCTTGAGTTTCTGTCAGTATATAAAAAAATGTTTAATATATATGGAACGGCGGCCAATTACAGAATGTAATGGAAGTATTCCGACGTTATTTCTCAACTATTCGTAAACAATGCACATAACATACTTGTTGCGAGTCTGTTGTGCAATTCATAGACTTAACACTGACATTTCCGATGAATTTAGATATTAATCCACCACTTCATGCTAGTTTCATTCCATCTAACGATAATTTCTCTGTCGCATATTTACTGACAGAAACTCAAGCAAATGTGATTAGACCAAGATTTCCATGGCCGGTGTTGTTGATAAAGCAGAAGACGCTTTACTCTTTCGGAACTGATCAACATTTAATGGTCCCTGTGTTAATCTTTTCTTTGCTCATTTAACACATTGGTATTCTCTGATTTTGTTAAGATCTGATAATAAATTTCATCTGATAAATCACAATTGAAAATATGTCATTTAAAGAGTTATTTTGTCTCTAAGGGGGGTTTATACAAACACATATATTACTGATGTTTCAAACAAGTGATACCTTGGTGTCTGCTAGTGCATTAATGACATTCCCCAGGGCCAGGAGGGAGCGGTTTATGTTGGCACCCTCACGAAACCTCGCTCCACAGTTTTTTGTCACAGTAGCTCTCTCCGATCCTGCGAGGTCCACCAGACACATCTTCGCCACACGGACTTCTGCAGAGACGTTGGCCGTTCTGTCTCGCTGACGCACAAACACCTAGGGACATATTTCAGGATAGCAATGAAATGTTATGAAAATGTTTAATATAGAATGTCGGAGTATCTGAGGATTTTTTATAAATCAAAATTTCTAAAATTATTCAACATGGGATAAACAAAAATTAGATTCCAAGCGTAAGCATATGTCTCACATACTTTTGTGCTTTGCGAATGACAATAACACTATGAAAATTGAACAGTAAAGAAAATTCTCAAAATCCCCCAAAGTTTTTACCCCCCAAAAAACTGAACATGCTGACAAAGTTACTCCAAATTTGAGTAATGTATCCAGTAGTATAGTAAGAGAAATGTAACAAAATTTCAATTAAATCAGATATTACTATGAAAAGCGGACTTTGAACGCAAATGCTGCTGCAACTAGTCAGAAAAGGAATATGTAAGTCTCGCTTTTCTCGACTATTGTTGAAGGCGAGACAAAAACGATCTCCAAAAGACCTATGAGTCATTAGTCTTACTACATCATTATGTGACAAACTTTCAATGAAATCTTGGTGTAAAGTTTTTTCCATTTAGTCATATGTCTCATGAAGACAGGTGCCAAAGAAAACACTACACAAAGATTCAAAGAATATAGGAAGTTAGAGAAGGAAATACTGTAATACATCTGAAGAGTTTCAATGAGGGCAGCAGAACTTTCAGGTTTTTTTTTTTTCTATATTCTCTAGCCTAAGCAGAAAATGAAAGAGAAAACCCTGACTCGACAGAACCAGCATATTGGTCATCTCTCAAGTCAACATCAGATCATGGGATACAGTGGGCCATTTGTTTCCAAACTTGCACCGGTTTGGATTTTCGACAGGAAATGCAAATATAGACCAGAATTTTTCCCTATTAATTTGAAAATGGGTACCCTTTGTCTGTTTTTGGGAAAAAAATATTCCTATTGACAAAGGAATTTTCATGAGTAAACTTAAAAAATTTTGGAAACAATTTATAAGTATGAAAAGTTTCATGTTAGAAGGGGTCTATAATTTGCACCAAAAATGCAAGAAAAAATATTTATTCCTGAGTTTGTTTGCCCATTTTTACAGCCGATATAAGGCTGTTTAATTTCCCCCAGTCAAAATTTGTGCTATTTTCCCAAAATAAAGCAAAATTCAGAAATATTTTCCAAATTTATCTGAAAATCCTACTTCATTTTTCTGAATTCAGTAAGGCACAGGCTGTTTTAAAATCTGGTCGCAAAAACACTGCTTATAGACAGGCAGATTGATATGGATAAAAGAAAGGTATGGTGTATAATATCAGCTTCATTGAGACAAACTCTCTGTCACAAAAGACGTCCCCACCTGGAAAACAGCATGTGAACGTGAAGACTCTGCATTGGCATCTGTAGGATGTTGAGTTCTGTTCTGATTTCCAAAGTGCAGCATGTGTAAGAGTTCTTCAGCATCCCTGGGCTGTAACGACACAAACGGTTTAGATAAACGACAGACTTCCTAATGATGTATTGATCAGGGGTAGGTACTTAGGTTTTACACAGTGAGCAACTTTTGACATGTGCCACTTGGCAAACTCATACTCAGCCAATAATTCCATGTGTGAAATTTTTTGCGTAAGTAGTCTGACAGCCTCCTAATGGTTCGTGATTTGAATTTTTACACGCTGTCAGTAATGCTGTTTTGTTATGTGTAACTTTAAAACTAGTGTACATTTTGTAGAGTTTGAGTTGTGTTAAAATATTTTTGTGTTTGGATATATTCACTGAGATTTAATGCAAATAAATTAAGTGAAAACTCCCACCCCGCAATTAATTCCATTTTTACAGTATGCAACAGAAGGAGTAGAAAAACAAAGGTTTTTTGCTCTGTAGTCCACAGAACTACAGTGAAACATGTATTAATTATAAGCAGTTGAAAAGTAATGGAAAATAATGTACATATATATATTTTCAAATTGTATTATTTAAAGTATGTCGGAGGTAAGGGAGAGAGCTTATATAGGTAAAGCCTGTTGCTCAATCCCATTGATTATTACATGTATTTGATCAATAAAATATATTTGAAATTGAAATTAATCATAAGCAGTCACCGAAGGGACCAACAGAAATTGGCTGCTTTAACCAGGTTCACCAGAAACAAAGAACAAACTTTTCATTAACTCTTTCCGTACCGTTGTCGTATACAGACGACAAAAAAACAACGTGACGTCTCCTCCCCGTTGTCGTATACAGACGACAAAAAAACGTGACGTCTCCTCCCCGTTGTCGTATACAGACGACAAGCTATTTGACGTTACATACTTTTTGATTAGCTGGGTATAGCAGCCGACAGATGAGTTTACCAATAAAATTTTACACAAAATCGACTGCGTCAGTTTATAACAAACAATTTGATAGGAGTTAAGTACCCATTTTTGTCATTTGAGTAACCCATTTAGTTTGAATTTCCCGCGAGATACTGCTCAGTGTCATCACCAATGTAAACATCATGGCGGCGAATGCTTTAGCTATACATAGCGGTACCTCATCTAACAAACATATTCCTATGAAAATAAAGCTCTGTATATCTTCTAACTATAGAAGAACCGAAAAGAACATTGGTTTACATTACCTGCATTATTTCGGCATAATATTCACTACGAAAACACAGCAAAGAGCCGCCATTTTGGCCGAAACGTCTGGGGGTGAGCCTAGTAATGACTTCCGGTACGGAATCCGGACCGGACTCACGGTACGGAAAGAGTTAATGTATTGCTTCAGAAAAAAATTTCCATTGTGGTTTGTTTGCAACATTTGACTTTAAGTTCAGCCTCTGCTTGCATGACAGCACATTTCTGTGTGACCTTTTTGACAATACAAGTTTTTAGTTTCACATGGGTTTTGCCCACTAAATACATAGGGTGGTCGGGTGGTGCAGTGGATAGCGCACTTGCCGTTCACCAAAGCGGCCGAGGTTTGATTCCCCGACCGGATGTGAAAAGGTATGAGGTCACCTGCCCGACTATGTGGGTTTTCTCTGGTTACTTCTGTTTCCTCCCACAATAAGACCCCTCCCGTGCTAACATCCGGGCCAACAAAAGTGATTGATGTAAGTTTGATAATTTGTTTCATAATTGTTGTAAAATAAATAAAGTTTATATATAAAATACATAGGGTGAGATAATGACTCAGGCCAGATTGTAGTGCCCCCTGGCCATAAAAGACAGGTATATATAGTTTTTTCCATCATGCGGAACACAGACTGGCCGCATAATGGAGGTGGCCACTTATTTAAGGTGACAGTTTAAGCAGGTTTGATTAGATCATTAGATTGTTTACCAGTTCTACATCATTGTAGCTAGTTTAAAATTTCCTTAGGATTCAGCTCTGTCATGAGACAAACAACATCTCTAATCTCTATCAAATGGTTTTAATTTATATATTTTTTTACATCCAAATTAAATGTTACACCAGTTGATTCATTTATGTCGCTGGCATCTATTTTTGATGGTGAATTTTCATCCTAGACTGCTATGTATACACAGAAGATGATTACAAACGAATTGACAAATGGGATCAAACAACATACTTGGTGAACCATTTCAAGCCAAATTCATCATATAGAGAATTTGAAGAATGTTCAGAAGCTCTCAATTTGATGAGTCACAAACTACAATGATTGTAGGTTATCAAACCAAGGGTGGTTTCGAATAGAAGACTAGGGCCCTTATTCATACTCAAGCATGGATTTTGCGCCCAAATTTAATTTCCTGTTCTGTTTAAAATTCAAAAATAACATCTTTAATATCATGTCAATGATGCAAACAAAATTTGAATCAATATAAAGCAAAGAACTACTTCAACATTATTGACGTTTTTGATTGTTTGATATGATTTAAATAAGTTACAAGAAAGTTGTATTGGTTTGACCACAAAATCCATGCTTGAGCATGAAAATGTTTTCATAAATATATTGGCCAAGAAATCTTGGACTCACATTTCTGTGTCCTCGAAATCACCAGAAATTATGTTAGTTTATCGTTACTGGCCATACTAACCGTGTGTAGAGACAGCCCTGATATAGCCACACCATTCCTAGAATCTTCTCGGACTGGAAGACAACCTCCCTTGACCAACAGGTCATGAATCTGTTCATTATATACCTGTTCAGGTAAATTTAAACATAGAAAGATAGTAATTATTAGTATGTGGTGACATTGTATACTGTAGTATATATATACAATCTACTAGTGTTGGGAATCGCTTGAAAAATTATAATCGATCATCACCATTAACAAATGACTGATGATTGACCTTAACGACTGATTATTTAATGAGGTTACAATTTATAAAAGAAAAATGATGAATTAAGACGTAAATATCAATGAAATTCCCAATCAGTCCATGAACTAAACATGTCATAAACCCAACACTGTATAAGATCAGTCACACTTTCTGCAAAACATTTTATAATTCAAACACATTCCCAGTACCTGACAGTATATTAACTTTTGATAACTTGTATATACCTCTAGGTAGGATACAGCAACATCACAGATTTTCTCGTGTTGAATGGCAGCTATCCGCGTGTATAAGTCCATCATCGTCAGATATATGACTCCAGGATGTTGTGGGTTCCCCAGCATTGTGTGTGTTTTGCCTGCCCCTGTGGCTCCATAGGCAAACACTGCCACAAAAATTAAGTTATTAATGAAACAGATATAACTTCAGCAGTGAATGAGTTAAATTATCTTAGAGCATAAAAAAGTCACATTTTTGTAAAATATTTCTTAATAGATTTGTATTGATATCATGCAACGTGTTTAAAGATTTCAAAATTGTTTTAATATAGACACAAAGAATTTATATACATTAATTGGTTTCCCAATGTACATAAAAAAACAACTTTTTTAAACATATACAAATAAATTTTGGATTTACATCATAGAAAGAGAGAGCTAGAGTTCATAATGAAGGGCCACCACCAGTTTTGGGACTTTCTCATTTCATATTTTCCTCTCTCTAGCTCATGTACATGTATTTGAATTTTCTCCTAACAATTTAAAATTATCATTTCTCAATAACAAATAAAAATTACCTGAACAGTTATATCCATCCAGGAGCCCATCAAGAATTTGTTTGGTAGATTGTTCATACACATTGTGATTTGCCGAATTCTGGTCAAACACGAAGTCAAAGGCAAATTTTAAATCCTTACACTGTCTTTTACGAAGGTCTCGTCGACGACGTCGGTTCCGATAGCCATATTCTGGTGAAGATTGTTCTTTGGGATCAAATACCAGTACATTTTCATTCATAGCCTTGACCACTATACGTGAATTACCTCCTTGCTCCATCGAGTTTTCTGGTCGGATCCTTACCACGACCTTGACCTTATTGTTAACCCCTGATGGGTCGGCTGAATCTGCAGGTTTGCGAGTTGGCGTGGCCGCCACCTCAGCATAGCTGGGTACACGTTTCCGTTGTCCCAGCGTCATGGTGATTGTTGTCGTTACAAACAACTTAAGTCACTCACATAGAACGTCATAAAACAGTCTGTTTCATTTCATCAACTTTTAATTCACTGAAAGACAGAAAAGTCGTAATAAAATTTAACATTGTAATTAATATATGTTTCACAGTATGCTGATCAATTTACATTTCATGAAAAATTAAATGAATAAAATTATTATTTACACTTAAAATTATGGTTAGACCAAAATATGTACCAGAATACTGAAAATCCTAGTGTATTATAATTACGGCATACATATATATATCTTAGAATAGGAACACATATAGGCGTATCTCAAAGTGCTGTTATCTCCCTTGTTTGCCATATCATGAATACATTGGTAAGTATTTTTGAAACAAATTTGCTCCATGGAATTATGACGTCATAATGGAAATTACGTCACCAAAGCATCACAAAAACACTTCACAGAAGTTGATTTTGCATCCACTATTGTGGCATTGCAAGGGGAATTAAAACAACACTTTTGGGAAAGGCATATATAGCGATGGGTTATGGTACGTTAATAGTCATGGATGATAGATCTAGACTGTACTATATTGGACCCAATATGCACCAAGGGCACTTCTTATTTGGAACCAATGCAATGTAAAATCACACTTGACCTAAAAACACAAGTAAAGAGCAATGGACCACAATAAAATATCAATTACCATATTCCAGACCCCAGCCTGGACCAAAAAATGTAGTCGCCAAAAAACAGCCAAGTGTGATTTTAGTAGCAAAGTTTTCTAAGTTGTCTTTTTTCGACCTTGGCTCATCATCTCGCCAAACGCTATTACATGTATGTATATTTACTATATTACATTCAAAAGCTAAAAGTAAACCATTACATTATTTTTAAGTAAGATAGAGGCTTACTGTGCATAATGATATTATTTTTTAGAATTTATACTTTCATATAATTCATATAATGGGTATATATATATATATATAACGTTGAAGAAACAAAACCACAACATATATTAATAGTAATACCATATACTTTAATATGATCTGTTAATTTGTTAAAGTATTGAACCGGCATATGTGACACTTTCCTGGAAAGGTCATAGTAATAAAGCAGTGTTTTCCTGGGTATTTTGGGAAAAATTCAATTTGCCAAATCAGGAAAAAAAGTAGCGCGAACAGGTAATAAATTGGGGAAAAATTAAATCCAACCACACTCATTAAATGTTTCATGCTAACCGATTTTACAGTGCACAGTGTATCATTTAGCTTTATGATATGGTAAACAATGAAAACAAAGAGCTGTGAGTTACATGGTGAGTCTGAATAACAGACTCACTCACTGATATTTCTTTTAAAGATTTTTTATTCATTATAACATCATGTGCCTGTCCTTTTTTCCCAGATTTTGAAAAGTCATAATAATTGGGAATTTTTTTGTTGACTTTGGGAAAAAAAACACTAGAACGCATTGGGAATGGGGTCGTTTGACGTACCCAGTTATATAGCGGGGAAAACACTGTAAAGGTTACACAACGAGTGGTTGTTGGATAAGGAATTTATTTCACTTGAACATTTTTTTTAATTTTCGAAAGACACATTTAAGCTTTAATTTAGCTACCCTATTAGGGTTGGGGTTAAGTGACTAATTATTTAAAGTTCATAATTTTAGATTGAGGAAAAGCACGATTATTTTCTGGATTGTAAAATTATACTAAGGAATTATTTGCTAGGTACAAAGAAATGTTTCCTTTCTTGTGTTGGATTGTTTAGTATCATACTAATGAGTAAAGTATGACATACAAAGAAAATTGGTCTTGTTGAAAGCACAAAATAAACATATGTGAATTGATAAATATTTATCCATATATATATTAGATAATTGGAATCTATTACTCCAATCAGAGAATCATGAAATAGAAAAATGTTAAGCAGATGCTTACATAAAGATGACATTTATATGTCACGTTCGAGTTAATTCAAAGCTTGGTTAGCATAACCAGTTGAAAGCTGCACTTTTAGGGGAATCGCAATTCAAAACATCATCTTATTCAATTAAAATTATAAATGACAGGAATCTAAATTGCTGAAATATTACATTATACGTCGTAGCATTAGATGTACTGAGTTATATACACCGATCATTGGAAATTACTGACATATTTTCGACCTCGCGTGTTGACCGAATATTTTCATTTTTGGGACGATTTGGTCAGGACAGGGGTGTACTTTATATACCAAAAGAAACTGTGTCTATAAACATAACACTAGTCTACATCAGTTACTTCTTTTGACATAGATATATTGCATCTTTCAAGTAACACGAATAATATATACATCAAGACGTTGTCTTCGATCTCTGGTCACTTCACAGAGCAAGTTGTTGATAATCAAATCGTGCATGCCAAGCTTATGTTGTTGCGATTACGACATTTCCAGTCGTACCATGATGACACATTTGACACTAGTTATATCACTAAAACGTACCTTACTAGTGTTTTCTTGATCTTTGTGCAAACAAGAAAAAAATTGGTGCAATGATTACCTATAAAAAGTTCTTCTTTTGGCATTTGTTTACTTGTAAGGCCGTCTTACTTTCGGACATTTCAAAATACCCACTTCTAACTAACATCGATTTTGATTGGCTGATACTCCGGAAGTGTCATTCATGGAAGGGTAGGTAACTCTCTATATTATTCCTAAAACGTCATACACGCATACGTCTCTGATTTAGTTGAATACATATTCTTTATATAATAACTTAGTGGTAAAATGGATGAAAGTTCGAAATGATATTAAACAAATAGTTAGATAAATTAAAGCTATTGGGCGCCGTTTTACTGTTTATTAACAAAACTCGATATCACAAATTCGAATTATGGATATCCATAATCATTTTTTGATATCAAAAATTCGAATTATGGATATCAATGTATAATAATTATTTTTGGACATCAAAAAATCGAATTATGAATATATCTTAAAAATACATGGAGTTTGTGATAAAAAAAAATAAAAAAAATAATTAAGATATCGATCCAAAATTAATTTAAGATATCAAAAAATATTTAATGATATCATAAATTCGAATTATGGATATCCAAAACTGAATGATGGATATCCATAATTCGATTTTTTTTCATATGTATACATGTATCCAGTTTTGCTAAAAAAAATAGTAAAACGGTGCCCCATATATATGATAAATCCATTGATTAAAACACGGAATTAGATAGGTACCTAAGGCCGTGATTAAAACAAGTATTTAAAGACATTCTCTATTTTCTGAGAATGGGCAAGTGAATGACGAAACAATTATTTTTAAGAAATATTAAACATGATGGAAGAAATTCAGAAATCAATAATGCTTTATACAGCGACACCTGAGAATATCATTGAAAAAAAACATTCTTATATTATGATAAATAACGATAGTTTTGCAATGAGCAGCTGCAAACATCTATATGAAAGCATAACAGAATTAAGAAAATTCCTTAACTCAAAACTTCTTAAAACTTTCTAAAATAAGCAACAAAAAACCCTGCTAAGTAATCATCATCATCATCATCATCATCATCATCATCATCATCATCATCATCATCATCATCATCAATTTCTCTCTTTGCCTGTTGTCTAATCCTTTTATTGATACTGATGTTTACAAATTCTTTGTATTTATTGTTAATTGTTCATAGTATCAATAAAAAATATTTTGAAAGCTGAAATCAATTTCTCTCTCCTTCCTTTCCTTTGTTAGTCTCTTCTAATATAATCTCTCTATTCTTGTTAGCCCATCCGTTAACTCCTTGCATGTATTTCCGTCCTTGGATCTCTGGCAAATGTCGTATTGAGTTTAAATGTTCTGTTTTCTTTTGAGTTTTAATTCCCTGTCGGCCTTAACGCCTATATCTTGACTTTATAGGTTTGGCCACAGGACCCGAGAGTTTGTCACAGCTGGTTTTGGACCCACACTAATGTGTTTAGAGGGTTAACTTCTCTCTTTTTTTAAATAGACTTTTAGGGGGTTGAATTTTCGATAAAAATATCCCTCGACGGTCTTAATTGCATTAATTGAAATATAACCGAAGTGTAAAATTACTTTAAACACATTGGTTTGGATCCAAAACTATCTGTAACAAATTATCATGTCCCTGTGGTGTTGCCATCAGTTTTTGATTTACTCTTTTACTTCTTTAGCTGTAGCCAGTTCCCTTCTGTGTTCTGACAAACTTTCCACATCCCCTTTTTTATTAATACCTCATTCTTTTTTAGTTCCGCGTTTGATTATTAAAATTTTTCAGCGGGTATCTTTTTGAAACTTCGGCCCTAAGGAGAGGACCCGCAGTATAAACGGTATGCTTTACTGGTACGTACTATGGGACTGTCTTATGCTCAATGTACATACATTTTGTTATCTTGTAGTCCCACAATGTCAGAATATTGACTCAGGGACTTATACGTTCCTGATTGACTATATGGCAGTGGCATCCTCGATATCCAGGGGTTACGCTCACCTACACTCTCTACAGGTGTACGGAACGTAAGTGAGCGTAACCCATGAATGTCGAGGATGGGGCATTTGTGGCGTTCAATACAGTACCCCATGAATATTCTGGCACTATGGATAATTGATGTTCCTAATTGAACATAAAAAGCCCTTACTAGGGATCACCTCCTCCTCCCGGAGCTGCGTGTATACCAGATTCAGTATGAGAGTGTCTTCATTGACCGTTGAATTCCCCCGGCATCTCCGACATGAATTGTGTGAACCCCATCCTTAATATACAGGGGTTACGCTCACCTACGCTTTCTACACCACTGCACCACCTTTTTGATGAAGCAAGAAGACTAGCTCGACTGTTTGATGTATATTCAAAGAATCTAGCGGTCACATAACGGTAAAATTGACAGGTTTTGATGTCGGTTGCGGCTCCTTCGTAATCTTCCGAAAAGACAGGTATTAGTCTAGTGATTGGTCAGGTTTTTTTTGTCCGAAACCATTAAACTGCCATCTTTGTGCATTCAGTTTATCCATGACATATTCCAGGAGTGCAGAGAGCATAAGCGATCGTAACCCCTGGATATCGAGGATAGAGTCCAAAGTGGTTTTTGGGCCTTGTTTGAAAATGGATGGCTTCCAGATATCACCATCCCTCTTCAACCAAAGGGCCTTTCGGCTGCATAGACGCGGTTTTCATGCCTTACCAATTAATTGACCAAAATTCAGAAAATCCTCTATTCAGAGAAACTCCATCGTCGGAAACCCACGGTACACTTCTCTGACGTTTGCATCCCATGGGCCAGAATCGGTGTAAACCTTCGTTTCCCCGAATAGAAGTGTATTCGGAGATTAAATTTCGACCAATCAGAATGGTCGTTTCTCGTGACACTCTGTTAGATAATTTTACCATGACCACTACCAGTATATTTCTGTAGGCATGACGCCGATGTGAATCGCCGTATAGCAGGACCTTGTATTTTAATCACAACCGACACAATTATAACACAATCGACAGGTTTTGTTGACAGGCGGTACTACAAATGAAACGGGATACCCCGGCTTAATGTCCCGGCTGTATGTAGTCACGGATGAAACTATCGCTATGATTGGCTACTATCTTAGTACGAAAACGAGAGTTTCTTTCCATTTTAGCCCACGGGATGCAAACGTTAGAGAAGTGTACCGCGGGTTTCCGACGATGGAGAAACTCATACACCTCACTTCCACAGTGAACTTTGTACGTCTGTCATCCTATTACCACAGTAAGCTGGTTATTTTTCACGGGCCTAAACTTTTGCGATTTCTACTCAAGATGAGAAGTTTACATTTACAGGATTCAATTTTCGCGATTTGGAGATATGTGGATATCTCATATTTGCGGATACTGCCAAGATGTCAATCCCGATATCTAGTTAAGAAACGAATACAAATAAGTATACTATTCAATGTTATATATATGCACCACATAATTAATGTATCAAAAGCTGAAAGTACGTACAGTGGAGTCTCGCTATTACGTTTCTTCTATAAAATGTATGCAGTACCTGGCCATAAGTTATGTCGATCTTCACATTTCCCCATAGACTTGACTGCATTTTCACCAATTTTTAAAATGTCAATACAATAACAGCGTAATGTAGAATAATGAATACAACTGAACACATAATTATGTTTTGAAAACGTAATTCTGACGTATATCAAATCAAAACTAAGTTGATTAAAGTCGGTACGGCAGAGGCGTATAAAGCTGTATATATATACGTCTCTGGTAACGGTATTTATTGTATAATGACATTTTCAAAATAAGTGGAAATGCATTGAAGTCTATGGGGAAATGTCAGGTGCGACATCATTACTGTCTGTCTTGGTAGTTCCGTATTGTGACAAGTCTTCAAACCTATATAACGACCATTATCTGTATCCGTCATTCTTCATACTGTGCCGATAAGTCTTCCGAAGCCACTATCCTTTTCATTATCAACACCTTGCCTTTGTACGACAGCAGAATACCTTGAGCGGAAGTTTGCTTGTATAACAGTGACTATAATAGTTTTCTTGAAATGTAAGCCCGTACTTCTGGTTTCCCCCGGAATGCCAGTCGTCCACATGGTTCGTCTTCAAGTGTTCCTTTTGCAGTTTTGATTCCCTGTTAGCTCGAGTTTCATCTGGCCCAGATACCATAACTGGTTACTTCTATCAGTCTGGTGTTAAGACGAGAGGAAAATATTAGGCCAAGTTCCCTTGAACTAGTTTCTTTCTATTCATCTTGTTTTCTTTTCCTTTTCGTTGACGTGTTCGTGGTCTCTGTTTGCTGCCATTGCTACGCCGTAACGACAATGTCCCAGCTGTGTCATCCTGCCATTGACTACGCCGTAACGGCAATGTCCCTGTGTCACCCTGCCATTGACTACGCCGTAACGACAATGTCCCTGTGTCACCCTGCCATTGCTACGCCGTAACGACAATGTCCCTGTGTCACCCTGTCATTGCTACGCCGTAACGACAATGTCCCTGTGTCACCCTGTCATTGCTACGCCGTAACGACAATGTCCTTGTGTCACCCTGTCATTGACTACGCCGTAACGACAATGTCCCTGTGTCACACTGTCATTGCTACGCCGTAACGACAATGTCCCTGTGTCACCCTGTCATTGCTACGCCGTAATGACAATGTCCCTGTGTCACCCTGTCATTGCTACGCCGTAACGACAATGTCCCTGTGTCACCCTGTCATTGCTACGCCGTAACGACAATGTCCCTGTATCATCCTGCCATTGACTACGCCGTAACGACAAGGTCCCTGTGTCACCCTGGCATTGCTACGCCGTAACGACAATGTCCCTGTGTCACCCTGCCATTGCTACGCCGTAACGACAATGTCCCTGTGTCACCCTGCCATTGCTACGCCGTAACGACAATGTCCCTGTGTCACCCTGCCATTGCTACGCCGTAACGACAATGTCCCTGTGTCACCCTGTCATTGCTACGCCGTAACGACAATGTCCCTGTGTCACCCTGTCATTGCTACGCCATAACGACAATGTCCCTGTGTCACCCTGTCATTGCTACGCCGTAACGACAATGTCCCTGTGTCACCCTGCCATTGACTACGCCGTAACGACAATGTCCCTGTGTCACCCTGTCATTGCTAAGCCGTAACGACAATGTCCCTGTGTCACCCTGTCATTGACTACGCCGTTACGACAATGTCCCTGTGTCACCCTGTCATTGACTATGCAGTAACGACAATGTCCCTGTGTCACCCTGCCATTGACTACGCCGTTACGACAATGTCCCTGTGTCACCCTGCCATTGCTACGCCGTAACGACAATGTCCCTGTGTCACCCTGTCATTGCTACGCCGTAACGACAATGTCCCTGTGTCACCCTGTCATTGCTACGCCGTAACGACAATGTCCCTGTGTCACCCTGCCATTGCTACGCCGTAACGACAAGGTCCCTGTGTCACCCTGCCATTGCTACGCCGTAACGACAATGTCCCTGTGTCACTCTGCCATTGTTACGCCTTAACGACAATGTCCCTGTGTCACCCTGCCATTGCTACGCCGTAACGACAATGTCCCTGTGTCACCCTGTCATTGACTACGCTGTAACGACAATGTCCCTGTGTCACTCTGTCATTGCTACGCCGTAACGACAATGTCCCTGTGTCACCCTGCCATTGCTACGCCGTACCAACAATGTCCCTGTGTCACCTGTCATTGCTACGCCGTAACGACAATGTCCCTGTGTCACCCTGTCATTGCTACGCCAAAACGACAATGTCCCTGTGTCACCCTGCCATTGACAACGCCGTAACGACAATGTCCCTGTGTCACCTTGTCATTGCTACGCCGTAACAACAATGTCCCTGTGTCACCCTGTCATTGCTACGCCGTAACGACAATGTCCCTGTGTCACCCTGTCATTGACTACGCCGTAACGACAATGTCCCTGTGTCACCCTGTCATTGACTGCGCCGTTACGACAATGTCCCTGTGTCACCCTGTCATTGCAACGCCGTAACGACAATGTCCCTGTGTCACCCTGTCATTGCTACGCCGTAACGACAATGTCCCTGTGTCACCCTGCCATTGACTACGCCGTAACGACAATGTCCCTGTGTCACCCTGTCATTGCTACGCCGTATCGACAATGTCCCTGTGTCACCCTGTCATTGCTACGCCGTAACGACAATGTCCCTGTGTCACCCTGTCATTGCTACGCCGTAATGACAATGTCCCTGTGTCACCCTGTCATTGCTACGCCGTAACGACAATGTCCCTGTGTCACCCTGTCATTGCTACGCCGTAACGACAATGTCCCTGTATCATCCTGCCATTGACTACGCCGTAACGACAAGGTCCCTGTGTCACCCTGTCATTGCTACGCCGTAACGACAATGTCCCTGTGTCACCCTGCCATTGCTACGCCGTAACGACAATGTCCCTGTGTCACCCTGCCATTGCTACGCCGTAACGACAATGTCCCTGTGTCACCCTGTCATTGCTACGCCGTAACGACAATGTCCCTGTGTCACCCTGCCATTGCTACGCCGTAACGACAATGTCCCTGTGTCACCCTGTCATTGCTACGCCATAACGACAATGTCCCTGTGTCACCCTGTCATTGCTACGCCGTAACGACAATGTCCCTGTGACACCCTGCCATTGACTACGCCGTAACGACAATGTCCCTGTGTCACCCTGTCATTGCTAAGCCGTAACGACAATGTCCCTGTGTCACCCTGCCATTGACTACGCCGTTACGACAATGTCCCTGTGTCACCCTGTCATTGACTATGCAGTAACGACAATGTCCCTGTGTCACCCTGCCATTGCTACGCCTTAACGACAATGTCCCTGTGTCACCCTGCCATTGCTACGCCGTAACGACAATGTCCCTGTGTCACCCTGTCATTGCTACGCCTTAACGACAATGTCCCTGTGTCACCCCTTCTGCCATTTAAAGGCCTTACCCCTTTACTATTTCCTTTGCTTCCCTCGTGCCTTCCCTTCCCTACTGTTCCATTTTGATGTCTATTCTTTGTCGCCATAGATACGCAGAACCGACGATGTCCCCATATCACTGCCTGCTCTCAACACCCCCATTGCTTTGTTTGATAATGTGACTTCATTATAGCTCCCACGAGTTTTCAACTATCTTTACCATGTTTAGGTGGTTAATTGGTTAACTAACCAATGAATTTACTATTTTGCTTTCACAGCTCGCTGTATGTATGGCTTGCTTTCTCTTCGTCAACAGGTGTCTTTGGACTTGTCGCCGTATCTTCTAGCATGTTCTGCAAAGAATGTTATAAGTTACAATTACGTTTGCCGACAGACAAACTTACAACACAGGGATTCGAGAGATGCAGGTTGATCAGAACTATAAGCAAGTTGTATGGTCGCCATCTTTGTCCCATTGAATTTTTTTTATAATTGTGTGATATGAAGATGGACGTTATTGAGTATATTCATTAGTTTGCTTACTTTGTGTAATTGAGAATGATGACTCGGTTCTCACTTTGAGGACTTGACGATTACTTGGTTGTGACCAAGATTTACATGACGGGTGTCGTCGATGAAGCAAAATACCCAATGCAAACGTTGATTTCCCAATACAAACGTCGATTTACCCAATACAAATGCCGATTTACCCAATACAAATGCCGATTTACCAAATGATGCAAATTAAAGTAGTTGAAAGTTGATAACAGCTTAGGCATGCACATGGATATGACAGTATTTCAGAATCTCTAATGAACTAGCGGGGAATAAACATGTTATGCGTTAACAAAGTTCCCATCCAGTCAACAGTATACCGTCTACTCCACATACACAATTACATTCCCGATGAGTTTAAATATGATAGATAGGGCTCACAACTGAATCTCGAGAAACTTCGTATCCTCCGTTTTGGCGTCCCGAAATTCACTTTATCAACTAGTTGAAGTAAGTACCCAGGGGAGGGGCCGGACTCATACCCAATCCTTGTATCATAAGTATGTTCATCTCTTCATGCCATGCAATATTATCTAAGTTATATTGTTTGAGAATATTTTTCCGCGTAATAAACAAGAGATCAAGTTACCATGAGTAGTGTTAGATTTCTGAAACAGAACGTACTAACGTCCCCAGGGGTAGAACTAGATTTGTGGACCCATGTCCCCAGGGGTAGAACTAGATTTTTGGACCAATGTCCCCAGGGATAGGACTAGAATTTTGGACCCATGTCCCCAGGGGTATGACTAGATTTTTGGACCAGTGTCCCCAGGGGTATAACTAGTTTTTTGGACCAATGTCCCAGGGGTAGAACTCGATTTTTGGACCAGTGTCCCCAGTGGTATGACTAGATTTTTGGACCAATGTCTTCAGGGGTAGGATTAGATTTTCGGACCAATGTCCCCAGGGGTAGAACTAGATTTTTGGACCAGTGTCCCCAGGGGTAGAACTAGATTTTTGGACCAATGGCCCCAGGGTAAGGACTAGATTTTTGGACAAGTGTCCCCAGGGGTAGAACTAGAATTTTGGACCAATGTCCCCAGGGGTAGAACTAGGTTTTTGGACCAATGTCCCCAGGGGTAGCACTAGATTTTTGGACCAATGTCCCCAGGGGTAGCACTAGATTTTTGGACCAGTGTCCCCAGGGGTAGAACTAGAATTTTGGACCAATGTCCTCAGGGGTAGCACTAGATTTTTGGACCAATCTCCCCAGGGGTAGAACTAGATTTTTGGACCAGTGTCCCCAGGGGTAGGACTGGATTTCTGGAACAATGTCCCCAGGGGTAGGACTAGATTTTTGGACAAGTGTCCCCAGGGGTAGAACTAGAATTTTGGACCAATGTCCCCAGGGGTAGAACTAGGTTTTTGGACCAGTGTCCCTAGGGGTAGAACTAGATTTTTGGACCAATGTCCCCTGGGGTAGGACTAGATTTTTGGACAAGTGTCCCTAGGGGTAGAACAAGATTTTTGGACCAATGTCCTCAGGGGTATGACTAGATTTTTGGACCAATGTCCCCAGGAGTAGGACTGGATTTCTGGACCAATGTCCCCAGGGGTATGACTAGATTTTTGGACCAATGTCCCCAGGGGTAGAACTAGATTTCTGGACCAATGTCCCCAGGAGTAAGACTGGATTTCTGGACCAGCATGTACCAAAGTCCCCAGGGAAGGGCTTCATTTATGGACCGGGTCGTACCAAAGTCCCGGAGTAGGGTTGGATTTCTGGACCACAACGTATCATGAGGTAGGACTAGATTTCTGGACAAAAGTCTCAAGAGGTAGGGCTGGATTTCTGGACCAGAACATATTAAACGTCCCCGGGGTTGGGCTAAGGACTGTCCCAAGGTGTAGAGCAAGATTCCTGGACAGGAGTCCAAAGCTAGGGGTAGGACTGGGTTTCTAGAACCAAGCCTCAGGGGAAGGACTGGATTTCTGGACCATTACGTGCCCAACAAGTGTATTCTGTACAAGGTGAAAAGCAGGGATCACAGCATTTTACATTGTTTAATCAAGGAATTTAAAAGTACTGAGGGTGAGGCATAACCCTGGACCAATTCTAACCGCATGAATGTTTTGGTCTCTTTCATACGAATAGTTTACTGTATTCTATAGTAATGGGGTAGTGTCTCCAATGTTAAATGTTAACATCTGATAAAATAATGGGGTAAGTACTGGGGGGGGGGGTCAGTTATTCAGGAATAGTAGCATTTTTCTGGAAAAGTTGAATTTGCCTCTCTCACAATTTGAGCTAAAACAATGAAACAAAAACAAGAATTGTCAATTCAAATTACCGTATATTTTAATGAGCAAAAAATAACATTTTAAATTAGGTACTGTAGAAAAGGAATTGTTTGCAATGTGGAGATGCTCACAATCGATGTGAAATTTACAAGCTGTGATACTTTCCAAATGCAAAATATTTCTATTTTTACAATTTGTCTTGACTAAATAAGTGGATTGTGATTCGTTATTTGTTAATACTCTAGCCTTATCCACGCATGGAGGCAGGATTCAATCCCTGAAGTTGTCTCATGCATGGAATATAAATTGAACATAATTCCAAAAAAGGGTTTTTCTCCTGCCTACACAACTCACACAACCCAAGTGGAATATAAAATAAGTCTTGGGCGGGTGTTGTGGTATTTCTGCTGTATCATTCAAGTGAGGTAGAACTATAAAAGATGCTGTTGGAAGCACTGTCCCACTAGCTACTATTACAGAACACACTACATCTCTAGCACACACGCATCCACACAGGCACACATATATAGGGAGATACTAGCCAAGTGGTATAGGACTAGTAGTTAGGCAGCTCCTGCAAACTCCTCAGAGAATTGTAATGATTAATGTGTAGTTATTTATAACGATTGTATAAATTATATATCTACCTATGTCCTGTGAGGTTTAGGTTAGTTTAATTGACAGGGCACTATATCAAATATCTGTATAAATTTGATCATTCTACATCAACTTTTCTTCAATCCATTCTTAATTACTGAAGAAAAAGTTCAGAAAAAGATTACGGTAAGAAATACTCAAGCTAAAAGAATATTCCTTAACTTATTCACCCCTGAGATTTTTGTTATGATCTCTTCCAACATTTGAAATGGAAGAGCTCAAATGTGTCATGGTATGGTGAAAAAGTTCAAGTATACAATAAGATTTTGTTTTTTCATATATGTTTGATATATATATAAATTATATATTAAAATAACAATGACCATTTCTGAGTACCCCCTCTGCAAATACAATTACATTGTAAGGAACAATAACCCTGTTTTCATTACAATGTCACATTAAATAATATTCTCCATATCAAAACAATGAAACCACCCAAATAATACTCCCAGTGTTATGGACTAGATACAAATACAAAATAATATCACAATGGACAATAACTACTTCAATACAAGAGAATGTCACATTTTTGAGCAATACTATTCTTCTCATGCAATACAATGACATCCTACTGAACAATATTCTTGATACTATTAAAATCACAAGGAACTATACATACCATGACATCACATGGATTTGGTTTTAATTTGTTTAACATCCTATTGCCGGCTAAGGTCATTTAAGGACGAGACAATATTCACAGTATCAATACAATAACATCAGGAACAATACTCTCGCTATTAAAACAATGACATCTTACATATGGAACAATATTCTGTTATAATTAAACAGACATGACATGGTCCTTGGAACAATATTCTGGCTAACTATTTAAACTATATATCAAAGACAAATGTTCCCAGTACCAATACTATGACACGATAAGGAACAATACTCTCACTCCTAATACAATTACATCACATGGTATGCTTCTTACTGTACAGTTATTTCATTTCATAGGGAGAAAATTTTGCATTTTATTTATTTGAATTTATTCACGGGTATAAAATTTCACGATTTTCTTATTTGAACTTATTCACAGGTATAAAATTTCACATTTTTTCTTATTTGAACTTATTCACAGGTATAAAATTTCGCATTTTTCTTATTTGAACTTATTCACAGGTATAAAATTTCGCGCTCTGCCAGGATTATTTGATCTCTCATGAAAAAAAGTCTTACAAGGTGTTATATTCCGCATGGGTATTTAATTTCGCGATTTTTTTATTACTTTGAATATAGCAAAATTAAATTAAATCCCCCGCCAATAATTTTTTTTACAGTATTACTCACTGACTATGACACAACATATTTTCAAAGTGCCAAAATTTCGTGGTTTAACAAGAAAACGACATTTCATACATGACTTTTTTAATTTTAAGTACAAAAAATTTCCTTTGTGGATCTATGATTTCATGGATGTTCACAATATCTTTGAAATTAAAAAACCCACTTATATTGGTGATTTCACAGTATTATTTCATTTATGATTGATTCATATATATCTATGACTGTCAGATTCTTTCTCAATTACAAAGTTCTCATGAGTAGAAACCTCACAAAAATAATAGTGACACCACAATAAAACCACACACACACACACTTGAAAGACTGATCTGAATCTAGTGACTAATGAGTACAGGCAGGGATGATATAACTGCTATGATATGCATTACTGTACTCAACAGTCAAGCCAAACTTGATGTAACCACACCTATTTTATACTAGTCACTCAAGCTTAAGCTAGTTCTGACAGAGTAAAAGATGTGCTTTTATTAGATTGCCTTACAAGCGTGAGCTGTTAGGAATTTCCCTTTAGCTCAGTCGGTAGAGCATCGGGCTGGAGAGCCAAGGGCTGTGGGTTCGAGCCCCAGCGACGGCACTATCTTTACCACGTTTCCTCGTCCTATTACAGACATTACTCAACTGATATGATACTAGCGACTCAAACTTAATTAAGTTTAGAGCGTACAAAACGTGAAGCAAGTGACTAAAAACAGGGTAAGCTCCCACTTAAGTAACTACACCAGTATGAAACTAGTGACTCAAACTCCCGCCTTGAGTTAACACTGGCGGGAAGCTTGCAACTCAAACTCCTGCCTTGAGTTAACACTGGCTGCAAACTTACAACTCAGACTCTTGCCTTGAGTTAACACTGGCTGCAAACTTACAACTCAGACTCTTGCCTTGAGTTAACACTGGCTGCAAACTTACAACTCAGACTCCTGCCTTGAGTTAACACTGGCTGCAAACTTACAACTCAGACTCTTGCCTTGAGTTAACACTGGCTGCAAACTTACAACTCAGACTCTTGCCTTGAGTTAACACTGGCTGCAAACTTACAACTCAGACTCTTGCCTTGAGTTAACACTGGCTGCAAACTTACAACTCAGACTCCTGCCTTGAGTTAACACTGGCTGCAAACTTACAACTCAGACTCTTGCCTTGAGTTAACACTGGCTGCAAACTTACAACTCAGACTCTTGCCTTGAGCTAACACTGGCTGCAAACTTACAACTCAGACTCTTGCCTTGAGTTAACACTGGCTGCAAACTTACAACTCAGACTCCTGCCTTGAGTTAACACTGGCTGCAAACTTACAACTCAGACTCCTGCCTTGAGCTAACACTGGCTGCAAACTTACAACTCAGACTCCCGCCTTGAGTTAACACTGGCTGCAAACTTGCAACTCAAACTCCCGCCTTGAGTTAACACTGGTGGGAAGCTTGCAACTCAAACTCCCGCCTTGAGTTAACACTGGCGGCAAGCTTACAACTCAAACTCCCGCCTTGAGTTAACACTGGCGGCAAGCTTGCAACTCAAACTCCCGCCTTGAGTTAACACTGGTGGGAAGCTTGCAACTCAAACTCCTGACTTGAGGTAACACTGGCGGCAAGCTTGCAACTCATACTCCCGTCTTGAGTTAACACTGGCGGCATGTTTGCAACTTAAAACCGCCTTGAGTTAACACTGGCGGGAAGCTTGCAACTCAAACTCCCACCTTGAGTTAACAATGGCGGGAAGCTTGTGACAAAATATTTCTACCTAGAGTTAACCACACAGCAATGAAGCTAGTAACTCAAATTCCCACCTTCAGTTAACACTGGTGTGGTGCTAGTAACTCAAATTCCCACCTTCAGTCAACACTGGTGTGGTGCTAGTAACTCAAATTCCCACCTTCAGTTAACACTGGTGTGGTGCTAGTAACTCAAATTCCTGCTTTGAGTTAACACTGATATTAAGCTGGTGACTCATGAGTCAAACCCGCCCAGATATAACCACACTCATAGGAAACTATGGACTCTGACTCAAGCCAAGATGTGACAGCATGGACCTGAAACAGCTTTGTTGGCGAATGTCTGAATCAACGAGATGTGGCATGATTTGTTTTATATCCTTGTCCTCCCCATTCAGACTTCTGCTGTCGTATTCGATGTGCGGGCTACTGAGAACGGCTACACCCTTGCCCACTTGGCACTTAACAATGGCGGCTGGTTGACCCTCGATCTCGCTGTACACAGCCAGTACCTCCACGTTCTTGTCTAGTGACCTAGCTACACTTGGAGTTGTCTTTTCTTTTATACTTCTCTCCGCTTCGCTACTTAAAGGAGATTCACATTCATTTTTCTTATGTTCTGTTTTCGATCGTTTGGGATGAGGTTCTAATTTTGAGAAATCGGTCCCGACATCACAAAAAGCATTTCCTTTCTCGCCTTCTGTTCGGTATACAGCTAATGTGTGCGTTAAGTCTTCTGGTCCAATATTATCAAGATTTTCAATTCCGGGTTCCTTAATTTCCGAATCCTTTTGGTTACTGTTGACGATTTTACTTTTACTAGAATTGTTTGAGTCCTTATCACAGGATTCAATGCAGCGTTTCTTTAAAACTTGATCAGCAATGCGTTTTACAGATATGAATTGATCTCTGTAGAAGAGAAACATTCCTCCGCCATTGAAATAGGCTCGGAGTGTGGTGGTCTCCGTGTCAAAGTAGTCCACTAGCGCGGCTCTACATCCACTCTCACTGCCGTAATTGTAGGGTCCCCAAACTGGCCCCACACACAAACCTGGAAAAAACAAGAATTACGTGTAATTATATGCCTCACCTTTTTGTTGTTTTTGAATGATGTCATAGTCAATAAGGAATATTAAAGTGAAATACCAGTCTGCGAAGTTAGCCACTAGTCCTATGCCCATGACTAGTAATATTTGGTGCAGACTAGTGGAAAGTCCTTGAATTTCAATTTATATTGTTATAATAAACACTGTACTTTGCTTGTCCGGATAAGTGCTTGAAAATGTTAATGTCACAAACTGTAATAAAATTGCTTAACTAAATTATATAACACTGTGAAAATTTAACTGTAACAATTTTTGTTTTTACCCCCAAAAAACAGAACCCTCGAACAAAATTGGAGTTATGTGTTCAGTATGATAGTACGAGTAATTTAAACCAAATCTTAATTTAATTGGATAACAATAATATTGTGAAAAGTGAACTTTAAACACAAATGTTGACGCAGTCGTAGCCAACAAAGGTAGAGCAAGAGTCTCGCTTTTCTCTACTATCGTTGAAGCCGAGACAAAAACAAGCACACTTGTAGATTTATGATCTGTTTTCATGGTATCACTCTGGTAATATCCTAGCCCCTTCCTACTAACTCAGAAAATTTCTGTTTAGCTTAATTCAGCTTAACTAGTAAATAAGCGGTCTCAGGTTCCACTCCTAGCGGAGACATTGGAAAGATAATGACACCCACAATGGCACCCACAAAGGGCCCTGTTGTACTGACAAATATACTCAGCGATTCTTTCAAAAGCATCTCTATGATCCATGGAAACCTTGGGACCTGAATGAGGAGTATGTTAGCCTGGTAAAATACCGACTATCTAGGGAGACTTTCTCTGTAGCTCAGACTTTCTCTGTAGCTCATTCAGTTGAGCTTAATTAAGACTAGTAAACCAGAGGTTTGGCAGGTTCAACTTTTAGTGGAGGCATTGGAAATGTATTGACCACTGATACATTTGTTTAGAAGGTTCAAGAAAAGAAGTACTAAAATTGATAATACAGTGACCTGATAGATTAATTGAGGCTATCCATTCCTAATCTAATTATCATTCAGCGTTTTTTTTCCAGAAGAATTCTAAAATGTGAATTTTCCCTGGATGGATTTAGTAAATACTGACAAAAAGTGTCTGATGACACTTTTTCTCGGTGAACTAAAGCTAACAAAAGGAAGATCCTTTTAATTGGTTAACCTGAGGTTTTTATATTAACTGTAAGAACATGTTTACTCCAAAAGTCTAACTCACCTGGGAAAAACTTAAGGATCCTTTCCCCACATACTTCCTGGGGTCCATTTTTATCAAACTCTATGTGGTCGCATCCGAAGTAGGATCCCGCACAGATCCCAAGATAGGCCCCTCCTTCAACCACATACTGCTTAATCTGGAGAGTTCCCTCGTCCCCAAGGGCATTGATGTAACCAAGGTCATAGCCGCCCCCAATCACATACAAGGCAGCTGATGTTTTCCAGTTTCCTAGGTAATAAATATTTAAGCAATGAATGTTTTCAGTCAATACAAGTCTTTAACCTTAAAACTGCTCTCAAATTTGCGTCATACATTAAGACTTGTCCTTAGAGAATTAAGCACTTACACAGCTATTCAGATATATAGGATCCTACACGAGTGTCGCTGTAATATAGAATTTATTAAACGACTTCAATAATTTAATATGTCACAAGCCTTTTAGCGAGTGACATATTTAATTATCAAACAAGTTTAATAAATTCCATATTAAATTGACACAACTGCATGATTGTATTTATCATATAACTTATATTTATGAAAAAATACACCAAAACTCAAATTCAATTTCTATAAGAAAGGCAATTTTTTTCTTTGTTTGTATGATTTTCACTACAGAGACAATCATATGACGTCATAAAGACATCATTTGTTAATGACGTCACAATAGTGTTATTACACATGTGTAATACCATATATATGACATGGCCATATGACATGACTGAATGGGTCAGTTATGTGATAAATGGACATATTAAAGGTATGGTCATCATTGATATCCTGGGGTTATGCTCACCTACACTCTCTACACCGTGGAATATATCATGGCAAAACTAAAGTCACGCTCAGGTAAAAAACCTGACCAATCGCAAGGCTGTATAGATTACAAAGGAGCCGCAACAGACTTCAAAGCTTGTCAATTTTTATCGTTATGTGACCATGAGATTCTTTTGTTGTACATCAACAGATTGAACAAGTCTTCTTGTCCCATTAACATTCAACACACATTGCCTTCAGTTTTGCCATGACATATTCCAGGGGTGTAGAGAGTGTAGGTGAGTGTAACCTCTGGATATCGAGAATGAAGGATGGTCAATATTTAGTATAATTACCATGTAGCAACAGTCCTGAAGAATCACATCAGTGAGATCACTAATACATGTACTTATAAGGTCTGCTAGTTTGACATCTCTATATTAGACAAGAATTCCACGGAAGTGGATGTGTCGCCTGCGCAGCAAGTTGGGAGATAAGTTTTTAGGAGCTATCTATGGATATGCATTATATCAGTTCCAAGTGGAATAGAAACAGTGACCTTGACCTTTGATCCTGAAAAGCAATCCAAAGCAAGCACTTTTGGTAAGGAAGTACTCTATGAAGTTTGAGTTTGATTGGCCCAAGGAAACTCACGTTATCGCACGGAAACAGATTTTCTATTTATAGCAACAGTGACCTTGACCTTTGACCTTCGACTCTGAAAAGCAATCCCAAGCGAGCACTTTTGGTAAGGAAGCACTGAATGAAGTTTGAGTTTGATTGGCCCAAGGAAACTCAAGTTATCGCACGGAAACCGATTTTCTATTTATAGCAAGTGACCTTGACCTTTGACCCTGAAAAGCAATCCCAAATGAGCACTTTTGGTAAGGAAGCACTGTATGAAGTTTGAGTTTGATTGGCCCAAGGAAACTCAAGTTATCGCACGGAAACCGATTTTCTATTTATAGCAAGTGACCTTGACCTTTGACCCTGAAAAGCAATCCCAAGTGAGCACTTTTGGTAAGGAAGCACTGTATGAAGTTTGAGTGTGATTGGCCCAAGGAAACTCAAGTTATCGCACGGAAACCGATTTTCTATTTATAGCAAGTGACCTTGACCTTTGACCCTGAAAAGCAATCCCAAGTGAGCACTTTTGGTAAGGAAGCACTGTATGAAGTTTGAGTTTGATTGGCCCAAGGAAACTCAAGTTATCGCACGGAAACCGATTTTCTATTTATAGCAAGTGACCTTGACCTTTGACCCTGAAAAGCAATCCCAAGTGAGCACTTTTGGTAAGGAAGCACTGTATGAAGTTTGAGTTTGATTGGCCCAAGGAAACTCAAGTTATCGCACGGAAACTGTTGGTGCAGACGCCGCCGCCGCCGCCCACATAGTGATCCCTATATGTCGCCTTTCAGGCGACACAAAAAGCAAGTCAATGTCCTTCTGACACCACTTATGACCCTCCTCAGCTTCTTTTTTTCATATTGTATAAATATTGAACAAATAATCAGATATCATTAAGATTAAGAAATTTTCAGGACTTGATCATTGTTGTATCTCTGACAAAGAAAATTTATTATTTCCTGCTATTTTGAAATTTAGTTATATAAACTTTATTTATTTTACAACAATTATGAAACAAGTTATCCAACTTGTATTAATCAGGCTTGTTGGCCCGGATGTTAGCGGGGGAGGGGTCTTATTGTAGGAGGAAACCGGAGTACCCAGAGAAAACCCATGTGGTCGGGCAAGTGACCCCATACCTTTTCACGTCTGGTTGGGGAATCGAACCCCAGCCCCCAGACATTTAGTTGCCAACCCATTTATTATAGCAAAGATAATCATAAACATGTATTGCAGAAATATGTATTTATTATGAATTTTTCTAAAAATAACATTTGATACACTATGAAGATTCTGATTCCAGACCTTTTGATTATAACTTACAAACCTGTATATATATCTGGAATGAATTTCTCAAATTCTTCTAACTAACCCTAGAAAATGACCTGCAACCTATGAAAGTCTTTGAATAAATACAGAGGAAATGGAATTGAAATCCTTCTACTATGACGGGTTCCAAATTATATTATTTATTATTCCAGGGGAAACAGTATAAATTTTACTGGAAAATAATTTCTAACTGTTTCAGAGCATCAATTTAGAATACAGAACTGACCTGCGATGGTTTCCTCTGGAGAAATGTACTTGAAGACGTAGTGCTTTTCATCCAGGTGCTTCTTGAGTGTTTCTACCACAACCTCTGCATTTTCTTCGCAGGCTCCCTCCCCCAGGTACACAAACACGGTACTTCTGGTCTCCTCAGTCATGGTTAACCTGGGTCCTGGGAGAACAAAATTACAATAAATTAGCATAGTGACAGGGTTATATATAAACCTGAAACTGATGTTAGTAAATAAAAACGAGACTTTTCAAATGTATGTACTGTAAATAGCAAACAATTCAAGATTATTAAAGGGGTGATTATATAAGCCTATCTCAAAAGTGTTGTTATCTCCCTTGTTCCCCATATCATGCCATGGCTAAATTGGGAAGTGTTTTTGAAACAAATTGGTGCCATGTAATTATGATGCCATAATGGGAATTACGTCATCCAATTGTCACATGGCGCCAAATCATCACTAAAACACTTCCCGGAAGTCCATCTGAGGTATACATTGTTGCTGATCAAGGGGAATAACAACATTTTTGGGAAAGGCCTATAATGTTCATTTCCCTTATCTTAGGTAAAATGTCCCCAAAGCAGAAGACATTTAACAACAATTTCTCCTTTCATGACTGTAGTAAGGAGATGAACGAGTGATATTGTTTCCTTGCTTTAAAACAATCGAAGCACATATGCAATAAATAATTCAACAAGTAAGGCTTGGAATGAATTTCACATGGTCCGTAAAAATTATTTTGCTCTTGCACTGTCGAAAAATGATGACACTGAGTACTGTCAAAAGCAAAGATGGCCAACCCTTGGGAAGAAGAAGCAAATTATTCTCAACATTTATGTGAAATTTTATATACATGTATTTCATATTTATAATTAATGAATTCCATTGAAATACAAAGTCATCAAAAAAATTGCTAAAATGCATGATTAATGTAGTTGAAATTTTAAGTTTCCTAATACTCACTGCACATTAATACAGGTTCATTCAGTACTGATAGTGACACAGGTTACAGCAGGTGCATACAGAGTGTAGTCAAGATGATTTAATTAGCTTTTTGATTCAAAAGATGGCTGCATGTAAAATGTCTTGACAAGCCCCCTGTCACGTTGACCAACACTGTCTGTGCTTGAGCATTGTCACAGAGATATCATTTTATTTACTTTATCATATAATTTTTTTTATGAATGTTAAACTATTTACACAAGTGCACACAGGTAAACTGTGTCACCTGTGCCACTTCATCTTCATTATCTCTAAGTTTTTTTTATGTATGTATATTGTATTTGTCTATTCGATACATCAAGACTATGTACACAAGTGCACACAGGTATACTGTGTTACCTGTGCCACTTCATCTCCATTATCTACATTTTTTTTCATGTATTTGATACATCAAGACTAATTTACATAGGTATGCACACTGGGGTATGGATTAGTATACATATACAGTTATCATACACATCATACGAGCGTGTCCAGCACCTGTTCAAGCACATTTATGTGTGTGCAAAGTTCATATCAACTATACAGGTATTATACATAGGGGAGAGAATTAATCACAACATACTTCCAGGTCACCAGTTAGATGATTTGATCTTTATTGTTAACTCAGGTGTCACCAAGTTTAAAGGTGAGGCTTCATCTGAACAATTTCAGAATGATTTTAAGACACCTGTTACTTTTTATATTGCCAAGGGCAGATGGTTAACAATGAAACATTATGATATGTCCAGTTGATCGTTACACTCGCTAAAACATTCATTGTTTAAATATTTACATTAATTGCTCAATTTGCATATCCTTTCATTGTAATACACTGTGATGGCAAATGTTAAATGTAATAAGACATATTTGCTATTGTAACATCATCAATTTCTATTGTGACATCATCATTTTCTATTATGACATCATCATTTTCTATTGTGACATCATCATTTTCTATTATGACATCATCATTTTCTATTATGACATCATCATTTTCTATTGTGACATCATCATTTTCTATTATGACATCATCATTTTCTATTGTGACTTCATCATTTTCTATTGTGACATCATCATTTTCATTAATGTCGACACTTAACCTGTAGGTTAAAGCATAAGTATAAGTTATGCATTAAAATGTCAGCAGGGTTCAACACTATAACACATACTATAGTCTGTTAGTCCGAGGCTATCTGGTAAAATGTCTGAAGGACTATATATTATATAGTATATATGCTCTGTTTATTAGTCCTGTGAACTAGTTCATGAGTTTTCTATTTTGTTTTTGTATTCTTATCTGTTACTCATTTAAGAGGAGGAAATTGTACAAATTTAGCTCTCAGGATACACCAAAACTCATTTCAGAATATTTACATATATATACTATTAAATTTCTTCCCTGGGAGACCCCCCACCTTCTGCACCAGCCCCCTTGCTCATGGCTTTATGATTCTTTGTTAATCACTTAGACTCAGCTGAGGCCTAATCCCTGAGGACTAGTCACAATACCACAGGACTAGTAGGCCTACCTTAAAAATATGTTTTATCTTAATTATCTGTCATGAATACAAATTATCTTTGGTGCAGTCCCACTAATTATGTGCATTTTTAGATTTCAATGAAAGATTATATTTTCAACTGTTTACTTCATACTTGATTTAGACCTATTCTTCTATTTTTATACGGAAGATCTATATAAGTTAGTCTGCAGTCTCAAATTATGCACATGTTATTATATATTCAAAATATGTAGGAACAAGTCTCACTTTTTTTATACGAGTTACTTCCCCTGCATTGCACATCCGTTCAAAAGCTAGCGTTGTTACTTGTATTTCCGTTCTTTACAAAATCAACTTGATATTTTGAATAGTAAGGTGAACTTTTATAGCATTTACACAAGGAGAAGAGGAACGGTTATTTCCTGGACGATCGATAACCTCCCTGGACACTCCAAATACCGCCATTCCATCTCCGGAGTCTGGGCACTCATTAGGGTCACTCAGGACCAAAGTAGAGGTCAAATACACGATGTCGTCTCTATTCAGGTTCGTGCAAAAACGTGTTATGTTAGTTAGTTTTTTTAAATTATGGCTTATATTTCACATATGACTTGTTTGCACATACCTGCACCGCACCCAACCACGGGAAATTCGTTATAAGTCAACGTGTGTGTTCATGCCGGTACCCTCATCCTGTCCGCACGTTTCGCTCTCTGAGAATTTTGTCCGCGTAGTTTCGTACTAAATAATAAGATTAAACGCAATGTAATACACATTGATACTAGACTGTGAAATTCTAACGGACATTTATTTTAGGGATAATTTATTACGAGTGCATATATTTGTATATGATTTATACCTCGTCACAGGAATAGTTTTCCTGACGCACCGCGCACGTGTCTACTTTCACAATAACCAGGACACTATGCTTTCTGATATAACACCGGCAATATTTCTACCTAAATACGTCTCCGTTTATTACATGCTACAGGGTGCATTCTAACTCACGGAGCGAAGACGCTGGTTAGGCCTATGTCTTCATTTCATAGCTATAGGGTTTAAGCCTTTTTAGAATTATCATCTTGTACTAGCGGAAGGGAGATAACTCAGGCTACCGATAGATGGAATTAAAATCACGTGCACAGTGACCTCAATATTAGAGTGGGACACGATTTCATCCTTCTTGTTGTTTGTATTCATTTTAGTCTATCAAAGACATAACTTAATAACTACTGAGTATTGAGTATAAAATATATTTCCTAATTATGAACAATTTATCCACTATCCTGACTATGCAGTATTTTTTTTTAAATACTTCTCTATATAATATGTACCTCATGATGGTACCTTTTTAGGAATTTTGTATCTATAGAATATTTTGGAATATGTCTGATGAATAGCTGTTAAATGTTTAAAAAGAAATTATATAACGTTAGATAATATAAGAAATATGGAGGAACAAAATATCCCCAGTCTATAATCATGGACTAATTTGCTGAATATGAAAAGATAAAGACAATGATGATACTAGGACTGTTCTTGGGTCCAGCCCCACCCTGTCTGGCTTAATCCCTTAAAAATTATATGGAAAATTTACTTAGACATTAACAATGTTTCAGTTTTCAAGGCTTAACAGATGAAGACACTTGTGTTACTAGGATATGCTCTGGTGTCTTGCCTTGCACCGGGTGTTTGTGGATTGGGATGGGGGATAGGATAGGGTGTGTGTGAGGGGGGAGGGGGGGGGGGGGGAGTTGTAACTTCGTATAACAGAAATAGATGAGATGTTTTTGGCAAGGGGAAATAACTTACATCCTTGACATGTCTTATCTGCTACCAAGATTTAGTCTTTGTTAAAGCTAATGTTTCGATCAAAATGATGAAAATTATTCAGTGGACAATGCATGTTTCAAGTTGAATATAAAGTTACAGCTGATCTATAAAGACATTTGATCCTCTTGTAAAATGAAATTTGCATTCTGACAACTTCCATCATTATTTTGTGAATGTGCATTGATTAAATAAGACGTACATGTACACTTACTCATATTTTATCCTTGATTGTATTTAATTTTGTTTTGTTTTTTTTCAGGAGGAGTAGTGATGAAAGATTAGATGAACTTAGCTTGAGTGAAGGAATGAATTTAGACGAAGAAACTGAAGAAGAAATTTCTGCTTCATCTAATGGCCCACATAATGAAGATTTTTCTAGTCACAAAAATAACATGCAGTGCAATGGACATATCCTTCCATCAACAAACTTGGACGATATTTTCACATCCATAAAATTTGGACGTTTCCATATAAAGATGATGATTCTCACATGTCATGGCTATTTTGCAGTGTGTTCGGAAATGATGCTTATCATATTTTTGACAGATCCGTTGAAGAAAGAATGGAATATACCAAACATGATATATCCATGGTTACCAGTTTGTGGTGGAGTCGGTGGGATATGTGGTGGTGTAGTAATAGGCGTTGTTAGTGACAAATATGGAAGACGAGGTCCATTCCTGATAAGTGTGTTTATTTTAGCAGTGTTTGCAAGTCTTGCTCCCTTCGTGAACAGTTTCCCCCTGTTTGTGTGTGTCAGGACACTTATTTCTGCTGGAGAAGGAGGACTTGGAGCCCTCGTTTTTGTACAACTGCTGGGTAAGGATATCCAGGGGTTACGTTATATTCAACTTCGCTCTCTACACTCTTGGAAATTTCATGGCAAAACTGAAGGCACTGTGTGTGCCACCTTGTAAATGTTGAGGCAGAAAGACATGTTTGACCCTTTGATGTACATCAAAAGAGTCTACTAGTCACATCAGGTAAAAATTGACAAGCTTTGAAGTTGGTTGTAGCTCCTCTGTAATCTTCAAAAGACAGACTAGCGATTGGTCAGGATTATTTAACCAGATCGTGTTTTCAGTTATGCCATGACATATTTCAGGGGTGTAGAGAGCGTAGGTGAGTGTAACCTCTGGATATTGAGATTGCTGATGGGTAGGTTAATTTCATAACATACTGCTCAAACCTTGGTTAAAAAATCATGATATCATACAAAACAGCAGGATAAATTTATCAAAACCTTGGTTCACACACCACCTGAGTATGAGATTATCATTTCTTCCACAAAAGTCTGGATGTCTTCCATTTTTGTTCAAGATTTATCTATCATCCCCAGGTTATGAATACTGTGTAATTATTTCTCTCATTGTCAACCTTCAGTATATGATTTTTCTGTCACCCCTAGGGTATGATATCTCTGTCACCCCTAGGGTATGATTTCTCTGTCACCCCTAGGGTATGATATCTCTGTCACCCCTAGGGTATGATATCTCTGTTGACCTTAGGGTATGATTTCTCTGTTACCCCTATGGTATGATTTCTCTGTTCCCTAGGGTATGATATCTCTGTTGACCTTAGGGTATGATTTCTCTGTCACTCCTAGGGTATGATTTCTCTGTCACCCCTAGGGTATGATTTCTCTGTCACCCCTACAGTATGATATCTCTGACACCCCTAGGGTATGATATCTCTGTCACTCCTAGGGTATGATATCTCTGTCACTCCTAGGGTATGATATCTCTGTCACTCCTTGGGTATGATTTCTCTGTCACCCCTAGGGTATGATATCTCTGTCACTCCTAGGGTATGATATCTCTGTCACCCCTAGGGTATGATTTCTCTGTCACCCCTAGGGTATGATATCTCTGTCACTCCTAGGGTATGATATCTCTGTCACTCCTAGGGTATGATATCTCTGTCACTCCTTGGGTATGATTTCTCTGTCACCCCTAGGGTATGATTTCTCTGCCACCCCCTAGGGTATGATATCTCTGTCACCCTTAGGGTATGATTTCTCTGTCACCCCCTAGGTTATGATTTCTCTGTCACCCCTAGAGTATAATTTCTCTGCCTCCCCCCCTAGAGTATGATTTCTCTATCAAACCTAGGGTACAATATCTCTGTCACCCCAAGGGTATGATATCTCTGTCACCCTTAGAGTATGATATCTCTGTCACCCCTAGAGTATGATATCTCTGTCACCCCTAGGGTATGATATCACTGTCACCCCCAAGGGTATGATTTCTCTGTCACCCCTAGGGTATGGTTTCTCTGTCGACCCTAGGGTATGATTTGTTTGTAACAACCTAGGGTATGATATCTCTGTCACCCCTATGGTATGATATCTCTGTCACCCCTAGGGTATGATTTCTCTGTCACCCCTAGGGTATGATTTCTTTGTCACAACCTAGGGTATGATATCTCTGTCACCCCTAGGGTATGATATCTCTGTCACCCCTAGGGTATGATATCTCTGTCACCCCTAGGTTATGATATCTCTGTCACCCCTAGGGTATGATATCTCTGTCACCCCTAGGGTATGATTTCTCTGTTACCCCTATGGTATGATTTCTCTGTTCCCTAGGGTATGATATCTCTGTTGACCTTAGGGTATGATTTCTCTGTCACTCCTAGGGTATGATTTCTCTGTCACCCCTAGGGTATGATATCTCTGTCACCCCTAGGTTATGATATCTCTGTCACCCCTAGGGTATGATATCTCTGTCACCCCTAGGGTATGATTTCTCTGTTACCCCTATGGTATGATTTCTCTGTTCCCTAGGGTATGATATCTCTGTTGACCTTAGGGTATGATTTCTCTGTCACTCCTAGGGTATGATTTCTCCGTCACTCCTAGGGTATGATTTCTCTGTCACCCCTAGGGTATGATTTCTCTGTCACCCCTACAGTATGATATCTCTGTCACTCCTAGGGTATGATATCTCTGTCACTCCTAGGGTATGATATCTCTGTCACTCCTTGGGTATGATTTCTCTGTCACCCCTAGGGTATGATTTCTCTGTCACCCCCTAGGGTATGATATCTCTGTCACCCTTAGGGTATGATTTCTCTGTCACCCCCTAGGTTATGATTTCTCTGTCACCCCTAGAGTATAATTTCTCTGCCTCCCCCCTAGAGTATGATTTCTCTATCAAACCTAGGGTACAATATCTCTGTCACCCCAAGGGTATGATATCTCTGTCACCCTTAGAGTATGATATCTCTGTCACCCCTAGAGTATGATATCTCTGTCACCCCTAGGGTATGATATCACTGTCACCCCCTAGGGTATGATTTCTCTGTCACCCCTAGGGTATGGTTTCTCTGTCACTCCTAGGGTATGATTTCTCTGTCACCCCTAGGGTATGGTTTCTCTGTCACCCCTGGGGTATGATTTGTTTGTCACAACCTAGGGTATGATATCTCTGTCACCCCTATGGTATGATATCTCTGTCACCCCTAGGGTATGATTTCTCTGTCATCCCTAGGGTATGATTTCTTTGTCACAACCTAGTGTATGATATCTCTGTCACCCCTAGGGTATGATATCTCTGTCACCCCTAGGGTATGATATCTCTGTCACCCCTAGGTTATGATATCTCTGTCACCCCTAGGGTATGATATCTCTGTCACCCCTAGGGTATGATATCTCTGTCACCCCTAGGTTATGATTTCTCTGTCACCCCTATGGTATGATATCTCTGTCACCATTAGGGTATGATTTCTCTGTCACCCCCTAGGGTCTGATATCTTTGTCACACCTAGGGTATGATTTCTCTGTCACCCCTAGGGTATGATATCTCTGTCACCCCTATGGTATGATATCTCTGTCACTCCTAGGTTATGATATCTCTGTCACCCCTAGGGTATGATTTCTCTGTCACCCCTATGGTATGATATCTCTGTCACCCCTAGGGTATGATTTCTCTGTCACACCTAGTGTATGTTATCTCTGTCACCACCTATGGTATGATTTCTCTGTCACCCCTAGGGTATTATATCTCTGTCACCCCTAGGGTATGATATCTCTGTCACCCATTTGGTATGATTTCTCTGTCACCCCTAGTGTCTGCAATCCTCTAGAATATGAAAAATTGCATGGAGAGAAACAACAATACCTTGATGTCACAAGAACTTGCAGAAATGATGTCGTAATCAACTCTTTGAGAGGAAAGATCATAATTATGTTTATCAAAATGAAACAGACTATAATTGCTGAAAATAATTTTTTGATCATAAAATTATATTATTGGTCTGATAGGAGGAAACTTCCTTAGATTTAGGTTTTAACTGAAAAATCTCCAAACCTTGGTGTAATTTATTTAAATTTAAAAATTTATTATTTCGTAATCTCTAACCCTCAGCAAAGCATTGGGTTGAAGTTTCTCTGTGACGCCCTCAAAGTAGTTGGTTAGTTCTATGAAAGACAATATTAACGACAGTCGAACTGGAATTCGAAAACCCTGTTAAATTGAAGTATTTTGGTCAGACTTGGCCAAACTTCACAGAAAACATTTGAACTCATTTAACTTGAATATTTGGATAATTCAAAGTTTTCCCATAGTCACGCCATCTCTGACATAACAGATTTCACCGTATTACCACTGCTGAAAACAATGATCGAAGCCTGATTCTGTTCTCCTTATTCTTTATTGAAGAATTAACTAATTCACCCCTAAAGACACATTTGAACTCTTCCCATTCAAAGGTTGGGATAGTTCATTATGACATTTCCGGGGTGAATAAGTTAAACAAATATCAAAAATGACTTTTCTCAAATTTTCAGAATTCCTCCCGAGAAAGAATCGTGGCAGCTGTTTGGTCACCATAACGCTGAGTGGCACTATGGGAGCGATATATGCCTCGGCTATGGCCTGGTGGCTTCTGTCGCAGTATGGCTGGCGGGCATTCATGGGGGCATGTGCCATTCCTACAGTGATACAGATTCCCGTCAGTCTAGTATTAATCAAGGAGTCCCCTCGCTTTCTGTTTGTGAGCGGAAGGAAGGCAGAAGGAATTGCTGTATTGAAAGAAATGGCTCGACAGAACAAGACTCAGCTTCTAACAGGTAATATGGTAATCTATAAGCAGTAGTTCCAGAGCACAGTCAGGTAATACAGCTAGGGTACATTCGTGCTACAGTTTGAACCGGCACAGGAGGCACAGAAATAAACTATGATAAATGATGTCGGACCAAACCATAAGTAGAGCTAAAATTCCAAAGTTTCAGAGGAGAAATTAATAACATATAAAATGCCATTATTTCACGCGTCCACAACAGTATATAACGTATCATTACATCTGCACTTGTACTGACTTTGTTTAGGAAATAAGTAACGCAAACCAGCAATAGTCAGCAGTTTAGTTTTGGCCAGGTACGTCTGGACCCCTCAAACCACACATGCCAGATTTTCCAGAGGTCAGCCTCGGTCCAAATCTGTGCCTGGTGTTTTCGCTCCAGGTTCAACTGGTTCAACTAGTTCAACCGGTAGCGCAAATGTACCCCATGATCCAAAATGATGATAAAGGGAGACAACTATTTAGAAAAACTAAGATGAAATCTCTATCTCTAGTGTTTTACCTTCAACAACAAAAACCTGGAAATCATGTATGTAAAATCATTGAAATGGAGGGTATATATGTAACAGGAGAGGAAACATGCACTGCAAGACCTGGACCTTCCCAAATTCTGGCTGGATGCTCAACCAATTGAGCCATCTGGGCACCAACGATCAACATAATATGATACATATTTAACATAGCATATATAGCCGTATCATATTCTAGGTATATCCTTTAATGTGGAATTAAGTGCAATCTCTACCAAATATATTCTGATTTTGGTCTCATTGACAGATAATTTTTAAGTCTAACCTCTCTTAACATGGGGCTCACCATAGGGTAAATAAATGTATATTTGATTCTTATCTTTGGTTATTGATTTCAGTAACAGGATTTGGGATTCCGACCAGTTATTTATAACTTATTGATCTAGAACACAGTACATACATATGTAATTGGACAAGGAAAAGTGATAAGGATAGTGCAATAGATGCAGTCTGCAACGTTAGCCACTAGTCCATGAATAGTAAATTTTGGCTTGGACTAGTGAAAATTCCTTGAATTTCAATATATCTGTTATGATAAACACTGCATTTTGCTTGTCCAGACTAGTGCTTGAAAATGTTAATGTCACAGACTGTAGATGAGGCTCGGACGCGCGGCCCTTGGCTCTCCAGCCCGATACTCTATTGCTGTGCTAAAGGGAAATTCCCTACAGCTCAAAGCTTGTAAGACAACCTTATCAATACAAATCTTTTACAAATATATTATATTATAACTCTAGACATATTCATCTGAAGACCCTTTTTCTTTATAATACAGAGGATATTGACTGCCCTATCAGTGAGAAACGTGGTCGTATGTGTGACCTGATGAAACCTGCCCTGCGAAGTCGTACCCTGGTGATCTCCGCCATCTGGCTACTTCAGTGTGTTGGCTACTGGGGAGTCACCCTGTTCCTACCGGAGTACATGCATTCTGTGGGGATGGACCCTTACCTTAATACCTTCAGTGTTTTTCTTGCCCAGATACCAGGCATGTTCTTCGCGATTATCAACATAGAACCACACATGCTTGGCCGTATACGCTGTCTACGAGTCTTCTCCTTTTTCACATTTCTATCGCTCGTGCTGTTTGCGTTCATCGACAACATTGTCGTTAAAACCGTGACTGTAATAGTGTGTTATTTCTTTATGGTACCAGTGTATTCTATCCTCAACACACTCACGCCAGAAATGTATCCGACGGAGATTAGAACCACGGCCTTGGCTTTTATCTCCGTGCTGATTGGTCTGCCGAGTTTGTTCACGCCATTTCTTAGTGCAGGTGTACTTTTCAGTGGGGTGCCGTGGTTGTACCCGCTTGTATGGTGTGCATGCTTCTTAGTCCAAACATTTCTTACTTTCTTCCTTTATTTGGAAACAGCAGGAAAGAAATTAGATAATCATGAAATACACACATGAAATGTTTTGGAGGGTTTTGCATCCCTTGAACAGGAAAGGTCATACTAAAACAAGTGCGTAAAACAAAATGTGATTAAAAACTTTAGTATATATAACATCAAAGGGCTTTATCAGTATACATGGTATAAGGCTTTGGTCTTTTTCAGCTCCTAAATCCATCAAATTAAAATTCTTAAATAGAACTTTCAAATGACAGTTTCTTTGATTTTCAATACTTCCTCAGTAATACTATGTTAAACTTTTATTTGTATTTTCAATCATGGCTGCCATAGTAACCATTTAATATTTACATATATTACTGGGTAAGGTAATAACATTGGAAAATATTTAGTCCATTTTGACAGTTGTACTCTTGAACAAACTTTCTATTTCTCCTAAAGAATGCATTACTTTATAATATACCTACACAATATCCTTGCATATAAAGTTTGTTCAAGCATGCACTCTTAAGTTTCAAGGAGAAAAACTAGGCAAAATAATTATGACAATATTTACTGCAAACATGTATTACATTAAAAGGGATTTCTAATTCACGCAAATTTGAACTTGTTACCATGGTAACAATTATTACAAAAATGTGTACAAATAGCTTCTTTTTTCATAGCAATATAGGAGACATATTATATATTAAAGAAACAGCCATTGGAATATTTATTTGAAAGTTTTTGATTTTGATGCATTTATTAGCAAAAACATGCTCAAATCATATTTAAGTCTATCAAATAGCACAAAATGAACATTCCTGAAATTTAAATAACATGACTGGACTATAATGGATTTACAATTAGTATTTGAAAATAATGATATCTAATCTCTTGAATCTCTTGATGGATTTATCAAAATAACACATGCATAGAACTGTACCGGTGACTTCAAATGGTTTACATAGAATTGATTCATAGCCATAGATAATATATTTTGAATCATAGATTTTTTTCTATTTATTTCCCAATGAAGGTTCATTATCTTTGAGAACATTCCCACCCAATCTGATTGAAATGCGGATCCATTGTCCCTCCATTATCCTCCACATACATAGGACCTGACAACATCCCATAATATAAGGGGTCATGTTCTGGTGAATGTTTGCATCAACTAGTCAAATTACTGCTTCCAGAATCTTGAATGTGAATGTTTGTGGGTGAAAAAACTTGCAAATTCCTATCTGTACATTTAGTTATTTTGTCAGAACAATATAATGTGCATGTTGTGACGAAATGACTTGGTGCAGATCATGGCAGCATCAACTGTCATCAATTAGAAATTTCTACTGGAGTGTAAAGTAAAGAGGCGACAAAGGTCACCAGAACGTGACCTCTTGGGAATGTTGTCAAATCCTTATGTAACAGAGTGAGAACAAATATACGCATTTTAATCAGACTGATTTACACCTAGACTCGTTTCTGTCTTTAGAATAGTTTATAGATGTCAAATTATTTAGAAAAAAAATTAGTCTAATAATTTTGATCACTCAGATGTCTGATCCTAGTTTAAAGGCCCAATATACGTAACTTTTGGCAAAACTTGAAGCGAAAATCAAGCCTAATTCCTTTTTATATTTATAGATTTTGTTAAGATTAACTGATATCAGCAATGTTCAAGATGAATTCTTACACGGTTACCGGTACAGCAGCAGTTGAAACTCGGTATTTGTAAACACGCGTCCATTTTGAACTGTCTTCTAATGTCGGTTTGTTGTTGAAGTGGGCCCCACCTGAGTTATTTTCAATTCTTTGGATTTTTATGTCAAGAGGTTCTTCTTAGTTACCGCTCAGGTTTACTTCGTTTTAGGCTTATTTTTGCATGGTTATCAACTGGATTTTTTTTCAGAATTTTTTAGAATTACGAAAAATTTCCTGAAGCTACGTATATTGGGCCTTTAAAACTTGGAGGAAATAAACTAGTCGTAAAATTCAGAAGGGAAATTGTCAATAAAAACTGGTAGCCAGTCTCATTCACACTTAAAATGAAACTATATGAAACAAATTATTGTTAATATTTATTTTCTGTAAGATCCCGTAATCTTGTCTTTGTTGAAAGTGAGGTGAGTTTTTAGTCCCATTTATGGAGTTATTGCCCTTGAGGGGAAATGTTTATCACACTTTGATCCAATCAACTTATTCACCCTTGAAGACACTTTTGAACTCTTCCAATTCAAAGGTTGGTATGGTTCATTATGAATTATCAGGGGTAAGTAAATTAACATGGAATCAATGCCACAGTAGTTTGTGTACCAAGACGTGTTACTTCATGTGTTACTTTTGTGTCCTGTTTTGAGTTATTTGCTGTTTAATATTTATTTATGTATTCCTGTTTTTTTTTTCTTAAATGAATTGTTGTGATTCTAAAATAATATTATATTCAAGCTGTTTTGTAAACTTTAATCCGTGTTTAAGTTCATTTGCAAAAAATCAAGCTAATTTGGTACTCCATCTTCAAGTTTGTATATCATTTGAAGATTGCTTTTGTCATTAGCTGTTTTCCTAAGTGTAAGATTGATGTTTGAGAATATCTACCAACATACGGTATTAACTCCAAAAGTTTCGAACTGTTCATAATGTTGGCTTACCCTGTATATACAGTGAACTCCTCTTTATATCATGTTGCATTTGTCAAACATAAACATGATATTAACAGGAATATGACATTAAGAGAAACAAGTTTTTCCACTAAATTTAGTGCATTTCCAATCTCCATAACTAAAAGTAAGCTATTCAATGTACATATGGAGATGTTTCAGTATAAAGATAAGATTATTTCAATTAAAAATCAATTTTGGGGATATTTTTTATTTTCTATGCAACATTCTGTACAAGTTGTATCTGAAATCAATGGAAATTACATCATTTTCTGGATATTTTATGTGATTGGTTAAAAAAATATGATTTTAAGAGGAATTCACCTCAAAATACATGATATTAACCAAATAAAATTATATTGATTATATAGAGGGGAAAATGGTGCTTGGGGAAAACATGATATAAAGAGGAATGTGATATTAACAGGAGTGATATTAAGTGGAGTCCACTGTTTATATATGGCTTCACAGCTTCTCCACTGTTTATATATGGCTTCACAGCTTCCAATGAAGTTCAACCACTTTCTGGTGTACTTTCCCACTTGTGATTTTAGACAGCTTTATTCCGGTAATGATAAACAACTTGAGGGAAAGGTGTTTTCAAAAAGTGTAACCTTACCTGGCTTTGATTAAAAAAAAATAATAAAAAAAATAGCCGTTAATGATAAACAACTTGAGGGAAAAGTGTTTTCAATAAGTGTAACCTTACCTGGCTTTGATTAAACAAAAAAAATAAAAAAAATTGTGTGATAATATTTCTAGATATTTTATTTTAAAAAACATGATATTATGAGGAATTAACCTCAAAATACATGATATTAACAAATAAAATTACATAAAGGGAAAAATGGTGCTTGGAAAAAACATGATATAAAAAGGAATGTGATATAAACAGGGGTGATATTAAGTGGAATCCACTGTAATTTGATTTACAAATCAAAAATTATACCGATTTGTGAAGAGAGTGAACAGCTATGGTAATAAATTAAATCAAAGCTACTCTCCTTCTCTGAATATTGCCAGTATAATTAAAACCTGCAAGATTCAACAAATTGGTCAGATGAGACAGGGTGTCTGGCCACAAGGGTGTATTTTGTATTTTCATCAAGAAATTGGGTAAAGTGTCAAAAGATCATACATAGAAGGCTGTTAGTACAAGGTGATTGAAGATTCATTTTACATGGTACAAAGATTTTTTTTTCATATATTATTGAGAGATGTGGTAAGGTGTGCAAATTTTACGAATATATTAGAACAAGTGGTAAGTGTTGGAATCGAAATATTATATTGCTTCCACTTACCCTTAAACTAACTGCTTTGAACAAATGCTAGATCTCATATTTATATAATGCTTATATACACGCAACTGTATGTATTTGCAGAAATTTATTTACCCACCATCATCAGATGGTGGGCTATTCAAATCCTTAAACAACTCTTGTTATCGCTATTTCTTGAGAAGTACTGGATGGATCATTCACAAATTTCATATGTAGGTTCCCCTTGGTGCCTAGATTTGTGCATGGTCCATTTTCAGACAGATCTGATTAACAATTTAGCCCACAGGCGGCCATCTTGGATTTGGGAGTAATAGTTTGTTATTGTTATTTCTTGAGAAGTACTAGATGGATTATTCTCAGATTTCATATGTAGGTTCCCCTTGATACCTAGGTAGTTGTGCATAGTCCATTTTCGGACAGAACCAGAAAAAACAATATGGCCGCATGTCATCTTGAATTTGTGAGTAATAGTTTATTACTATTTCTTGAGAAGTACTGGATAGATCCTTTTCAAATTTCATAAGCAGGTTCTGCATTGTGAAATTTTTGGACTGCTCCAGGGGGACAATATAGCCCCCAGATGGCCATCTTGTATGTTGAATATGAAAGTGGATTTTGATTATTTTTCAAGAAGTACAAGATGGATTTAGAATTTGGAACTGATCAGTAAAACAAAACTGACATGAAACCTTCTTTCAACTATTATTAATATTCAAGAGAAATTCATAGAACTAAGATTATATACATAAATGAAAGTTAGAATAAGATAGGAAAAGAACCATCTTCCTAAGAATGAATGAAAAATCATTGATGGTGGGCACCAAGACCCCTCTGGGAAGATTTGTCATTTACTATAGTATGTGTGTGTGGATGGGGGGGGGGAGGGATGGAATTCATATTCATTTAAGAACATATTGACTGAAACAGGACTCAGGAATTATAAATCAGATTTATACAGATAATTTAGTAAGGGGACCATAGATTAGATTTACATTTTTTTTAATAATTTGTTTTTGATACATTGTTTTGTATGAACCATTTTCTAGATTGTTAAGTTTGTTTTGTATTGTACTCATTTCTAAGTGGATGCGATTAAAAGTAATTTTGTGTGTCAAATGTTGACCTGTGCATTTTGTGTGTCAAATGTATACATACATTGTAATACATTGTTGTAATATGTGAATGATTTTTTGAAAATTAAAGTTTGTCGTGATGAAAAGTGTTATGAGTTTTATATTCAGAACTTGATCTTGGTTTATTCTCCGACAACGTCATATTCACAGGGGCCTGATAATTTGTTACAGCTAGTTTTGTTTCAGAACATTTGTCTGCACAGAATCTATATGGCCATGCAGTGTCTGCATTCTGTTGAAAGGCCTGGAATATACTGTTATTTGGTCTGTAGCATGTGGGGATGAAGGACCAAAGTTTGTTCAAATGAATGACCTTGACCTATACATTCAAGGTCACAGGGGTTAAATATTTTTAAATCTTCAAGCAACTTTTTCTCAATAACTAAAATGCCCCGAATTATCATAGTTGGCTTGTATCATGCTGGGTTGAAGGGCTACCAAGTTTGTTCAAATGAATGACCTTACCCACTTTTTATGTCACAGAGGGAAAAAAATGAACCAGAACTTATTGGAAATGTTTAGGAATTGACAGCAACATAAAATGGTATAAACACTAAAACAAACAAATAATGCAATATCTTTGCAACACCTTTAGAACAAAATTGATATTTTGCCTGTCACTTTATTTTAGTCCTCTATTATAGGATTATAATGTAGAGTGAGATTGATTCTAGGTTCAAACCACAGACTTAGATTTGCTATCTAAGTCTGTGGTTCAAACTGATGTAGGCCGATTGGGCCTCTTGTATAAGATTCTGAAACAGGCATGCCTTCACTTTCAATTGTAAAAAATGCAATATTAAATTTGAATCACCTTCTTGTCTATAAACTAGGATTCAGATCATTTTCTATCATAAACTAGGGACATATAACTGGTCCAATTCGTACGCGTCTTCAGTTCTTTCAACACTTCGATTAATTCTACAGTATGTATGACATTTGGTTGGGAAGAATATAGTTTTGAGTGTTGAGGGTTGTATTTTAATGGGTGGTTACAGATGGAGTATTAGTGGAACAGAAACCGTGTGTTATAATAAACTGATTCAACCCAATACTTTACCAATGACAATGTCACTCAAGTGATGTATCAATTGGAATATATTCATATATGAAAGACGTAATGATATCAGAATGCAAAAATAACAGAAAATTAAAATCATTTATGTTCAGTTGCATTTTCAGAAGGCACATCGTCTTAAAGGGACAATTACCTGGTACGTGAACTTAGTGAAGTTTGTAAGAAATTGGTTGAAAACGGAGGGGGTCTCCGGATAAGATTTAGAATGTGAAATATATTGGGGCAATAACTCGTCCATATAAAATCTTATCAAACCAATGATTGGGAAAACACAACTTCATGCAATGGTGAATAAATGGACAAAGTTTGAAAAAGATCAGTTGAAGACTTTGGGAGATCTCTGGATGAGTCTAAGACAATCGGGAACCGATTGTACTTTCCGTAAACGGGGAAGGGAAAGCGCCGATGGTTTCCGATTCAGGATTGGAGTCTAAGATTGTGAAATATGTAAGGGACATGAACTCTTCCCAATATAGCCGAATCGGACTTATGTTTATAAAACCTTACTTCATGTTATGACGGGTAAATTTTCAATGTTTGAAAGAGATCAGTTGAAAACTTGGGTAGATTTTGAATGGAAAATATACAAAGGCAATAACTTAACTAATTATAGCTGAATCTAACTGATATGTTTATCAAAACATATTTCCATGTCACTGTGAAGAAATGTACTAAGTTTGAAAGAGATTAATGGATGAACACTAAGGGAGATCTCCAGACGAAATTTAGAATGTGAAATATGTAAGGGGCAATAACTCTTCTGAATATAGCTGTATCAAACTGATGTTTAGGAAAAACAATCTTCATGTCATGGTGATCAATAATCAATGAACAAAATTTGAAAGAGATCGGCTGAAAACTGTGGGAGGAGATATCCATTCAAATAGTATGTCCTTAGACCTTTCTGTATTTTAGAGGAAGTTGTTTGAAGGTTTTGACTTATTTGACCCCCGTGGCCTTGAAAATAAGTCGAAATATTTTTCCTCAAGCTTTGCTTGGCTCTTTCAATGCATGGAAGCTACCAGCCAAATACATGTATCATGTCTCTAGGTTTTTCGATACTTCAAATGTCTTTAAAAGGTTTGGACATGTTTGACCCCTGTGACCTTGTAGAAAGGTCAAAGTATTTTTTTAGTAAAGTTTGTTTGATTCCAAGTAAGCTACAAGAAAAATCTTGTTTCCAGGTCTTTATGGCATTTCAGAAGTTGTCGTTTTAAGGTTATGGACACATTTTATCCCTGTGAACTTGAAAGCATAAATCAATGTAATTTTTTTTTTGCAAACTGCAAACTTTTATTCAGCTCCTTCTAAGTATACCGCAAGACAAACAAGTGCTAATTGTAATGGGGTACCATTACAGATGTCCCCCAAACTACCCCTTTGGTCGGAACTGATGAGCCCAATGAACTCACAATGGAAATATAGCTGACACCCCATAAAGGAAATAGCGGCCATGTTGACGAATCACGAAACGGAGGTTACGACAATGTCCGTGGTGTCCTACTACAGTTACAAATGTATATATAAAATTTCATTGAAATCGGACAATATATAAATTTCGACCAATCAGAAGCCAGGAAATAGCGGCCATGTTTACGAATCACGAAACGGAGGTTACAACAATGTTGTTGGTGTAATACTACACATATATATTAAATTTCATTGAAATCGGACAATATATAAATTTCGACCAATCAGAAGCCAGGAAATAGCGGCCATGTTGACGAATCATGAAACGGATGTGACAACAATGTTGTTGGTGTAATACTACACATATATATTAAATTTCATTGAAATCGGACAATATATAAATTTCGACCAATCAGAAGCCAGGAAATAGCGGCCATGTTGACGAATCACGAAACGGAGGTTACGACAATGTTGTTGGTGTAATACTACACATATATATTAAATTTCATTGAAATCGGACAATATATAAATTTCGACCAATCAGAAGCCAGGAAATAGCGGCCATGTTGACGAATCATGAAACGGATGTGACGACAATGTTGTTGGTGTAATACTACACATATATATTAAATTTCATTGAAATCGGACAATATATAAATTTCGACCAATCAGAAGCCAGGAAATAGCGGCCATGTTGACGAATCATGAAACGGATGTGACGACAATGTTGTTGGTGTAATACTACACATATATATTAAATTTCATTGAAATCGGACAATATATAAATTTCGACCAATCAGAAGCCAGGAAATAGCGGCCATGTTGACGAATCACGAAACGGAGGTTACGACAATGTTGTTGGTGTAATACTACACATATATATTAAATTTCATTGAAATCGGACAATATATAAATTTCGACCAATCAGAAGCCAGGAAATAGCGGCCATGTTGACGAATCATGAAACGGATGTGACGACAATGTTGTTGGTGTAATACTACACATATATATTAAATTTCATTGAAATCGGACAATATATAAATTTCGACCAATCAGAAGCCAGGAAATAGCGGCCATGTTGACGAATCACGAAACGGAGGTTACGACAATGTTGTTGGTGTAATACTACACATATATATTAAATTTCATTGAAATCGGACAATATATAAATTTCGACCAATCAGAAGCCAGGAAATAGCGGCCATGTTGACGAATCATGAAACGGATGTGACGACAATGTTGTTGGTGTAATACTACACATATATATTAAATTTCATTGAAATCGGACAATATATAAATTTCGACCAATCAGAGGCTTCCATTTTCGTTTCGGTGGCAACCAAACTTTACGAAAATGTTACCATGTTATTCAGCATCCCTTAAAACACCCATGTACCAATTTTTACTGAAATCGGAGACTGAATTTTGAAAACCGGAAATTAGCTCTGGCGGCCATCTTGGACTTCCGGTCGCGAAAAAACAACCCGTTTTCACACACCCCGCCCCTAATGAGTATGTGTGTGAAGTTTCGTGAAGATCCGTCCAGTAGTTTTTGAGAAAACGGTCGGAAACCTCCGCGGCGAAAGAAAGTGGAAGAAACAAGAATAATTAATTAAAACATAATCTTACATAATAATAATAATTAGCTCGTGTTTGGACCAATTTCCAAATGAAATACGTTTTCTGAAGGCAAATGTTATTCTAAGAAAAAAAATCAAGGTCTCAGTTGTGTCAATTAACCGGAAAGTACCTTAAAACGGCATTTTCCGCTAAATTTGGTGTTCGTCTGCTCAATTTCGCCGCCGCCATTCGACTAATTATAGGAATATCAACATGGTACGACATGAAATATTTTCTATAATTTTTTTAACCTTAACAGTTTAGATTATCAAACAATAACATATTTATGTAATATCAAGATTTATTACTAAGCACATCAGTACAATAATTATATTTTTATTATCGTTTTCTATGTTAAAAAAAACATTTCTTATGTTTTCTTGCGAATCGGCACGGAACCGGGAGCAGGATAGTGGTCACATGATTCGAAAAAAAATCACGTGATTTCTCGTATAAAAATAGAACGGGAAGCGCAAATGTCAGGTAGCCGCGATAAACAATATTGGCTGACGAAAACAGAGTCACAAGCTAAGACTAGACAAGAAAGAAGCTGAAAGAGACTATTGAAAGATCGGAACAGATGCATCTGACAAACAAAAAGAAATACGACACTATCAATGAAGACGAAGAGCATGGTTGGACGAAGTGTGGTTGAGTTGACAGTGCTTTCGAAAAACAAAAACGTACAGCTGATACTTGTACGAAAATACTTTCTTCATTCACGTACACTGTAAGATTATGTTCGGTAAAGCTTGTAATAATAATAATAATAATAATAATAATAAGAAACCGAGCAAAAACAATATGTCCCCCCACTTCGTTTGGGGGACATAATAACATGTCATTAGGCCTTTCTGGTATGTCAGAAGAAGTCATTACAAGGTTCTGACATATTTGACCCCGGTGACTTAAAGTAATTTTGTTTGCAAACCGTATTCGGCTCCTTCCAAGAAAGTTATGATCCAAACATCATGTCTCTAGGCCTTTTGGTATTTCATAGGTTGTTTCAAGGAAAAGTTTATGCATTTCAGACGAAAGGATGCCGCATTATTGCACAAGCTCACTTGGTACCTTCGAAGTTTGGATTTGGTTTTGGTTTGGTTTATTTTGTTTTATGTCCTATTAACAGCCAGGGCCGTTTAAGGACGTGCCAGGCTTTGGGGGTGGAGGAAAGCCGGAGAACCCAGAGAAAAAAATCACTGACCTATGGTCGGTACCTAGCAACTGCCCAACGTGGGATTCGATCCCACAACCCAGAGGTGGATGGCTACTGGTAGAATGTCAGAACACCTTAACCGGGCAAGGCGAACTAAACATAATACTGACATAACAAATAACACAACAACTCTCTTATAAAAACATTCAAAATCTATTTTCTAAAGAAAACAAACTCAAGAAAAAATAAGTAAAATATGGTGATCAAAATAAACTGATTAATTCTGCCATTGGTAGACTATAAATGTAGATAAAATACAAGGCTCATCAATTCTTAATATTATGTCAAATCAAAAACATTTAATCTGCAAAATATATATATTTAAACTTTGACAACGAGAACAAATGCATGTTGATGAAATCATCGTTTATGTTTGTTAATTATACGCTATGAACCAAATAATAAATGCAAGTGGAAAATATTTTTCATGAAAATGAAGATAAAACATTCACTGTATATCTCAACTATAACTGAAGTGGACATGATAAACAGCAAATTTATAATATCTAATGCAAACATCGTTTTTACATATCTGAAATGAAACTTAACAAGTGCAAGGTAAAAATATTTAAATTTAATACCTATTCAGCACTCTTAAAATGAAAACCAGGAATAGTGTGTAAATTGCACTCTTTGTTTAAAAAGAAATTGAGTTAAAAAAGTCTAAACAAGTGAAACTGAAAATACAGATCAAAGTCACATAATTTCAAGAAATGGTGTAGTACTTAATGAATTATTTTTGATATCAGTAGTTTTTCAGCTGAACGTACTATTCAAGTAAGATTTTAAACATTATTGATATCCAGGGGTTTCGCTCACTTACATACTCTCTCTTCATCCCTCAAATATGTCTAAACAAAATAACTCTTTTTGAGCCTTCAGTTTTGCTGACTTTTGCAAAGAAGCAGAGAGCTTATGTGAGCTTAACTCCTCGAGTATGGAAGATAGGTTTTGTATATAGAAAGGCAACAACTGCCCCCTCACCATGCTGTGAGGTGAAGAAGTTGCAGATTTCTGTCATGGTGTTGAAAATGGAAAGTAATTTCCTAATTTAAGATTACATATCATAAACATCATTTAAATAATTATATGATACAGCTGCTGATGAATAGGAAAAAAAGAAAATCAAGAATTATAAGCAGTAAAATTATTTTCAGTTTAGTTTGCAACTGACAAATTCATACCTATTAAAAATGACAACAGAATATTCAAATGAAGGCATTTTTTGAGATCCTTAGCAATAGAAATACAAAACGTTCTTAAAATTTCAATTTACAAAAAATAAAATCATTCTGCCATATTGTTCCAGGGCAAAGATTAAGATTTTAAAATACATATTGGGAAAATAAATTATAAATAAGTATACATTGTATACTGGTAATTCCTTTTTTACATATCTTCGGATAATATAACTTAAAAGTTATCTTCAAGTACAACATTCATTCTTATCTCTCATAAACAAAACAATATAAAACATACAAGTCTTCAAACCATGATATAACATTAAGTCATAAGCATAAATCATGATCAGGTAATTTCCTTTCGACAGAAATCCTGTTCTCTGATAAGAATATCAGAATGTATAAGTAACCATCAAATGATCTTTGTGACTTTTTTTTATTAAGAAGATTCAAAGTTATCTGTTTCCTTAAGATCAAATTAACAAAAAGTTGTCAAAATGTTCCTTTGAATAGATCGATTAAAAAACTGAAAATGTGACTCATTGAGATTCAAGAAACAGTATATTACTGGATTATTTCCCTTCGTACACTCTACTATTCATTTATAGGTTGAGGTTGCTTTCATTGGCCTCGTGATCTTACAGGGTATGGCATGGCACATTGTCCATTTCTGTCCCATCTATCCTTTTTATTGAGATGATTTTATCAAACATTGTTTCCCTGTAAAATCAAAATCAACTGATCCAAATAGTCTGATCAGAATTGTCTATCCATGAAATATATTCAGACAGGTCTCTGTATTTAAACTGCTTTCAGGCGGGCCTTGAAAAGGGCAAAAGGGCTTTTAATGTTTTTATTTCAAAACAAGACAATCTGATTTCCCCTGCATGTATGAACAGGCGATAGTGGTGAAAATTCACATTCAGTCATATTATAATTACCTACTAGCTCAAATGTACATTAAAACATTTTGCTCACTGCTATGATCACCTGCATACACACACTGCAACCTTTACAAAGGAATTTCTTCATATAAACACATTTTAATTACCTGACCTTTAGTATGAAATACTTATATACTTTCGCAACTCTTAATAATTGTAAAAAGATGAGGAACGCATGTCTGGTGAGGATTATACGTCTGACCTACACATATCACAGTAAGCCAGTTATAGGAAGTATTTGTTGTTGTTTGTTTGTGTTTTACATCCCATTTACAACTATGATCACTTAGGAGGTGTCAGGTTGTTTTTTTTTTTTTTTTGAGGATTCCTGTTGGGCTAGACCCGTGGAGTAACATTCTACATGATATGGAATTGTTCACCTTTAATTTGAACTTTTTTAACATGTATATTTAAAGGCCCAATATACGTAACTTCAGGAAATTTTTCGTGATTCTGAAAAATTCTGAAAAAAATCCAGTAAATAACCATGCAAAAATAAGCCTTAACGAAGAAAACCTGAGCGTTAACTTAAAAGAAACTCTTGACAGAAAAATCCAAAGAATTGAAAATAATTCAGGTGGGGCCCACTTCAACAACAAGCCAAAGTTAGAAGACAGTTCAAAATGGACGCGTGTTTTTCGACTGCTGCTGTACCGGTAACCGCGTGAGAATTCATCTTGAATATTGCTGATATCAGTAAATCTAAAATAAATCTTTACATATAACAAGCTAATTCGTGGAATTTATGTCCCCCGCTTCAGGGCCACTTGGGGGGAAACATCATGTGCGTAGAGTTCTGGCATTTTGTACATGATGCCTATATTTCATGATAAAAAGGGGGATAACTCCGTAAAATACGCGCGGAATTTCACGAAAATCGAACTCATTCGAGATACTTGAATAATAAGTATCCTCAACAAGTTTGATGAAAATCGAATTATTCCTTCAAAAGATAGAGCACGGAAAGCAATTTTTTGTACATAATGCTTTCATTTGGCAATGAAAGGGACAAAACTCTGTCGGATTCCAAAGAAAGTTGAGATACGACATCCAAACCCGTAATATATGTTAAACATCATTACCTTATATAATATTCTACAGAATTTAAAGTGAATTAAATAAAAAACATAAGAGTTATGGCATTTTGTACATGATGCCTATATTTGGTGATAAAAGGGGGATAACTCCATAAAATATGCGCGGAATTTCACGAAAATCGAACTCATCCGAGGTACTTGGATGATAAGTATCCTGACCAAGTTTAATGAAAATCGGATTATTCCTTCAAAAGATAGAGCACGGAAACGAAGTGTGACAGACAGACGGACAGAGGGAGGCAATGAAAGGGACAAAACTCTGTCGGATTCCAAAGAAAGTTGAGATACGACATCCAAACCCGTAATATATGTTAAACATCATTACCTTATATAATATTCTACAGAATTTAAAGTGAATTAAATAAAAAACATAAGAGTTATGGCATTTTGTACATGATGCCTATATTTGGTGATAAAAGGGGGATAACTCCATAAAATATGCGCGGAATTTCACGAAAATCGAACTCATCCGAGGTACTTGGATGATAAGTATCCTGACCAAGTTTAATGAAAATCGGATTATTCCTTCAAAAGATAGAGCACGGAAACGAAGTGTGACAGACAGACGGACAGAGGGAGGCAATGAAAGGGACAAAACTCTGTCGGATTCCAAAGAAAGTTGAGATACGACATCCAAACCCGTAATATATGTTAAACATCATTACCTTATATAATATTCTACAGAATTTAAAGTGAATTAAATAAAAAACATAAGAGTTATGGCATTTTGTACATGATGCCTATATTTGGTGATAAAAGGGGGATAACTCCATAAAATATGCGCGGAATTTCACGAAAATCGAACTCATCCGAGGTACTTGGATGATAAGTATCCTGACCAAGTTTAATGAAAATCGGATTATTCCTTCAAAAGATAGAGCACGGAAACGAAGTGTGACAGACAGACAGAGGGACGGACGGAGGGACGGACGGACGGACGGACAAACCCAAATCAATATCCCCCGTTCCTCCGGAAGCGGGGGACAAAAAGTTATTAGTCTTGATTTTTGCTTCAAGTTTTTCCGAAAGTCACATATATTGGGGCTTTAATGAAGTAGCGGAATTACCATGTAGACTGTACAAACACACTGCTCACATATATATAGCTATATCAGTAACAAACAGGTCAATCAATATATACAACTTGCATATAAATTTTCTGTAAACACATTCAATATAAAAAACACTTTGATCTTCAAACCATTGCTTGTAAGTGGCATGAAAATATCAGCTTTCAATGTGAAAGAATATGATGACAAAAAATTGTGGATTCCACAACTACGATATGAGTTCCTTCACTCTGTACAATTTTCTGGTCACTAACAAGTAAATACCCTAGCTGTGATATATTTCACCGGTCAATGTTTGCATTATGATGTCATGTTACAATGTTTTGTTATGTCATTTTCCAATATGACCTCATGATCGATGGCAAAAGGTTTTCCTCGCAGAATAGACTATATAATTTTCCAGGGAAACGTGTGATTTTTCCATGTTAACTATCAGAATGTTGTGGAAGGAGTAAAACATCCCCAAACTTGTGATGGTTGGTTAACCAACTTTCATTTGGTTTTATTTCAGATAAACCTCAACTCATTCACCCCTGAAATTTCATAAAGAAATATTCCAACCTTGGAATTGGGAGAGCTCAAATGTGTCTTCAGGGGTGAATTAGTTAATTTGGAAATAACTTACTCAAGTTGAATAACTTTTAATTTATAGACAATTATCACTAATAAGGGAACAAAAACATATCCAATAGTGTATGTTAGCAACTAATAATTTCCATACCACTCAAATTTGTTCATTTATGCCTGGGAATAATATACTATATTTCAAACAGGGCACAACAGCTGCATTTGATTTGGAAACATGACAATGTGTATTTCATCAAAAATTACAATGGGGAGAAAAAAATGAAACAAAATATAATATCCATCTTTAAAATAAAGTACCAAAATATTGAGACTTTAAAACTGCACTTAACTGTGATTCACATTATGGTAACTAAGAAGAAAATCTACATCAATAGTAATCTGAGATATAAGGCCGCATCTCCATTATTCCTTCCCAAGACGGTCGGCAATAACACTTCACTTTACTTGATGTTTGATTTCTTTCTCCGTCCCTGAAAAAAAAAAAAAATATAATAATTTCATAAACTTCATAAAAAATATATCTCAATATTACAATTGATAATAATAACAATTTCATTAACTTCACAAAAAGTATATATCTCAATAAAAGGTGTTCATTGATAATCTTTTTTTTTCAATTTTATTCGAGTTTAATTATGTGATTGATAAAAAGGATGTACACTGTATCACTAAATTTCAAACCTGTTAAGTTTCATATTTCATTATTTTTTTCCATTTTATGCATTATATATAATAAATGAAGTCTGGTAAGGAAAATATACTTAAATACAAGGATTTGAAACTGTTATCACATAAATGTATTACTACTATTAATGATACAACTTAAAGTTCTGTTTTTGACCAATTCAAACAGTTCTTAAAAACTTTCTAGGTAGCTCTGCTTGCAAGCCCTTTAAAAGCAAATCAAACATACCAGGAAATGGAAGAAGTGTTTTGGTATTAAATGGTGAAATGGGTACAAGGTTGAAGGGTGACGTGGCATGGGTCCACATGTAATATTTCAGTTCTATTATATATCCATTCATACAAAGTGTTCTGGATAATATTGATTTTTTTCTTGTAAGTATAATTAACCTTAATAAGAATTCTTGATGAAAGAAATTTGAAGGAACCATGAATGAAAATATATCATTCAAACACCTGCATTTGAAAAAGAAAACTGACAGATAATGAATATCAAATGGTTTTTATACATGAATTCACTGCAACCGCTATTCCCATTAGCTCTTGTGTATTTAGCGAAAAATAGATTTTTCTTATGGACAAACAAACAAATGAATATTAAATGTCAAGGTTATGACACAAAGGATGACCAGCCCATACAGATGGCAGACACAGCCTACAAAAATACCTGTGTAAGGCTGCTCATACTGTTGTACTCTGTGAATTGAACATATCAAGAAGAAAATAAAGCACTTGTACCTCATAAATATATAAGGTTTCAAATATAAACATTTGACTTCAAAAATACAAATAATATGAATGACTACAATGAAAATTTGTTTCAATTTTTTGGAGAAAACACAAGGATATTGTTTCACCCAATTCAAGACACTTAATGAGAACAAAAATTGAACTCCCTATTGGATTATATTGTAAAAAAAAAAAAAAAAAAAAACCCAGTGCCTCCCATTTTTGTCAGTATAATTAAGTCATCATTACTTTGTTTCTGAGCAACGTACATATAAAATACACCTATTCAAAAGGGAGGCAACTGTCCATTTTTTTGTTAATAATTAAATGCTAATACATAATTGAGACTATGAATAAAAATAATAATCTGAGAAATTGAGAAAACTGCATTAATAAAATGGCTCCATAAAAACAATTGAAACTTGCTTGTCTCTCACCTCTAAATATCATTTCGACAATGTAAAACAATACTCACGGACAATTAGAACTACACATTTCCAACTTGTACTGTGCAGGGTCTGGTACCCCATCAGAAGCCATGGAACTGTAGGCCATTTGTTCTTCAATGATATTGCTGTTTGTTCTGGAGAATGTCTCTTCGTTCAAGTTCATTATCATACAATTATCCTGTAAACAGACAAGAGTTACATGTTATCTCACATTTCTTGCTTTGTCGATAATGTTTAAAGTCCAAACAAAAATATAATAGTATGACAAAATACTTATAGGAATATGGTATCAGTAACTTGACCAAGTTTCAAATTAATTACAAATTAATAACACTAAAAAAAGTGGACGCTAACGTTAATTTTCGAAATTCATCGGTTTTTACCCCAAAATAATAGAACCTGCAAATAAAATTCTCCCAAATGTCAGTAAGGTGTTCAGTATGATGGTTTAAGTAACTTCACTAAGTTTCAATTCAATTGGCTATTAGTAACACTATAACCAGAGATGGTGTCCAACCACCCAATGCTTGCCTATACACACATAATTCATAATTTTATATTTACTGTGTAGTCACTTTAGTTTACAAACATGGTCATTCAAGCGGAAAAGATAGGTCAAATTCAGCATTCGAAGGTTAGCATGTGCTGTGTACCCTAAGACACATCATGCATGTAAGTTTGGTTGATTTAGGACTTATAGTTACTTCACAAAGGACTCAGCCATTCTTCTTAACCATTTTCACACTGATGCTCACGCTGGGGGTATTGCAATAGCAATAGCTAAAGAGTTGATTTCAATGCAAATTCTCAAAATTTAAAAAAAATGTATGTGTGGTAGCATATTTTCAACTCATACTACTGTACATACCACATGAAAAGTTTTAAAATATTTTACTGTGTGACATATATACTTTGCTGTGAAAATGTTACCAGTTTCAGTAACAATTACAGTATTCATTTAACATATATACATGTCTCCCATCATTCAATTCTCAAGGGGAAAGAAGAATATTTGTTTAATTGAGGCATAAAAACTAAGCTTGCATAACATTAATTCTACATCACATCAAAAAGAAAGATGTATATGCCAAAGTCAAGCAACGCACACACCACATCGCCAAGATCATCTTTTCCTTTTGACTTCTCGTTTTTTTATGGCTAGACTTGTGTATTCCTTGTGGAGAATATGTCTGCTAGATAACATAGAACTATGTTACAGTGACGCCCCTCCCATATTTACCAATACAAGTCTGGCTACTCACGTCGAATGGTTGTTGATGACACTGCATGTCCTGTGTTGATTGTTGTGATGAGAAGTTTTCGTATTGACTAGAGGACATATTGACAGGCATACATTCATCATCATCATCCTGCATCGCTGAGGTCATGACTAATGGGTTGATAAACATACCATTTGATGGAGGATTTAATGGCCAGCATCCCTGAAAAAAAAAGTTTTTTTTATTTTACAATAAAAGCAAAATGAAGATTTGTCAAGACCAGTGAAAACCATCTAATCTACTTAGATTTATCATCTCCAAAATTATCCTATTTCTGAGCAAAAACAATTTCAATAAAATTTCTTTCAATTTTAAAATTACATACATTTCATTTGAGCCATTCCATTTTTGTCAATGTAACGGATATGAATTTGTGGATGAGAGTTACAGATGAAATCAATGAAATTGAAAAACTGACAAAATTTACTCAATTCACATTATCATTGAATGAAAGGGTTCTAAAAACTCATGAAAACTACTGAATTCACACAATATTATCAGAAGAAATGATTCTGCTTGAAGAACCAACCTGTGGTTGTGAAGGTTGGACGGGTGGGATGTTAAGATTCTCTGAGGTAGACATATTATGATTCACTTCTGCCATTACACCATCCCCTGAAGCCTCCATACATCTCCTCTTCCATACACTGTTTTCCATCTCCTTCAAATAATAGCCAAGTCCTTACAATGATCAAATTAAATGTCATAGAAAAGCAAACTAAGACTCAACCAAGATCAAAGATTTTTTAGTCAACTTTCAAAGCAATTCTGGTGTACATGAAACATACAAAAAAGATGTTTCCAAGCACTATTAAAGCAAAACATAAATGCATGTTTCAGGTAACACTACTGATATTGAAAAGGTAAAAAATCAATCAAAATTAGGGGGGTTTGGTGGGGTTAATTTAGCTTTGATACTTAGCTATAAAATATACATAGGTGTCAACACATTCAAATTGAAAATGAAATAAAATTGTCAAGATATAAGAGGTTAGGGTTGTAGCAAGAACTAGGATCAGTCACAAAAAGAATTTTAACTTGTTATTAGCTAAGAGAAGATGCTTTGCAATAGTTTTCAAAAAAATATGCTAGGGGAGATAACTCCACACAGGACTGCATAAACTTTATTATAATTTTTTTAATTAATTTGTCAGTTGGTTCAAAAGTCAATAATTGAGTTAATTTTTTTATAATTGTGTATCAAAAATAAGTCTTTAACATGGATAACAAAACTTTTACTGAATATATATGATACATGTAATAAAAGGTGGTTATTTTGCTATCTCTATAATATGAATGCAATACCAGATGAATTCACTGAAATTACATTTTGTACATGAAGTAAATGAGGTTTTGTTAAATAAAGACCCATATTTTCATAGATTTAAGGCTTTTAAGTAGTTATTTTGATTAGTTACATATATAATTACCTCTCCATTATCACTCTGACTTTGCACTTCCCCATCTGCATCACCAAATCCGGGTGCTTTTCTTTTTTTAGGATAAACTTCATGTATAAAAGGCTGCTGTGTCTGGAGGTTCCAAGTAAAATCTGACAAAGGCATCTACAAAAAAAAGCAAAAACAAACCCTTAGTTGATTTTCTAAATTGACAGGCCAATCAGAATTTCAGAAGCCTGTGGAGCTTCCAAATATATCCCGTCTTATGAAACCAAAGAGAAAGGCAGTTCTAGCTACATTGTACATCCTCAATATCCAGGGGTTACACTCACCTATGCTCTCTACACCCCTGGAATATGTCAATGCTTTGATTCGCATGAAAACATTTTTTTTTATAATTTTTGAATGAAGAGCTTTTGGACCTGTAGAATTTATTTTGGACCTGTTATTTTTTTAATTGCCTGTCCAAATGTCCTGTAATGATTTTAAAAGTTTGGCACATACTGGATCACTATGGTTTGTCATTTTATCACCTGTAATATTAATATTCCATTTACCATATGAGGTACCTATGTTTTGTTGATTTTTGTTGTCATGCAGCCTCATAAAAGTTCTCAAACACCAAACTGAGAAACAGTTTTATTCCACAAATTTATAATTATAACAATTCATACAAAAGTATCTGGCCCCACAAAGATATCTAAGCCTATCTGTAAAAATGTCTAAGGGTACATTCACATTACTGGTTGATCCAGTTGAACCTGAGCGAAAACATCAGGCAGATTTGGACCGAGGCTGAACTCTGGAAAATCTGTCACGTGTCAGGGTTGAAGGGGTCCCGAAACTGAATTGGTGACTATTGCTAGTAATAATGCACATTTATTTGTTAAACAATGTCAATCTAGGCAAAGATGTACATATATGTTATTTAATTTAGTGGCCACATGAAATAACGGCATTTTATTCTTGATGTTATTATTAATTTCTCCTCCAAAACTAGGTTTTAAGCTCTGCCTATGGCTCGATACAAGAGCGTTCTGTTATCGTGGCATATTTCTTTACAGGTTCAACCTGTAGTGTGAATGTATCCCAAGTCTAGGCCAGAGGAAACCCGTACTATTCAGGCTGGTATGCCTCGTCTGTCAGTACTGGCACCCTTGATAATCTTTATTATTAACGTTGAACAGACGATGCCCATGGCGAGCTTTTTTATGTGATATAAGGCAAGCTCATTCTTTGGGGTCAATAACAATCGGTTTTATTGAAAACACTGGTTTAGCAGTATCGTGAATCGACTTTTAAGGTCGATGTTCAAACCGTTGGACAAAAACAAATAAAGAGAAATTCAAACCAATGACAAACAAACAACTTTGCACCACATGTTAGACCTATCGGTACCCAGCTCAATCAGCTTTTTAACAAGAGAAAGTCATTATCAGTCGTATCATTTGAAAGAAAATCAATTAAAAACCACATTTCATGCATATTGTTACGAATCACAATAAATCTATTACCACGTTTGTTTAAATATTCCTCCTAGGTAAAACCACCTGCCGGCTTTGTTGTTGTTATTTGCCGCTGTCTGCAATCGGAAGCAGTCGGGCATTTCCGTACAAGATCATTTATTTCTGATTTACAATAAAAATAGTATGTAAGTTATAATAGGCAATTAAAAGTTAAGTGTTTTTAACGTATGCATCGCAATAATAAAAATCAGCGAATTAGTATTATTTTTTATCCCACAAATTATTTCCCATCATTCCTCATTTGTATACATCATGGCGGCAAAGGCAAACTTGCAAGCGCGAGCTTGCTGTGGAATTTATCTTTTTTCGTTTTTATTGTTATTTCTATATATTGGCGTCGTTCATTCAGCTACCACCCCGGATGCGAACATAACAACAGTTCCAACTACAACAACACCAACTACAACAACGCCGACAACAACAACACCTACCACAACAACACCAACCACAACAACGCCGACCACTACCACGACCGCAATACCAACTCAGCCTCCGTCTCCAGTCGCTATCAACACTGGTATGTATACGATAAGACCATGTTCAAAAATCTTCATGTTTATTCATATTTCAAAACAAAAACTAGCCGCATTTGAATTAGATACTGTGTAATTAAACAGGGGGGGGGGGGGGGTGGTGGTGGTGGTCATGGGGTGCTGGTAATGTCCATCTAGGTAATTATGAGAAATACTGCTTTACTTGCGAGCTAGCTTTTCTATTCATGAGGTATAACCGGGGGACTGCTCAAGATAGTTAAGCAACAGTGAACGCAGTCAGTAGCTGGATGTCACCACCATCATCAGTCCGAAGGGTTCTGACTCTGACCAGCTAAATATTTTGATGACAGGCGGTAGCGAGAGTCAGAATTCCTCATTATTTAAAAAGTGGATATTTTACCGACCCGTCCACGGGTCACTGTTTAAGCCGTTTTATAATACGATATGAAACATTTTCGATAACATTTAAAATAGGCAGCAATGGAAAGAACACATATTTTTCTACTAACCTACACATTTAATCAAGTCACAGGAGGTCGTAAACTATCTGTTGCCACCCATTTCTAAAAAATAACCAGTTTACTCACATCTGTTTGAAAATGGTCGCGCGTTGCGAGATCCCGCGAGAATGTCTTTATGACATATTTGTTTCTGATCATGTGATGTTAGGCGGCACCATTTTCAAACAGGTGTCAGGAAACTGGTTATTTTTTAGAAATGGATGGCGACAGTTAGTTAGCAACCTCCTGTGACTTGAGTAAAAGCGTAGGTTAGTTGGAAAATATCTGTTCTTTCCATTGATACCTAATTTGCATGTGATCGAAAACGTTGCATATTATAAAACTCAGCTTAAACGGCGACCCGTGGACGGGTAAAATTTCCACTTTTTTAACTAATGAGGAATTCTGACTCTCGCACCCGCCTGTTGTCAAAATATTTAGTGGGTCAGACTCAGAAACCTTCGGATTACACCATTATGTGTGACCAACTGCACTTTACAGATGTCACTGTGTGTGTGTGGGTCGGTCCGTTTCTTGATCGTATAGTTTTAAAGGTTGAATAATAATAGGAGTCGACGACTGGACCTGCAATCCTCTCTAGACCTCGCCTTCCACGTCCCCTCACACACACACACACACAGGTTACAGGCCTGTTTCACTACAGGTTCGAACGCTGGATGTAGCGAAAGTACTAGCAATCTATTCAATAACTCAAAGTGTTTCAATACACAACTGACTATTGATTTACAAGACACAATGAATAATATAAAGGTGTAACAATATAAACAAAGACAAATCATAACAATACTGTCAGACATTGACAGCTAATGTTAGAAACTCTATCCCTACGTATGTAGAGTAATGTCCTATTTTACCTAACAGTACACTACCAGTAGACTACTACCAGGTGCTCCTAACTCCCTATAGATCTATAGCAGACCACCTGTATTGCAGCCTAAGCCCGAAGCCCCTGACTAACTTTAAATACATGTATTTTCGTCCCTATAGCACTCTATATATCCATGGGAAGGTCAGCTTTCATAGTCCTATGGTAATGGTACTCTTAGCAGCACCTGGCCAATGGTTGCGCTGTTAACAGCACATGGGGCTCACCTCCTTTGGGAAGTGGGTTGGTTCTCCGCCCCCGCAAGACACTGGTCCTGCTCGGACCAGCCGTTATATACCCCTGCTCCCCCTCCCCAAAATAGCCTCAAAGACGATTGTTAAAACTGTTAATCTCTAACCCAGTTTCATCATCTAAAAGCATGTGATGGAGAAGCGGTAACCTATTCCTGTTATTACTATCAAACACTTCTGGTCGTCTCAAAAGTGTTAAAACACAGATTTCAGCACCGGAATCGTAGCAGCTACTGTAAGTTGTGATGAATAGCACGGAAAGTAACAGATACTTATCTGTACATAATAAACAATAATTATACTTAAACAAAGTAATACAAACATGAGAAGTCTAAACCCTAACTTCTCACATCACAATGCAAGTGATAATTGATTATCATGAGCACAAACGAGATGCTGGGAAAACCTCTTTGAGATGATCGACCGAAAAGCATAAAGACAAACACCTGTTCGAACCTGCTATTCAAAAATATAGTCACCCCATTTTGTAGTTAATTGGTCATAGCAAAATATAATTTTCCAGCACTGTGATGATTCTAACTTTTTATACTTCTTACATTTGCCAATCTTAATTTCTTCAATGAATAGCGACAACATGGTTGCGGAAGTGTGTTTATACCAAAAGCCAGTCCTATGTAACAGTACCTCTGATTGGTCAAGGGCTTTATCAAGCAACCAATCTGAACAAATGTATCGAAGTGTTGTAATATGGCATGAAATGTACTGAAGGCCTGAACTATATAGCTATCTGTTTAAACGTTTAAACGTTTTAATGTTTAAGGTTCAGGTACTGGGAATGTGTTAGTCTTTGACTTGTTAAATATTTTGTTGAAAATGTGACTGATCTTATACTGTGTTCGGTTCATGACATGTTTATAATTAGTTAATCGACTGATTGGGAATTTCGTTGATATTTATGTCTTAATAATTCATCATTTTTCTTTTATGAATTGTAACCTCATTAAGGAATCAATCATCAGTCGTTTGTAACGGTGATGAAGGATCACAATTTTTTAAAGTGATTCCCAATACTATGGCCTATTGGCATGGGGATCCATGTATACACAGACTTTAGTGATCAATCTACAATTATTTTTCATGGGCCCTTTTCATTTGTATTGCCAAAACAATGGGTCCCACATCAAGGTTAGATTTAACCATTTGGAAATTCAGTGGGTCCTTTCAAAATCCTATGAGTACACAGGATGCATGATGTACATGTAGATTTATGATCACTGCACAGTGCATGAATAAAGGATGTTAAAACAAAAGCAACTAAAGGAACCCACATCCAGGTAGCTGCAGGGATCGATATCGATATACATACATAACACACACAATAAGAGCTGTATATATACTCAGTATAATCAGATTATTGGGTGGTCGGGTGGTGCAGTGGATGGTAGTGGTGTACCGATAACCGGAAACATCGATTAAATCGAGTTGGACCCTAGATTGATTCGATAATCGATTTTGCACTTAAAAGATTGATTGTGAAATTTGGCTATAAATAGATCGTTCATATGTTTCTAATTTGAATGGCTGAAGTTATTCAGATACGTACTGTTGGAATGAATGCTTTTATCTTCAATAAACCAAAATAAAACATCCATTTCGCTTGTGTTGGCATTCAAGCGTTGTAGCTACCTTACGTAATCATGGTCGGTGCAGCGTTTTGTACAAGGCTATACTAATTTGCTTATATATGACGGAATCCGGACTTTCTGGAATTTATTTAACACGTGGTCGGACCTTATCAAAAACCGTTACCGATAATCGATTATCGATCGATCTTGACAGCCCGATAATCGATTTTCAATATCATGGCGATTCCCAGCACTAGTGGATGGCGCACTTGCCTTTCACCAAAATTTAGTGTGAGCATAATGATACACCTTTTGTATTGAACTTGGCAAGCCCAACAAACTTTTTTTTTTTTTTTTTTCAATACATGCTCAGTGTTCAATCCAGGCCGCGCCGTTGCGCCAATGACCCCTTTGTCAAACAAACGGCGCAATCTCAACATACTGCTGGGCCCGGCCGGCGCAATGAGATTACCATTAGTGAAGTGCTTAATTCTTGATTCTGCCATTAAATTTACTGAACAGGACAAGATTAATTCATCAGTCTCTAACTCATTCCTTGATCAATTTATCTACGTAGTGTTTACACGGGAAGTGAAGAAGCAAGTTCATAACTAGGCTTATAGTCAGTTTCATGATCTCATGTAAAACAAACGTTTCAGGAATTCAGATTTGGAAACGTAATTTGTCAACAAAGCATGGTTTCGTTATAGTTTTGATTTGAGTACAGAATAGCTGAATACTTAAGATGGGAAAGTAAAATAAGTCAGTGAATTTATTAAAGAGAAGACAGCCACGTGCACATACCTTAAGCAAGTAAGGAAATATCTGGGGAAATAAAACCGAACGGAAAGAAACAGGCTAATATTACTCTATCGCAAAAACGTAAAATTTCAAACACAATTTATGTTAAAATAATTATTTTTATTGACTATAATGTGATACCCAATCAGGAATAAGACGTGAAATACATCTGTATGTATAAATTCAGACTTCAAAAAGTTACATATTTAATGATGATTGCACAAACTATCACACGTCACCTCTTATAAGACGTCAGTCATCACATGATTATTTAAATTCCTTGTCAGGTGTTATTAGAATGATTTATTTCAGAAGGACAAATTAGACAGCGAAGGTTTTTTTGTGTTTTAGATATATTATATAATTACACTTTTCAGGGGCCCCCTTTTTAGGTCATCTGACCCGAAGGGTCAGGATGACCTATAGTCATCATGCTTCGTCCGTCGTCGTGCACCGTGCGCCGTGCGTCGTGCGCCGTCCGTAAACTTTTCCATTTAAACATCTTCTTCTCATAAACCAAAAGGCCCATAGACCCAATATTGGGCCTGTGGCATGCTGGGATAAAGGGCTACCAAGTTTGTTCAAACAAATGACCTTGACCTTCATTCAAGGTCACAGGGGACAAAACGGTCATAATTTTTAAACGACTTCTTCTGAATAACCAAAAGGCCCAGAGACCTAATATTGGGCCTGTGGCATGCTGGGATAAAGGGCTACCAAGTTTGTTCAAACAAATGACCTTGACCTTCATTCAAGGTCACAGGGGCCAAAAAGGTCAAAATCTTTGAACGACTTCTTCTGAATAACCAAAAGGCCCAGAGACCTGATATTGGGCCTGTGTTATGCTGGGATAAAGGGGTACCAAGTTTGTTCAAACAAATGACCTTGACCTTCATTCAAGGTCACAGGGGCCAAAAAGGTCAAAATCTTTGAACGACTTCTTCTGAATAACCAAAAGGCCCAGAGACCTGATATTGGTCCTGTGTTATGCTGAGATAAAGGGCTACCAAGTTTGTTCAAAGAAATGACCTTGACCTTCATTTATGTCACAGGGGACAAAACGGTCATAATTTTTAAACGACTTCTTCTGAATAACCAAAAGGCCCAGAGACCTAATATTGGGCCTGTGGCATGCTGGGATAAAGGGCTACCAAGTTTGTTCAAAGAAATGACCTTGACCTTCATTCAAGGTCACAGGGGCCAAAAAGGTCAAAATCTTTTTAAACAACTTCTTCTGAATAACCAAAAGGCCCAGAGACCTGATATTGGTCCTGTGTTATGCTGAGATAAAGGGCTACCAAGTTTGTTCAAAGAAATGACCTTGACCTTCATTCAAGGTCACAGGGGACAAAACGGTCATAATTTTTAAACGACTTCTTCTGAATAACCAAAAGGCACAGATACCTAATATTGGGCCTGTGGCATGCTGGGATAAAGGGCTACCAAGTTTGTTCAAAGAAATGACCTTGACTTTCATTCAAGGTCACGGGGACCAAAACGGTCATAATCTTTAAACAACTTCTTCTGAATAACCAAAAGGCCCAGAGACCTGATATTGGGCCTGTGGCATGCTGGGATAAAGGGCTACCAAGTTTGTTCAAAGAAATGACCTTGACTTTCATTCAAGGTCACTGGGGCCAAAACGGTCATAATCTTTAAACATTTTCTTCTGAATAACCAAAAGGCCCAGAGATCTAATATTGGGCCTGTGGCATGCTGGGATAAAGGGCTACCAAGTTTGTTCAAAGAAATGACCTTGACTTTCATTCAAGGTCACTGGGGCCAAAACGGTCATAATCTTTAAACATTTTCTTCTGAATAACCAAAAGGCCCAGATACCTAATATTTGGCCTGTGGCATGCTGGGATAAAGGGCTACCAAGTTTGTTCAAACAAATGACCTTGACTTTCATTCAAGGTCACAGGGGCCAAAACGGTCATAATCTTTAAACGACTTCTTCTGAATAACCAAAAGGCCCAGAGACCTGATATTGGGCCTGTGTTATGCTGGGATAAAGGGCTACCAAGTTTGTTCAAAGAAATGATCTTGACTTTCATTCAAGGTCACAGGGACCAAAACGGTCATAATCTTTAAACAACTTCTTCTGAATAACCAAAAGGCCCAGAGATCTAATATTGGGCCTGTGGCATGCTGGGATAAAGGGCTACCAAGTTTGTTCAAAGAAATGACCTTGACTTTCATTCAAGGTCACTGGGGCCAAAACGAAACTATTGTTATTTTTCGTGTAGTCAAAAATCCAAGATGGCCTCCACAGCGGCCATTTTGAAAACACATTCTAAACTTCTCAAGTTCTACCAGTGGAATTGAGCTGAAACTTGCCAGAAATGATATCCTGAGATGGTCCCAACAAAGTGTTGTTATTTTTCAAGCCCATCAGAAATCCAAGAAGGCCACTATCTTGAACTTGGCAATCTATACAGGCATATTATAACTTGATTTAATGACTACACGTATTTTCATAGTGATTTTACAATTGGTAGTCAGATGACCGTTAAGGCCCGTTGGGCCTCTTGTCTTAAAAGTGGCCCCCATTTTTTAACACCGTGGGCCCAACTGGCCCTCTTTGTACAAATCCTGGATTGAACACTGCATGCTTCATTGTATTTTATTTTTTACAGATATAGGACCGTGTCCTTGTGATCTAACTGCCAATGCTTGTGATGTAAGGTGCTGTTGTGATCCAGACTGTACAACAGACGACATCGCAGCATTCAATTCCCAGTGTATTCCTACTTCAGTCAAGTATGTTCATTTTTGTTTTTATTGTCTCATATTTAAAAAAAAAAAATCTAGAATAACAGAATAATCATTATAAATATTTTGGGGCATATAAAACATACTTTATTGTATTGTTATTAATTAAGTGTTGCAAGTCTTAGTGAAACCATCCTCAATATCCAGGGGTCAACCTACACTCTCTACACCCCTGGAATATATATATGTCATGGCAAAACTGAAGGCATGCGCAGTCAAAAAACCAACCAATTGCCAGGCTGATGTCTGTCTTTAAAAGATTACAAAGGAGTCATAAATGACTTCAAAGCTTGTCAATGTTTACCGTGTGGTTCTTTTGATCTACTTCAAATTAAAGAGTAGAACTAGTACTAGTCTCCTTGCCTCATCAATAAGCTTGCACAAGCACACACACAGCCTTCAGTTTCGCCATAATATATTCCAGGGGTGTAGAGAGCGTAGGTGATCGTAACCACTGGATATCAAGGATATAGCGAATCTAGTCAATGTTGTGTACTGTACAGGTTCTAGTTTGTGAAATCAAATGCTTGAACTGTATCATATAAGGAATGATTTGATAAAGAAGAGATCACTTTACCTGTGGAGCTATTGTAACAGAGCAGAAATAACAAATCAAATTGCTTACTTAAAAGAATACACTGTAAGTCAGGCATTGTGTTGACATGTTTTAACATGTAATAGTAGACAACAAATTTGATTTCACACAATCTTGTATTAAATATAAGCATAAGCTTTGATGAAATTATTGAATATAAAGAAATCCCTTAACAGCTGTGTATTTCACTGGTGATAAGACCAAGCAGGGGAGCCTGTGCATGATTCAAAAACAGGCTTTGGACAAGATATTTGCTTAAAAACATGTCTTGCATGAGGTCCAGCAACACCACAAACAAATTTGTTTCAAGTGCCTGTGATCTTGAAGAAAGAAAGATCGGATTATTACTGAAATATAAGGATCGGCTAAAATTGGGCATGGGCTTATCATTGGTAAAATTTTTATCAAATCAATATTTTTGGTAGCATTTATTGATTAGAAATCCTTGATCGGTCAAACAAATTTGATTTTACTTATAATCAGTGTCATTGGTTACTTTAAAATTCTGATATTCATATTTGGGCACTTTTTATGAACTTTGCTGACTTTTTTTTACTTAGTGTTGATGACCGCATGTGTGTCCAGTCGGAACTGCTTCTACTAGATAACACACAGTACACCAAGGAGTACACACAGGACGGACTCTTCTGTATCTATTTCGACAACAGTAAGTTTTCCGTTCCATTTACAGTTACACAGCCATATTGATAGAGGCTGTAAACAAATTTTCAAAAAAAAAAAAAATGTCAGTTTGTTAATTTAAAGATTTGTCAATCAGAAAAGATATAGGAAAATATTCCATCTTGGGCTTTCATGGTAAAGTCAACAACTGAATGTGCAAATATTTATAAATTTTATGAAAATTTGCTCCATAGCAATACAGTCCAACCACAATATCTTTTAAGTCGGCAGGACAAATAGAGTTATCTGAATATTCAAGTTCAGCTACTTTTCATGTTTGGTATGAAGATTGGTTAGGACTGAAAAAATACTTCAAATTAAACACAGCCTTCAAGTTATTCATGTTTGATGTAACAAGGTTTTCTAAAAAAAAAAAAAAAATACATGACAACATGACATTTGGACTAATCTTAACTGTGCAAAAGCTATTAACTTTGTTACAATGAATGACCTTTGACTCGTATATTTCAGCTCGCAGGGGTCAAAAGAATTAAAATTCAAGGATTCGTTTGTCTCAAATTCCAAATTTGTAATGAAATAAGGAAACTGTTTTCATAGAAGATTTTGTTCATAGATCACCTTTGTGTCACACAATTATTGTCAGTATTTAAAGAGTTTCAGTCATAGGTATCAGTATATTACACATTAAAGGAAATCTAAAAAAAAAAAAAAAATAGAGAATACCAATGCGTCAACAAAACCATAATCTGCACTCAAAATCGATAAAACTAGGGGCAAAATACAAAAAAAAAGGAAAGATCCACATGGAAACCCTAGTAAAAGTACAAGAAAATAAGACCAGGTGTTCCAGAAGAGTAAACGTAAGAAATTAAGGTAAAATATATATCAACTGTACATGTTATGACAGGAAAGCATGAATTTATTTCTTCTGATAATTGTTTCAGATGCGCAGCGAAATTACTATACAAATCCTGACCTAGTGTCGGATGCTGCTACCTTTGAAAGTTACTTGAACCGATTTGCCGACAACAACTATCAACCGGGAGCTGTTGACAAAACTCTGTATGCTGACGAATACAAGGTGATGAGACTAAAATATTTCACAGCATTGGTAGTATCATGATGATGGTTGGGTGGTGCAGAGGATAGCGCACTTGCCTTTCACCAAGGCAACTGGGTTTCACTTTCCCTATCGTGTGTGTGTTGTGGGGGGGAGGGGGGGGGGGGGGGCAGATGGGTCCAGTCAGGAAATCAAACTTCAACTGCCTTGATGAAAGCTGCACAACCCAACCACCCAAAATTTCTTAGTCTGTGATACAATTGTTTTACCTATTACAAACCATAGACTTACATTATAACATAACTTTTCAGACTCACAGAATTGCAATGTTTCTCACCTTAAAGAACATTTTTACTTCTCCAAATCAGACTTGCTTTAAAGACTTTTGTTCTTAAAATGTTCATGAATCAGTTAATTATATGAATTAGTAAAATTCTCATCTTGAATTAAAAAAAAATAGTTGATTTCAGAAATGTAGAAAATCTTTACTCCAGATAACACATGAGAGAAAGTGACTTTAAAATATTTTTTAGGAATTATCTCAGAATTTAAAGTATTTTGATACTGGTAGTGGCTAATATAATCTCCAAACTTTCTTTCAGAGTGGGGAACCTGTGTTTGTTGTCTATCAAAATCTGGCAAGGGGCTACCTCGGGGTCCCTAAGGCTGTTGGCTCCACATTTTGTTCAGATAGCAACCCAGCTGGTAAGATTTGAATTTAATTTGTATTGTGGGTTATAGGTTTCTTTGAAAGGTGGATTCCAAAAAAAATAAAAATACATGTTAAATCAAAATTGGGACGATCTTTGATTTTACATGGTAACATCGTGTTTGGTTCAAAATCAGCAGTAAAAAGCAAAGGTGCAATTTAACACTTCCTCACAAAAAAAACAAAACAAACGATTATCCAGTTTTTCCTTAAAGATTTATGTTTCCTTTTGTATGACATACATTATCATGTAACTAAAAATGTGTAAATAAAAATGGAATTGAAATTTCATTGGGTTGTATTTCCTTTGTAATATTCGTTCACTATGCCTGTTTTAGCATTCCTGGAAGATGAGTCGTCGGAATGTGTGCGTAATGTGTACACACTGGATGCCACGAGTTGTGTGGACACCGTCCAGTGGAAGGCCTCCTCCTATTTCTCGGGGATCAAAGTCGTTACTGTGAGTTTACAACTAGACCCTGTGTGCAGCAGTTCTTATCTAAATAGCATAAGTGTATCCTTGAAGTCCAAAGGTTATGCTCGCTCACCTTCGCTCTCTACACCCCTGGAATATGTCATAGCAAAACTGCAGGCAGGCTCAGGTTAAAAAACCTGACCAATTGCTAGGCTGCATGACTCTCATTTGAAGATTACAATGAAGCCACAACTGACTTCGAAGCCAGTCAATTTTTACCGGTCTTTTTTTAACCAGTTTTCTTGCCTCACCAACAAGGTGGCGCACACAGAGCCTTCAGTTTTGCCATGACATTTTCCATGGGCGTAGAGAGCATAGGTGAGCGTAACCCGCAGATGAATAAAGAGGGATGTGTTCACCAAGGGATTGAGACATGTGAATATTTTATCTGTGATTACAAGCCCTCTGCCACTGGGTTGCAAGTTTTAGGTCTACGTGGTGCAGTCTTTAGATTTTCTACAGGTACTTGTGCTCCTCCACCATCAAAACATGGAATAGGACATAAAACACAAACCAAACCAGAATTCCCCCAAGGGCAACAAATGTCTGCATGAGCTTATTCTGATTGAGTCATCTTGCCATTGTTGGTTCTTCCGTCAATGGAAGAACATTTTTGCCAATTTTGCCAAATTGAAATTTCTGACCTCACTGATTTGCCAATACAATCTTCAGTCCTTCAACTAAAGATTCTGTTCCAGAAAAATAAAAAAAGATTTTATACTTTTCCTAGTACATGCATATGTATTACATAACATTTCTATTTCTAAATACTTGCAGTCTGTCTTCTTTATCTTAGTTTTTGAGCTTTGATATATTCTTAACCATATTTCTATAAATTTTACCATTTTAGACACCATATCTGTTTAACTGGATCGTAAACCAGACAGGAGTGACCAATCCAGCATTGACAACCCCTGCACCCACGACCCCAGGTCAGTGTTTTGTTCACTGTTTCTGTCATCCACTTATAGTCATGTTAGCTGCATATCAAAGTCCCTTACCTGGCCTCGAGATATTATGAATAACGTTTCGTTACAGAATTCTTTGTTGCAAATTTCAGTGACAGAGTTACTGTGGAATTTGATATTTTTGTGAGGTGACAATTTATAATGTTATGGTTCCCCATATAAATATTTGTGGGTGAAGGTTAGCTACAAATTTATGAACCCCACAAAAATAAGTGAATTCTCAGAACATTAAAAATATCTACCTCCTCAATAAGGAAATTTTATAAATCATGAGGAATACATAATGATTAATCTATTCACCTCTGAAATTTCATAATGAACTATTCAAACCTTTGAATTGGAAGAGTTCAAATGTGTCTTCAGGGGTGATTGAGGCAAACAAGGCAATTCATTGAGACAAAATGAAAGATATGAAAAAATACATAGTGAATAGCTGACAAATAATTGAATTAGCATTAAAGGTGACAATTTACAATAAAATTTAATTGGAGATTGAGGACCATACTTTCTATTCCGAAATATTCTCGAGTCAGGGGTATGGGAAAGTAGTTGAGTTTTGTTGGTGAATGTTGTACTGTTAAATCATTGTAACTTGGAGTTATTTGACTGTAAATCTGTTGTGTATGTTGTGTTATACTGTAGATGCACAATTTTTGGTGCACTTAAATTTTAGCGCATAACCCAATTCATACAGATATAAGCACGATGATGAATTGGCCCATTCACAATACTTTCTGTAGAAAGCAATATACAGAAATTGTAAATAGCGCATTCATATTTAAACAATGCTTTCAGGGATATAAATTGCCATTAACCCATTCACCCCTGAAATTTCTTAATGGATTATTCCAGCTTTTGAATTGGAAGAGTTCAAATTTGTCTTCGGGGGTGAATGAAATTAATATAAAATAACCGCAAAAATATGAATGTATACACTATACAGTAACTGGCAATTTTAATAATTGGTATTTTTGTTTGGTATTGAATTCCCTTACTGACTTTTTAAATGTCAATGTTTTGTATTGCTTTACCTCTAGATCATAGACATTGCTGTGATTTTGGTTTTGTTAAAACTTTTCGTTCAACTGTAGGACTAAAATATTGGACACTAAACTCAAAAATGTACATAACTAATAGAATCTATCACCCCTGTGTGATGTAGACTGAGAAATCTCAACCCGAACTGTCTTTTCCCTACCCCGGTAAAAGACAGGTCTATCTTTTTCTTAGCAAATATGGGAATTATCCTTTGGGAGAAAATGCATTCTGAAACCATAATGAGAAATAGAACTGATCTTATTGGCAGAATTGTCATCTAGTATACGTTTAGGAATTTGAGTAAAAATGTTGCAGTTCTAGTTCTACTATTGATACGAAAGACATTTATCAATATTGTTAATTTTTTATCGTACCAATACGCTGCACAATCTAGTTCGTACACACTGTATTACTTGAACTCATTTACCCCTAAAAACAAATTTGAACTCTTCCAGTTCTAGGGTTGGAATAGTTCATTATGAATTTTCAGGGATGAAAGCGTTCAAAAATACATTTTTGCACTATATTGTGTTGGTATGGTGTTTTGTCTTTTCTTTGTATAATCGACACCATTTTTTTCATGTTATTACTGGTGTACACTGGGTCTTCTTCCTAGTAATTTTGCTGTTGTGGTGTGTGGTGTTGTGTGTCTGTTGTAAGTAGTTTGGATTTTTACAGCCCCGGTTACAACTACTGACATCAATGCTACAACAGCCGACTCTAACACAACAACTCCATCAGTCGTCACGACAACAATTCCTACCACGACTCCGACTGTTGTAACCACAGGTACAGGGCGACAGACTTCCGTTGTCTGTATATATATACACACTTGTTGTCTCTTTACACTCTATATATTTATATTCCTTGCACACCTTTTCTTGACTCTCCTTCTTGTAACATATATCGGGTATATAATTTGCATGTGTCTAATTTTTACGAATTTGGCGACCCTATGAAAATTGTAAAAAGTAAAAAAAAAAAATCGTAAATGGGTCTCGATTGTTTCTGTCATTGGTTGTTGATCTTGCCAGACAGTGGCACCGCATTTTAATAAACAAGGACATGTGTGATGACAGGTGAAATTATTGATTTATTGTTTGATATCACGCATTAATTGGTGTGAGTCCCACTTTTGACAAATTCATTCCCTGACATAACAATAAACTCAATCAGACGAAACCTGTAAGGCGATAAAAAATTTATTATAATGAAACCCTAAGCAATGAACGGCGAGTTCCTTAAGTTGTTCGCGGAAAGATCCAAGAGTTTATTTGAACAGTTTGCGTTTATTTTTTTCATTTCCATAAAATAGAAATCGCAAAAATTGCCAACGGTCTATTTTGAAGTTTTTTGCAAAAATTGCACATTGCGAAAATGACTCGATATACAGTATCTTTGTAACAATTACACTCTGCACTGAAATCACTTTCAAGTTTTTTAGCACCCTTTAAAGATCCCTGTACCACTGCTAAAAACTGTAAATTTATGCATTGGGATACCGGGTACTTTCTTTTTCAGTGTGATTGTTGTGAACAGGAAAACTTCTGACCTTCAGAATAAAATCATCTTTTGCCCCGTGTTATTTCCACCACTCACATTATAATACTTCGTACAGAAAAGTTGCTAATATTTGTTTTAATCTTGCTGAATCATACTTCCAAACTTTTAAATTTCCTTGGGGGAGATTACGGATGCTCAGAATTAAAGGATTTATAAATAACATATGTGTACATGTACACATAAAGGAAAAAAAACATTTTTAAATGGTTTCTTTTGAGCTAGGTTTTCTAATGAAACCGTCAGATCTTATAGAGAAAATAGTTTAGTAAATTCACTGGTTGAAAATGCAAAAATTAAGGTCTAAAACCGGGAGTCTCCCTCCTTAATAGGGAGGGTTGGCAAGTATGCTGAAATCGCAAATGCATTAAAATTTGCGAAATTGAACAACTAGAAAAATGTTTAGATCCTGGACATCTAAGTAATCCACAGGTAGGTTTTACAAGTCATCTCGCCATAAGATGATTGATGTCGCTTAAGTTTTGTTGCCCTGCAACAGTACCTGTACCTGTGACATCGGCCATCTTGCATTGTGTGATGCAGTGCGATTGTTTTCACCTTTCTCTAAATCGGCTTGTGATTGAGTGGCATAATACTTTATGGGGCTCTGAAGGCAGATAGTTTTTCAAAACATTGTTCGGAACAAGATCAAGAGGCTGCTGCTGCTGTAAGTTGATTTGTGCATGTTAATGACTCTTCTAGTCACAAGATATGTTCCAAGACCAATATTCAAAAGTTAGCAACACTCATCTAGGGAAATACAACAACTATGCTAAAAACTTTTTTATAATCAGTGAAATTAACCCCAGTGAATAAGTTCCTGACAAAAAAGTCATGAAATTTTATGCTAGCGAAATTTAACAACTTTTCAGTACAGTTTATTTTGCTGTCAACTCATCCTCATTGTTATAATAGTAAATGGAAATACTCTGGCAAAATCATTTTCAAACAACATCCAAAAAGAAGTTTTAAAGATGGTTGTACTGTAAACAGTTGAAAATCGCTATCGCAAAGTCGAGGGAACTATGGGAAAGGTTCGAGTTATCCGTGTATTCAAGTAACGTGAAAACGAATGTATAGTGTTAAACTTGACTGAGACTCACAAAATACTTGAATTAAATGGAGTCTTTGAGTTTTACGAGTTCAGGATAATGAAGATCGACTTAATACAAAAATCTACATTTGAAGTCTCTAGTATTTGTGACTGCAGTGGGACATGGGTCGTTAAGGTCACAGTTTAATCTTTGTTACAGAATTCGGTATCCATTCCCATTATTCTTAAGATTCATTAGATCAAAGAAATATATGATCAGAATTTAGCTATATATACATTTTATTTCTAGTAACTGCCCAACTCATTCACCCCTGAAATATCATAATGAACTTTTCGAACCTTTGAATTGGAAGGGTTCAAATGTGTTTTCAGGGGTCCTTGAGATAAAATAAACAATTTTTTTCAAAATACTTGAAGCATAATTGGTTGTTATATTTGAAACAATATTATTATCTAGGATGTTTAGAAAAATGGATGCCAAAATTTGTCATCAGGATTAAAAATGCCTATCACTATCTGTTTATTTTCATTTTTCTTTTTTCTTTGCACTGTGTTTAAGAAACTACTTTCACTGCGTGTTTCCACATTATGCACCATGAATATTCATCAGGATATCAAATAGAATATTATTCATAATTTACCCTTGCAAGCTCATGGAAAACAAAATCTGTACTGATCAGGTTATTTCCCGAAAAAATCAATTCACCCCTGAAATTTTGTTATGGACTTTTCCGACTGTTGAATTGGAATGGTTTAAATGTGTTTTCAGGGGTGAATGAGTGAAAGAACATAAAACCAGGTAACATTGCAGTGCACCTCATTATATGAAGCACTGTATATATCATGCAGTCAGTAAAGATTTATAATTGAGCCATGTTGGAATTTCACAATTTTCTGAATATCGGTAGATATTTTCTGCATTGTCTGTGCTCTAGAAACAGAAAAGATGGTGCAAAATAGAAAGTTTCAAATGACTTCAGTATTATTTCATAAATGCTTCTACTGGTTCAAGAGGTTATTATGTAGCTTGATATACCAGCTTTATATCACTTTTGCCTCACCTTCGAGGAAATTTATTTGCAGGTTTTGCTGTTTTGGGGCAAAAACATAGGAATTCTGAGAATTTACGTTAGCGTCCACTTTTTATACTGTTATTGATATGTAATTAAATTGAAACTTGGCTGAAAGTTACTGATATCATCTTGCTGTATGTATTTTGTCATACTTATATATATATATCCAGTTTGGACTTTGATGTTATCGACAAAGCAGAATTCACAACATAATCGCAAACATTCTTAAAAAAGTTAACTGCCAGAAATAAATGTGATTATACAATATGTTCTTTACATGATCTGTGTACTTCTGCAAAATCTATCTTGAATTTCAGGATACAGGATTTGTTAAATTTCCAGCTACAAAATAATGCCTTCTATACATTTGTTGAATGCTCCCGGAAAACTTCCATTCAGTTTCATACATTTGAGAAAAAAAATCTACCAGCCATATATATAAACACAAGCAGATCTGAAGACAAGTGTGTATTCAGGCAAAATTAGAAAAGCTTGCATTTTCATTTAAATTATGAATAAGCAGATATTTTTGTTGAGAACTGAAGAGTAAGAAAAAAAAATCCATTCAGTTACAGGATTTTGTAATTTATATTTCAGCTGATTTTAGTTACTTTTCAAGAAATTTTGTAGAAATTGTTACTTTTCATGGAATTTTGTAAAAATTGTTAATTTTCAGGAAAATGGTTATTTTTCAGGGAAATTATAAAAATATATATATTACTTTTCATGGAATTTTGTAGAAACTTGACTAACATACATTGTTTGTAAATGTTTTATGTCTTTAGATAACAGCACAGTTACCTCCCCTGTGAACACCACAGGTTGGTTATACGTTTTACCATAGAGATCGCCAGAATAGCTTTTTCCTGCTGCGTTGTGCTACAGATGTTCAAATAGACTCATTCACCCCCGAAATTTCATAATGTACTATTCCAACCTTTGATTTGGAAGAGTTCAAATGTATTTTCAGGAGTGATTGAGTTCAATAAATATATCATATACAGTGAAACCTGTCTCATCTGAACGCCTTTGTTATAGAACATATAGATTGAATTATACTGACTGTTGTAAAATGTTTTTTTGACTTTCATTATACCCCTACATAGGTCAGAGGGGTAAATAGTAACCACTTATTTTGTAGTGAGTCTTTTCTAAAAATTGCGAAAATAATATTGAATTTTCATCATTTACCGTAATTAGCACCCCTTCCGACAACTAAATGATTCTACTTAACACTATGGTAAAGCTCACTGTACACATTTTCAGATGGTGAAAACCCCACAAATATTGGTAATATGTATTCAAATTGCCTCGAATTGATTACAATAATATTGCATAACATGAGTACTACCCATTCTTTTCATAATACATCATACTTACTTACTTTATAAAAACGACATTTTTTTCGTCCAGATCTTAGTTTATGATTTAAGCGCCCCCTTTTTAACCAATTTTTCAAGCACCCTGGGCACGTTATAATTATGGCAAATGCGGTAATATTGGATGAGTCAAATGGAAAAAAGTAAATATTTGACACCTGATTTTTAAGGTAAATAAAACATCAGAGTCAGAATGCACATGCAGCTACAATTTGTTAGATTTTGCAAAAATAGAATTTCAGCATTATACTGGTTTAAACAGAAAGTCAGAATACACAGGTTTCACTGTACATATGTAAATTCTCTTCCATTCTGTCCTTCTCTTCTCCAAAATAAAAATATCAGTTTATCATCATGTTTCACTCTCTATCTGTGTCTTCTTGATTTTCAAAACCATCATACCTGGTACGTTAACATTCTTGAGTTGAATTAAGTCATTCACCCTATACTGGTATGTTAGCCTCTTCCATTTCAATGGTTTGAATAGTTCATTGTAAAATTTTAGGGATGAATCATATAAACACGTTTTAATGTTTATAAAATCTCTTCAACTCGTCCTTTACATATGTGTATCCTCAAAAACAAACCTACTCAAACATTCTTGGGTTTATTTAGGTTTCAATATGTATAAATTATTTTCAACTCAGTCTTCTTATTTTTCGAGACAATTGGATCTATTCAGCAATTATCCATATCACACTGTATTTATGAAGCCCAAATTATATTTACCACAAATTAAGAAAACAAAAGTCAAAGACATCTATCTGGTATATTATCATTTTATACTGGTTATTTTGTCCCTATCAAATAACTGTTTAATCAGTAATGTTAAATTCTGTGAAGAACATTTTAGCAAACTTATTTATGAAGTATCCTGGAAATTTTGGAATTTTTACTCTGGTACATATTTATAAATGCTGAAGTCACAGAATCAGCCAAGACTGATTCTTTTAAAAGAAGGATAACATGATTATGGTAAATTTAGATGTTAATAAATTCTACAACATATATCTCCTGCTGCGATATTATCAAAACCAGAATCTTCAAACAAAGTTAAGATTTATAGAGATGTAATGAGCCAATGTTGGATGGCTGATGTTGCCTGTTAGATTTAAACAGTGTTCTTTCAAATTGCTAGAAACTTTCTTCAAAGTTTGTATATCTTTTCTTTATATGCTGAATCTCAGAACTGCACTTCCCAGATCTGTTTTTCTGTGTACATGTATACGATACTGTACATGTACTTCCATTATAAAGCTATAAAAAGTACATGAGCTACACTATCACTTCATACTTCCATAAACTACAGTATAACTTTACACTTCTATGAACTACAGTATAACTTTATACTTGTATGAACTACAGTATAACTTTATACTTGTATGAACTACAATATAACTTTATACTTCTATGAACTACAGTATAACTTTATACTTGTATGAACTACAATATAACTTTATACTTCTATGAACTACAGAATAACTTTATACTTCTATGAACTACAGTATAACTTTACACTTCTATGAACTACAGTATAACTTTATACTTCTATGAACTACAGTATAACTTTATACTTCTATGAACTACAGAATAACTTTATACTTCTATGAACTACAGTATAACTTAATTCTATGAATTACAATATTAATGTACAAGTATACCTCTATGAACTACAAAATTAATTTATACCTCTATGAACTACAAAAATTAATTTATACCTCTATGAACTGCAGTTTACTTTTATTTTTCCCAAAGCAATAAATAAATTATAAAGGTTATAATGTAAAACATTTCTGTTTCTGCAACAATACCCTTTGATCTTCCTTTTTATTGCTCACAAAGTAACCTAAGTATATGGATAATATTTCTTTCCAAAGGAAGAAGTTGGATGATTCTTGCATGTTTATTACTGTAAACCAACTTATTTTTGCGGCAAATCATTTTCGTGTTTCATATGAAACTACTTTTTCACAGCGATTTAATTTCAAGATAAATAACGTCGTAAATCCTATGTACAGTACACTACAGTATTTCTACAGTTAGCATACCTCTGATTGAAACTATTTCACGGCAAGTAATTTTCGCAAATTTTAATCACCCACAAAATATGGGAAAATTAATCACACACAAAAAATAAGTTGGTTTACAGTAAAATTGACTTATACTTTATATTTGTAAAATTGTCTTGTTTATGAAGTATGTAACAATAATATATTGTACTCTAACCGTATTTGTATTTACAAAGAAGTACACCTCTACTCCATGTTCTGGTTGTGGAATGAAATCCTCCATGTATATATAAATGTATATGCATGACTGTACCTATCTATTCACAGATAACATAACCACTACTCCCGACGTCCCCACCACACCTGTTGTACTTATCCCAGGTTTGTAACCAGGGTTACCAGGCTGCTGTAAGCCAGCTGTAACCGGATTGTGCTAGCTGTAACCCAGACCAATACCTGTAATCAGATTGAGCTTGCTGTAACCAAATCTTATCCTTGCTACATTTCTTGATTTGTTGCATTTGCTGGAAAATATTACCTGTATCCAGATTGCTGCTAGCTGTAATACAAATCATTGCCTGTATCCAGATTGCTGCTAGCTGTAATACAAATCATTGCCTGTATCCAACTTGCTACTGTAATCAAACCTTATTACTTGTCTTCCCTTGTTGTTTGCAGAAACTTTTCCTGTATCAAGATTCTCGCTGTAACCAAATCATATCTTGCTGCTCATTCTTTGTCCTTTTCTGAAACTTGCCTGTATCCAACTTGCTACTTTGACGAAACTCCTTGCCATTTGCCCTAATCTTAAATGCATCAAGATTGCTTTCTTCTGTAACCATATAAAATCTTGGTATTCTTTTTTGTCCATGCTGAAGCCTTACCTGTAACTGGATTACTACTGACAGTACTCACAGTATTCAGGTTGGGTGCTGCTATTCATTTCCTGTTATTGAGTGAGATCTTTCCTGTATCCATATAGCGGCTGTATTCAAGTCAGATCCTGCTATTTATTTCCTGTTATTGAGTGAAATCTTGCCTGTATCCATATAGCTGTTGTATTCAAGTCCTATCGTGCTATTCATTTCCTGTTATTGAGTGAGGTCTTGCCTGTATCCATATAGCTGCTGTATTCAAGTCCGATCCTGCTATTCATTTCCTGTTATTGAGTGAAATCTTGCCTGTATCCATATAGCGGCTGTATTCAAGTCCGATCCTGCTATTCATTTCCTGTTATTGAGTGAAATCTTGCCTGTATCCATATAGCTGCTGTATTCAAGTCCGATCCTGCTATTCATTTCCTGTTATTGAGTGAAATCTTGCCTGTATCCATATAGCTGCTGTATTCAAGTCCGATCCTGCTATTCATTTCCTGTTATTGAGTGAAATCTTGCCTGTATCCATATAGCTGCTGTATTCAAGTCCGATCCTGCTATTCATTTCCTGTTATTGAGTAAGATCTTTCCTGTATCAAGATAGATGCTGTATTCAAGTCAAATCCTGCTTCTCCTTCCTTGCTGTTTGTTGAAAACTTGCCTGTATTCAGATTTCTGCTGCTACTCTATCAGACCCTGCTTCTCTTTCCATGTTATATTTTCTGGACACTTAGAACCATAAATAAGTGAGTCCGTGCTAGAACGTATCTCACTTTCCCCCCCAAAGGATTTTAATTTGCTACATAGTACCAGGGTATACACAGGCAATATGTCTTCACTGAAAAATTTCATGTGAATTTCACATGAAATGTGAGGAAAAAGTGAATTTCACATGAAAAATTTCATTTGAAATTCTATTTCATTTGATTTTTGTATGCTAAATTTTTCACATGAATTTTATGTGAAAATAATTTCATGTGAAATTCATGTGAAATTCATGTGAAAAAACATTGGCTGTGTACATTGGCTCTCCTATCATGTCAAAAATTTATGCTGATGCCAATGTTATTCATCTGCCAAACGCAGATTTTTTAATAACCATGTCACTTTGATTGTTTATGCTCCTTGCACAACTTTGTATATGTCTTTAAAGGCTCAATATACGTAACTTCAGGGAAATTTTCGTGCAGTTCTGAAAAAATCTGAAAAAAATCCAGTTGATAACCATGCAAAAATAAGCCTAAAACGAAGTAAACTTGAGCAGTAACTAACAAGAAACTCTTGACAAAAAAATCCAAAGAATTGAAAATAATTCAGGTGGGGCCCACTTCAACAACAAACCGAAGGTAGAAGACGGTTCGAAATGGACGCGTGTTTACAAATAGCATGTTTCAACTGCTGCTGTACCGGTAACCGCGAAAGAATTCATCTTGAATATTGATGATTTCAGTTAATCTTAACTAAATTTATAAATATAATAAGTCATTTGACTTGATTTTCGCTTCAAGTTTTGCCGAAAGTTACGTATATTGGGCCTTTAATAATATACCTACTTTAAGGTGAATGATAAAATTAAGCAAGTGTTGAATAAAAGTTGTTTTTTGCCCAATTAATCATTTTGACATGGCAATTGTGACCTAAAAACCCTTATAGCAAGGATATTGTGACCTTGTGAGAAGAAGTATATTGTAATTAAACATGGTTCATACAGAAGATGCATATGAAAGTGCTTGAATTTGGAGTCAGTGCTTGAAAAGTGCTTGAATTTGCTCCCAAATCCTTGAAAAGTGCTTGAATTTGTGTCAGTGCTGGAATTTGCTCACAAACACTTGAAAAGTGTTTGAATTCATACATACTAGCTGTAAACATGCAGATTTATATAAAAAAATATCATGAGAAAATTTTTAAAAAGATTAAAACTGTCAAATTTTCCCCTATTCCCTGCAAGTTTTGACAAAAAATGCACCTTGAATATTGAAAATAAATCAAAGTACTGAAAGTACTGAAACGCTAAAACTTCTAACAATAGTATGTATATTTCGACAGCTATTGAAGTGTTTTTATTGTATGGGTTACTATGTTTCGATATCAGCAAGTTTCAGAATAGGGATTAAGTAAGTATTTAGAGTAAACCCAATAACACGCAGGTTGTTAAATTGACGAGTTGTAGTTCAAGCTACATGTACAATTAAGTGCAGTGCTTTAAAAATTTAACTTAAATATCAATTTTTATTACAAATGAACATTGATCCATTTACACGGAAGCGAATGTGTTTATTTTAATATATGCACCGAAATAAACGGTATTAGTGTGTTAGACACAAAAAAAGTGGGATCTTTTCCCTTTTTCTTCTTAAGAAAAGGCATTATTAATGGACTATGAGCTAAAATTTCAAGATGGCCGTCCGTCGGCCATTTCGTTTTTCTGATCGGCCCTAAAAGCAAAATAGCACAACTATAAGGACCAAGAGGAACATTCTTATGAAGTTTGAGAAAGATCAACTTCACTTACATCTCTAGGCCTAATTATCAAAATTCAGGATGGCAATCTGTCAGACATTTTTTTGATCTGATCAGTCTCAAAATCACTCAACGGGCACAACTAGGCACGAAAGTGAAACTACATATGGAATTTGAGAAATATTCATCCATTACTTCTTTAAGAAAAAGTGATTTCAATGTCAAAGTCCAAGATGGCTGCTTTTCAGCCATTTTGTTTTTCTGATCAGTTACAAAATCAAAAGGGCACAACAGTAGGGACCAAGGGAACCTACATATGAAATATTAGAAAGATCCCTCTAGTAGTTGTCAATTGCAATATCTAAATCAAAGATGGCAGCATTTCCGCCATTTTGTTTTTACTGATCAGTATGATATCAAACGGGCATAACTAAGCACAACGTGAAACTTACATGTGCAATTTGAGAAACTGACTGAAGAAGTTTTTAACACAATAAAAACAACTTCAGGTTAACATTATCGTTCGGAGGAAGGTGAATGAATCATTGAAATATACGCTGCTGGTAGTTAGCACAATGGATACACGTATTAGATAAAAAATAAAAGGATTCGCAAACATATCTCTCGTTACAAATGATAGTTCCAACTATCCAATTTGTCATAAAATATCACAGTAAACAGTCAAACTGTTGTTCCAAAAGATCGAACGACCGCGGCCTATTACAATATCTTTACCAAGCTGGAGAGAAAAAAAAATGGTATGCAAACATGTCATATTCACTTACAGCTCTAGGCCTAATTATCAATTATCAAGTTCATATATATACAAAGCAGGAAAAATTATTTGTATGTTGGCCGTGACCTATATATGGCCACACATAATAACGGTAATTTACACCATAAAGGTTTTTGCACACCAGAGAAATAATATAAGTGTTATTTCTACTAAATAACTTATATTGAGTCAATTACTAAGTACACTTTACAGGTTCTGATAAAGTTTCGTTAAAACAAAAATGTGAACCTACAGTGTATAGTTATATGTGAAGCACAGAGGAGGTAATTATAAAACCACGAGCTTTTGCTCGCCATAGACAAGTATAAGTGTTATTTTCAATAAATCAAGTGTTTTGCCAATTCATATGTTCATTAATTATGCAGGTTCTAATAAGGTCTAATTAAAAATTGTATACTCAGTACAATATTAAGTAACAAAATCGATCAAGCTTGTGCATTCAGTATATGTAATATATACTGTATATCACAACGTTAGTGACAATCAGGGGAAATAACTCGTAAATAACGTTATCATATCCAGAAGGCGGATTTTCACTGTAATTACGAATTAATACTTCCGACCGACAAATTGATCAAGTATTTTGGTTTATGCACATGTATAAGGTAATATATCATTGAAATCAAAATCAGGCTATTTGGCTATGGCGCGATTATATAATCAAAGTTTAACAGCAAAGTACACCATGCCAGTACATTCCACGATCCGTATACGAGTGTAAAGCAGAGATGTATAGCACGAATGTATACACGAGAGGTCAGGCATTGGGCAGAGACGTAATATTTAAATGAGCCGTGGGAGTGAAAAACTGATTTCTTTGTTACAAATCGCATATAGATAATTAAAGTCATCATTATTATTAACAATACCATGGGAACATCATTTCCTGTTAGGTTAAGGCTTTCAAATAGTTCAGACATCTTGTGATTGGTAGCAATTCAAGCTTTTCCGGAGCGGGAGGGGAAAAAATGACATGGGTCAAAGGTCACAGAATAGTGGCAGCAATAGACGCCAAAACTACTCGTAGTTTTAGCGCTAAAAACGCTTGGAAAGTGTTGAGAAGTGCTTTAATTTTGGTATGAAAAATCTGTATGTACCATGTTATCAAAGATTGAAAGTTTTATATAAAAACCAGCATTTCATTGCTTTTCCTGTGTTTGAAATATTCAGATTTACTTTTAGTATTTCACTATGTAAATTAACATCTTGTCTTTTCATGAATAACATTTTGTATCTGTCTTCAGTTTTTTTGCGTTTTTTTTTTGCTTAATTTTGTTAATGAGCAAGCAATGTTTTATCAAACATTTAGTAAAAAATTGACCTTGTTAAGTTAAAAGCGTGTGTGCTTGTTCATTGTTTGTTTTTGTTTTCCAGAGGTTTAATTTTTCAGACAGCAGTTACATGTATATTCACATGTGACCTTTCTGTAAAGTTGTTGTTTTATCATATAATTTCACTGCACCAAAATAACAATAATTTTAACTTTAATTGCAAATTCTAAATTTGTATGATCAAATTACCATTTGATAAAAAATATGCACCCATCCCCTCTAAAGAGAATGCTTGCTTTAGGGGAAACCCCCTGCCACCCAATTCATTTACAAAGGTATGCCGTACCCCTCCCCCTGTTTACAAATGTCCGCCAAATTCTTGGATATACTATTCTGTAATACATATATCATATTTTTATAATTGTTCATGTTGTCAAAATAACAACCAAGAGCAGAAGAGCTAGTGTTTATATTTCCTTCCATGAAGAATCTATGCTGCATGCAATTCAATGAAGTGTGTAAAAACATTTATTGTATGTATGTTTCATGATTTACATCAGTAAATTAAGCTTGTGAAACAAATATTGAAATATGAAATAAACGACTTCATTTGTTTTTAAACAGTGGATCTGTACAACAATTCCTACACCGTGCCAATAACGGTAGACTCGGTGACGTGCCAGGATGTTAATGGACAAGCCCTAACCTGTCCTAGCGGTGACACCCCCGATCCAACGTTCAGCGCCAACGTCTGCAGTAACGTCGTTTTAGGGGTGAGGGATTTGTAAATCATGGCCTCAAAAGTTTAATAGTTTGATCTAACCTTCAGTGGCAGTACAGTGCACTCCTCTTTATATTATGTTGCATTTGTAGGACAAAAACATGATATTAACAGGAATGTGACATTAAGAGAAACATGTTTTTTCACTAAATTTATTGTATTTTCAATCTCCAAAACTAAAAGTAAGCTATTCAATGTACATATGAAGATGTGTACGTATCAATCAATAGATAACATTATTTCATAAAAAAAAAACCATTTTCTGATTGTTATTTTTTTTATTTCTATGCAATGGTTTGTACAAGTTGTATCTTGAATCAATGGAAATGACATCATTTTCTCGATATTTTGTGTGATTGGTTTAAAAAACCATGATATTAAGAGGAATTCACCTCAAAATTCATGATATTAACCAAATAAAAGTACATAGATTATATAGAGGGGGAAATGGTGCTTTGGAAAAACATGATATAAAGAGGAATGTGATATTAACAAGGGTGATATTAAGTGGAATCCACTGTATATATAGCATTGATAGATTTGATGAGGTTTGTTTGCCGACACTGAGGGTGGGGTGATTTTGGCGTACCCATAATGAAACTGTGAACCAACCATCAACCAAATTGATCAGCTTCAAACCTGATTGGTTTTTTTCGTTTTATCAACACTTGGTTTGTCCGTGACTTTCCCAGAGAACTATTAAAAGAATGTACATGAAACTTCACACAAATGTTCTATGCATTAAGATCTGAAGCTGGATTGATTTTAAGGTTATTTCAGAACTGTAGATGATATTGTTTTATTGGTGTAAAATATGCTTTTATCACATAACTGACTCATTCAGTCATGTCATACGGCCATGTCATAAATATGGTATTACACATGTGTAATAACACTATTGTGACGTCATAAACAAATGGCGCCACCATGACGTCATATGATCGTTTCGGTAGTGAAAATCGTACAATCAAAGTGGAAATTTGCCTGTTCTATAAAGAATGAATAAGAGAGTTATAGTGCATTTTCTCATATATACCAGTTATGTGATAAATAGAATCTTACACTAGTGTCAATGTAATATGAAATTTATCAAGCTCGTTGAATGATTTCATATGTCACTCGCCTTAACGCTCGTGACATATGAAATTATTCAACTCGTTTAATAAATTCCATATTACATCGACACTTGTGTAAGATCCTTTATTTATTGGTCACATCAGATCATTGTATACTCGTGACGTTGGTAATGAAGACAGTATGACGTAATTTCAGGTGGAGTATATCCTAGGATATGGTGTCGATATGCCGGGATTCCTGATCGAGACTCAGCTGGTCGTGACCTCAGCGAGTGTCAGACTGACCTTGGGAAATATCAACCAGGCCAGTCTTCCTATCACACAGAGATACAGCTCGAAATTTGAAGGAGTAAGTATGACTATCCGTAATAGAGATAACACCGGACTCGAAAGTATTTTCAATTTGATTTATTTTAAGAAGATTCATAATATAGTAAAATGATTTAGCTACAAATTTCTTAAACAACATGATTGTATTGCATACCTGTATATATCAAAAAGGCCATCCTCCGCACCAAGGGTTACACTCACCTACACTCTCTACACCACTGTATTCATCCTTGATACCCAGGGGTTACACTCACCTATGCTCTCTACACCCCTGGAATCATCCTCAATACCCAGGGATTGCACACACTTACAGTCTCTACTCTCCTGTAATCATCGATATCAAAAGTTACACCCACACTCTCTACACCCTTGAAATATGTCATGGTAAAACTGAAGGCATGCTCAGGTAAAAAAAACATCACCAGTCACTATGCTGATGCCTGTCTTTTGAAATTAACAAAGGAGCCACAACCAACTTCAAAGGTTGTCAAGTTTTACTGTTACTGTTATTATGTTTAGTACTTGCTGTAACTGCCCTGCAGGTAGGGTGTAAGAATCGTACCTGCTGCCCCCACTGCATGGTTGTAGGAGGCAACTTCACTTAGGATCTTCTCTTTACAATTTTTTCTAAACAGCTTTCTCCTTCCTAATGTCTCCCTTGACAAAACCTCACTTTTGGCCTTTAGTTGAGTGTTTGCCCCTGTGAAAAGGGATATTGGTTCTGTCCCCAGGCTGAGACATACAATGATAGTTATTACTCTCTGCTTGATGCTCAGCATTATGGGAGTTGAACGACTGGTTTGCCCGTTGTCAGTATAATGTGACCAGGTGGGGTGTTCTGCTGGGGGCCTTCGGCAGTACTTCAGTGTGGTAGCACTTTAAATCGGCGAAAGATACGGACTATCACTATCGCAGCCTCCCAAATACATGTGTACTCAACACACACACACGTGAACTCAACACACACAAACACAACGCATACACCAGGAGGCTGTTTTTAAATGACCCTGGCTGTTAATAGGACGTAAAAACAATCAACCAACCAACCAAACTGCTGTTATCAGTGACAGGTTGTTCTCAGATTTGAGCCTATAAAACGAAAGCAATCATTGTACATGTAAACGATAACAAATATCATGCAAGAAATTATATTCAATATGTTACAGGCATCAGAGGCAAATGTAGTGGCGAAGAGTGGAAATCCGGGATACTTGGTGGGGAAACCCGTAAGAGCTGGTATCCGTTACAACATTGCTGGAAATTCCAGGTTAGTCTTAAACAGAAAAAAAAACCTGAAATTCCATAATCAACTCATTTACCCCTGAAATTTCATAATGGACTATTCTAACTTTTGATTCAGAAGAGTTCAAATTTGTCATCAGGGGTATGTGAATTAAATCACTAACACAGAATCATTTTGATTTAGAGATATAGCAATGAAATGGAAAAAAAACAGCATTGAAAAGTGCATCTTTATATTTAGCTCTTTGCCTGCTGCGAACGAGAGCTCATGCAGGTACAATCCTTTACATCTGCCACTGCGAGTGGGAGACCTCGGCTGTTATATCAGAAGTACTTCCTTTTTCTTAATATAAGCACGACATCACTACCCACAATTCCTCAGCCTTGTTCCTTGCAATAATAAAGATGGACTCCATGCTTTTCTACAGCATGATTCTCGCTGTTTTACAATAAAAATTTTACCAATATATATGGGGATTTTTGACAGGGAATGTCAGCGGGCTACATTTTCATCCATTTAACCAGTGGTATAATATTGATAAAAATGTTATTGACTTCTGAGAGTATTTTTAGCTTATAGAATTACACCAGATAACATTGATAATGCCTTGATATGCTAGTGGAAATGAAGAAAATACATCGTAAATTTGAAATAAAAATTGATTTTTTTTTTAAGTTACTCATTGCCTTGTTCTAAGGAGATTTCTCAATTTCTTAGCATGCAAAATGTTACCAAGGTAATTCAAACTAAACAGAATCCAGGGCCTTTTTGCGTTGAGGGGTAGCAGTGGTGGTGGACACAATATCGTGTGATAAAAACAAAAGCTGTGTGGTGAAGTCCTCATTATGTTACTATCTGATAAGATGGTATTCTCTAAAGCGAAGGTCAAATTCTTCTCTTTTCCAGTTTTGCTATATCGGAGAGTTTATACGACTTGACACTTGTTAAGTCGACAGGCTCCGGGGATTGTGCCGTTGGCTCTGCCAACCGAATCCAGGTGAACTTCGGGGAGGATGTCAGAACAGGATGTCAGATCAGGTAATAAAGGTCAGAGTGTGTGACCTTTTAATCAGGTAATAAAGGTCAGAGTGTGTGACCTTACAATAAGGTTATGAAGGTCACATCGTGTTGCTTTATGATTGTGTTGAGATGAGGTTACAAACATTTTAGCTATGTGACCTTCAGATTTGGTTCAAATGGTTACAGCTATGTAGCTATTGTTTTCAGAATCAAAGGTCATAGATTTTATAATATAGTTCACAGCTGTGTGACCTTCAGATTAAGATAAAAAGGTCATGGCTGTGTGAAAGTTTGGTATAAGGTAACATTTGTGTGGTCTTAAGGTGTGGATAAGGTACTAGATACTAAAGGCCTTAGCTGTGTGACACTATGAAAGTGTGACCTTGAATAATTTCAGTTATTTGACCTTCAGAAAAAAAATAAATTTTAGTTTTGTGATGTTCAGATAAGGTAACGGATGTCATGGCTTGTGACCTTCAGATTAGGTACAATGGTCATGATTGTATGACATTCAGATAATTAATAATGTTATAGATATCACAACCTTCGACCTTGAGATTTGGTAGTAAAAATCACATTTGTTTGACCTTCAGATTTGGAATTAAAGGTCATGGTTGTGTGACCTTAAGATTCGATAATGAAGGTCACGGCTTTCCACAAAACGTGAGGAACATCAAGAAATTTACAAAAGATATGTTACACTCTTTCTGATTTAAAAAAGCAAAAAAAAAAAGGTTGAAAAGAGCGAATTGACACATGTCTAAATCACCTGGCCCTGGTTTCATCAATATTCCTTAACTTAAGGAAACTCCTTAACTTGAATATCTCCATAGGAAAGCATTACAGAATTTAAGGGGAAAATCCTGAGTTAACGAACTTTCCTTAAATTGTGTAATGCTTTCCTATGGAGATTTTTAAGTTAAGGAACATTGATGAAACGGGGCCTGTACATATAACATATCTGTATGTATCTGTTGTCAGATTCAATTATGACAATGTGACGGAATACTGTACCGCGATTGAACAACAGATCATAAATGCTTTGGAAGGCTTGGACGGGATAGTGTATGAACCAGGGAACCGATCTGTCGCCATCTTTGGTAACTCAGACCCTCTCGTCACCGGTGACTGGGTATCCATTATCAGGAATGCCCCTACAGCTGCACAGGTACGTACTAAGGAGTTCGTAAAAAAAAAAATGCTCAAAATTCAAACTTTGATATTGGTTCAATCTTGATATTTTGAATATTGTGAGTCAGTTTTCGGTCTACTGGTAGTTTTTTGCTATTGTTTTTTATCATTCAGGTTGTCGTAAATTAATTTGAACAGAGATATCCTCCAACAGTTGTCAGCCATTTTCTTGACATGAAGTTGTGTTTTCGTGAATGAACTATTATTTATTGTCAGCCATTTTCTTGACATGAAGTTGTGTTTTCGTGAATGAACTATTATTTAGTAAAACTGTCCCTTACATATTTCACAATCACAAAACTTATTTAGGAGGGAGACTCCCGATTTTGGACCCTAAAATGTTGCATTTTTAACTTTGGAATCTACTTAACTGTTCCTATTTTTAAAGATCTGATGATTTCATCTGAAAGAAGAGCCCACGTAATCCCCCCCCCCCATGGAAATTTCAAAAAGTTGGAAAATATGCCTAATATCTTCTTTAATAGTTTTTAACTAATTTCTTTCAAACTGAGTAGGTTTTAACATGTTAAGACGATAAAAACTTTTCAAATTTCGATTAATTTCGATAACATGGCTTGGGAATGGGTTATGTCCTGCTGCATTTATTACGTAAATTTAAATCGACACTTTTGATTGAATTATAGGTGGTCACATCTATCAGTGGTCCCACATGTTCAGTGACAACTGGCATGCACATCCAAATTATTTACTCAAACATCGGGGCCCTGAACAACCCACAGAGGAAAATCCTCGGTGTCAAGTTTAACTACGAAGAGCCGCAACTCGTAACATTTAGGGTAAGTACAGGGAAAACACGACCGCAGGTAAAAGTTGGACTCCATTTACACGAAAATTAAGAAGTAGAAAGTTGAAATAGAATATTTTTACGTGATTTATGGCCAAGGTATCATTGCAGAGGCTCGGTAGGGTAGGTCACAGGCTTATGACCAGAGGGTTGTAGGTTGGAGTCTTAGCACAGTGTTGTATCGAAAAACTCAATCATTACAGGCAGATATCAGTAGCATTTGAATGGTTAGTGTTTTATGAAGTTTCAATCTATAGATAACATCATATTTCATTAAAAAATCATTTTTTTGTTATTTTTCATTTTCTATGCAATATTTTGTACAAGTTTTACCTGAAATCAGTGGAAATGACATCAATTTCCAAATATTTTGTGTGGTTGGTGAAAAAAAAGTGATACTAAGAGGAATTCACCTCAAAATACATGATATTAACCAAATAAAATTCCATATTTTATATAGAGGGGGAAATGGTGTTTTGGGAAAACATGATTTAAATAGGAATGTGATATTAAAAGGAATGATATTAAGTGGAATCCACTGTATCATTGAGGCAGAATAAGAAAAAATTGAAATATGTTATAGTTTGTTGACCGAACCGACTTAGGTGACAGTTGTACAGACTTTGCTTTTAGCACTTACCTTTTCTTAATTAATTTCGTGTGTAATCCAGTTGTCTGATATTTTCTTCAATTTCAGTGTGTTGGTGTATTTTGTTCACCTGGAAGCTCCGCCCTCACTCAGACTGTTGAGATCAGCCAATCGGTGACCTTTATAGATGTATCGCAGCCTAGCACTGGCTATGTTGGAGAACCACCGATATTCCTCGCCAAACTGCCGTACGATTTCTTTTACCCTTTCCTTCAGTCTGCCGGTCAGCAAACAGTCAGCAGCAGCGTGTTACTGACCGCTCTTCTATGTTTGGTCAAACTTATGTCATAGCATTGATTTACTTTATTAGCCGTTCTGTTCTATGAAACTACTTTTAATAGATATTCATGGAGCTTTTGTAAATTCATTGATTCCTGGGTAATCTTCAACAGTGAATTATTTTATAGATCCATGAATTACAACAAACTTTCTGTTTGAGCGACTACCGGTAATCCACAAATTTGTTAACCCACGAAAACTATTAAGATTAGGAGTCGCGGAAATTTCAAATTTTACCGTATAGAATTCTGATGTTTAATCATAATTATGTATAATGGATAGTTGCATTGAGCAAAGAGAATGTGATATCTCATCCTCGATATCCAGGGGTGGAGAGAGCGTAGGTGATCGAAGCCTCTGGATATTAAGGATGATGACATGAATGCAGATATAAGAATAATAATATCAAAAACTCCACTTAATGCAGCTGTTGTTAAAAGAATGAGTGTTTTTGGGAGTGAATAGTTTTATATGTATGATTTATGATATTTTTGACATGTATGGATGAATTTACAAAATTCAACTTATTCACCCCTGACGGCATATTTGAATTCTTCCAAGTTTAAGGTTGGACTTGTTCATTGTGAAATTCCGGGGTTGATTTAATGTGTTTTAATGCTGAAATGTTATTCATCAACATGTGTGAATACTTTCGTATTCATCTTTTAATTTTGAAAGAGGAATTCATTCTAGAAAACTTTGAATTCTTAATAATTTACCATGAAATATGGTGCTTTATTGCGTGTATTTATACTTGGTTGTATATATTTACACAATTGAAGATACTGTACATTGAAAAATATTTATTTTGATTAAATACTGTACAAATATATAGAAACAACCACATGCAGAACTAGATAATTGACAGAATGAATGTGAGAGGATTTCATTATTCCATGTGATGGTGTGAAGTGAACAAGTTTATATCATATTGAAAGGAAGTTGTCAAGTTTGACAGTATATAAGAAAATGTTACATATCGATGTTAGGTTGAATGTATTAATTTAGTTCTAAATCTTTTATTTCATTAGTTGTGCTAGAAAGTCTGATAATGTCCCTTTTAAACATTGAAGTGTTTAAATTACACTTAATATAAATATAAACTTTATTTATTTTACAACATTTATGAAACAAATTGTCCAATTTATATTGATCACTCTTGTCGACCCGGTTGTTAGCGTGCAAGGGGTCTTATTGTGGGAGGAACCGGAGTACCCAAAGAAAACCCACATGGTTGGGCAAGAGACCCCATACCATTTCACGCTCAGTCAGGGAATCGAACCCAGGTCGCCTTGATGAAAGGCAAGTGCGCTTTCCACTGCAACACCTGACCACCCATTTAATATGTTGGAAGATACCAGCTTTTTGAACAACTTTCACGTTGTACGGCACTATTACTCGTATAATTTTATTCCTATATATGTAGTTGGTTCAATGTCATACAGAATTTTTCAAGGAATAAATACTTCAAAAATTACTTATTTTTTCTTCATTAAGCCAATAGTATACTGTAAACCAACTTAATTTCGCGTTTTCTTATGAAGTGACTTCTTCGCGATAATACGGTCATAAATCTTTATATGTACAATGCAGTACTCTTCCAGTTGGCATACCTCTGATTGAAACTGTTTCGCAGCAATGAATTTTTCGCGAATTTTAATCAACCGTGAATTAGGCGAAAAATTAATTGCACACGAAAATAAGTTGGTTTACAGTAATAATATTCATTGAACTAGGATAAAAAAAATGCTCATGTGTGAGATTTGAGAGTAATATGATGTGGTGTTAATCATGTTTGACTGAAATGTATGTTACTTGCAAGCTGAAATATAACATGTTGATACTGTGTACTTTCAGTTTTAGAGTACATGCTTGTATCATGTTCCATGTAAAACTGCTAGAATCGTGCTGAATTAGCGGAAGAATATAGTTTACACAATAATAAGGCTCTCTAGTGTATGTAAGGAAGTATTTCTGTGATTAGTGAGTGTGAAACATTCCAAGTTTGTTTTCAATATTTTAATTTCACTTTATTTTCTGTATACATGTATATGCAAAATAATGATCTGCCAGTTGTTTTTTATGCCCCTACCATTATATATTGGTGGTTTGGGACTTCTGTCCAGCTTCATCAGATATTAAATACACTTTATACAGGTTAAGAAGTCAAGAACAAGAAAACTTAAATGAGACTACTGCTAGCTGTCCACCACTTGGTTGCAAGTTCAAAACTCAAATGGGGCAGTTGCCAGGTACTGACCATTGGTCGGTGGTTTTTCTCCAGGAACTCCAGTTTTCCTCCACATCCAAAACCTGGCACATCCTTAAATTACCATGGCTGTTAATAGTATGTAAAACAAAATAAACCAAACTCAAAAATTTTAGTTCTTAGTATAGGGTTCAAAGGTCAAAGACACCATAACTATTGTGATGCACAAATGTTGAGCTGACTTTCTTGGGAGTAAGGGCATTAAACTTAAATTTAGACGTTTTTTAGATATTTCATTCAATTTTTATTTTGATTGCAGTGAAATATAGCAGAGGTCATGTCAAAGCAAGTAACGTTAACAGAATGACATTACACGGCAAAAGGGTGTATATATAGTCCTCTTATAGTTGGTTTCTTTGTAGTCCACCACCGGCGAATCCGGAGGGGACTATTAGTTTACTTGCCGCCCGTCTGTCTATCACCTTTTTGGAGTTTCCATGCATTTTCTCTGCAACGTGTGCACATATTGAACTGAAATTTGGTATGCAGATACATCATTGGGATGGTTTTGATTTCGAATAGAGTTATGGCCCTTGCACTTAATTTTTTTTCGATAAATCAGTTTCTGTTCATTATATATGCAACAAGTGCACATGATGATCTGAAATTTGGTAAACAGATACATCATGAGGATATCTACGCCAAGTCCATGTAATTTGTTTAATGAATCATTGCATCTTTATAACTTGCGGGGGCCGTTGATGTTTATGTTTCATAATGCCCGGTACACTTCATAAACATTTGTAAGCAAAATATTTTTAAAAAGTGGCTGCTTTTTGAGAATGTTTTGCAACTGTTCAAATTTCACCAATTGGGAAAGAGGGACTTATCAGCAAAAGGTTAATATTTGACAAAGTTCCTTTGTATGGATTATTTTTTATAAGTTTCTATCAGATATAAAAAAGATTTACCATTTTGTATTGTGTAAGTCCTTAACTACATATCATCATAATTAGGTAGGTCTAGTGCTGACCAGTAATTAAGATACTTCCGTCCATGATCATGTATTTATTATGTCATTTGAAATAAAGGATTTTATATAAACCAGTTATTGTATTGATGTTATTAGCTCACCTGGTCCAAAGGACACAGGTGAGCTTTTGCCATACCTTGGTGCCCGGCGTCCATCTGTCAACAATTGATTATTGATTTCTTCTTCTTAATCACTGATCAGAATGTAATTAAATTTGGTAGGAAGGATCCCTAGGTGTCTGGGAATCAGATTTATACAAATGATGGGGCTAAGGGGCAGGGCCAAAATGGTTTAATTTTAGAATATTCATTTACCGGTAAATGACTTATGACTTCTGCGACATCTTTATTTCATTGGTAGCATCTCCAAGTGTCTGCAATTCAAATTTATACAAATGATGGGCGGGGCCAAAAGGGGTCCATTTGGTTATATTCATATTAGCGACCTCTTCGCAGAATCTAAGCAATGTGAAACATTCATATTTCAGTAGTAGCATCCCTGGGTGGCTGGGATTCAAATTTATACAATATACAATATATTTATCCCCCTGTGACCTTGAAATATGGGTCAAGGTCATTCATTTCAACAAACTTGGTAACCCTTCTAGCATGCTACTGACCAAAAATTAGTTCTCCAGGCTTTTTGATTCATGAGAAGAAGTTACTTGAGGAGTTTTGACCCCTGTGACATTGAAAGTAGGTCAAGGTCATTCATTTGAACAATTTTGGTAGCCCTCCTGGCATGCTACTGTCCAAATATCAGTACTCGGGCCTTTTAGCTATTTAGAAGAAGTAGTTTTAAAGACTTTTGGCAATATTTGTCCCCTGTGTGACCTTGAAAGTGGGTCAAGGTCATTCATTCGAACAAACTTGGTAGCCCTTCATCCCAGCACGCTACCGGCCAAATATCAGTACCCTTGGCCTTTTGGTTATGGAGAAGAAGTTTCTTGAAGATTTTTATAACATTTGACCCCCTGAGCTTGAAATTGGGTCAAGGTCATTAATTCGAACGAACTTGGTAGCTCTTCATCCAAGCATGCTACATGCATAATATCAGCACCCTGGGGCTTTCATTTATCGAGAAGAAAATGCTTAAAAGGAAAGTTTATGCACGGCGCACACAAAAAAAAGTAACTGAAACTTTTACTTGGGGTATGGGTTCACCTTGATGAGGCAATCACATTTGTTGGGGGACTAAAGCCAAACTATTCATCGTAACATGAAGTTGTGTTTTCCTGAACATCGGTTGGATTTGACTATATTATGAAGAGCTGCTACAATTGTACCTCTTACAAATACAAATATCACAATCTAGATCATAATATCTTCACTCCCTGTAATCCACCTATTTCTTACCAACTTTTTAGGCTTTTACATAAGAAGATGGTTAAAACTACTTTATTTGTGACATTGCAAGTGAACAAAATTATTCCTACCGGTATTTGCATTTCCTTTTTTTTTTTTGGAATTTCGAGACAATTATGGTTTTCTCTTTGGCATGGGAAAAGTATGTATAGTTCTGCCCCACGGCACCCCTGTTCTGTTTATAAAGCTCGTTACAAAACTCAACACAAAAATGTTGGCAGACCCCACAAATTAACATAACGCATATGTGCTTAAAATCACTTTAATTTTCAAAATACATGTCCTTCATTTCTGAGACATAAACTTGACAAAAGATAAAGCTATCCTTGACATCTATGTATCTATAGATTGTTCAAACCTATCCTATAATGGGATACAATTTGATGACAATGATGAACAAGTTATAAATTGAACAATGCTATGCTGATTGTTCAATTACCAGAATTAAACATTTAACAAGACTTTGTACTAGGTACTCCAAGTTGGTGTTTAGCAGTAAGTAATAATAAAAAAAAAGTGAAAAAAAAAAAATCTATAAAAATTGTCTCTTATGCTGAAACTAGGGCAAGCACAGCTAATTCTTGCTTGATATATTTCAATGATTTCAATGGACATCACATGATTTTGGTATAATTATACAATGATGACAAAGACATCTTAATATGATTTTTTTGTGGCATAGGATCTCATCATGAAACATACAACTGTGTACTAACAGTGTAGACAATCCACAGTCAATAGTTTTATCAAAACACTGATTCATATTATGAACAAAAATTCTTCACATTGGAAAGAAAAACAATGTTAATTTGATATCTGTATTTTTAAAATGTTCGAAGTTCCTTGAAAATCGCCTTCAGTGATGCATGTCACAATTATTCACATCTGGAGCAAACGACATGAAGAAAATCTCTGGAGCAAACGACATAAAGAAACTCATATTCTTTTAAGTTTACATATGTAGATAAAAATGATGTGACTGAAACCATATTCTTAACTATAACAGGAATTCAGAATATAATCTTTGTTTTCCAGAACATGTTTCACAAATTCTAAGACAAGAGACGAGGAATACTCCAATTTTTACTCGCAAGTGAGTAGGTGAGGTTGACTTCCAAGTGCTTCTCTCGAAGCATTTCTCTATGAGTTAGATCCATCGTTCCTTGGCACAGAAGCTGATCGCTGATAGTGGCTCCTTGGTTAAAACATCTAACAGAACCATCAGACGAGGAAACGTGGGATTTGGAAACTTGTATTTTGTGATTGAACGATACGTTAATGAAAATTCACTATCTGTTCGAGACCATGCTTCATAGCTGCCAACAATACTTACATTTTATTTCAAAGCATGGAATTTTCAATGCTTTTGTTACTCGCATGAAACAAACCTCTGAAGTCATGGAACGAGATAAAATATACTCCCTTAAGTCTAGTCCACTGACACCACAACTAGAGTTCACTCATTCTTACATACATGACTCACCTGTATTTACATTTTACAGTACTCTCGATCATTCTACACATATACAGTCTAAAACCTAGGTTAAAATACAATATTTGTCAACTACAATTTTACTATGAATCAAATTTCTTTTGGATTCATATTATCACCAAAAGAGGAAACAATGAAATTTCAAATCAACTTAAATATTTCCATTTATATAGAAGTCTGTTGTATTTGGATTCAGAATATCACCAAAGCAGTCCCCACAAAATTTCAAATACTTTTAATTGATATTTAACTTACCTTCAAACATCTTGTGCCTGTGACTCAGTGCCTTTCTCTAACCTACTTGGGTTAACATGTCACGGATGAAAATAATTATGTTTCCTGTATTGTCTTCAAAATCCATCAAAAATAATTATCTCACACCACAAATTTTAATCAACTCAGTGTTAAACATAAATTCGTCTTTCCCAGTGAAAATTTCTTGAAAGAGTTCCAATAATAACTGGAAACATAAACATTTTCAATCTGGTCACACTTTTCCAAATATACCACGCATACTAACCTTACTTACTAGTACTGCTTCATGAATATATATGGTGACTAAGATAAATATAACACAGCTTCCAAATCCCACAATTCCCTTTTCCCGTTGATGGTTGTCTCCCCTCAGTACTGCCCCGTCAGTACTGCCTGTAGCCTCCGCCTCTTCCACGCCTCCCTCCTCGGCCGCGCCCACGTCCTCCTGAAGTCATGAAAACAAGAAACAGATATATCACAAAACTCAAGATATCTGAGAGAGAGTTGTTTTCACATAAACAGGATATTAGTCTTACAAAACACATGGGCTGTTTTCATTTAAATGATTGAACCGTCAAACCAAGGTTGTTTGTTCATTAAATAATGTCGGACCGATCAATCTGATACTGCTTTCAGGCAAGTCTTTAAAGCCTTGCAAGGCTCGAAAAATCATTAGCAGGTCCGCCAGGATTTTCCCTGAAAACATTACATTTCAAAGCGGACATAAATAATCTCTGACAAAATTATCATTCACTGAATCATTTTTGTGGGATCAGGAAGAACAATTTACCGAAGCCCTGTGTGTTTCCTGTCATTTCCTTGAACGCTCCTGCCCGCTGACTGAACTTTCCACTCGGAGGTGAGTATAACGATCTGTCCTGTTTTGACATCTTTTTAGCAGATTTGTCTCCAGCACCAAATGTGATAGGTGTAATTCTCTTTTGTCTGAAATGTAAGAAACAAGAATGTATAAAGAACTAAAGAAGAGGACAACAGGGCTTGTATTGCTTGTTTTGCTATCTAAGCTATCAGATTCTCCATAAATGTAACATGACAAATCAAATCTCAGGGATAGGACCTTACAGGCCCTGGTTCATCAACGTTCCTTAACTTACGGAAATTCCTTAACTTAAAATTCTCCATAGGAAAGCATTACAGAATTTAAGGAAAGTTCCTTAGCTAAGGATTTCCCCCTTAAATTCTGTAATGCTTTTCTATGGAGATTTTTAAGTTAAGGAATTTCCTTAAGTTAACTCTTTACCACTCATAAGCGTGTCTGGACACCTGTCCGTTATTTCCACAGAAGCGTGTCTGGATGCATGCATCGTATTTACTCACAAGCGACCGAGAACGCATGGCCATGTTTTCCGCGGAAGCGTGTTTCCCCGTGTACCTATTTATAAACTAAATATCTCGGCCACTGTACATGACTGGGCTGAATGACGCATACCTGCGTGTAGCTCTGGGATTGGTCAATATAATTAGATACTTTTTATAGATCATCACCTTGACCTTGTGACGTAATTCAGTCAAGAAATCGCAAAATGTCAACTTGTGAAAGCGTGGCTAGAAACGTAATGGCGGCCGAGCCGGGAACGAATTCCAATGAGGAAATTTTCAACTATGACGATTCAGATTCAGATAGATTTTATGGTTTTTCAAACAAGAAGGATTCAGGCATTGAAAGTGATGTAGTTTTTAGTAGTGACAGTGACTCGGGTTGGCGATGAGAGCGACGAAGACAACCCGGAAGCGTTCAACCCTACTCACTGCTACGGCGATCACCGTGTGAACTTAACGATGTTATTGTTCATGCTTTTCCGCTAGAAACTCGACCAGTATTGCGTGATGGTTTTAATATTGATACTACTACACCTTTAGATTAGTTTTATCTCGTCTTTAAGCCAGAAAGTTCGGTAGATATCGTGCGATATACTAATGATTACACCCGGCGGAAATGTGAGAAAAAGGGTTGAGAAGATCAGATATGGTACGTAATTTACTACATTACAGAAAACGAAACGAAATGTCTGCCTGCCAATGCTTATCTTTATGGGAGTATTTCAATTACCATCTTACAAAGACTTTTGGTCTAAAGACATATTTTTAGAAAATGAAGGGATCAAATCTGTAATAACAGTAAAAAAATATGAAAAACTATTTTTTTGCAAATATCCATCCGTTGCATCAATGTTTTGCAATAAATCTATTGAAACTTGCATATACTTCTGATTTTGAAATTTAAATATGTATCAAAATATTGTGCAGGTTCCACTGAAACAAAAAATGTATACTTATAATACCATATTTTGTTGAATATTATCTGAAAAATAAGTTTTAAAAACACACATCAATTTTGAATAAAAATTGAAAAAATGCCTGAGGAAATGGGTGCACAAATTATACACTGTTGCAGAGGTTGGAACAGAGCCAACTCTGACACCCCACCAAGTAAAATAGATACAATGTTGCAACAATGTTCGAGTGGTAAAGAGTTAAGGAACGTTGATGAAACCAGGGCCTGTTTTTGATCATGTTTGAATGGACAGGGATCTAGACAGTTTCAAAGTTATGATCAAGGAACAAGTCACTAGGGTGTAGCCAGACCCCAGGGTCAAATATAACAATATCTGTTGCATCATGCCTTTCAAATTCATAATAATAATTTACGAGGCCATTCTGTTGTAATATGTGTATTTTGTATCTATACTATTCATGTATGGCGATAAAATGTAGATCTTAATTGTTTTGAAGAAATATAAATTAAAACATTCTGGCTTTGCCCATCAGTCCCTCCATAAGGATGCTCTCAGTCAAAATTTGGTTGAATTCTAATCAGCGGATTTGAAGAAGAAGTCTTCTGATGACATTGATGATGGACAAGGGACACCACAGTATGGAATATTACCGTAATGCTCATCTTTGTCCTAATCACAAGTACAGTCCGTAACAAACATAAAGGGGAGATAACTGGTACATACCCTGCAGCCGTAGGACTTGTGTCTGTTGATTGTGCTGCTGCCTGGGGCTGTCTCTGTAAAATTAAATTCACATTTCATATACATGTACTCGAATTAAATCTGTTTTCTGCCTGTCATTGTTAACATAAGTTTCTTTTTTCGAAAATTCGTTTTTCGGAAATGTTTTTTATACTTCTACAGGTTAGCAAACAAGTGCATAATAAACCGAATTGATGCTGGCCTTATATCTTAAATATATACTACAAAGGGAATTTCTTTTAATAAGGACTATTTCATAATTTTAATTAATCTGTAATAAGGGGACAGGGAAAGAAACATTGTATGTAACCTGGCAACTGCCCTACATGGGTTTTGAACTCGCAACCCAGAGATGAAGGGCTTGTGGTAGAATGTCGGGATATCTTAACCAATTGGCCACTACGTCCCCGGTAAGGTTCAAATTTTGCTTAAAGGGGATAAGGGGTGAATAAGAAAGATCTATTCACAGCTATAAACAATAGATTTGTGTACGGAAACCAGTCATACTTACCACAAGTGGTTTCCAGGACAGGGTGAGAATGGCCTTGTACGACGGGGGACTGTGGAACAAGTCTTTGATCAATGTGTTGATATTGGAGGTGATCTTTAAAGCTACAACCTTGATTTTGTTCTGAAACAGTGCGAAGGGAAAATATAGAATTTTCAGAACAACAGGAAAAGATTCTTAATCTTGGTAGTGTGAAATAACACCACTGTTTCCTGAGCTGAAGATACAAGCTGAAAAGATTTAAATTTTGCCCTTCCAACAATGTCAAACAAAGAAATTTCAGTGTTGGGAGCAAATTGTTGACGGTCAACGCTGGAGTACTAAAGGTTCATTGACACATTCATATACACAAATCTCACATAGAATGGAAAATTCAATATACAGACAGTCTCACCAAGTCAGCAGAACTGTGGGAACATTTTGAGGAAAAACAAGTTTTAACTTCATTTTTTGGACTGGTAATCATTTTGAAAAACTAATTTTTCCAATCAATTTGTTTGATGAAAATGAACCAGTTAGCAAGATTAAGCTCACTACATATTTTCAAATGAAGTCTGCTCAGAAAATTAGTCTCATCTTTCTAAATATAACGTAAAAGGTTTTAATTTTATTGCCTTTACTGCATTTTGACATTGTAATTTTTTATGTCAAGTCCTTGTAGCCTCCCTTCACATAAAATGGGGTGTAAGCTAGAAATTCCCAACACCATGAGATTCCTACCCTGGACCGCTCTTTCTTACACAGAAGGAAATGAAGGAAAACTTTGTACTGAGAGGGAGATATAAATACTAACCTCATCTGTCTTTAACACGTCCCCGGTTTTCCCCTGTAGTGCCTGTCTTAATTGTTTAATGTATACTTGGACACCTCTGGCAAAATACTGTAATCTGTAAAAAAATTAAATTCTTCCATTATTATCATATACAACAAATGTTTTCTTTGCCAGAACCCATTAATGATCAATGATTTGAGACATTAACAACTTTGGAGTGAGAGCTGTTCCATAGTTAACTATGTGGGAGGGACTGGAGGCATCTTTTCAGAGACCCCACCACCCATCAAATATTAAAGGCCCAATATACGTAACTTCAGGAAATTTTTCGTGATTCTGAAAAATTCTGAAAAAAAATCCAGTTAATAACCATGCAAAAATAAGTCTAAAACGAAGTAAACCTGAGTGGTAACTAACAAGAAACTCTTGACATAAAAATCAAAAGAATTGAAAACAGTTCAGGTGGGGCCCACTTCAACACAACAAACCGAAGTTAAAAGACAGTTCAAAATGGACGGGTGTTTACAAATACCGAATTTCAACTGCTGCTGTACCGGTTACCGCGTAAGAATTCATCTTGAATATTGCTGATATCAGTTAATCTTAACTAAATCTATAAATATAAAAACGTTATTAGGCTTGACATCGGCTTCAAGTTTTGACGAAAGTTACGTATATTGGGCCTTTAAAGGTGACTAAATATATAGGGAATGGTAGGCAGATGTAGTAATGATTTTAGTTTGTAGTAACTATTTTGCAAATCTCGCACCACAATCTACAATGATTTATTTGTGGGAAAGTTTATCCAAAGAAAAAAAATTACAAATACTTTTAATGATCAACATCATCAAATGCATTTTCATAATAAGATATTTAAAGCCATGGATAAAATTTGTATTCAAGAGAAAACATTTAATTATTTGTCGCCACAATTATTTCCAGCATTAACCAAGTAACCTGCATTTAAATCACAACATTGGAACATTCACGCTATAAAGAAGTTTTAGTCAAACAACTTATTTTGTATTCATTTCATATTATCTGCTCATATTTAAAAAATTTTAAAACTCATTTTTTTTTCAAGAACATAAACCCAAAAGAATTTTTTACAATAAACTTTTCATTTCATTTAGTGGTAAATGTTTTGTTTTATAACCAAGTGATTTTATGTCCATTAAGCAGTATATGAAAACATGTCTAATAATCACCTTAATTTAAAATCCTTAAGTCTGTCTGCATTTGCTTCATCTGTCAAAAAGCCAGGTAACTTTCTCGCAACTTGGTGAAAAGCAAACATCAAGCACTCCACAAATGAGAAGTGAAACTTTGGCTGCTCGTTCGCCGAAAGTCCGTCATTTTCCTCGGCTGGAGGTACCGGCATATAGTTCTGTAAGCAGAAAAAAAAAGCATTTTGTTAATGGTATACTTTTAATATCTGATGAAGTTTTTGTCGATAACATCTTCTTTATCTTGCCCAAACATACATTGGTTTAATGTTCAAAAAAGAGTTCTAAAAATCATAATAAAAAATTTGAAAAAAAAAATTGAAAAAATATTAAATTCTGTTTTAAGTTGCTTGCACTATTAGAAAGAAATTGCAAATCCAGCATGGATTTATTAATGCCACTTTCAATTTCTTCTGCTAATCCAAACAAAGGGCCAAGAGGGCCTGTATCCCTCACCTTTGATACATTGGTAACTAGGTAATTATGATAAAATACTTTCCAAAAAGATCCCAAAGACAGGGACAGACCTGGGTCAGGTGAGCTAATAAACTCCCCATATACTGGTATTGTATATTTAACACAAAACATATCTAGTAAATTTTACAGTGAACACAAAAGGAAAAGGCCAACTTACAATTAAACAATTGTATATATTTGTCACTTTGTCTTCTAAATTGTCAAGATCGCCAGAAAACTCGGATATTTCAGAAAACAGTTTCAACATTTCTAGCTGAGCGTCCACACCGTCCTCCGGACTTGCCAGTTCTTGTAACGACGGTAACACATTATCGCAAATGTAGCCCACAAACGCCTTTGAATGAACATTTTTCTGAAAATTGAAGGAAAAAAAGTTGATTAAGAATAAGAAGCAATGGCTTATGCACAATAAAGATATGCACAATAAAGATAAAACAGATTTGCAGTCATGCAAGTTGTTAAGAGTGGACTGAAAACTCATATTTTGTTCTCTAAGATATTTCAATATTTACCAGAATACATTATGTCGAAAAAATTCAAACAAAAGTTTTTGTTTTCTCATTGTTCTGAAATCTTGATTTTCCACTTGATAATTTCTTCAGATAATTTGATAAGCAGATTCAAACCAACAAAATTCTACCTCATTTGCCGGAAATAAAAAACTGATAAGAAATAGTTGAAAGACAGTTATCTCGAATTCGAACCTCATTACCTAAAACTTGTATAATTCGACACAATTTAATTTGAGACATTTTGTTGGCTCTAGACAAAGTTCATAGTAAACATCTGAATATTCAGATAACTTGAGGTGTCAATCAACTAGGAGATACCAAGCCTCACACCTGTATGTCCCAACACTTTCCTTGGGAGTCAAGACTACTTACAGAAAAGAGTGGAACTGCCTGTTTAATACAATGCAACAGTTTGTCTACACAGTCTGGTTCCTTAGCCTGCAACACACAACATAATGTTCTGATAAAAGTGGTTTTTCCAGGTACCGGGTAAATACATATCATCAATATATTCACACACAAAACAGCACATGCCAAAACTAGATGGTTCATAATTAATAACTTGAAAATCAAAATCAGAAATTCTACACACAAAAAAAAACCAAAAACAAATATTCTGTGTAATTTTATACCTTACCTTCAAAATAAATTTAATTTAGGAAATCTTAATGTCAAGGGATATTTGTTATAAAATTCAACCGGGAAAGAAAAGCTGTCACATTGACAAAGATTCAATCTATTTTTACGTGATTTTATAGGTTTTATTTTTGGGAGTGTAGATGTATGTGTAAGACAATACAGTAATCAGTGCTCATACCACAAAATCTTGATCAAGTTCCGCCTGTTCCGTCACAATTTCTACGAGCTGTTGTCTTCCTTGTACAGTGTTCATGGATTTCTGGCTCTTCAGGATGTCCATCATACAGATAAACTCGTCTTTGGTAACATCTTGTAACACCTTAATAAAGAAAGCCATCAACAAAGTTCAATCATCGGTCATATTTTATCAGCACTGACTTAAAATGCTACACTACATATGAAACTAATTTACCCCTGAAATTCCATAATGAACTATTCCAATCTTTGTTTTGGAAGAGCTCAAAAGTGCCTCCAGGGGTGAATGAGTTAAATCTGGCTCATGCATGTCTGATAACCTAGATAAGATGTGTAGAATATTAATTTATTAATCATATTATTCATAACAACATTCTAAAGATTTATTGATTGTTCTTAATTCAGAGGCTACCATTACAAATTTCCATTTCATAGCCATTTTAATTTTTTTTAGGATAAGAACTAACATATACAGCAGCACATTTCTACTTTTTTGACAATCAATTCCTACTTGTGTCACCATCCAAATGGTATCAGACAATTTACATTTTGGTATTAATCAGAGCTTTCCCATAGAGGAATACCACTTTTGTATAATAATCACAGACTAAAACATAGCAAAATTGACATCCCCCAACATTATTCTGAATTTCAGAATCCGACTCCATAAAAAAGATGTTATATCCCAGTACAAAAATCAGCACTACAGTACAAATATTGAATGCTTGGCAAGCCTCTTTAAAAACTTGTAAAAGTAACTTTGTTGCAAGGGTACCATAATACAGGACTTGGACATGTACCATGTTATTTCATTACCAGTTTTTACCTATCACTGGAGAAAAGATGAAGTGAGTATAAATACACACAATCACTATATCTTTATAGTATCCATATAGAAAATATTTAAAATGAAAGTCATACTGAAAAACCTAAATATCCAATAAAACTCCAATTTCAAGTTGAAGTTGTAGAAGCATTGTGTTTGTTGTAGACAGACGCATTGAAATATAGAGGACCCCCCCTCCTACAGCTGCGAGAATTTTAACCTTTTTACACTCTGTCACAAGATAATCTTCTGTGTCCTTATCCAGGTTTTCTTCTGGTAGAGTCTTTACTTTGGCACCAAGGAATTTGATGGCTTTCTCTCTCACTGTGTCATCTTCTCCCATTATTTGAGTAAACAGACCTTGCAAAGTACCTGAAAATCAAAACACTTATTTGAACACATCCACATCTGAAATATCCAAAACAAAATATACTTTACACTTTAAAAAAAATTATTTGCTCAATATACTTTAATACAGCTTACTCATTTACATATTTAACATATTAAAACAAAATGGAAATAAAATTCCTCCACATATCTAGATCGGGAATTATAATCTATCTAAATCCAATTTTGATAATTTGGTTGTGAAACTTATTCCCTGCAAGAATGACTAACCAACAGAGAGTATTTTAAAATTCAACCCTGAAGACACATTTCAGCTCTTTCAGTTCAAGTGTTGGAAAAGTTCATAATCAATAAAAAAAATTGGTGATTGAGTTTATATATGTTTTCAACAACATAACTATAGAATCATTCATGATTGAATAAGAAAATTAAGTGATATACAGTTCTCGTATCATTCACAAATTTTTCTCCTTTTTTTTTTACCTGTTCAAAATTTCTTTGTCACCCCAGACAACACAAGCTGACAACAATGTCATGATGTCACAAAATCATCAAAGTCAGCATTGTGTTGCATTGATGCTTTCCTAAAAACAGGTCAAAATGATGGGAGGAAAATAATCACCTCTTACCTTGATGTTGTATAAGAGAAATCTCCAATCCTTAGGGTGATATTCTTGATTGAGACAGACAGATTCTATTAATCTGTGTACTGTACTCACCTATGGTGTTAACTTTTAGAAGACTGACGAGGGAGGACTGGACTAGACTGAGCTCTGTGACAGACAGATTCTATTAATCTGTGTAGTGTACTCACCTTTGGTGTTGACTTTTAGAAGACTGACGAGGGAGGACTGGACTAGACTGAGCTCCGTGACAGACAGATTCTATTAATCTGTGTACTGTACTCACCTATGGTGTTAACTTTTAGAAGAATGGTGAGGGAGTACTGGACTAGACTGAGCTCTGTGACAGACAGATTCTATTAATCTGTGTAGTGTACTCACCTTTGGTGTTGACTTTTAGAAGAATGGCGAGGGAGGACTGGACTAGACTGAGCTCTGTGACAGACAGATTCTATTAATCTGTGTAGTGTACTCACCTTTGGTGTTGACTTTTAGAAGACTGCCGAGGGAGGACTGGACTAGACTGAGCTCTGTGACAGACAGATTCTATTAATCTGTGTAGTGTACTCACCTTTGGTGTTGACTTTTAGAAGACTGCCGAGGGAGGACTGGACTAGACTGAGCTCTGTGACAGACAGATTCTATTAATCTGTGTAGTGTACTCACCTTTGGTGTTGACTTTAGAAGAATGGCGAGGGAGGACTGGACTAGACTGAGCTCTGTGACAGACAGATTCTATTAATCTGTGTAGTGTACTCACCTTTGGTGTTGACTTTTAGAAGAATGGCGAGGGAGTACTGGACTAGACTGAGCTCTGTGACAGACAGATTCTATTAATCTGTGTAGTGTACTCACCTTTGGTGTTGACTTTTAGAAGACTGACGAGGGAGGACTGGACTAGACTGAGCTCCGTGACAGACAGATTCTATTAATCTGTGTAGTGTACTCACCTTTGGTGTTGACTTTTAGAAGACTGACGAGGGAGTACTGGACTAGACTGAGCTCTGTGACAGACAGATTCTATTAATCTGTGTAGTGTACTCACCTTTGGTGTTGACTTTTAGAAGACTGACGAGGGAGGACTGGACTAGACTGAGCTCTGTGGCATCGTCACACTGTAGAAGTTGGGCCAGGGCCTCTGAGATTTTAGGGACGTGCTCCGAGGCAGCCCTACATATGGTTGGGAGGTCCTTGATGGCTTGTTTCCGGATCTAAATACACATAATGTTGTCATCATATATATATCCAATCCATTTTTAATACAATGTACAGTAACTGTATATAACTTGTCTTAACAACATCCTGGTGTAATCGGAATCCATGTATATTCCGGTCTTACCATTTGGTCCGCCATTTCAAGCTAAACTGTTATCCTACCTGTACAAGTAGAACACCTGAGTAAACCTGTCAACATTTTTGGTCCCTGTGACTATCTGTTTAGACAGGTTAAACTGTACAAAGATAATTTTTTCCCTTTTAAAGCTAAAATTAAAATGATCACAATAGGTATATGCAAATGAAAGGTTCTTGATGGCTTGTTTTCGTATCTTAACACATATGTTATTTTTATTCTGTACTTATCCAATCAATTTTACACACAAATAATTACAAAAACTTCCCCTTGAAGGCTAAAAATGAAAGGATAAATAGTAATTTTAAAGCAAACATTAATTAAGGATGATATATAGATTTTTGACAGGGTGGGGTAAAATTTCTTGTCAACAGTACAAAAATGCACACATAGTAATGTATTTGTAAATCATTTATAAATAGATTATAACCTTAGGGGTCGCTATAACATGGGTCACATGTAATATTTAAATGTATCAATTAGTGCTTATTCACAATACATGTTCAATATAAAGTAAAATGAAGAAATAAGATCTTTAACTTAAACATGGTTCAGCCTTTTACCATATTTTACAGATGGCAAGTTAGCACTAAGTCCTTGGGGGTGGGGACCATGAGTGAAAATTCCCTATCTTGTAGTATATTATGTTATATATGGTGCCTTAATGTTATGGTATTTACCATAATATCATCATCCTCACACAAATCAAATAAAGCATTGATGGCAGTGTGTTCCAGCTTTGGGAAGTGTTTGAAGAATCTGACGATGAACTGTGAGGCCAGCCTCTTCTCCGACGGACCTCCACTCACAGCACTTAGAATGGATTCATATTCCTTCTCATGCTGAAACAAAATTAATTCATTTGAATAAAATGCCATACTAAACGCAATGTCTTTTATTAAAATAATTGTTATATCAGAATTTATGCACACAACATAATGTGCATCAATGGAACTATGTATGCACTGTAACAAAATTTATTACAATTAATAAGTTTGCTGTCTTGATATACCAGTCTATTACAATGTGTCAATAGAAATGTGTTGCACTGCGGTTCGAAATTGAAATAACGTTTTTTGGGGAGTACAGGGTACATTAAATCTTGCCTAATTTCCTTCAGTATTTTGCATGAATTCCAGGAAAAACAGTAAAATAAAGTCATTTCCATGAAACCCTCATTCTACATTCTCTTTTCGATAGTCTGAATTAGCTAATGTTTGAATGTTCAAGAGCCCCATCTTTTTTCTCAAGTGTCTCTTCTACTTTGTCAAAACACAACAGCGAGCATGACTGATGACGGCTATGATTGTATGCTAAATAAAAAGGCAAAAAGTGCCACATATGGATATTTTTGTCCAAGACCAAACAAACAAATGAAGTTTATTAAAACAGGAGTGGCCGTTTGTCAAATCAATATATTGTGGTACTTATCGTGATACAGTCACTCTGTATTGCAATATATCGTGGTAGTTTTCCTGTATCGTGACAGCACTAATTACAATACAATTGAAATTGTTAAAGTGATTTTAAAGTGATCCTGCATCATTATTTACAAATCAAATTAAATTTGAACCGTATAGATCATACTTGAGTTCAACCAACACTTTTATACTTAATATAGTACAGATAAAATTTGTGAGGAACTTTTAAACAAACCAAGCTTTAATTTTCCTCTACCAGTGGTATATATTACATGTATGTGGTCAAACTGTATCTGTTATCTCAATTTTACAACTTTTCCTGATCAATTTGGTAAATATATAAGCATCATTTGTATTGAAATTAGAAATATATTCCTTATTTTCTGAGAAAATAAGACTTTTTGTTGGGAGAAAAAGTCTGTATTTTGCCTTTAAAACTGAACAAAAGAAAGCCACTGAATTATGTGTTAAGAATAAATCACACTTCCGTGACAAAATAGTTACAAGCCCTGACTTACACATTTCAGGTACTTTTCTGTTTTTTTTTTCCTATTTGAACTAACGCCACCTTGACCGAGTGGTTATAGGTGTTCTGACATTCTACCACTAACCCTCCACATCTGGGTTGCAAGTTTGAAACCCATGTGAGGCAGTTGGTGGTTTTTCTCTCTCTGTACTCCGACTTTCCTCCACCTCCAAAACCTGGCACATCCTCAAATGACCCTGGCTTTTAAAAGGATGTAAAACAAAATAAACCAAACTATTGCTTTTGTTGGAATTGATATCCAACCTGACCAGAGTTGGCCTATGTAAAACCCCCTTGTCTTGGTTGATTCTCTATCCTCATCAACCCTTTTAAACACATGTCATTGGGACAGTTGCAGCATGTACCAATTATCTCTTTTGCTTCTAAAGTACCAGGTTTCATTCTTTCTTTTCCATGTGATTGTTCATGATCATGAACTCTGAACAAAAATATGTTCTACTTCTTTCAGTTATTTAATCAAAGATTTTATCCTCTTTCTCTATGTGGGATGCAACAGGATGTAGTTTCTCTTGGTTCATGCATATGGTTGTCGACGTCCTTGTAACCTTCCTGAGCTTCTTTTGACGCATCTTCTTTTATATACACATTCGACTACTGGTTGTGCAGAGGTTATATATTTACATTTATAATACACTTGATAAAAACTTATTTGGGTGATTTGCCCAGTGCTTGTTGAGTCTCGATTTAAAAGTGTTCAAGCTTGGAGACTCAACCACATTTGTAGGAAGTGAATTCTATGTATTTACAGTTCAATTTTTGAAGGCCTGTCCCCTAACATTTTTCCTGAATCTATTTTTATACAGTTTTTTCGAGTTTCCCCTAGTACTGTGGTTATCGAAGGTAGGTATAACTGACTGGTCTACCATGTCTATGTTATAAGTATTGATTATCTTATAGACTTCAACCAGATCTGCTCTTAACCTTCTGTACGCTAGTGTTGGTAGCCCTAACTGTTGGATACGTGCAGGGTATGATAGGTCTTGTAAAGATGGGACTAGTTTTGTAGCCCTTCTCTGGACGCTTTCCAGAGCATGGTACTTTTAATTAAGTTCTTACTTCATTCAATCATTGTTCCACTTGCACTTTAGTTGCAGTTCACTGTGAGAGGTCTTTCTAACTCCTTGATAAGGCTTTATATTATATGGTGCAATTATTTATTAAAGATAAAATCGTTTAACATGCACGGACCCATACTAAGTACAGACAAAACAGGTGTTGGGACATTGAGAGAAGGTAGTTTTAACGAATTAATTCACAATATAATTTTTGTATTTGCCAACTCAATCCGATCCCCCAGTCTAACCGGTTTTTCATTATAACTGTAATCATTTTAATAATTCTAATGTGATATCAAACTGAAACATTTTCTATTCGACAAAATTATGAGTGCACGCAAATTGTTCAGCCTTAGGGCTAAAATTAATGCAGTTTCAATGGGCACTGTCATTTTGACTCAATTTACAAATTTTCACAATTCGTTTTGATGACGTTTGCACTCTTTGCAATTCATTAGAAACACAAACCTCTCCTGCCTTATCTTTAGCGTCTGCAAGAACCCCAAAATCTTTGTAAAGTTGTTCAATGGTCACCATGATTGTCAAATATTATGATAAATATATAAAACAACAGATAATTCACAACTCCTGCGCGTGGGGTTCCCGGCACCGGAAGTAAACAGTACGCAGCTCTAACGTCGACTTCCTGTGAACGGTGCATTCGAACAGCTCAACTAATTTGTTTTACTTCATCAGATTAAGTTTATGGAAATAATTGAAAACATGTCATTTTTCTTATTTTCTGTTATCATTTGACGCCTTTTGATCAATAATTAATAAGTTGTTCACCAAAACAATATATTCCACTCTGACTTTTTCATTCTTTTGATTTATTTCACAACTTTTAAAAAACGGTATATTTTGATGCAAAATAAAAATAAGCTGCGTCATACAAATGAAAAGTGTGCTATTTTGAGTACAATTTATTTTGGGTACTGATAATTAAAATGTCGTTTGAATTTTTTAATGTGATTCCGACTCTCCCTTTCCACGTTTTTAGAGTTGCGTCATTGGCTGTAGGTTGCTTGTTGTTGTAGGGGAACTGTTTAAAACATGTCGAATCTGAAATAAACACGCAGTTTATACTGTCAGACGCACGGTATCTGATCCGGATGACTTTGTTGAAATAAATGATTTTTTCACAGCCATTATTAGATTTTCTACCTCTGAAAATTACATAACAGAGACATGCGTCGTTCAACTTTTATTTGCTCTGCGACTCTCCGATCCGATAAGTTTATAAAGGACGTCATTTTATTTATTTATGACGTCACAATAGTATACAGTTAATTCGTGCTCTTTCAGTAAATATTCACTACCGTTTCCCCGAAGTGTTGTGAACTATTTCCCAAAGCCGAAACTAACATTTTTAAGAGATTAAACCCATGAATTAGTTCCTTACCTCATTGATATGCCAATATAAACAAACTTTTAGCCAAAGACTCTGTTACATAAAGGTATGTAAATAAAAAAGGTGTTCTTTATTTCAAGCCTGATTTCACATGGAAACTTTCTCCTTTTCTGTGGTTTTTAAAATATAATAAGCGCACAACCTTTTGTTTTTTTAGCGCACGATGCGTTTATTAGGTAGAATACGGTATATCTAAAATACATATATTATAACTAATCCATATGACTTTATCAATAAACATGCATATTTATTGTCCAAATATATATAAAGGATTTGGCACAATTTATTTGAACTAATAGGCCATCTCCTATCAACATTTAAATAACAAGTGATTACATAGACATACAATTACAAATAATAAAAATAAATAATGCTAGCTAGTCAAAATCGACATAATTATGAACATACATTTTATATTCAAAACCTTTCGCCGGACCTAGAAGATATTGCACATGTCTTATTACTTTCGTTTCTCCCAAGCTAGATGTTCATCACCAAATATTTATAAAAAATGGACGGTGAGGAATTGATTTCTCCATTCAAATAAATGCAAAAGAAATTTAATGGATTTTCAAGACTTATAATAAATTAATAAAATTCTTCTCATTACTTCAATTAATCTCAACAAAGCAGAATATGAAATTGCCATATTTTCAGTGTGTTTACCCGTAAATAAATGACACAGAAAGAGTTCATGATATTATTTTACATTTGACATCAAAATAAGGAAAATATATAGTATACAGTGTACAATACATAAAATGTTATACAACAGTTTTAATAAGGATGTCCCGTTAATCGGAAACTGTCGGCACTTTCCGTACAATACATATAATGTTACACAATAGTTTTAATCAGAATGTCCCGTAAATCGGGAACCGTCGACACTTTCCGTAAATGATAATATATGCAGTATGTTATGTTAATGATATATGTATATTATATATGTTATGCAATATACAATTTATACAATGCTATACAATAGTTTCAATTACAATGTCCCGTCAATCGGGAACCGTCGACATTTTCCGTAAACGAAGTTTCGTTTATTGGATAGATGAACCGTCCAAACACATACAATAGTAAAGAGAGTTGGATCAGTTCCTATATTATTATTCATAAACAACTGTCAATGACGAATCCTTCATCTCTGCTTCAATGATTTTATCAAAAGCTTCATTCTGTGCAACCGTGAACCAGTTTTTCCAGTCTCCGATGATTCCTTAAACAAAGAACACAGAAGCAAACTGTCAAAGTATATGAAAAAGATGACTGTTTCTTTACATCCTCGATATCCAGGGTGTACGCTCACCAACGCTCACGTACGCTCTGGAATATATCATGGAGAAAATGAAGGCTCCAGTGTGTGCCACCTTGCTGATGAGGCAAGAAGTTTGGTTCGACATTTTGATGTACATGAAAAGAATTTCGTGGTCACATAACGGTAAAAATTGACAGACTTTAAAGTCGGTTGTGGCTCCTTAGAAATATCCAAAATGACAGGCATGCAGCATAGCGATTGGTCAAGATATGTTTTTCATGAGCGTATCTTCAGTTTTTTCCATGACATATTCCATGGGCGTAGAGAGCGAAAATAAGCGTAACTTCTGGATATCGAGTATGATTTCTTAATGGTTGAGCGAAAAATGAAAAAAAAACCCAAAAAACTAGAGAATGAATATTCAACTTCTATGATAATTTACGCGCCTCCATGTGTCCTGTGTAAGTGTTTACGTATACTTGAGTCAGGGTATAGCGGCTCTATAGCGCTACCTCACTGAAATACAATGCCGAAGGCGTCCAGCACAGCATCCCCTCCGGTTACATAATACTGACAGCTGGTGAACTGGTTGTTGTCATTTCCCTTTCATAATACTAAACGTTAAACAGGGACTACAAAGACCAGTTTTATAGACCTTAGTTGGTCTCAGAGAGGTAACAGAACCCATGATAATATTCCTCACAGGGGCGAACTCTCAAGTAAAAGACCGAAAGTGAGGCAGTGCCAAGGGAGACACTAAGGAGGAGAAACATTGTAAAGAAAAGATAAGATCCAAAAATTTAGTCGCCTCTTACGAATTATGCAATGGAAGTTGCAGGTAAATTTCATATGTCATACCAGCTTGACAGGTACTCCAATGTTGATTTTTTCAACAAAAATGATTTATACATTTCCAATACTTTGTTACCGATTGTGGCAGTTGCACGGGGATACATATCGAGTAAGTATCTGGATGTCTTACTCAATATTAGGTTATCCAAAAAGTTGAAATACATTGCCATTGATCGACTCATATCATATCGGCTCTTAAAGACCCAATATAATTAACTTAGTGAAATTTTTCGTTATTCTGAAAAAAAATATGAAAACAAATCCAGTTGATAACCATGCAAAAATAAGCCTAAAACTAAGTAAACCTGAGCGGTAACTAAGAAGAAACTCTTGATAGAAAAATCCAACGAATTGAAAATAATTCAGGTGGGGCCCACTTCAACAACAAGCCGAAGTTAGAAGACAGTTCAAAATGGACGCGTGTTTACAAATACCGAGTTTCTACTGCTGCTGTATCGTTAATCGCGTAATAATTCATCTTGAATATTGCTGATATCAGTTAATCTTAACTAAATGTATAAATATAAAAAGTTATAAGGCTTGATTTTCGCTTCAAGTTTTGCCGAAAGTTACGTATATTTGGCCTTTAAAGTCTACCTTTTCGAAATATGAAGTTTGAACCATCGATGGACATTTCTCGTAGAGCATTATCTTTAGCATCAGCCCCGGCAGTGGACATCTTAGCGAAGGAACACTTGTCGTTGATAGCCGTCAGGGTGTCCTCCGCTAGGTCCAGACCCAGGTAGTCAGCCAGATCCTTTAGAATTGGCAGGGGGTTCTGTCAAAACAAAAACGTTGAGTCATGATCTCATTGAGAAATATTATGAACTTTGTATGATATGAAGATGGACGTTTTTGAACGAATGTGCCATGCTGTGTTGTTGTTAATGCCCCAGGTTTTTCTTTGAGGACGTGACATTTAATTGGTGTTAACTTTTTCCTTTGTTCATACTTTGTTCATGGTTTAATCGATTTTGAGTTCAGATCACGGTTTTGTTTACACTTCGTTATTCTATTCTCTTATTTTTAACTACTTAAGAATGATTCGCATTTAGAAATATTTCTGCAGAAAAGGAAAGTTATTTTAGAGTTAGCTTGCAGTGGCATTTATCTGTTTAGAACTCATCAGTGATGTTACATGTAAAAGTCAAAACATGAAATGACATATCCTTATTGTTTTGAAAAATTAGAGAATACCAAAGCGTCAACAAAACTATATCCGAACTCGAAATCGATTAAACTAAGGACAAAATATGAAAAAAGGAAAGATTTACATGGAGAACCGGAAGAGAAAGCGTCTTCTGCTTCATCGACGACAACCGCCATGTAAATCTTGGTCATATCCAAGTAAACATCAAGTCCACAAAGTGAGAACCGAGTATCATTGTCAATCATAACAAGGAAGCACACTAATGAGCATACTCAAAAACGCCCATCATCATATCATACAGAACTACAGAATATTTCTTAATGATACAAAATGGCAACCGTAACACTTGCTCATAGTTCCAACCTAGGGTGTTTACATATCGCAGTTGACTCGATATTCTAAGGCTTGCTCTAGATATCGTGATTTTCTTGATCGATGTCGACTGCTGGCAAACAAACTAACAACACATTGGATTCGAGAGATGCAGGCCGATAAGAACTATGGACAATTTTATGGTTGCCATCTTTGTCTCATTGAGAAATATTCTGTATATGTTTAACTTTAAGGGATATAAAGATGGACGTTTTTGAGTATGCTCATAAGTGTGTTTACTTGTTGTGATTGACAATGATACACAGTTCTCATGTTTAGAACTTGATGTTTACTTGGATGTGACAAAGATTTACATGGCGGGTGTCGTCGATGAAGCAGAAGACGCTTACTCTTCCGGAACACATGGTCTTATTCTCTTGTACTTTTACAAGGGTCTCCATATAAATCTTTCATTTGTTCATATTTTACCCCTTGTTTAATCGATTTTGAGTTCAGATTACGATTTTGTTAACGCTTCGGTATTCTCTAATTTATTTTCCCATCAATTAACCTGCATCTCCCGAATCCCTTTGTAGTAAGTATGTTTTTCAGCAGTCGACGTCTATCACGAGAATCTCGATATTTAGAGCAAGCCCTGGAATACCGAATCAACTGCGGCTAGTAAACACCATAGGTCGGAGAAGCAGATATGTTACTATCAAGATATTGAATTATTGAAAGTTCACGATCGGAAAATTGAAATAGTCACGTTTATCGTATAGCTACACGCTTATAGTCTACATTCGGGGCTGGCTGTCCACCAGCATAAGTCAACTGAAATTATTTTGCAGATGCGGAAAGGAAACAATAGTTAAATGAATACACTTTTCTCACCATTTTGAGATGTTCATATTGAATGGTAAAAATACTCTGAAGTGAACCACTGGCCTTGGCCGATTCGAATCCCTTTTCGTAGTTGAACCACCCGCTGTACATATCTGGAAAAAATATTGCAATGCATTACATTTGCGTTATAAATCTATTCCCTGATACATTCATAACATATTAACAAATAAAGTTGTTTTTTTTTGCATGAATATGTGCTTAGACATGCAATACTAATGCCAATCCTGATATATAACATTTGATATAGCGTCATTTCTAGCTAAAAATCAGCCGCTTCAAAGGCCCAATATACGTAACTTTCGGCAAAACCTGAAGCGAAAATCAAGCCTAATAACTTATTTTATTTAAAGATTTAGTTAAGATTACCTGATATCAGCAATATTCAAGATAAATTCTTACGCGCGCGGTTACCGGTATAGAAGCAGTTAAAACTGGGTATTTAGTGTAAACACGCGTCCATTTTGAACTGTCTTCTAACTTCGGCCTGTTGTTGAAGTGGGCCACGCCCGAATTATTTTCAATTCTTTGGATTTTTTTGGCAAGAGTTTCTTCTTAGTTACCGCTCAAGTTTACTTCGTTTTAGACTTATTTTTGCATAGTTTGCAACTGGATTTTTTTCATAATTTTTAAGAGTCTCGAAAAATTTCCTGAAGTTACGTATTTTGGGCCTTTAAAGGCCTTACAATACATAGATATACAAAAAATACATTAACAGCGATCATGCCAGGGTATGGGAGAGGGAGTTTTATTTTTTCTGTTGATAGTGTGACCGTGCTTCGAATGGCATCATATTGTTTCAAATGGATCCCCGGTCTCCTAACATTAGGCCTGGGTGCTAGATATAATTTAGCCTCCATCCCCAAAAGATCTCTTTTTCATGATATGCTTGTGCCGGTAATTTGTTGCGTCAATAACATTTGTCAAACTGTTTTGAGTGGCTACCTGCCTTAAACAGTCAGATGAGTTAAATACTTACAGATAAACATATACCATCATATAACAAACAACTGGGACATGTTCGATGTTCCTATCATAACATTGGGATGTTCTCTTTGATTTTAACACCTTAAAATGATATTTGATAGCTGAAAACGGAAATGTTATCCCTGCATCGAAAACAAATCGTGCGGTAGTACTTTTCTGAAGGTTTGGTAGTAAGTAGACACCCCATTTGCCATAACAATCCTAGATTCGCCATTTGTTCAAAATATATATTAATTCGATGTTCTTCTATACCACATTACCACAACCTATATCGCTAGTCGTCTCAAAGCGGTGCACAAATCAACATCCGTTGCAGCCGGTACTGCCATTTCGGCGCTTAAAGCTAGCATTATGATATTGCTAGTACTGCCCACATATTTCATTTACAGCTAAGTAGAATGGAATAATCGGAGTAAAGTGTCTTGTTTATAGATTCAACCGACAACCCTTCGGTCCGAGCCCGGCGTACTACCATTAGGCTACATGACTCTCATTAGAACCAATATCTCAATATTCTGTATCTTTAAGTGATATGAAGATGGACGTTTTTGAGTATGCTCATTAGTGTGTTTACTTGTTGTGATTGACAATGATACTCGGTTCTCATTTTGAGAACTTGATGTTTACATGGATGTGACAAAGATTTACATGGCGGGTGTCGTCGATGAAGCAGAAGACGCTTACTCTGCCGGAACACCTGGTCTTAGTCTCTTGTACTTTTGCAAGGGTCTCCATGTAAATCTTTCCTTTGTTCAAATTTTGCCCCTGGTTTAATCGATTTTTGAGTTTGGATTATGATTATATTGACGCTTCGGTATTCTCTTTTTTATTTCATAACCATGTATAAGAAATTAAGAACCCCAAAAAATATATTATATTATTTACATGGTGGTTTACTATATAGTTCCAGAAACTCAGGCCATTCCGGCGGGATAATAAGTTCACCAGTCTCCGTGAATTCTTTTCGCTTCCGCGTGTCATTGTAATCGGACACTGCCACATCTTTAGGATTCCTCATAACATGGACAATCTTGTATCCGCCATCCAAGTGTTTCCGGGGCAGATCTTGGAAAGGAAGATGGGTATTTAAAATCCTGACTGAGTCCGACGGAGAATCAGAGAGACTGGTAAAATCTGATATCTTCTCCAACATGGCGACAAGTTTATAGACTTTGCTGTACTCCGCTCGACCTTTTACCATCATCCCGACTATTTCATTTATCCAGTTGGTTCCTGAAGTAAGATAGAAAAACAAGCATACCATAAAGTCATACCTCGGGGGAGAAGCGACAGAAGAAACAACAAAACAAAAGGAAAGACATCAGTATACAAAATGAAAGAAAATTGTAAAACTACTTCAACCCTCTTGGAAGGATGGTATAAATTTTTCTTTCCTTTTTTGTATCCAAAATGGTTATATATTGGTAGGCATTGTTGGCTAATAGACTTAGTTATATATAATATAAACATTATATTTTTAATCAGAAACTTATTCTATTGTATTGACTATTTTCATTTGCAAAATAAAGTTTCAATACGTCAATGTACACAGCTTTTTTGAAAAAAAGAAACCCAGCTAATTATCTGATTTTGCTTACGTCGACAGTAACATCATAAAAGCAATAATGATAACATTATTATTTTGTGTGATCAGGTGGAAACGAATTATGAATACATTATTCTCTCAAATGCAATTGACAGTTTGTAATTATGTTGTCAAGGGGAAAAGATATGGCTATACAAATTAGGAACATCTTGTTTGGAACACCCAGTCTTACCTGTAGTTTGATTTATTTTAATCTTGTACCTGTTGAAGAACAGTATTCCTATCAAGCAAGTTTGTATATCTGTCCATACACTACAAGTCACATCATAGGAAGTCACGTGACACTGCTAAAACATGAACGCAAGAGCAGTGTCACGTGGGTTTCCCAAGATGCACTTTTCAACACTTTGTTTTACTTCTGATGTTTTTAACAGGTGATGATCAAGTACAGTTACAGGTAGGTGTTACACTGTATACATCTATTTTTGAGTTTTGTTTCACATAAATGTTATAAAATTAACTATGAATAAAATTTTGGGAAAAAATATTGGAATGATCATTCAAAAAGACATGAAACACTTAAAGAAATTGTTCCCATAACTGCAAGCTTGAAATGGGTCTGCAAACTGCCCTAAATGTCGTCAAAACTTTAAACGTTAAATGTAGTAACAATACAATCGTCAATTCATTTCAAAACAAACTTTATAACCACTGAGGGGGGAATCAGAAGTATGATCATAATAAATCTGATATACATTCGTGGTATAATCCAGCGTCACAGTGGTAATTATAAAAAAATTCACAGTTGTTAATTGGGGACGATGCAGAATACTTCAAAGAGCATGTAATGCAAATAACTTAGAAAGCATATCTTAAACTGTCAAAGCTGTCTACTATTTTAGTGAAAACAATTACATAAATTCTATTAGCAAAGAAAAAAATTGTAAACTACACTAAGATATGGATAAGCTTCACTCGCCTTTAATAAATAAACGTGTACATGGTAAGCCTGTTTTTTTTGCTCATTTTTTGTTTGTGTTCATTTTGTCCTTTTTTTCTATTTGGAAATTTAAGACGGTCACCTTATCCTATAAGACTAACAAGACTAAGAAATCTCACCTGATTTAGGAAAAGTACATATGAGAATGTCTGTTTCCCTGGAATCGAAGTTCTTGATTTTTTCCATGTGTCCGATGATATCCGCCTGTATTGGCGGAAACGTTGGTATGAGATAGTCTTTATACAGCTTGTATCCGGGAAGCATACGTGTGCCCCCTGCTGTCTCCGACATGTTCTCTGCATTAACATACGAATAAAATAATATACAAAATACAATTCTAAAAAGTCCCAAAAATAATATTTGAGCTCACATGTTTTATGCATAAAATAGTCACCCTTATATTTTATAAAACACTTACTTTGAATACTAAATGTATTGCATTATTGCATCATGTTACCTGCATTTCATTATTATTTGTCTGTCCAGGTATGCACTGGAATGTCACCCGTGTGAAGACTGGCGTCCTAGCGAAATTTCCAATACTGTTGAGAGCAAGGGGACTGGTGAGTAGCATACAATCTTAACCCACGAAAATTGCAATCCCCGACATCCAGGGCTTATTCACCTACGCTCTCTACACCCCTGGGATACGTCATGGCAAAACTGAAAGCACACTCTGGTAATATATATCTAACCAATCAGTATGTCTTTTGAAGATTTCAAAGGACCGATAACCGACTTCAAAAATAATTAGAGAATACTGAAGCGTCAACAAAATCATAATCCGAACTCAAAATCGATTACAATAGGGGCAAAATATGAACAAAAGGGAAAGATTTACATGGAGCCCCCCGTAAAAGTACCAGATACTAAGACCAGGTGTTCTGGAAGAGTAAACGTCTTCTGCGTCATCGACCCAACCCGGCATGTAAATCTTGGTTACATCCAAGTAAACATCATGTCCTCACAATGAGAACCGAGTTATCATTGTCACTCACAACAATGTGACCATGAAATTCTTTTTAATGTACATCAAAGAATTGAATTCGTCCGCTTGTCTCATCATCAAGGTGGCGCACACGGAGCCTTCAGTTTTGCCATGACATATTCCAGGGATGTAGAGAGCGTATGTGAGTGCACGTGTAACCTCTTGATATCGAGGATAGAAAATTGCATCAAGACATAATTATGTAGCATAATTTGAGTCAAAATTTTCTTACAAAACTTGACTGAAGTTTTAAATCCATTTGAATTATCTTTTTTTGACTATTAACAAAAAAAAATTACAAAATAATACTATTGCGAGGCCGAAAACTTCTGTATGAATGAATGACGTAATGATGAATAGGAAAAAGTTTAGCTGTAAACATGCATACCATAAGTATTTGATGCATAACATATCAATCCGGACACAGGGTCAGGTCACTGGGTCACTTTTATCGCGCCATATTCATATCAAGTATGTATCAGAAGCAAACCGGGACACATTACAATAAAGAATGTGTGTTTAAAATGTATTCATGCTCATATAAACATAACACACACGCTTGTGTTTAGATAGGCTTCCACACTTTTGTATACATTATCATTGGAACATGTTTCTGTGGACGTCACAAACGTGTTTATTCGATCATAAAGCAATTAACGCAACATCATCTACCTTGATAAATAATTTGATATTTATTTGAAGAAACAATTGTAAAAATAGTTATACGACAATTATGTGTTTAATAATTTTTTGACAATGATAATTATTATTAACTTAACATAATTATGCTGTGATAATTTTTTTTGTAATTGTCTTAGAATATTATGATACTATTTTATGTGATTGTTTGTACCCTTTTAATAATGCCATTTTGTAATTAACACCTACATTTAAGTAACAAGAGGACCACGTGGAAGAGGAGTCCTTGGCTAAACATGTATTTAATCTCAATGAAGAATGTTTATTATTATTATAAGCATTATCAGGTAAAAGATAACAATAACATGTCATAAAATCATATTAAGACTGATAATTATGTTTGAAGCATCATTGTTGGTCACTGTTGTTGAATAAAAATATTCACCCCTTTACCTGGCCCCGGTTCCATCAACGTTCCTTAACTTAAGGAATCTCCTTAACTTAAAAATCTCCATAGGAAAGCATTACAGAAATTAAGGAAAGTTCCTTAACTCAGGATTTTCCCCTTAAATTCTGTAATGCTTTCCTATGGAGATTTATTTGAGTTCGGATTATGGTTTTGTTGGCGCTTTGGTATTCTCTGATTTTTTTTTAAACAATCGTTACATGGATCCTCCATATCTTTCAAGGAAACACGAATTACATGAATTAGAGCGCACCATATGGCATCATTGTTTGTTTGAAATAGCAACGTAAATGTAAGCTATCACCTGGGCCCAGTTATTCAAACGGTGATTAGCTTAACTTTTTAACAACATTTTCATCCTATAATAATTCTGTTAACACACACAAAAATTAGAGAATACCTGACGGATTGTCTTTACCGCCATTTTATTTACTTCTTTCCAAGCAACAACGTTATTACACAATTCTGCTAGTGTTTCTACGCCAAGAATCCGAGAATACCGAAGCGTCAACAAAACCATTATTCGAACTTAATATTAACAAGAGCTAATTGTAATGGGGGGACTATAACAAAAGTCCGTCCCTCCGCCCACAGTTCGGTTTACAGTGCTGAAAAAAAGTATATATACACATTTTATTAAAAACACGAGACTATATTGAAATTTTGACAAATCAGGGGCCAGGAGGTAACGGCAGTTTTCTTGAATCGCGAAACCCCTGTCATGGCTGTTCAGTGAGTAATAACCTACATATTAAATTTAGGCGAAACCGGACAATATCTAAACTTCGACTATTCAGAAACTAGTATTTAGCAGCCATTTTAAATGCGCAAGTCTGAAAAAAAGAAATGTAGTAAATTAGTCCCAACTTTATTTGATATCAAACTTGTGACAAATATAAACAAAGAAAATATTTACGCGGAGACCCTTTCAAAAGTAAGGTGTTTAGGAAGAGTAGGTGTATTCTGCTTCATATCGATGACACCTGCTTCAAATCTAAATCTAAATATCATCCAAGTAAATGTCCCGTCCTCAAAGAGAGACATGAGGTAATAATTCTCAATGACAACAAGAAGGAAGTAAGCATTAATCAGCCTTCATTTCTAATAAATCGTAATTAATATTTTTTTGAATTTGTCAGTTTCCGTGGCAATTTAAAAATTATAGATGTGACTAATATACAGATAAGAAATGCAATTTAACAAAGCGTAATTTAGACTTTTTGCATTTGTCGGTTCCATGGCAATTTAATTATCGTTTATTGATATACCGATTAGAAATAGAATTTAATTTACAACCAATCAATAAAAATTATACCAGGTATAGTATTTTTATCCAAAACAAGTATTCAACATCAAGCGATAAATATTCGAATACAACCGCAGCTTTAGAAACTGTTTTCAATGTGTCTGAACGCAATACACAAACCTCGATATATTGCTTTGCAATTTATATGTTTTACCTTGTCTAGTTGCATTTGCCATTAATCTGACCAGTTTTTGATGCATTGACAAATATTGTTTTCTACTCTATTCCTACTGAACGGGAAATGAAGTTAAAAAACCATTCTATCGTCAATGGATTGTACTTAAATAATAAAACTCGGCTAGAACATTCAATTTCTGGTCAGTGTTCATTTGATCTAGTGTGAGGTCACTTAACCGTGAAATATATTAGCCTAGTGGAGGAATAGTAAAACGCTTCAAGCATATGTAAAACAAAGTTGAAAATTTCGTCAATATTTGGTTTGGTTTATTTTTGTTTTACGTCCTATTAACAGCCAGGGTCATTTACAGGCCCAATATACGTAACTTCAGGGAAATGTTCGTGATTTTGAATAATTCTGAAAAAATATCCACTTGATAACCATGGAAAAATAAGCCTAAAACGAAGTAAACCTGAGCGGTAACAAACAGGAAACTCTTCACAAAAAATTTCAAAGAATTGAAAATAATTCAGGTGGGGCCCACTTCAACAACAAACCGAAGGTAGAAGACGGTTCGAAATGGACGCGTGTTTACAAATAGCGTGTTTCAACTGCTGCTGTACCGGTAACCGCGAAAGAATTCATCTTGAATATTGCTGAATGCAGGTAATCTTAACTAAATCTATAAATATCATAAGTTATTAGGCTTGATTTTCGCTTCAAGTTTTGCCGAAAGTTACGTAAATTGGGCCTTTAAGGACGTGCCAGGTTTTGGAGGTGGAGGAAAACCGGAGTTCCCGGAAAAAACCGACCGACCTACGGTCAGTACCTGGCAACTGCCCCACGTGGGTTTCGAACTCGCAACCCAGAGGGGGAGGGCTTGTGGTAGAATGTCGGGACACCTTAACCACTCGGCCATAGTGGCCCCCTTCGGCAACAATCCCATCACTACACTTCAAACTCTTAACTGCAGATACACACAACTTTTCGGTTTCAATTCAGCGGTTATGTTCTTTAAGGATCAAAGAGCAAGTAACACGTTGCATTGGCATTGTGGTAGCAAAGGTTACACCAGAAAAGCCAAATGATCGCGATCTCGACGTCCACACGTGCCATCCGGTTGTCACAGGAATAGGTCTGTTCTTGTCCGGTGAGAAGTAGATAGGTTTTTCATGACCTTATTTGAGGGAATGGCTGCTCTTCTTCAGCTGGTAGTGAAAAAGGAAAGCTTTTGTACATAATACATTCGTAAGTATGAAAATAAACTTCGTTCATGCTTAATATAATAAAAGTTTCCTAAGTATTTGATGCATAAAATATCAGTCCGGACATGGATCCTCTGGCAGATGAACGTTTTACATAACACAGGGTCAGGTCACTGGGTCACTTTTATCGCATCATATTTATATCAAGTATGTATCAGAAGCAAACCGGGACATGTTACAATAAAGAGTGTGTGTTTAACATGTATTCATGGTCATATAAACATAACACGTACGCTTGTGTTTAGATAGGCTTCCATACATTTGTATACATGTACATTATCATTGTATCATGTTTCTGTGTGACATATATATTCAATCAAATTCAAAATATCCGTTAATATGGTTTTTAACAAACAGAGCAAATCATCATCATATTATTGATTCTTGAGTAGGGTTTTCAAATAAACTCTTTGCATTTGTACGCATTCAATATGATTTAAAGGGGCATCCCGCGAAAGTAAGTTTTTTTCATATTTTTTTTTTCAAAATATTACATACACATATCCAGTGGGTATTCTTATGGACTGCGACGATCGGATTTTGCAAATATGTATTCATAAAATAAATAATTTCAAAATAACTAGTGGAAACCCAGAACGTCTGGCTAGACGTTTTGGTTTGGGATTTCCACCTACCAACGCATGCGCAGCGAGAGCCGCTTCCATTGTAAACACTCTATCTGCTATTACCGTTATACCACGATAAGGCCTAACTACTAAGCGAAAAGTTGCCGAATGGTCAAAATATGACGCAAGACTGCGTTACGGAATCATATTGAGAGATGGGAAGTATTCAAAGGAGAAACTACCTGCTCTATTGTGTGTATGTTACATATTTCTTTTGGGTAACGGTAACATGCTCAAATAAAGCTTTGATTTGGTTTTGAGGCTACCCAAGGGGAAACTGTTTCAGTCTTCTGTTGCATAAAATGCGTGTGTAATATGAAACTTAAAAGTGTGTTTATAATATTCCCTTTATAAAATCTTATGTTCCAGGAAAACAGTATGATCTAATTATATTGCTGGATAGAAAGACATTTTCAAATACAATATATACCATAACAGAAAAAGTCGTTTGATTACGTTGTAAAACGGGACGTGCGACCGAGGTACATACGGATTCAATTTGGACAAAAGGAATAAAAAAATGTGTTTTCACGCGTAAAAAAGGTGATATTCATACTCAATCTATAAATAAGTGAAGGTACAAATATCATTGGGTTGCGACCCCGGTATTGAATTTGATACGAAAATATATACATAACGGAGAAAAAAAATTAAAAAAAAAACAACCAAAGTTATACAACATATACCTATATGCATATTCCATTCCTGCAGGTTTTTTTTTAAAAGGTCACCGTCCCTTTACAAGACGACAAAAAAGATGTAAAAAGAAAGCGGAATTATCATAACATGTTCATAACGGTTAGTTTTAAGTGTTTTAACAGTTCCAAATCTGATATACATGTAGTCATGCTTAGTGTGTGGTGCGTTATATGAGTGTATGAACTACGGTCAGTACCTGGCAACTGCCCCACGTGGGTTTCGAACTCGCAACCCAGAGGGGGAGATCTTGTGGTAGAATGTTGGGACACCTTAACCACTCGGACACAGTGGCCCCCTTCGGCAACAATCCCATCACTACACTTCAAACTCTTAACAACTTTTCGGTTTCAATTCAGCTGTTATGTTCTTTAAGGATTAAAGAGCAAGTAACACGTTGTATTGACATTGTGGTAGCAAAGGTTACACCAGAAAAGCCAAATGATCGCGATCTCGACGTCCACACGTGCCATCCGGTTGTCACAGGAATAGGTCTGTTCTTGTCCGGTGAGAAGTAGATAGGTTTTCATGACCTTATTTCAGGGAATGGCTGCTCTTCTTCAGCTGGTAGTGAAAAAGGAAAGCTTTTGTACATAATACATTCGTAAGTATGAAAATAAACTTCGTTCATGCTTAATAGAATAAAAATTTTCTAAGTATTTGATGCATAAATTATCAGTCCGGACATGGATCCTCTGGCAGATGAACATTTTACAAAGCACAGGGTCAGGTCACTGGGTCACTTTTATCGCATCATCTTCATATCAAGTATGTATCAGAAGCAAACCGGGACACATTACAATAAAGAATGTGTGTTTTAGATGTATTCATGCTCATATAAACATAACACACACGCTTGTGTTTAGATAGGCTTCCACACTTTTGTATACATTATCATTGGAACATGTTTCTGTGGACGTCACAAACGTGTTTATTCGATCATAAAGCAATTAACGCAACATCATCTACCTTGATAAATAATTTGATATTTATTTGAAGAAACAATTGTAAAAATAGTTATACGACAATTATGTGTTTGATAATTTTTTGACAATGATAATTATTATTAACTTAACATAATTATGCTGTGATAATTTTTTTTGTAATTGTCTTAGAATATTATGATACTATTTTATGTGATTGTTTGTACCCTTTTAATAATGCCATTTTGTAATTAACACCTACATTTAAGTAACAAGAGGACCACGTGGAAGAGGAGTCCTTGGCTAAACATGTATTTAATCTCAATGAAGAATGTTTATTATTATTATAAGCATTATCAGGTAAAAGATAACAATAACATGTCATAAAATCATATTAAGACTGATAATTATGTTTGAAGCATCATTGTTGGTCACTGTTGTTGAATAAAAATATTCACCCCTTTACCTGGCCCCGGTTCCATCAACGTTCCTTAACTTAAGGAATCTCCTTAACTTAAAACTCTCCATAGGAAAGCATTACAGAAATTAAGGAAAGTTCCTTAACTCAGGATTTTCCCCTTAAATTCTGTAATGCTTTCCTATGGAGATTTATTTGAGTTCGGATTATGGTTTTGTTGGCGCTTTGGTATTCTCTGTTTTTTTTTTAAACAATCGTTACATGGATCCTCCATATCTTTCAAGGAAACACGAATTACATGAATTAGAGCGCACCATATGGCATCATTGTTTGTTTGAAATAGCAACGTAAATGTAAGCTATCACCTGGGCCCAGTTATTCAAACGGTGATTAGCTTAACTTTTTAACAACATTTTCATCCTATAATAATTCTGTTAACACACACAAAAATTAGAGAATACCTGACGGATTGTCTTTACCGCCATTTTATTTACTTCTTTCCAAGCAACAACGTTATTACACAATTCTGCTAGTGTTTCTACGCCAAGAATCCGAGAATACCGAAGCGTCAACAAAACCATTATTCGAACTTAATATTAACAAGAGCTAATTGTAATGGGGGGACTATAACAAAAGTCCGTCCCTCCGCCCACAGTTCGGTTTACAGTGCTGAAAAAAAGTATATATACACATTTTATTAAAAACACGAGACTATATTGAAATTTTGACAAATCAGGGGCCAGGAGGTAACGGCAGTTTTCTTGAATCGCGAAACCCCTGTCATGGCTGTTCAGTGAGTAATAACCTACATATTAAATTTAGGCGAAACCGGACAATATCTAAACTTCGACTATTCAGAAACTAGTATTTAGCAGCCATTTTAAATGCGCAAGTCTGAAAAAAAGAAATGTAGTAAATTAGTCCCAACTTTATTTGATATCAAACTTGTGACAAATATAAACAAAGAAAATATTTACGCGGAGACCCTTTCAAAAGTAAGGTGTTCAGGAAGAGTAGGTGTATTCTGCTTCATATCGATGACACCTGCTTCAAATCTAAATCTAAATATCATCCAAGTAAATGTCCCGTCCTCAAAGAGAGACATGAGGTAATAATTCTCAATGACAACAAGAAGGAAGTAAGCATTAATCAGCCTTCATTTCTTATAAATCGTAATTAATATTTTTTTGAATTTGTCAGTTTCCGTGGCAATTTAAAAATTATAGATGTGACTAATATACAGATAAGAAATGCAATTTAACAAAGCGTAATTTAGACTTTTTGCATTTGTCGGTTCCATGGCAATTTAATTATCGTTTATTGATATACCGATTAGAAATAGAATTTAATTTACAACCAATCAATAAAAATTATACCAGGTATAGTATTTTTATCCAAAACAAGTATTCAACATCAAGCGATAAATATTCGAATACAACCGCAGCTTTAGAAACTGTTTTCAATGTGTCTGAACGCAATACACAAACCTCGATATATTGCTTTGCAATTTATATGTTTTACCTTGTCTAGTTGCATTTGCCATTAATCTGACCAGTTTTTGATGCATTGACAAATATTGTTTTCTACTCTATTCCTACTGAACGGGAAATGAAGTTAAAAAACCATTCTATCGTCAATGGATTGTACTTAAATAATAAAACTCGGCTAGAACATTCAATTTCTGGTCAGTGTTCATTTGATCTAGTGTGAGGTCACTTAACCGTGAAATATATTAGCCTAGTGGAGGAATAGTAAAACGCTTCAAGCATATGTAAAACAAAGTTGAAAATTTCGTCAATATTTGGTTTGGTTTATTTTTGTTTTACGTCCTATTAACAGCCAGGGTCATTTACAGGCCCAATATACGTAACTTCAGGGAAATGTTCGTGATTTTGAATAATTCTGAAAAAATATCCACTTGATAACCATGGAAAAATAAGCCTAAAACGAAGTAAACCTGAGCGGTAACAAACAGGAAACTCTTCACAAAAAATTTCAAAGAATTGAAAATAATTCAGGTGGGGCCCACTTCAACAACAAACCGAAGGTAGAAGACGGTTCGAAATGGACGCGTGTTTACAAATAGCGTGTTTCAACTGCTGCTGTACCGGTAACCGCGAAAGAATTCATCTTGAATATTGCTGAATGCAGGTAATCTTAACTAAATCTATAAATATCATAAGTTATTAGGCTTGATTTTCGCTTCAAGTTTTGCCGAAAGTTACGTAAATTGGGCCTTTAAGGACGTGCCAGGTTTTGGAGGTGGAGGAAAACCGGAGTTCCCGGAAAAAACCGACCGACCTACGGTCAGTACCTGGCAACTGCCCCACGTGGGTTTCGAACTCGCAACCCAGAGGGGGAGGGCTTGTGGTAGAATGTCGGGACACCTTAACCACTCGGCCATAGTGGCCCCCTTCGGCAACAATCCCATCACTACACTTCAAACTCTTAACTGCAGATACACACAACTTTTCGGTTTCAATTCAGCGGTTATGTTCTTTAAGGATCAAAGAGCAAGTAACACGTTGCATTGGCATTGTGGTAGCAAAGGTTACACCAGAAAAGCCAAATGATCGCGATCTCGACGTCCACACGTGCCATCCGGTTGTCACAGGAATAGGTCTGTTCTTGTCCGGTGAGAAGTAGATAGGTTTTCATGACCTTATTTGAGGGAATGGCTGCTCTTCTTCAGCTGGTAGTGAAAAAGGAAAGCTTTTGTACATAATACATTCGTAAGTATGAAAATAAACTTCGTTCATGCTTAATATAATAAAAGTTTCCTAAGTATTTGATGCATAAAATATCAGTCCGGACATGGATCCTCTGGCAGATGAACGTTTTACATAACACAGGGTCAGGTCACTGGGTCACTTTTATCGCATCATCTTCATATCAAGTATGTATCAGAAGCAAACCGGGACACATTACAATAAAGAATGTGTGTTTTAGATGTATTCATTTTCATATAAACATAACACACACGCTTGTGTTTAGATAGGCTTCCACACTTTTGTATACATTATCATTGGATCATGTTTCTGTGTAACATATATATTCAATCAAATTCAAAATATCCGTTAATATGGTTTTAAACAAACAGAACAAATCATTATCATATTATTGCTTCTGAAAATTCATTTTAAGTTAGACTTGAGTAGGGTTTTCAAATACATTTAGGTCAAGCTAAACTCTTTTGCATTTGTATGCATTTAATATGATTTAATTATGTTATTTATAAGATATTTCGATTCTGAACTGATATTGTGTTGTGATTATTCTTCCCTTCACAGCGAAAATTAGTTTAGAATATGTATTTTAATTTAAACTATTTCCTGTAACATATGTTATTTAAAATATTTCTCTTTGAAATCTGCATATACAAATTGTGCAGAAACATCCAACAGATGTGTCATGAATATATTAATTTGTAATACGTTTTCTCTTGTGATAATCTGTTTGCATACATACACGGTTCAGATGCATATACATGAAGTGTAACGCCCTGGTCGTTAATACATCAGATAGATTCATAAACAGTGGATCGAATTCCTGCAAGGTGAATGCAGCTACATCTTCTTCCTAAATATATGATATATACATGTATATGACTTTTATTAGGGCATAAACGATTATTTGTGTCATTACAGTATATAAATTCATAATCTGAACATATTTGTTCATACCTAGATTTATCGATTATATTTCAGATTATGGTTTTGTTGACGCTTCGATATTCTCTGATTTTTTTAGAGTCTTATTCGATAAACCATGTCAGAGATTGACATAAAAGAAGCCACTCTTCCAGGACACAAGTTGTACAAAGACTACCGTATACCTGCGTTCCCACAAATACACGAAGATGTCAACGACCAAATGGAAAAAATCAAGGATTTCAGTTCCCGGGAAAGTGACATTCTTATCTGTACATTTCCTAAGTCAGGTATGTATCCTAATGATTATACATCCAAAGAAAGCGCGATAATGTATTTCATCCTCAGTCTAAAATTTTAATTTTAACTGTTATTAAATGGTAATATCATATATGGTCGAGAAACTCGTTTTGTATTGTTATAGTTATCAATTTGTTTCCTTCATAAATAGAATAAGAATATATTGTATGGGTTAAATAAAAAATAAAATCGTAACAGAAGTCACTGAACGCTTCGATTTAATAATAAATTCTGAACATTAAGGAACAGCAACGCATTTTTATTTTTTCAGAACGTCTTTCATCCCCCCCCCCCCCCTCAAAAGCAACAATGTAAGCACAGTGAGGGACTTTGTAATGGTGACTTTTTTAAATCGTGCTTTTTGCTTAAAAGTGTTCCACGTGAATTCGTTTTTATTTACTTCTAAACTCATGAATTAAAGGGGTTTTACGCACCTGACCCTGCTGCTTCTACATTAGTTTAGAAATTTTGGATCCCACCTTTTGGCCCCTAGCATCACTGAAGAGTCCTAAGAGGACGAAACAGAAGTATGGTGCAGTTTAATTCATTTGTTCGGCATACTGTATATATTATAAAATTTAAAAATTGCAGCACATGTGTGTGTTACGTTACCCTTATTACAGTATAGACCACAATACGCTGTGTTATTCCACTTCCAGATCATTGTGTAAACGTGCTAAATGTGGGATAGATATTACCTATTTAATACTAGTGGTTTACGACCTTCTGGACCGTAAACGTCATCACTTGGTTAGTGTGGGTGGCGGGGGGGGGGGGGGGGGGTGTATTAGAGAATACCGAAGCGTTAACAAAATCATAATCCGAACTCAAAATCGATTAAACTAGGGGCAAAATATAAACAAAGGAAAGATTAACATGGATACCCTTATAAAAGTCCAAGACAGTAAGACCAGGTCTTCTGCTTCATCGACGACACCCGTCATGTAAATCTTGGTCACATCCAAGTAAACATAAAGTCCTTGAAATGAGATCCGAGTATCATTGTCAATCACAACAAGTAAGCACATTAATGAGCATACTCAAAAACTTTTTAATATCCCACAAAGATACAGACTATTTTTCAATGAGACAAAGATGGTGACCATAAAACTTGCCCATATTTCTGATCAACCTGCCTCTTTCGAATCCCTGTGTTGTTATCTTGTTTGTCAGCAGTCGATATCGATCACGAAAATCACGATGTTTAGAGCAAGCCCTGGAATACCGAATCAACTGCGACATGTAAACACCATAGGTTGGAGAAGCAGGGATGTTACTATAAAGAAATGGAAATTTCACGATCGGAATATTGAAATCGTCACGATTATCGTATAGCTTAGAAGTAAGATCTCCATGTTGGTCATAGTTTAGGAAGAGATCGAGGTAAACAGCTGATGTTGAAGAGTCTGTTGTGTCCTTTATTTCAAGTTCAGAAGGGTATATACGATCGACGTGGTCTGCACACTTCTTGTTGTTCACAGACAACCCATTGTCGATATATTTGAAAGTGAAATTATAAGATTTGGCAAGGTTTTTGTTACCTGTCCTGATTAGCCCTTCCACAAATTCAGACTCGTATGAAAACAAGTGGGGCACAGTTTGTTCCCTTGGGAATGCCACCCGTCTGCTGGAAAATCTTTCCTATGAACTCAACAAAAATATAGATTTTGTTGCGTTTTTCACAAAGTATTCTCCAAGATAGCTCACTACAATATATATGTATTGCCGTCCACCTTTTTTGGAAAAGAAATCTCTCACAACGAGAGATCTAAGACGTTCCTTCAATTTTGTATGAGGTACGGTAGGGTACAGGGTGGAAAATCAAATGTTTTGATCGAAAGAATATTTTTAGGAGGGGTGCTCAAGATTGATCAAAAGATCTTTCGAGTTTTTCAAAATCCACAATATTTTACATTCCACTCCTGGAGTCAGTGTCACAATAAGTCTGAAGTCCTGATTTAATGGTACTAAGAATGGTAGTAAGAAGTTTTGATAAAGGCTTGATCGAGCAATTAGAAGAGACAGCGATAAAACGTTGCTTATAAGGATCCTTGTATAGTTTAGGTATCAAATAAAGACGAGGTAGGTCAGTGTCTTGGTCATTAACTGGTATCTTAAAAGATTGTAATACTGAAGCATGGTTAGATAGTATTTCATCTTTTGAAAAACCGGTCAATGTGTAAGTAAGGTTACCGAGGTTATCAAGCAGACTTAGTTCTTTTTGCGAGAAATAAATATAATAGCGTTTTGCAAACAATGATCAAGTTGTTAGATGCTTTGTCCGCAGACACAATCACATACTTATCATGCAGATCGTTGGGTGTTGTTTGAACATCGGGGTCAAGAAATATTGATGTGTGTTTAGTTTTCATTTTGTAACGCAAACTGCATATTCTTTTCTGAATACAAGACCTAAAAGACTTCACGCACTCTGAAAGAAAATCGAATTCAACTTGTTCACGTTTAGCCCATTATCTGGCATACTCTTCCACCGAGTCCATAAGAATCTTGAAATTCACATTCCAATTGATGGATGGATTCTCTCGATACTAGGACTGTTCATAATCAGCTCCCGAAGCTTTGTGATGGGGATAATACTTTGGGCCAGTTGAGCTTATAAAATTCAGTCATATGAGTAAAACATGTGAAATCAAAAGCATAGATTTTTATAAATTTTTGAGATTCCTTAAAGCTTTAAGGCCAATAATTTCATTTTGTAAATTTCCGCTCACAGTTGATCTGGACAAGGGGAAAGGCTTACAAAATAATAAAACGCCATAGGATATAAATCTGCCCTTTAAAAAAAAGTAGAAAACACACCCACAAAAAAACATAATAAAAATAATAATAATTTTCTTGAGATATTTATTAATTTCCAAACACCGTTAATGTTTAAGATATTACTTACATCCTTTAATCTGATCGACGAACAAAGAAAAATATATACAAATATGAATGATATCCAGCCTCACCTTGACGCTTTCGGATATTGCAATGGTAAAAAATTAATAAAAATATTTCTTATACTACCCCTTTGCTTCTCGGTGTCGTCATGTAAACCAGATTCATAGAACGGCCTTACGTCCCCAAAACGGGTTTAAAATCCAAATATGTTGAAAGCTCACAATGTCTTTTGGAAGTGCTTACGAAGAAGTTGCAGGGAAAATGTACGGTTCTTTTCTGACTTGCGTTTTTGCATATGCGAGTTTATTTAATGATTTTCGTTGCTCTTGTTTCGCTTCAGGGACAAACTGGATAAATGAAATTGTTGGGATGATGGTGAAAGGTGAAGCCGAATACAGCAAATCCTATAAACTGGTTTCCATGTTGGAGAGGATATCTGATTTTACCAGCCTCTCAGGGTCTCCGTCCGACTCCATCAGGATTTTAAACACCCATCTTCCTTTCCAGGATCTGCCCCGGAAACACGTGGAGGGCGGGTACAAGATTGTTCATGTTATGAGGAATCCTAAAGATGTGGCAGTGTCTTATTACAGTGATACAATCAAGCGGAAGCGATTCCTACCGAATGGTCAAGTCACGATTCCACCAAAATGGTCAGAGTGGCTTGAACGCTACTGTCGCCCCCCACGTAATTAACAAAACTTTGCTAAAATATGCTACTTTCCTCAATCCAACACTCTTTAAAGAAGCTTGCTCATAACGATTTGTGGAACCAGCTTTTCTTACAAGGGAATATTGTTATTAAAAATATATCTTATACATGTACACAAGAAATAAGTACAATTATTTATATATCGTTGGACTTCTTTATGCGATAGAAGGGGTTTTAAATTCCTAATTTTTTTCTAGAAAAACATTGTGAAAATTTCTTTTTAAAAGCTGGTAAAATAGGAATAATTAAAATTTTGAAATACTGTGTCATATGATTATTAAATATTTATATTTTGATAATTTCAAACGAAAATATAATGCATCGCAATAATCTTTCCAGATACGTATAGCGGGTGGTTCAAATACGAAAAGGGATTCGAATCGGCCAAGGCCAGTAGTCTACTTCGGAGTGTCTTTACCATTCAATATGAACATCTCAAAACGGTAAGAACGCCTACTCAAGTTGAGGTTTACTTCAGAGTGCGTATTATAAGACTCTTTCATATGCGTGTATGTAGGATAGGGATATTCCACCCGAGGGGTCACAAAATGTGGTGAAACTCGAGGCTTGCCGAGGGTTTTACCACATTTTGTGATCCCGAGGGTGGAATATCCCTATCCTACATACACACATAATGAAAGAGTCTTTTCTCTCATATCAACTACCCGAATAAGCTCAAAAACCATGAAAATATGTTTAAACAGGCTACCATTTTGAAATTTCAACTTTTTCCTGGAGCTTTTTTGATGAAAACGAATTAGACAGCGAGTTTAAGCATACCCTATATTTGCAAACATTGTTTGCGCAGAAAAATTAATCTCCTCTTCCTGGTGTTTATGGTTACAATTTTGTGAAAGGTTTTAATTTTATCACGCCGTCGTTTTCTCTTTCCGGCATCAGAGTTAACCGTATTCGTGACGTCACGTCATTGTTGAGCCATTGTGACGTCACGTCGCGTGAAATGCTATGTAAGATAGATTTTTCTTACATAGCTTTCTTACATGGGCAAACTCTATCCAACATGGCGAGATATGAGAGAAAAATGCTATCCTACTTAAAGTTTCATTTTTAAGGTATTTTCCAATAACATGATAACAGACAAGGCATGTTCCGGAACATCTAATCTTATTTTTTTTGCACTTTTACAAGGGTCTCTATGTAATTCTTTCCTTTGTTCCTATTTTGCCTCTAGTTAATCGATTTTGAGTTCGGATAACGGTTTTGTTGACGCTTTTGGTATTCTCTGAATTTTTTAAAAGCATAAATATAGAATCTAACATGCGTTTCGATTTCATATGAAATTTATGACACGAGTCCAGGAATTGTTCGATTGAAAAAAAGACGAGTTTAATTAATCTCGTATGAAACGAAAACAAGTTCAAGATATCGTTTATCACAATATCGGAATATGAGGCATTTATTCGTTTATTTAACAGAACCCTTTGCCAATTCTAAAGGATCTGGCTGACTACCTGGGTCTGGACCTAGCGGAGGACACCCTGACGGCTATCAACGACAAGTGTTCCTTCGCTAAGATGTCCACTGCCGGGGCTGATGCTAAAGACAATGCTCTACGAGAAATGTCCATCGATGGTTCAAACTTCATATTTCGAAAAGGTAGACTATTCAAAATAATCATTTACAGTGTTACAGCTAGTGTTACCTTACATTTGGCAATAGACTGGTTTCACAATCGCCTCGGTAGCTAAAAATAGTCCCTGTATCAAAGTCAAAACGGGGCGGGGGTTGTAAGACTGACTTCCGGTTATCAAACAAGAAAAATATTCATGTAGCGTTTGTTTAAACTTTCCTTGATACTCAAGAATGTATGCTCACTTACGCTCTGTGCTACCCTGGAATATATCGCAGGAAAATTGAAGGCGCAGTGTGCAATACCATTTTTATTAGAAAAGAAGGCTAGTTTGGTTATTCAATGTGAATCAAAATAATCTCGCGGTCATGTAACGGTAAAAATTGACATACCACGAAGTCGAGTATGTCGGCCCTTTGTAATCTTCGCTGGAAATGTCCAGAAGGACAATTGAAACTGCCATCTTCCAGTCTTCAGTTTTGTTATGAAATATTCCAGGAGTGTAGAGAGCGTTGGTGAGCGTACCACTGGCCCCAGGATCATGAAACGATCTTAAGTTTTAATTTGTCCTAAGCTTTGACTTAGCCAATCACAAATAACGTTACAAAAAGTAAAGTCAAACGTGATTGGCTAAGCTCAAACTAAAGTCAAAGGTTGTTTCATGATCCGGAGACCTGGATATCAAGCATAGTTTTTACACGTACAGCTTTATCTATCAAACAAATTTCGATATAAATAAAAAATTAAACTTTTTATCATTTCCGTAAAACACATTGATGTTAATTTTAAGCTGACCAATCACTTTGTGGTCCTTATTTTAGGAATCATCGGAGATTGGAAAAACTGGTTCACGGTTGCACAGAATGAAACCTTTGATAAAATCATCGAAGAAGAGATGAAGGATTCGTCGTTGACATTTGTTTATGAGTGATATCAGACTCATTTTGATGGTCACAGCAAGTGTACGAGTATTTACTTAACTAACTAGTTTTCGGAAATATTCTTGTGGATAAGAAAAATGCATACAACTGAATATGCTCTATCTACACAAATAAAAAAATATATATTGGTTCTTAGTACTGGTATGTATATTTTAAGTTAATATCCATGTCCTTTCCACTTTCAGGTAACCGAACCGACGTTTCGTTTTAAATGGTTAATGTGTATTTGTCAATAAACTAATAATAAATCAGAGAAAACAACCGTTTAATGCCCAATATACGTAACTTTCGGTAAAACTTTTAGCGAAAATCAAGGCTTATAACTTATTATATTTATAAATTTCGTTAAGATCAGCTGATATCAGTAATATTCAAGATGGATTCTTGCGTGGGTATCTTTCCAGCAACAGTTTAAACTCGGTATTTGTAAACATGCATGCATTTTGCACTGTCTTCTAACTTCAGCTTGTTGTTTTAGTGGTCCACACCTAAATTATTTTGAATTCTTTGGAATTTTCTGTCAAGAGTTTCCTGTTAATTACCGCTCAGGTTTAATTCGTTTTAACCTTTTTTTGCATGGTTATCAATTGTTTTTTTTAAATAAGGTTTTTCAGAATCTTAATCAAAACCTTAAAGATGCGTATATTGGGCCTTTAAAAGAACTACAATTCGAACTCAAATCGATTTAACTATGAGGAAAAACTATCAGAGAATACCGAAGCGTCAACAGAACCATATTCCAAACTCAAAATCAATTAAAGTAAGGGCAAAATATGAACAAAGAAAATATTTAAATATAGAATCATCATGAAACATTTGCTAATTTCTCAGAGAAAAAGCAATCGTTGTTAATGAGTTATTGGTACAATAGCTGTAAATAATGTGTACGATTTAGCGTTTCGCGGTATTGTGTTATGCTATATGTATGTACGATCCATATTTCAATATTGTTAATTACATGGCAAGATGTTAAGTAAAGGAAGTTTTAGTAGGAAATGTACGATAATCTGAACGCAATTAATCAATGACTAAATGAATAAGAGTCTGCGTAACTGATTACAACTGAATAGGTAAGCAAGGGCACCTATATGACGATACAGGTAATTTCAAACTCTAGCGACATTCCAGTAAAAACACTAAAACAAGAAAGTGCAGTTTATAATCACAAATCTTAATATTGTAGATTCTTTGCAGTTTTTTGATCATTCAGAATTTCATTTGATGCAAAGCAACACATATGCAAATATATTGATACCAAAGGTTTTCGGTTCCAACCATTTCCTTATAACAAAGTATGAATGGTGGGCTAGAAACAGACATAGAAACTATGTCCAAATTTCACCTCATATTTAAATGAGTTATTTGTATATGGTAATAAGGTTTAATCTATTGTTTTGTCACGGCATCAAGAGGTAAAGAAACAATGTATAATTAGCACGACACTGTTTGAGATCTTGGTATTATACTTGTATAAATCAACACATAAATCAGTATATAATGGACATTATATAAATCATGTTTTTGGGTCGATACTTGTGTATTCAATGTGTAGTATATTCAACAATGCCAAATGATATACAGGGCATGCTATACATTTTATGGGGCATGTCGTGAAATATGGAATCATACAAGAAAATGTTTTTATTTCTCATAGTAAAACCCGTCGTCGAAAACCCACGGTACACTTCTTTGACGTTTGCAAACGTCAGAGAAGTGTACCGTGGGTTTCCGAAGATGAAACGTCAGAGAAGTGTACCGTGGATTTCCGACGATGAAACGTCAGAGAAGTGTACCGTGGGTTTCCGACGATGAAACGTCAGAGACGTGTACCGTGGGTTTCCGACGATGAAACGTCAGAGAAGTGTACCGTGGGTTTCCGAAGATGAAACGTCAGAGAAGTGTACCGTGGGTTTCCGAAGATGAAACGTCAGAGAAGTGTACCGTGGGTTTCCGAAGATGAAACGTCAGAGAAGTGTACCGTGGGTTACCGAAGATGAAACGTCAGAGAAGTGTACCGTGGGTTTCCGAAGATGAAACGTCAGAGAAGTGTACCGTGGGTTTCCGAAGATGAAACGTAAGAGAAGTGTACCGTGGGTTTCCCACGGTGAAACGTCAGAGAAGTGTACCGTGTGTTTCCCACGATGAAACGACAGAGAAGTGTACCGTGGGTTTCCGACGATGAAACGTCAGAGAAGTGTACCGTGGGTTTCCGACGATGAAACGTCAGAGAAGTGTACCGTGGGTTTCCGAAGATGAAACGTCAGAGAAGTGTACCGTGGGTTTCCCACGATGAAACGTCAGAGAAGTGTACCGTGGGTTTCCCACGATGAAACGTCAGAGAAGTGTACCGTGGGTTTCCCACGATGAAACGTCAGAGAAGTGTACCGTGGGTTTCCGACGATGAAACGTCAGAGAAGTGTACCGTGGGTTTCCCACGATGAAACGTCAGAGAAGTGTACCGTGGGTTTCCGACGATGATACGTCAGAGAAGTGTACCGTGGGTTTCCCACGATGAAACGTCAGAGAAGTGTACCGTGGGTTTCCGACGATGATACGTCAGAGAAGTGTACCGTGGGTTTCCGACGATGAAACGTCAGAGAAGTGTACCGTGGGTTTCCCACGATGAAACGTCAGAGAAGTGTACCGTGGGTTTCCGACGATGAAACGTCAGAGAAGTGTACCGTGAGTTTCCGACGATGAAACGTCAGAGAAGTGTACCGTGGGTTTCCGACGATGAAACGTCAGAGAAGTGTACCGTGGGTTTCCGACGATGAAACGTCAGAGAAGTGTACCGTGAGTTTCCCACGATGAAACGTCCGAGAAGTGTACCGTGGGTTTCCGACGATGAGTAAAACCAATTGTTGGTATTGTCATTCGAGCATAGTAAACTTGTAAAGAGACGACGAGACGTTCGGAACGGAAAAAAGTGATATAGAGTGTGTTATTATGCTGTAACCAAAGGACGTTCGTCGATAGCAGTGTGCACAAGCATGGCTAACAGGAAAGACACGATTCGCTTCATTTACAAAGACATACCTGTCTTCAAATGTATATTAATCTAATTAATATTAAAACAACAAGCCATGGGTTTATTAAAACATTATGAGAACACATTGTTAAATAGGTTTATTTTCTTTGGTTAAAAAAAGGAATTATTTACAGAAAAAACTTACATGTGACGACAAAAAAGGCGGACAATTTTATATATAAAGTTAAATATTGATATTGAACTTTTAATGTTAAAATATTAGTCTGTGTCTCGTAATTCTAAAATAAATGGACGTCAGAAAGGTATCGAGTGGGTATGTGTGGATAATTTTATTATATGTACTGTTTTATGTATTTTATATGCATTCTGGTGTATGACACATTAAAGGCCCAATATACGTAACTTTCGGCAAAACTTGAAGCGAAAATCAAGTTTAATAACTTATTATATTTATAGATTTTGTTAAGATAAGCTGATATCAGCAATATTCAATATGAATTCTTACGCTGTTACCGGTACATTAGCAGTTGAAACTCGGTATTTGTAAACACGCGTCTATTTTGAACTGTCTACTAACTTCGGCTTGTTGTTGAAGTGAGCCCCACCTGAATTATTTTCAGTTCTTTACATTCTGTCAAGAGTTTCTTGTTAGTTACCGCTCATGTTTACTTCGTTTAAGGCTTATTTTTGCATTGTTATCAACTGGATTTTTTTCAGAATTTTTCAGAATCACGAAAAAAATCCAAAAGTTACGTATATTGGGCTTTTAATAAACAGATTTGAATTTAAATTGTTATGTAGTGAAGAAACACCGAAAAAAAGGTGTTTTTTGTCAACTTTGATTATCATGGCTCCCCCCGATATGCAACTGTACAGTTGTTTTCGTCACTATTCGAACCTGAACAATAAAAATTCTAAATCCATTTGGTGACTCTTTTTGGTAATATTTTAACAAATTATTTGGAGGACACCATCAGACAGCGTAAATATATGGTTTTTTACAGATATAATCCTTGAAAAAGACAGAACGAAGATTATCGTTATTTCACATCGAGAGAAATGACGTACGCGTTGATATGATTGATATTATTCAGAAAAGGACATACAATGCATTTCAAATTTATTTACATGTTTCTTTTTTTAACATTAAATTACAAGCCGTTGTTATAAACTGCATAGAAAACAATATATTTTTTATAGATAATAGAGTTACTTCCCTTACACCACTATCCTTGGTTTGGGTTATTTTTATTTTACAGCCAGGGTCATTTAAAGACGTGCTAGGTTTAGGGGGTGGAGGATAGCCGGAGTACCAAGAGAAAAGACCACTGACTTACGGTCAGTACCTGGAAACTGCCACACGTGGGTTTCGACCTCGCAACTCAGAGGTGGAGGTCTAGTGGTAGTATGTCGGGACATAACCGCGGGGCTAGTGGTAGAATGTCGGGACACATTAACCACTCGGTCACCGCAGCCCAGAGATGGGGGCTAGTGGTAGAATGTCGGGACACATTAACCACTCGGCCACCGCAGCCCAGAGGTGGGGACTAGTGGTAGAATGACGGGACACATTAACCACTCGGCCACCGCAGCCCAGAGGTTGGGGCTAGTGGTAGAATGACGGGACACATTAACCACCCAGCCACCGCAGCCCAGAGGTGACGGGCTTGTGGTAGAATGTCGGGGCACCTTACCACTCGGCCATCGCAGCCCAGAGGTTGAGGCTAGTGGTAGAATGACGGGACATATTAACCACTCGTCCACCGGGGCCACTATCCGGTCATGCATGCCGTCGCGGAATGAATGAGCTGAAACTCTTTACCATTTGAAAAGGAGAAGTTATCAAAATCTAAGAAAAGAATTTGAACATAAATTTGGAGTTGATTGAAATGAATATCGGACGATCAAAAGAATAAAAAAAAAATCAAATATCAAATCTAAAAAGAAATCTTTGAAACAACTGCTTTGCAAACGGCCGTCGAGGTTGTCATGAATATAAAAATCAAACTTTGAAGAAGAAATTAATAACTTGCTTTGTGATTATTAAAAGCTCTATCAAAAATGCATCAGATTTGATAAAATAATAGACATAAATAATAGATCTAAAATCTGAAATAATCATTTCAGTATTAGGACATAATATTAATTATCGTCGTTTCTGTTCCAATAGTTTCCTCTGTGCCTGTCCTCTATATACACTGACGTGCCAAAAGTCTTTCAATTATTTTAATTTTATTTTTTTGCTATATATTCTTTGTATTTCTAACTTTTTCAATGAATTTTCCCTGACTTGTTTATGGATCATTTGTAATGAAATTTGGTGTACTTATAGAGAATTGTTTCCTGTTTCCTCTCATAATATATTCGCTGTTTTCCGTTATGTATAACTAGAGAAATCATAATTTTTTTACAATATTCAATTTTCGGGACGCCATTTTGACGTCATTTTGCTAACGTTATATAGAGAAATGGCGTCACATGGAAATTAGTAGTGTAGATAATTCTGTATAGCTCCATAAATACACAACGAAAAATTAAATAAATATTATGAGAGGAAACCTTGAATATTTTTGTACCAAATGACAAAAAATTGTCAAAAAACCATCCATAAATGAAGTCAGGCAAATTAATTGAACAAAGTTGAAAATACAAAGAATATATAGCAAAATAAAAAATATTGAAAAACTTTTGGCACGTTATTGTATTGCATATACACAACATCATAATCTGTTTGTAAACAAGTTGGTACACCCTATATGTAAAAAAATTATCCTTAGATAGTCTCCTTTCTGATGGACATACATTCAACATTAACGATAACACTCGAATTGCAAATTCTGTCCAAAGATATATAAGTAAATGCATCCGGTTTGGCTGAATCTTTTTCGTTTTATGTCTCGTTCTTTTTTCTCTGACTCTACATGTTTTACTTTTTTCTTCTTTGTGTCTCTCTCCCTCGTTTCTTCTCTCCATTTTTCTATTCCATAAGAAAGTATCGTCATAATGTAGTGCGTAAATTGTCACATGTAAATATGTATTTGAAGAAATGGACGTTGATAAGTTGGTAAAACGTGTGTCTAATTCTTTTGTAAATATTTATTTGCAATAATATATATTTAAACAGAAAACTACACAAACAATGTCTGGTGAGATAAAAGAAAATATAGTACACTGGAGACGTATAGCCACCGTACACATGGAAATGTGAAGAAAAAATGGAAAACGTACAACGTCGCGCTACGAGTATAACGCTATCTACCGGCACAGTTGCTTGAGTTTCTGTCAGTAAATAATAAATGTATATGTGTGAAACGAGCCTCCCATTACTGTAATGGGCCGCGGCTCCATATATATATAAATATTTTTTTTATATACTGACAGAAACTCAAGCAACTGTGCTACCGGGGATGAAGGACATAAAAAAAAATCCGGAAAGTTTAAGGAAAATGAACAACTTTCCCAATCATATAGGAGAGTAGTCCGAAGGGTTCCGACTCTCTGATGCCGCAAACCGTCCCAATATTTAGTAGACCCCTCAGACTAATAGGAGGGTTACGTGATCAAAGAGAAAAGAATTTTTGACATAGAAGCGGGTAGTTTTGTTATGTCGCTAAGTGACGAAACTATACGAAACAGTTCATGAGGAAACTGAAAAAAAAACAGAAAATATTTGCACGGCCGGGGCAGTCAACCTCATCCCCGGGGAGAAACTACTTCACATTTCGTATTAGTCAAAACCCGGGACAATCTTCCGGGAGACATTGTGTTCATTTCAAGTCCGTGCTTCATATATAACCTTTGGCCGAATAAGGAACCTTTTAACTATTGTGCAAATGTACAAACGTCAATTGTAAAAATGTGCATTGATTAGGTTGATTTTCAAGCTAGCGTGGGTGGTAGGATTTTTTTCTTTAGCTCAGCGATAGCGAATTGGGATGGAGAGCCAAGGGTCGCGGGTTCGAGCCCCGGCGACGGCACTATCTTTATCACTTTCCCTCGTCCTATTATATTTATACCCTCCATATTTTAAGGAAGGGTAAGCCGTGGCGGGGAGTAAAAGAACCTGGGTTGGAGATTTAGAAAAAGGGAAACAGTGTAAAAGATATGCATTGATAAGGTTGTATATATCTTACAGCGCGAGGTGTATGGATTTGCCTTTTACCTCAGCGGTAGAGCATCGGGCTGGAGAACCAAGGATCGCAGGTTCGAGTCCCAACGACGGCACTATCTTTATCACTTTTCCTCGTCTATTACACAATCATAATATGTAATTATACTTTAAACTTATAAGCGAGAAACTCCGGAGTCTTTTTCGAAAGATCTTTAACCATCAAAATAAGATAGCATTTTCTAAACAAATTTATGTCCATTTCAAAATCGAGATAAGAAATACTGAATGTGCCCGTCGTCCCCTGATCTCGGACGTATATATTAAGACCCTACCTCATGTTTTTGCACCACCTCGCCTTGACCAATGGAGTGCATTGTTGCATTCAAACTTACAACTGACAACAAATTGACGGATTCGAGATATACAGGTTGACGAAGACTATGAGCAAATATTTTAGTCGCCACATTGGTCTCATTGAGAAATAATTAACATCCTTTTATGATATGAGTATGAACGTTAGTATGTCTGCTTGTTGGAAAGATAATTATGCCTCAGTTCTCACTTTGATGTCATGACATTTACTTGGATCTGACTTAGATTTACATAGCGGGTGTCGTCGAAGGAGGAGAAGACGCTTACTCTTCCATAACACCTGGTCTTATTTTCTTGTGCTTTTACATATGTCTTCATACATATTTTACCCCAAGTTTAATCGATTTTGAGTTCGGATTATAGTTTTGTTGACGCTTTGGTATTCTCTGATTTTGTTTCCTTAATCTATAAGGGGTTACATTCTCGTTTTCTGTAACCCTGTAATATGTCATGACGAAATTGTGTGTACCAAGTAATTGATTTGATAAATATCAGACGAAAATAAAACAAATGAAATTTACTATGTTGGAGCATCACGTAACCTCAGAGCGGTCAGTTTTACCGTTACACAGCCGCGCAATTTTCTTATGCGTATCAAAGGGTCAAACTAGTCTCTTTTTAGTAATCCACAAAGTACATAATCAATATCGTAATGAAAATCAGAAATATTCCAGGGATAAAGCACAGACAAGACAATGCATTTTCAGGACCCAGTGTACATGTGCGCTAAGGGATAATATTTCCTCTGGTCTTTGGTTGACTTACTTGGTATGGACTCTGTGGGTCCATCCAGCGTCTCAACTTTTCCATTCAAACATAAAAATACTTAAAGGTCAGTAGTACTGTTATTGGCTATGTATATGCCCGTTTCATTAACGTCGGTAACATGCAATCCTTGAACATATTATATGCAGACATCTCATTAAACATCTCGAGGACAACAACATACTCACAAACCTGAACCACGGGTTTAGGTCAGGGTACTCCTGCGAAACCAAGCTAGTAACAACACTGAACGACCTATTAAAAGAAAACTACATCAGTACGGAATCCAAGGAAACATCAATACTTGGCTAACAAACTTCCTAACAACAAGAACAATGAGGACGATTGTAGAAGGCGAACATTGCGAAGAAACATCAGTAGACTCCGGAGTACCACAAGGAACAGTTTTAGGGCCTATACTATTCTTGTGTCACATCGATGATCTACCGGATTGTGTCAGCTCAACGGTAAGACTTTTCGCCGACGACTGCCTTCTCTACAGAATAATCAAAAAGAGAGAGGATCAAGACAAACTTCAACAAGATCTGAACAGCATGGAAGAATGGGCTAACAAATGGGGCATGCAATTTAACGCAAAAAATAAAATGCTATATACTGCCAGTCAACCAAAGGCAATCAAAATTCTACCAGATGAGTAACACCATCTTACAAGAAGTACAAGACTACCCTTACTTAGGCCTCCAAATCTCCACAGACCTGAAATGGAATATCAACATAAACAACATCAGTAAGAAAGCCTCATCCACACTAGGACTCCTAAGAAAAAACTTAAAAATGCACTGGAACACTGCAGAAAAATGGCTTATAGCTCACTAGTAAGATCAATAATGGAGTACGGAGCAACTATCTGGAACCCGTACGAGAAAGGAGATATTGACAAACTGGAGAGGATACAAAGCAAATCGGTGAGATTCATTAAGAAAAACTATAAGATAGAGAAGTTGGATCAATCTCCAGAATGCGTAAAGAACTAAAACTGGAAACACTAGAAGACAGAAGACTCAGTATCCGCCTGATCCTCATATACAAGGTGGTTGAGGGGTTAGTACCGGCATTACCGATAAACCAAATCATGCAATTCACAAAACCACGAAGACAAATTAGGGCAACAAAGTATAAGAACCTTGACGCCACAAATATTGTGAACAAACGTGTATGTAATAACACCAGGGGCCTAGTCAATCCAGACAGCAAAACACCCTAATACACATATTCATTCTGTGTGGACAAAACAGTGCACTGGAACAATTTACCAGACAGTGTAGTGCATGCCAGCTCTGTAGAAGCTTTTAAGACAGCTCTACAGAACCAACGTCAATAACATCCAGGCGTCTCTCTCTACCGTCGTGTAAAAACCTAACAGGGATCTACGACGTAAAGATACAGATGAAATGCTACCAAGTTTGATCAAATAAATGACCTTGACCCACTTAAAGATTACAAGGGTTAAAAGTCATGCAATATTCAAGTAACTAAACGAACGTGACATTGACATCGAGTGTGTGGTATGCTCTGGATAAAGGGTTGATGTTTTCGTCCAAATGAATGGCCCTAACTTATTTCAAGGTCAAAGGGGTCAAAAGCACTAAAATCTTCAACCAACTTCTTCTCAAAAACCAAAAGGCCCAGAGTATTAATTTGGTGTCTGTAACCTGCTTGGATGAAAAGCTCCAAAGTTTGTTCAACTGAATGATCTTTACTCACTTTCACAGTCACAGAGGTCAAATGAGTAAAATTTTCAAACAACTTCTTCTTCTTTCCAATAACAAATAGGCCCTGGGTTATTTGATTGTGTAGTAGCTTATGCTTGTAGTTGTCTATCATGTTTGCAAAAGTTGATCAAGGTGAAGACGTTTTAAGCTGGAGAGGAGGCAAGGAAATCAGGGCTATTGGGCCTCTTGTTTAAGTTTTGTTTGAAAGTGATAACTGTGAAACTTTTATATTTTTCAATAATATCAAAATTCGAACTTCATTCAAATTGAGTTTGTGTATCTTCAATTTTTCTACATTTTCTTGATTATTGATCATGAAAATGCCTTATCTCCAGAACATATTTTTGGGTCGGAAAATTTGCTATAACTAGTTGTTTGACAAAGTTTTTTGGGGGTAATTTTACCTGTTGGGATGGGGGGTGAAAGGGATTAGGATCAAATGGTCATATACATTGGATTTCTATAAAAAAAAAATCTTACTTACCCCCCCCCCCCCCCCTCCAAATGTAATGTAAAAATATGCTAAAACAATATTTATATACAAAACTAGCAGTAACAGATTCCCAGGCCCACTAAAAGGATATTGGAAAATGTCAAGGTATCGTTTTGAATTTGTAGAATAAAATTATTAAACTGTATACTCTATGGAAATATTCTTAGCTAGAACAAATCAACTCAAATAGGTTTGAAGGATAGCAGAACTCCCAAATCATCTACAAAGTTTCCTATTCATGCAACATTGCCCAAGATGTGCTGTAGAAATCTGAATTACACTTTATCTTGTACTTGAGGTCAAGGTCAAAGGTCAACCATCAGGTTAACTTAAGGTTACATGTCACCTTGCCTGGTACAAGCCAACTAAGGTCAACTGTCAGGTTAACTTAAGGTTGCGTGTCACATCGCCTGGTACAAGCTAACTAAGGTCAAAGGTCAACTGTCAGGTTAACTGAAGGTTAAACGTCCCATCGCCTGGTACAAGCGACCTAAGGTCAAACGTCAACTGTCAGGTTAACTTAAGGTTACGTGTCACATCTCCTGGTACAAGGTACCTAAGGTCAACGGTTAACTGTCAGGTTAACTGAAGGTTACATGTCACATCGCCTGGTACAAGCTACCTAAGGTCAAAGGTCAGGTTAACTAAAGGTTAAATGTCATATCACCTGGTATAAGCTACCTATATAGTACATAATACAAATAATTCTGATGCCTATTCATGACATAACATCAGCTGAGTTATGCTTTTGTGAAACCACTATTTGAGTATGTAAGGTCAAGGTCAAAGGTCAGGTTAACTTAAGGTTACATGTTCCATTGCCTGATACAAGGTACCTATATTGTATACAAACTTTGATGAAGAAGCAGCTGAGATTTGCTCTAGAAACCATTATTGGAGTACTCGATGTTAAGGTCAAAGGTCAAATTGAGGTCACAGTATACAACACACTAAACAATGAGTGTACACAAACTATAAATTGTGTACTTAAGGTCAAATTCTCAGATCAAATTAAAGTCACTGTGACCTTGTTTTAACATTGTCAATGTGGGGGTGGGGTACACAAATTGTTTTAATCTCACCAGGTTTCCAATTTTTCTCAACCTCGAACTTATATGATAATAAAACCTTTTAAATAGGAAATTATTGTGAATCTGGAGCTATCTTTTTCTATAACTAATTACCAAAGACAAAATCTACCAGAAAGTGAACTAGGAAAGAATAACATGTCATATTCATGGAGATATGAGCATCTTCTCTTCAAAATAAATGAACAATTTTAGAAATCCAAAAACAGCTCCAGATAATTATACATGCACCAGGAAATGGATTTCGTCTCAACCTTGCAAAATCATAAGAAAACAACAAATCATTCTTTTAATAAAACATTTTATTAATTTGTTCTCACAAAGTCAATCAATTTATCAAATCTATAACTTAAACTATAATAATAAAAAGAAGCTTATTTTGTAGACAAATCAATAAGTGATGATGAAGACTGTACTCAGAAACAGCTATATCCATGTAACATGTGACCACGCCCACTTACTGTGTGATGAGTGGCCACACCTCTTATGTTTCATTTGGCCACACCCACAAAACAAGAGTCATGTTACCACGTCCACGTATTGTGTGACAAGTGGCCACACCCCTAACTATGTGTCGTTTGGCCACACCCACAAAACAAGAGACATGTGACCCCGCCCACTTATTGTGGGACAAGTGGCCACACCCCTAACTATGTGTCATTTGGCCACACCCACAAAACATAAGACATGTGACCACACCCACTTACCATGTGATGTGTGGCCAAACCCCTTACGTTTCATTTGGTAACACCCACACATCATGAGATGAGTTGCCACACCCACCCAAAATTGAAGAAATGTGGCCACATACGCATCATGTGACATGTGGCTACACCCTTTGTATTGTGACGTTTTGTACTAAAATTTACTTAAGTTGATGAATGAATAGAATAAAATTTGAATATTCTAACACAATAGCTTTGAAATATTTCATCTTTTTCATTTTGGTATTTGCATGAAATTTATTTCTGAAAGATCAATTGTTTAAATATATCATATTGGAAAAGGGGTGACAACAAAGTACAATTTAGGTTGTCATGACACCTGAGCACTGCCTTTGGTTGTCATGACAACTGAGCATTGCATTAAGTTGTCATTACAACCAAATACTAATCTCTAAAGTTTTGATAAAAAAAGATGAAAGGAAGAAAAAAAAAATTATGTGGCATTAGATAATTATAAAACTGAAATTAAACCTTTAGCAATTTCTTTTAAACAGATAAGTTTTCAAATGTACTTCATAAAACAGAATACATTTAATCCAGTATTCAAATTCTGAACCTGCAATTACTTCTTTGTACAAGAAAATCGCATTGGTCATACATATTTCATTATTTCTCATTATGTTCCATTGGTTTTCTGAAGACAGAAGGACTTGTAGATAAGGTAGAAATTAACATACATATAAACTAACGTTTTTATCTGGCACAACAAGTATGCTTTGTATCAACGATAAAAACTTGTCAGGTATATAAAAAAAGGAAATAAACAACAGGTATACATGCTGCAATACCTACAGTAACAAATGCTGCTTCAGCATCAACAACAGAAAACCGTAAGGTGTGACGAGGACTATTTGTAGAATCTTGTCGTTTCAAACAGCAGCTAGAGTTCATGACGAAACTCAAGCCTCAGTTTCGTATTAACTGTTCAAAATGTCTATATTAATAATAAAAAATACCGTATAAATAATAATTGATAATGATCTACCTATAAATTTTGTTTACATATACAGCGTATATCTCTCTATAAACAGGGGCAGTTATACATGACGAGGCAATGACGAAGATTACATGAACATTATGGGACGAGAGGCTCTACAAGGGAAGAGGCACAATAATTATAATAGCATTAAGCCTCTGTGTCCATTAGCAAAAAAAAAAAAAAAAATGAGATCAAAATACCATGACAACAGAGTCAACGTCGAGAGGGACATAAAAATAGATGAGGGTACCATGGCAACTTGTGTAAAAATAAATGCACCATTCCTTGTATCTCAGTACAGTGGCAGTTGTGTCAAGTCAGCGAACAATTTGGTTAAAAACAGTAGAAAAGCACAACAAATCCAGAAAACAGTAATCCATTCACACCTGAAGACACTATTCAACTCTTCCAATTCAAAGGTGGGAATAGTTCATTATGAAATTTCAGGGGTGAACAAGTTTTTTTTTAGATATCTTTAAATTAGGTTTTCCTGTATTTACACAAAAACTGCTGATTTTTTTAAAAAAAATTTAAAAGGCATTACGACAGAAAATTAAAGAGAAAAAAAAAGAAAATTTCAAATCTGTTAGCACTACTTTTTTTTCAAAAAAAATAATAGCATTGTACTCAAAGGACTAGTTGTTATAATAGGAAGAAAGACTGACACATATGCAAATTTAACTAGTGAAACCGTAACCATTTTATGGTCGGAAAATTGTTATAACAAAACGTGGTTTACACAACTGACAAAACGACTTGTATTTATAGAAACTTGAGTTTGTAGTTTAGAAGCAATTTTCAATAAAATAATCAAAAATCCTCATAAACAATAAATGTCTAATAAAAAAACTTTGACAGGGCCTATAGCATTGTTGATTTAAGGGGAGATAACTCTAATTTTGCAGCAGCTGACATTTGGATTTCAGAAACACTATATTCGATCTGTTCAAATTGTTCGAGAAGAAATAATATACATTTTAACAAATAAAGAACAAAAAACGGCATTTTTGTTATGATAAATTCAATATTTCTACATGTACCGATATAATAAACTTTAATTGACTCTAAGCATTCACATGATTTATAATATATTTTTTTTGTAAAATAACAAGAAACAAAAAGTCACAGAGAGACTACCTACATACAAATACATGGACATAACTTGGAACTAGAGACAAGAGGTTACGGAGCAGGCAACCATTAGTCAAATCGATGTAAAACATCGTTGTCATGGTGACGTAATGGCTGCACATGATTCACAGTGGCACCATGGATAAATTGTTTTCTGATAATTTTTGCAGATGTATATTATTTTGAGAATTAAATAATTTCGTTGAAAAAAAAATAGACATAAAATAACTATAATGTCACATGGGAAATTAAAAATATATTTTCGAAACAAAATTTGCTTTATCTCTCATTTGAAATTTTTTGTTCAATATAAACTCAAGATTAACTTTCATAACACTTATCATGTCCATTGTACAAGATAGACCATACAACTCTTAAACAAATTTCAAAGTGGACTTTGGAAACAATGTTGAAAAAAATAAATTTTAAAAATATGTTGTTCATGTTTTTAAGGGACGTAAAAATATTAATAAAAGTTTGTTGCAGAAACAGACCATAACAAAAGTAACAAAAACACAAAAAATGGAATAAATATGAAGAATATGGTTTCCGAGTAGGTTTTCCATAACCAGCCATGTTCTACAACTGAGTAGCAACTAGTCAAAAGAAAGCACCATAGTGCCTTAATAATGTGCGTTTCTGGGGAGAAATAGTGTTATTATCGAGAGGGAAGCACCATCGAGTCTATATATAGTGTCTAAGAGAGCAACATGTTTTATACTCCGAAGAAAGCACCATGGTGCCTATATAAGGTGTCCCAGGGTGCACCAGCTCTTCCCAAAGTCGTAACATTTAAAACAATAACAATTAACAAAATATCATCATGTCATTCTAAAAAAAAAAAAAAAATACTGAGACAAAAAAAGAAGAAATTCTGGATGATATATTAGTAGATCTTGGACCCAGTATTGTCCAAAAATTATTTTTTATAAGTATTGAAAAATCAGGGAAATTTTCGTGATTCTGAATAATTCTGAAAAAAATCCACTTGATAACCATGGAAAAATAAGCCTAAAACGAAGTAAACCTGAGCGGTAACAAACAGGAAACTCTTCACAAAAAATTTCAAAGAATTGAAAATAATTCAGGTGGGGCCCACTTCAACAACAAACCGAAGGTAGAAGACGGTTCGAAATGGACGCGTGTTTACAAATAGCTTGTTTCAACTGCTGCTGTACCGGTAACCGCGAAAGAATTCATCTTGAATATTGCTGAATGCAGGTAATCTTAACTAAATCTATAAATATCATAAGTTATTAGGCTTGATTTTCGCTTCAAGTTTTGCCGAAAGTTACGTATATTGGACCTTTAAGGACGTGCCAGGTTTTGGAGGTGGAGGAAAACCGGAGTTCCCGGAAAAAACCGACCGACCTACGGTCAGTACCTGGCAACTGCCCCACGTGGGTTTCGAACTCGCAACCCAGAGGGGGAGGGCTTGTGGTAGAATGTCGGGACACCTTAACCACTTGGCCACAGTGGCCCCCTTCGGCAACAATCCCATCACTACACTTCAAACTCTTAACTGCAGATACACACAACTTTTCGGTTTCAATTCAGCGGTTATGTTCTTTAAGGATCAAAGAGCAAGTAACACGTTGCATTGGCATTGTGGTAGCAAAGGTTACACCAGAAAAGCCAAATGATCGCGATCTCGACGTCCACACGTGCCATCCGGTTGTCACAGGAATAGGTCTGTTCTTGTCCGGTGAGAAGTAGATAGGTTTTCATGACCTTATTTGAGGGAATGGCTGCTCTTCTTCAGCTGGTAGTGAAAAAGGAAAGCATTTGTACATAATACATTCGTAAGTATGAAAATAAACTTATTTATATCAAGTATGTATCAGAAGCAAACCGGGACATGTTACAATAAAGAGTGTGTGTTTAACATGTATTCATGGTCATATAAACATAACACGTACGCTTGTGTTTAGATAGGCTTCCATACATTTGTATACATGTACATTATCATTGTATCATGTTTCTGTGTGACATATATATTCAATCAAATTCAAAATATCCGTTAAGGACTAGGTACAGGACAATTTAATATGGCGGGGGTGTTTTTACCAAAACTTGTTATTTTATTTAATACTGCAAAATACATGACCAAAATAGACTACAAAGTACATTTTGTGATGGAGAATCGATAATTTCAACCATATTTTGGTACGTTTGGTGGTTTTTCTGATATTTTGTGTTATATGTCAAAAAACGCGTGCACGTTTGCAGAATACTGCGAAAGATAATAAAAACAATGAATATCATTTTTTGTTACTTTAATATACACAGAATGATAGACGAGCCTTCGATTTTTAAATAAATCTCTCTTTCAATTGAAAACCGCAGAATAAGAGAATGTACTCGTCACATGAATGGCAATTTATGTACATTCTGAACACCGCTCACATCTGGATCAAATTTTTAAAATTTCCATCGCCGATCGACAAATTTATGTGGCACGCCGCATAGCCAAAACAAAATTCTTACCGTCTGCGGTATGACGAGTTATGACATTATGTCAGATCTCTCAAATCAAACATCTTCCCGTTGCATGTAGCGAAATTTACTCCCCTGTCCTCCATTTTGCACTATTTACTTTTTTAGATATTCATACGCCTGACTTAGAGGCATGGTGAAACATCGACAAAATTAACAATTAAATTGGATTCAAGCATGCAGTTAAGGTAAATGTTACTTGGTATATCGTCACAAAGCAAAAACTGCCCATTCCTATCACGATAAATTGTTTTTAGCGATTGCCAGTTTTACATTTTTGGGCGAATGTATAGCACGTGAAAAGATGTCCTTCGGCACTTCCGGCAGTGTTTTTTTTTAAGGTAATTTAATGATTTTGAAAGAATTGTCAACAAAGTTTAATTTGTGTTGTACAAATTCTAATGGAATTCGTATATATAATACACTTCCGCGTGGATCGGACAGTATTAACTCACTGATTATACCGATTCGTTCTCGGCTTCGCACCTGTCCAAACATCGTTAGCGTAAATTGTTGCCATCGTAAACATGTGTGGCAGTTGAGGCACATTGGTATCAAAATACATTTTTCAAACATAATTAGTAATTAGGTAACCGTTTCGTAAATGTAAATTACGTTATGTTGGTGTTATTATTTTTATTTGATACATTTATTTGACACGAAACTTACATGACAAATGACCTATTTAATATAAAATAATGCCCCTATATTGCCCCCACGAGATACAGGTAACTACTTTTACCTGAACTGAAAACAGCATGTAATGGACGACATTTTTTAGAGGGGGTACCTGTGTATTTCTCCCTGATACTCTGATTTACAGACTAATATCAAAATTTTAACACTGGGTTTTCATTCTATGAACATTGCAGTAGCTTTGTATTATTTTTTTGAGAAGTTTCAAATAACTAGATGAAAAATATTTGCGCACTCCCATCTGGATATTATTTACTGAATAGTTTTTTCCTAAGTACAGATTTTTTTAATTTTGGGGGCTGAACTGCATTTTATATCAATATTTAAGATAATGGGATAAAGCTTATGCCATGTATTGGAAGGAAACATAAAATTTCAATATTACCATTTTCATCCAGGTAATAACCAATATGGCTGTACCTAGTCCTTAATATGGTTTTTAACAAACAGAGCAAATCATCATCATATTATTGATTCTTGAGTAGGGTTTTCAAATAAACTCTTTGCATTTGTACGCATTCAATATGATTTAATTATGTTATTTATAAGATATTTCGATTCTGAACTGATATTGTGTTGTGATTATTCTTCCCTTCACAGCGAAAATTAGTTTAGAATATGTATTTTAATTTAAACTATTTCCTGTAACATATGTTATTTAAAATATTTCTCTTTGATTTCTGCATATACAAATTGGGAAGAATCATCCAACGGATGTGTCATGAATATATTAATTTGTAATACGTTTTCTCTTGTGATAATCTGTTTGCATACATACACGGTTCAGATGCATATACATGAAGTGTAACGCCCTGGTCGTTAATACATCAGATAGATTCATAAACATTGGATCGAATTCCTGCAAGGTGAATGCAGCTACATCTTCTTCCTAAATATATGTTATATACATGTATATGACTTTTATTAGGGCATAAACGATTATTTGTGTCATTACAGTATATAAATTCATAATCTGAACATATTTGTTCATACCTAGATTTATCGATTATATTTCAGATTATGGTTTTGTTGACGCTTCGATATTCTCTGATTTTTTTAGAGTCTTATTCGATAAACCATGTCAGAGATTGACATAGAAGAAGCCACTCTTCCAGGACACAAGTTGTACAAAGACTACCTTATACCTGCGTTCCCACAAATACACGAAGATGTCAACGACCAAATGGAAAAAATCAAGGATTTCAGTTCCCGGGAAAGTGACATTCTTATCTGTACATTTCCTAAGTCAGGTATGTATCTTAATGATTATACATCCAAAGAAAGCGCAATAATGTATTTCATCCTCAGTATAAATTTTTGATTTTAACTGTTATTAAATGGTAATATCATATATGGTCGAGAAACTAGTTTTGTATTGTTATAGTTATCAATTTGTTTCCTTCATAAATAGAATAAGAATATATTGTATGGGTTAAATAAAATATAAAATCGTAACAGAAGTCACTGAACGCTTCGATTTAATAATAAATTCTGAACATTAAGGAACAGCAACGCATTTTTATTTTTTCAGAACGTCTTTCATCCCCCCCCCCCTCAAAAGCAACATAGATGAAAGAGAATATTATGATATTCTGATGATTTAAGATATTGTGATAGTGTGCTCTGGTTTGAGCATAGTTAAAACATTAAATCAGTGTTCTTTTGTTTTATCTACTTATCTACCTGAGTACCCATTCTATTAAATCTTTGTAAGAAAGATAGATTTGGAGTCGTGCGTGATAAATCTGACCCATTCTACTATCAATGTAAGCACAGTGAGGGACTTTGTAATGGTGACTTTTTTTAAATCGTGCTTTTTGCTTAAAAGTGTTCCACGTGAATTCGTTTTTATTTACTTCTAAACTCATAAATTAAAGGGGTTTTACGCACCTGACCCTGCTGCTTCTACATTAGTTTAGAAATTTTGGATCCCACCTTTTGGCCCCTAGCATCACTGAAGAGTCCTAAGAGGACGAAACAGAAGTATGGTGCAGTTTAATTCAGTTGTTCGGCATACTGTATATATTATAAAATTTAAAAATTGCAGCACATGTGTGTGTTACGTTACCCTTATTACAGTATAGACCACAATACGCTGTGTTATTCTACTTCCAGATCATTGTGTAAACGTGCTAAATGTGGGATAGATATTACCTATTTACTACTAGTGGTTTACGACCTTCTGGACCGTAAACGTCATCACTTGGTTAGTGTGGGTGGCGGAGGGGGGGGGTGTATTATATAATACCGAAGCGTTAACAAAATCATAATCCGAACTCAAAATCGATTAAACTAGGGGCAAGATATAAACAAAGGAAAGATTAACATGGATACCCTTATAAAAGTCCAAGACAGTAAGACCAGGTCTTCTGCTTCATCGACGACACCCGTCATGTAAATCTTGGTCACATCCAAGTAAAAATAAAGTCCTTGAAATGAGATCCGAGTATCATTGTCAATCACAACAAGTAAGCACATTAATGAGCATACTCAAAAACTTTTTAATATCCCACAAAGATACAGACTATTTTTTATTGGGACAAAGATGGTGACCATAAAACTTGCCCATATTTCTGATCAACCTGCCTCTTTCGAATCCCTGTGTTGTTATCTTGTTTGTCAGCAGTCGATATCGATCACGAAAATCACGATGTTTAGAGCAAACCATAGAATAACGAATCAACTGCGACATGTAAACACCATAAGTTGGAGAAGTAGGGATGTTACTATCAAGAAATGGAAATTTCACGATCGGAAAAATGAAATCGTCACGTTTATCGTATAACTTAGTAGTAAGATCTCCATGTTGGTCATAGTTTAGGAAGAGATCGAGGTAAACAGCTGATGTTGAAGAGTCTGCTGTGTCCTTTATTTTAAGTTCAGAAGGGTATATACGATCGACGTGGTCAGCAAACTTCTTTTGCTTATAGACAACATATCGTCGATATATCTGAAAGTTAAATTATAAGATTTGGCAATATTTTTATTACCAGTCCTGATTTTCCCTTAGACAAATCCAGGCTCGTATGTAAACAAAAACAAGTCGGCTAAGAATGGGGCACAGTTTGTTCTCATAGGAATACCAACTGTCTGCTGGAAATCTTTCCTCCGAACTCAACAAAAATATTGTCGACCTGGAATTCATCTTCTCCAGTAAATTTCATCTTAGATTTTGTCGTGTTTTTCACAAAGTATGCTCCAAGATAACTCACTACCATATATTTGTATTGCCGTCCACCTTTCTTGGAAAGAAATCTTTCATATCCACTGATCTAAGACGTTCCTTCAATTTTGTATCAGGTATGGTAGTGTACAGGATGGAAAAATCAAATGTTTTGATTGAAAGAACATTTTTAGGTTGATCAAGATTGATCAAAAGATCTTTCGAGTTCTTCAAAATCCACATTCCGTAAATTCCACTCATAGAGTCAGTGTCACAATAAGTCCTGATTTAATGGTACTAAGAATGGAAGTAAGAAGTTTTGATAAAGGCTTGATCGAGCAATTAGAAGAGACAGCGATAAAACGTTGCTTATAAGGATCCTTGTATAGTTTAGGTATCAAATAAAGACGAGGTAGACTTGCTTATTAACTGGTATCTGAAAAGATTGTAATACTGAAGCATGGTTAGATAGTATTTCATCTTTTGAAAAACCGGTCAATGTGTAAGTAAGGTTACCGAGGTTATCAAGCAGACTTAGTTCTTTTTGCGAGAAATAAATATAATAGCGTTTTGCAAACAATGATCAAGTTGTTAGATGCTTTGTCCGCAGACACAATCACATACTTATCATGTAGATCGTTGGGTGTTGTTTGAACATCGGGGTCAAGAAATATTGATGTGTGTTTAGTTTTCATTTTGTAACGCAAACTGCATATTCTTTTCTGAATACAAGACCTAAAAGACTTCACGCACTCTGAAAGAAAATCGAATTCAACTTGTTCACGTTTAGCTCATTATCTGGCATACTCTTCCACCGAGTCCATAAGAATCTTGAAATTCACATTCCAATTGATGGATGGATTCTCTCGATACTAGGACTGTTCATAATCAGCTCCCGAAGCTTTGTGATGGGGATAATACTTTGGGCCAGTTGAGCTTATAAAATTCAGTCATATGAGTAAAACATGTGAAATCAAAAGCATAGATTTTTATAACATTTTCGAGATTCCTTAAAGCTTTTAAGCCAATAATTTCATTTTGTAAATTTCCGCTCACAGTTGATCTGGACAAGGGGAAAGGCTTACAAAATAATAAAACGCCATAGGATATAAATCCGCCCTTTAAAAAAAAGTAGAAAACACACCCACAAAAAAACATAATAAAAATAATAATAATTTTCTTGAGATATTTATTAATTTCCAAATACCGTTAATGTTTAAGATATTACTTACATCCTTTAATCTGATCGACGAACAAAGAAAAATATATACAAATATGAATGATATCCAGCCTCACCTTGACGCTTTCGGATATTGCAATGGTAAAAAATTAATAAAAATATTTCTTATACTACCCCTTTGCTTCTCGGTGTCGTCATGTAAACGAGATTCATAGAACGGCCTTGCGTCCCCAAAACGGGTTTAAAATCCAAATATGTTGAAAGCTCACAATGTCTTTTGGAAGTGCTTACGAAGAAGTTGCAGGGAAAATGTACGGTTCTTTTCTGACTTGCGTTTTTGCATATGCGAGTTTATTTAATGATTTTCGTTGCTCTTGTTTCGCTTCAGGGACAAACTGGATAAATGAAATTGTTGGGATGATGGTGAAAGGTGAAGCCGAATACAGCAAATCCTATAAACTGGTTTCCATGTTGGAGAGGATATCTGATTTTACCAGCCTCTCAGAGTCTCCGTCGGACTCCGTCAGGATTTTAAACACCCATCTTCCTTTCCAGGATCTGCCCCGGAAACACGTGGAGGGCGGGTACAAGATTGTTCATGTTATGAGGAATCCTAAAGATGTGGCAGTGTCTTATTACAGTGATACAATCAAGCGGAAGCGATTCCTACCGAATGGTCAAGTCACGATTCCACCAAAATGGTCAGAGTGGCTTGAACGCTACTGTCGCCCCCCACGTAATTAACAAAACTTTGCTAAAATATGCTACTTTCCTCAATCCAACACTCTTTAAGGAAGCTGGCTCATAAAGATTCGTGTAACCAGCTTTTCTAAAAAAGCAATATTGTTATTAACAATATATCTAATACATGTATACAAGAAATGAGCACAGTTATTTATATATCGTTGGACTTCTTTATGCGATAGAAGGGGTTTTAAATTCCTAATTTTTTTCTAGAAAAACGTTGTGAAAATTTCTTTTTAAAAGCTGGTAAAATAGGAATAATTAAAATTTTGAAATACTGTGTCATATAATTATTAAATATTTATATTTTGATAATTTCAAACGAAAATATAATGCATCGCAATAATCTTTCTAGATACGTATAGCGGGTGGTTCAAATACGAAAAGGGATTCGAATCGGCCAAGGCCAGTGGTTCACTTCGGAGTGCCTTTACCATTCAATATGAACATCTCAAAACGGTAAGAACGTCTACTCAAGTTGAGGTTTACTTCAGAGTGCGTATTATAAGACTCTTTCATATGCGTGTATGTAGGATAGGGATATTCCACCCGAGGGGTCACAAAATGTGGTGAAACTCGAGGCTTGCCGAGGGTTTTACCACATTTTGTGATCCCGAGGGTGGAATATCCCTATCCTACATACACACATAATGAAAGAGTCTTTTTCTCTCATATCAACTACCCGAATAAGCTCAAAAACCATGAAAATATGTTTAAACAGGCTACCATTTTGAAATTTCAACTTTTTCCTGGAGCTTTTTTGATGAAAACGAATTAGACAGCGAGTTTAAGCATACCCTATATTTGCAAACAATGTTTGCGCAGAAAAATTAATCTTCTCTTCCTGGTGTTTATGGTTACAATTTTGTGAAAGGTTTTAATTTTATCACGCCGTCGTTTTCTCTTTCCAGCAGCAGAGTTAACCGTATTCGTGACGTCACGTCATTGTTGAGCCATTGTGACGTCACGTCGCGTGAAATGCTATGTAAGATAGATTTTTCTTACATAGCTTTCTTACATGGGCAAACTCTATCCAACATGGCGAGATATGAGAGAAAAATGCTATCCTACTTAAAGTTTCATTTTTAAGGTATTTTCCAATAACATGATAACAGACACGGCATGTTCCGGAACACCTAATCTTATTCTTTTGCACTTTTACAAGGGTCTCTATGTAATTCTTTCCTTTGTTCTTATTTTGCCTCTAGTTTAATCGATTTTGAGTTCGGATAATGGTTTTGTTGACACTTTTGGTATTCTATGAATTTTTTAAAAGCATAAATATAGAATCTTACATGCGTTTCGATTTCATATGAAATTTATGACACGAGTCCAGGAATTGTTCGATTGAAAAAAAAAGACGAGTTTAATTAATCTCGTATGAAACGAAAACAAGTTTAAGATATCGTTTATCACAATATCGGAATATGAGGCATTTATTCGTTTATTTAACAGAACCCTTTGCCAATTCTAAAGGATCTGGCTGACTACCTGGGTCTGGACCTAGCGGAGGACACCCTGACGGCTATCAACGACAAGTGTTCCTTCGCTAAGATGTCCACTGCCGGGGCTGATGCTAAAGACAATGCTCTACGAGAAATGTCCATCGATGGTTCAAACTTCATATTTCGAAAAGGTAGACTTTTCAAAATAATCATTTACAGTGTTACAGCTAGTGTTACCTTACATTTGGCAATAGACTAGTTTCACAATCGCCTCGGTAGCTAAAAATAGTCCCTGTATCAAAGTCAAAACGGGGCGGAGGTTGTAAGACTGACTTCCGGTTATCAAACAAGAAAAATATTCATGTAGCGTTTGTTTAAACTTTCCTTGATACTCAAGAATGTATGCTCACTTACGCTCTGTGCTACCCTGGAATATATCGCAGGAAAATTGAAGGCTCAGTGTGCAATACCATTTTTATTAGAAAAGAAGGCTAGTTTGGTTATTCAATGTAAATCAAAATAATCTCGCGGTCATGTAACGGTAAAAATTGACATACCACGAAGTCGAGTATGTCGGCCCTTTGTAATCTTCGCTGGAAATGTCCAGAAGGACAATTGAAACTGCCATCTTCCAGTCTTCAGTTTTGTTATGAAATATTCCAGGAGTGAAGAGAGCGTTGGTGAGCGTACCACTGGCCCCAGGATCATGAAACGCTCTTAAGTTTTAATTGGTCCTAAGCTTTGACTTTGCCAATCACAAATAACGTTACAAAACGTAAAGTCAAACGTGATTGGCTAAGCTCAAACTAAAGTCTAAGGTTGTTTATGATCCGGAGACATGGTTATCAAGCATAGTTTTTACACGTACAGCTTTATCTATCAAACAAATTTCGATATAAATAAAACATTTAACTTTTTATCATTTCCTTAAAACACGTTGATGTTAATTTTAAGCTGACCAATCACTTTGTGGTCCTTATTTTAGGAATCATCGGAGATTGGAAAAACTGGTTTACGGTTGCACAGAATGAAACGTTTGATAAAATCATCGAAGAAGAGATGAAGGATTCGTCATTGACAGTTGTTTATGAGTGATATAAGATTCATTCTGATGGTCACAGCAAGTGTACGAGTATTTACTTAACTAACTAGTATTCGGAAATATTCTTGTGGATAAGAAAAATGCATACAACTGAATATGCTCTATCTACACAAATAAAAAAATATATATTGGTTCTTAGTACTGGTATGTATATTTTAAGTTATTATCCATGTCCTTTCCACTTTCAGGTAACCGAACCGACGTTTCGTTTTAAATGGTTAATGTGTATTTGTTAATAAACTAATAATAAATCAGAGAAAACAACCGTTTAATGCCCAATATACGTAACTTTCGGCAAAACTTTTAGCGAAAATTAAGGCTTATAACTTATCATATTTATAAATTTCGTTAAGATCAGCTGATATCAGTAATATTCAAGATGGATTCTTGCGTGGGTATCTTTACAGCAACAGTTTAAACTCGGTATTTGTAAACATGCATGCATTTTGCACTGTCTTCTAACTTCAGCTTGTTGTTTTAGTGGTCCACACCTAAATTATTTTGAATTCTTTGGAATTTTCTGTCAAGAGTTACCTGTTAATTACCGCTCAGGTTTAATTCGTTTTAACCTTTTTTTGCATGGTTATCAATTGGTTTTTTTTAAATAAGGTTTTTCAGAATCTTAATCAAAACCTTAAAGATGCGTATATTGGGCCTTTAAAAGAACTACAATTCGAACTCAAATCGATTTAACTATGAGGAAAAACTATCAGAGAATACCGAAGCGTCAACAGAACCATATTCCAAACTCAAAATCAATTAAAGTAAGGGCAAAATATGAACAAAGAAAATATTTAAATATAGAATCATCATGAAACCTTTGCTAATTTCTCAGAGAAAAAGCAATCGTGGTTGATGAGTTATTGGTACAATAGCTGTAAATAATGTGTACGATTTAGCGTTCCATTGTATTGTTTTATGCTATATGTATGCACGATCCATATTTCAATATTGTGAATTACATGGCAAGATGTTAAAGGCCCAATATACGTAACTTTCGGCAAAACTTGAAGCGAAAATCAAGCCTAATAACTTATTTGATTTATAGATTTAGGTAAGATTAACTGGTATCAGCAATATTCAAGATGAATTCTTTCGCGGTTACCGGTACAGCAGCAGTTGAAACACGCTATTTGTAAACACGCGTCCACTTCGAACCGTCTTCTAACTTCGGTTTGTTGTTGAGGTGGGCCCCACCTGAATTATTTTTAATTCTCTGGATTTTTTTTGTCAAGAGTTTCATGATAGTTACCGCTCAGGTTAGCTTCGTTTTAGGCTTATTTTTGCATGGTTATCAAATGGATTTTTTTTCAGAATTTTTCAGAATCACGAAAATTTCCTTGAAGTTACGTATATTGGGCCTTTAAGTAAAGGAAGTTTTAGTAGGAAGTGTACGATAATCTGAACGCAATTAATCAATGACTAAATGAATAAGAGTCTGCGTAACTGATTACAACTGAATAGGTAAGCAAGGGCACCTATATGACGATACAGGTAATTTCAAACTCTAGCGACATTCCAGTAAAAACACTAAAACAAGAAAGTGCAGTTTATAATCACAAACATTAATATTGTAGATTCTTTTCAGTTTTTTGATAGTTCAGAATTTCATTTGATGCAAAGCAACACATATGCATCACATCATATTTAATTGAGTTATTTGCATTTGATAATAAGGTTTAATCTATTGTTTTGGCCTGGCGTCAAGAGGTGAAGAAAGAATGTATAATAAGTACGACACTGTTTGAGATTTTCGTATTATTCTTCTATAAATCTACACACAAATCTGTGTATAATTGACATTATATATAAATCATGTTTTTCGGGCGATACTTGTGTATTCAATGTGTAGTATATTTAACAATGCCAAAATGATATACAGGGCATGCTATACATTTTATGGGGCATGTCGTGAAATATGGAATCATACAAGAAAGTGTTTTTATTTCTCATAGTAAAACCCATCGTCGAAAACCCACGGTACACTTCTTTGACGTTTGCAAACGTCAGAGAAGTGTACCGTGGATTTCCGACGAGGAAACGTTAGAGAAGTGTACCGTGGGTTTCCGACGATGAAACGTCAGAGAAGTGTACCGTGGATTTCCCACGATGAAACGTCAGAGAAGTGTACCGTGGATTTCCGACGATGAAACGTCAGAGAAGTGTACCGTGGATTTCCGACGATGAAACGTCAGAGAAGTGTACCGTGGATTTCCGACGATGAAACGTCAGAGAAGTGTACCGTGGGTTTCCCACGATGAAACGTCAGAGAAGTGTACCGTGGATTTCCGACGATGAAACGTCAGAGAAGTGTACCGTGGGTTTCCCACGATGAAACGTCAGAGAAGTGTACCGTGGGTTTCCGACGATGAAACGTCAGAGAAGTGTACCGTGGGTTTCCCACGATGAAACGTCAGAGAAGTGTACCGTGGGTTTCCGACGATGAAACGTCAGAGAAGTGTACCGTGGGTTTCCGACGATGAAACGTCAGAGAAGTGTACCGTGGGTTTCCGACGATGATACGTCAGAGAAGTGTACCGTGGGTTTCCGACGATAAAACGTCAGAGAAGTGTACCGTGGATTTCCGACGATGAAACGTCAGAGAAGTGTACCGTGGGTTTCCCACGATGAAACGTCAGAGAAGTGTACCGTGGGTTTCCCACGATGAAACGTCAGAGAAGTGTACCGTGGGTTTCCGACGATGAGTAAAACCAATTGTTGGTATTGTCATTCGAGCATAGTAAACTTGTAAAGAGACGACGAGACGTTTGGAAGGGAAAAAGTGATCTCGAGTGTGTTATTATGCTGCAACCAAAGGACGTTCATCGATAGCAGTGTGTACGAGCCTGGCCAACGGGAAAGACACGATTCGCTTCATTTACAAAGACATACATTTCTTCAAATGTATATTAATTTAATCAATATTAAAACAACAAGCCATGGGTTTATTAAAACATTATGAGAATACATTGTTAAATAGGTTTATTTTCTTTGGTTAAAAAAAGGAATTATGTACAGAAAAAACTTACATGTGACGACAAAAAAGGCGGACAATTTTATATATATAGTTAAATATTGATATTGAACTTTTAATGTTAAAATATTAGTCTGTGTCTCGTAATTCTAAAATAAATGGACGTCAGAAAGGTATCGAGTGGGTATGTGTGGATAATTTTATTATATGTACTGTTTTTTGTATTTTATATGCATTCTGGTGTGTGACACATTAAAGGCCCAATATACGTAACTTTCGGCAAAACTTGAAGCGAAAATCAAGCCTAATAACTCGTTACAGTTATAGATTTTGTTAAGATAAGCTGATATCAGCAATATTCAATATGAATTCTTACGCTGTTACCGGTACATTAGCAGTTGAAACTCGGTATTTGTAAACACGCGTCTATTTTGAACTGTCTACTAACTTCGGCTTGTTGATGAAGTGAGCCCCACCTGAATTATTTTCAGTTCTTTACATTCTGTCAATAGTTTCTTGTTAGTTACCGTTCATGTTCACTTCGTTTAAGGCTTATTTTTGCATTGTTATCAACTGGATTTTTTTTCAGAATTTTTCAGAATCACGAAAAAATTCCAAAAGTTACGTATATTGGGCTTTTAATAAACATATTTGAATTTAAATTGTTATGTAGTGAAGAAACATCGAAAAAAAGGTGTTTTTTATCAACTTTGATTATCCTGGCTCCCCCCTACATGCAACTGTACAGTTGTTTTCGTCACTATTCGAACCTGAACAATAAATTCTAAATCCATTTGGTAACTCTTTTTGGTATTGTTTTAACAAATTATTTGGAGGACACCATCAGACAGCGTAAATATATTGTTTTTTTACAGATATAATCCTTGAAAAAGACAGAACGAAGATTATCGTTATTTCACATCGAGAGAAATGAGGTACGCGTTGATATGATTGATATTATTCAGAAAAGGACATACAATGCATTTCAAATTTATTTACATGTTTCTTTTTTAACATTAAATTACACAAAGTCTGCAAATAACGACCCAGCCGTTGTTATAAACTGCATAGAAAACAATATATTTTTTTATAAATAATAGAGTTACTTCCCTTACACCACTATCCTTGGTTTGGGTTATTTTTATTTTACAGCCAGGGTCATTTAAAGACGTGCTAGGTTTAGGGGGTGGAGGAAAGCCGGAGTACCCAGAGAAATGACCACCGACCTACGGTCAGTACCTGGCAACTGCCACACATGGGTTTCGACCTCGCAACTCAGAGGTGTAGGGCTAGTGGTAGAATGTCGGGACATATTAACCACTCGTCCACCGGGGCCACTATCCGGTCATGCATGCCGTCGCGGAATGAATGAGCTGAAACTCTTTACCATTTGAAAAGGAGAAGTTATCAAAATCTTAGAAAAGAATTTGAACATAAATTTGGAATTGATTGAAATGAATATCGGACGATCAAAAGAATAAAAAAAAAATCAAATATCAAATCTAAAAAGAAATCTTTGAAACAACTGCTTTGCAAACGGCCGTCGAGGTTGTCATGAATATAAAAATCAAACTTTGAAGAACAAGTTAATAACTTGCTTTGTGATTATTAAAAGCTCTATCAAAAATGCATCAGATTTGATAAAATAATAGACATAAATAATTGATCTTAAATATGAAATAATCATTTCAGTATTAGGACATAATATTAATTATCGTCGTTTCTATTCCAATAGTGTCCTCTGTGCCTGTCCTCTTTATACACTGACTTATACACTAGTCTTTCAATTTTTTTTTAATTTTTTTTTTTTTGCTATATATTCTTTGTATTTCTAACTTTTTTCAATGAATTTTCCCTGACTTGATTATAGACCATTTGTAATGAAATTTGGTGTACTTATAGAGAATTGTTTCCTGTTTCCTCTCATAATATATTCGCTGTTTTCCGTTATGTATAACTAGAGAAATCATAATTTTTTTACAACATTCAATTTTCGGGACGCCATTTTGACGTCATTTTGGTAACGTTATAAAGAGAAATGGCGTCACATGGAAATTAATTGTGTGGATAATTCTGTATAGCTCCATAAATACACAGCGGAAAATTAAATAAATATTATGAGAAGAAACCTTGAATATTTTTGTACCAAATGACAAAAAAATGTCAAAAACCATCCATAAATGAAGTCAGGCAAATTCATTTTTTAAAAAGTTGAAAATACAAAGAATATATAGGAAAATAAAGAAAAATGAAAAACTTTTGGCACGTAACTGTATAGCATATACACAACATCATAATCTGTTTGTAAACGAGTTAGTACACCCTATATGTAAAAAATTCATCCTTAGATAGTCTCCTTTCTGATGGATTGACGAAAACACCCGAATTGCAAATTCTGTCCAAAGATATATAAGTAAATGCATCCGGTTTGGCTGAATCTTTTTCATTTTATGTCTTGTTCTTTTTTCTCTGACTTTACATGTTTTACGTGTTTCGTCTTTGTGTCTCCCTCTCTCGTTTCTTCTCTCCATTTTTCTATTCCATAAGAAAGTATCATCATAATGTATTGCGTAAATTGTAACATGTAAATATGAATTTGAAGAAATGGACGTTGATAAGTTGGTAAAACGTATGTCTAATTCTTTTGTAAATATTTATTTGCAATAATATATGTTTAAACAGAAAACTACACAAACAATGTCTGGTGAGATAAAAGAAAATATAGTACACTGGAGACGTATAGCCACCGTACACATGGAAATGTGAAGAAAAAATGGAAAACGTACAACGTCGCGCTACGAGTATAAAGCTATCTACCGGCACAGTTGCTTGAGTTTCTGTCAGTAAATAATAAATGTATATGTGTGAAATGAGCCTCCCATTACAGTAATGGGCCGCGGCTCCATATATATATAAATATTTTTTATATACTTACAGAAACTCAAGCAACTGTGCTACCGGGGATGAAGGACATAAAAAAATCCGGAAAGTTTAAGGAAAATAGTCATAGTCATATAGGAGAGTAGTCCGAAGGGTTCCGACTCTCTAATGCCGCAAAACCGTCCCAATATTTAGTAGACCCATCGGACTAATAGGAGGGTTACGTGATCAAAGCGAAAAGAATTTTTGACATAGAAGCGGGTAGTTTTGTTATGTCGCTAAGTGACGAAACTATACGAAACAGTTCATGAGGAAACTGAAAAAAAAAACAGAAAATATTTGCACGGCCGGGGCAGTCAACCTCATCCCCGGGGAGAAACTACTTCACATTTCGTATTAGTCAAAACCCGGGACAATCTTCCGGGAGACATTGTGTTCACTTCAAGTCCCTGCTTCATATATAACCTTTGGCCGAATAAGGAACCTTTTAACTATTGTGCAAATGTACAAACGTCAATTGTAAACATGTGCATTGATTAGGTTGATTTTCAAGCTAGCGTGGGTGGTAGGGAATTTTTCTTTAGCTCAGCGATAGAGAATTTGGATGGAGAGCAAAGGGTCGCGGGTTTGAGCCCCGGCCACGGCACTATCTATTTCACTTTTCCACATCCTATTTTATTTATACCCTCCATATTTTAAGGAAGGGTAAGCCGTGGCGGGGAGTCAAAGAACCTGGGTTGGAGATTCAGAAAAAGGGGGAATAGTGTAAAAGATATGCATTGATAAGGTTGTATATTTTACAGCGCGAGGTGTATGGAATTGCCTTTTACCTCAGCGGTAGAGCATCGGGCTGGAGAACCAAGGATCGCAGGTTCGAGTCCCAACGACCGCACTATCTTTATCACTTTTCCTCGTCTGTTACACAATCATAATCTGTAATTATACTTTAAACTTATTGGCGAGAAACTCCGGAGTCTTCTTCGAAAGAGCTTTAACTATCTATATATGTTCATTTCAAAAACGAGATAAGAAATACTGACTGTGCCCGTCGTCCCCTGACCTCGGACGTTTATATTAAGACTCTACCTCATGTTTTGGTACCACCTCGCCTTTAAAAATGGAGTGCATTGCTGCATTCAAACATACAAATGACAACAAATTGGCGGATTCGATATATATATACAGGTTGACGAAGACTATGAGCAAATATTATGGTCGCCATCTTAGTCTCATTGGGAAATAATTAACATCCTTTTATGATATGAGTATGAAAGTGAGTATTCCTGCTTGTTGGGATAGAGAATTATGCCTCAGTCCTCACTTTGATGTCATGACATTTACTTGGATCTGACTTAGATTTACATAGCGTGTGTCGACGGAGGAGGAGAAGACGCTTACTCTTCCATTACACCTGGTCTTATTTTCTATTACTTTTACATGTGTACTGAGTAATTGATTTGATAAATATTAGACAAAAATAAAACAAATGAAATTCACTATATGTTGGAGCATCAGTTTTACCGTTACACAGCCGCGCAGTTTTCTTATGCATATCAAAGGGTCAAACTAGTCTCTTTTTAGTAATCCACAAAGTACATAATCAATATCGTAATGAAAATCAGAAATATTCCAGGGATAAAGCACAGACAAGACAATGTATTTTCAGGACCCAGTGTACATGTGCGCTAAGGGATAATATTTCCTCTGGTCTTTGGTTGACTTACTTGGTATGGACTCTGTGGGTCCATCCAGCGTCTCAACTTTTCCATTCAAACAACTTCTTCAAAAAATACTAAAAGGCCAGTTGTACTGATATTGGCTATGTATATGCCCGTCTCATTAACGTCGGTAACATGCAAAATCCTTGAACATATTATCTGCAGACATCTCCTTAAACATCTCGAGGACAACAACGTACTCACAAACCTGAACCGTGGACTTAGGTCAGGGTACTCCTGCGAAACCCAGCTAGTGACAACACTGAACGACCTATTAAAAGAAAATGACAAAGGACTTCAAGTCGATATCGCCATCCTGGACTTCTCCAAAGCTTTTGACACAGTACCACATCAAAAATTACTCCACAAACTACATCAGTACGGTATCCAAGGAAACATCCATACTTGGCTAACAAACTTCCTGACAACAAGAACAATGATGACGATTGTAGAAGGCGAACACTCCGAAGAAACATCAGTAGACTCCGGAGTACCACAAGGAACAGTTTTAGGGCCTATACTATTCTTGTGTCACATCAATGATCTACCGGATTGTGTCAGCTCAACGGTTAGACTTTTCGCCGACGACTGCCTTCTTTACAGAACAATAAAAAGGAGGGAGGATCAAGAAAAACTCCAACAAGATCTGAACAACTTGGAGGAATGGGCTAACAAATGGGGCATGCAATTTAACGCAAAAAAATAAAATGCTATATACTGCCAGTCAACCAAAGGCAATCAAAAATCTACCAGCTGAGTAACACCATCTTACAAGAAGTACAAGACTACCCTTACTTAGGCCTCCAAATCTCCAAAGACCTGAAATGAAATATCCACATAAACAACATCAGTAAGAAAGTCTCATCTATACTAGGGTTCCTAAGAAGAAACTTAAGAAATGCACCGGAACACTGCAGAAAAATGGCTTATATTTCACTGGTGAGATCAATCATGGATTACGGGGCAACAATCTGGAACCTGTACCAGAAAGGAGACATTGACAAACTGGAGAGGATACAAAGCAAATCGGTGAGATTCATCAAGAAAAACTATAAGATAGAGAAGTTGGATCACTCTCCAGAATGCGTAAAGAACTAAAACTGGAAACACTAGAAGACAGAAGACTCGGTCACCGTCTGATCCTCATGTACAAGGTTGTTGAGGGGTTAGTACCGGCATTACCGACAAACCAAATCATATCATTCACAATACCACGAAGACAAATTAGGGCAAAACAATATATAAGGACTTTAACGCCACAAATATTGTGAACAAACGTGTATGTAATAACACCAGTGGACTAGTTATACCAGCAGCGAACACCCCAATATAAGCATTTGATCATTATGTATGGACACATTAGTGCACTGGAACAATCTACCAGACAGTGAAGTGCATGCTAGATGTGGAGAAGCATTTAAGACCGCGCTACAGAACCAACGCCAATAACATCCAGGCGTCTCTCTCTACCGTCGTGTACAAACCTAACAGGGATCTACGACGTAAAGATACAGATACAGATGAAATGCTACCAAGTTTGTTCAAATAAATGACTTTGACCCACTTAATGATTACAAGGGTTAAAAGTCATGCAATATTCAAGTAACTAAACGACCACGGCATTGACATCGAGTGTGTGGTATGCTCTGGATAAAGGGTTGATGTTTTTGTCCAAATGAATGGCCCTAACGTATTTCAAGGTCAAAGGGGTCAAACGCACAAAAATCTTCAACCAACTTCTTCTCAAAAACCAAAAGGCCCAGAGTATTAATTTGGAGTCTGTAACCTGCTTGGATGAAAAGCTCCAAAGTTTGTTCAACTGAATGATCTTTACTCACTTTCACAGTCACAGAGGTCAAATGAGTAAAATTTTCAAACAACTTCTTCTTCTTTCCAATAACAAATAGGCCCTGGGTTATTTGATTGTGTAGTAGCTTATGCTTGTAGTTGTTTATCATGTCTGCAAAAGTTGACCAACGTGAAGAAGTTTTAAGCTGCAGAGAAGGCAAGGAAATCAGGGCTATTGGGCCTCTTGTATAAGTTTTGTTTGAAAGTGATAACTGTGAAACTTTTATATTTTTCAATAATTATTAAAATTAGAACGTCATTCAAATTGAGTTTGTGTATCTTCAATATTTCTACATTTTATTTATTATTGTTAATGAAAATGCCTTTTCTCCAGAAAATATTTAGGGGTCGGAAAATTTGCTATAACTAGTTGTTAGACAAAGTCTTTTGGGGGGTAATTTTACCTGTTGGGGTGGGGGGTGAAAGGGATTAGGATCAAATGGTCACATACATTGGATTTCTATCAAAAATTAATCTTACTTAACATCCCCCCCCCCCTCCAAATGTAATGTAAAAATATATATAAAAGAAACTGGAAAATGTAAAGGTATCGTTTTGAATTTGTAAAGTAAAATTATGTAACTGTATACTCTATGGAAATATTCTTAGCTAGAACAAATCAACTCAAATAGGCTTGAAGGATAGCAGAACTCCCAAAATATCTACAAAGTTCCCAGCCTATTCATGCAACATTGACCAAGATGTGCTGTAGAAATCTGAACACACTTTATCTAGTACTTGAGGTCAAGGTGAAAGGTCAACCGTCAGGTTAACTTAAGGTTTCATGTCACATTGCCTGGTACAAGCTACTTAAGGTCAAAGGTCAACCGTCAGGGTAACTTAAGGTTACATGTCACATCGCCTGGTACAAGCTACTTAAGGTCAAAGGTCAACCGTCAGGTTAACTTAAGGTTACATGTCACATCGCCTGGTACCAGCTTCCTATATAGTATATAATACAAATAATTCTGATGCCTATTCATGACATTACATCAGTTGAGTTATGGTTGTGTGAAACTACTATTTGAGTACTTAAGGTCAAGGTCAAAGGTCGGGTCAACTTAAGGTTACATGTCACATCGCCTGATACAAGGTACCTATATTGTATACAAACTTTGATGTATATTCATGAAGAGGGCAGCTGAGATTTGCTCTGGAAACCATTATTGGAGTACTCGAGGTTAAGGTCAAAGGTCAAATTGAGGTCACAGTGACTTGATTTAAGTATACAACACACTAAGCAATGAGTGTACACTAATTATAAATTGTGTACTCAAGGTCAAAGTCTCAGGTCAAATTAAAGTCACTGTGACCTTGTTTTTGACATTGTGGGGATGGGTACACAAATTGTTTTAATCTCACAAGGTTTAATCCAATTTTTTTCAACCTCGAACTTATATGATAATAGAACCTTTTAAATAAGAAATTATTCTGAATCTGGAGCTATTTTTTTCTATAACTAATTACCAAAGACAAAATCTACCAGAAAGTGAACTAGGAAAGAATAACATGTCATTCAGGGAGATATGAGCATCTTCTCCTCAAAATAAATTATAAATTTTAGAAATTCAAAAATAGCTCCAGATAATTATATGTGTACCAGGAAATGGATTTCGTCTCAACCTTGCAAAATCATAAGAAAATAACAAATCATTCTTTTAATAAAACATTTTATTAATTTGTTCTCACAAAGTCAATCAATTTATCAAATCTATAACTTAAACTATAATAATAAAAAGAAGCTTATTTTGTAGACAAATCAATAAGTGATGATGAAGACTGTACTCAGAAACAGCTATATCCATGTAACATGTGACCACGCCCACTTACTGTGTGATGAGTGGCCACACCTCTTATGTTTCATTTGGCCACACCCACAAAACAAGTGACATGTGACCCCGCCCACTTATTGTGTGACAAGTGGCCACACACCCCCTAACTATGTGTCATTTGGCCGCACCCACAAAACATAAGACATGTGACCACACCCACTTACCATGTGATGTGTGGCCAAACCCCTTACGTTTCATTTGGTAACACCCACACATCATGAGATGAGTTGCCACACCCACCCAAAATTGAAGAAATGTGGCCACATACGCATCATGTGACATGTGGCTACACCCTTTGTATTGTGACGTTTTGTACTAAAATTTACTTAAGTTGATGAATGAATAGAATAAAATTTGAATATTCTAACACAATAGCTTTGAAATATTTCATCTTTTTCATTTTGGTATTTGCATGAAATTTATTTCTGAAAGATCAATTGTTTAAATATATCATATTGGAAAAGGGGTGACAACAAAGTACAATTTAGGTTGTCATGACACCTGAGCACTGCCTTTGGTTGTCATGACAACTGAGCATTGCATTAAGTTGTCATTACAACCAAATACTAATCTCTAAAGTTTTGATAAAAAAAGATGAAAGGAAGAAAAAAAAATAATTATGTGGCATTAGATAATTATAAAACTGAAAATAAACCTTTAGCAATTTCTTTTAAACAGATAAGTTTTCAAATGTACTTCATAAAACAGAATACATTTAATCCAGTATTCAAATTCTGAACCTGCAATTACTTCTTTGTACAAGAAAATCGCATTGGTCATACATATTTCATTATTTCTCATTGTGTTCCAATGGCTTTCTGAAGACAGAAGGACTTGTAGATTAGGTAGAAATTAACATACATATAAACTAACGTTTTTATCTGGCACAACAAGTATGCTTTGTATCAACGATAAAAACTTGTCAGGTATATAAAAAAAAGGAAATAAACAACAGGTATACATGCTGCAATACCTACAGTAACAAATGCTGCTTCAGCATAAACAACAGAAAACCGTAAGGTGTGACGAGGACTATTTGTAGAATCTTGTCGTTTCAAACAGCAGCTAGAGTTTATGACGAAACTAAAGCCTCAGTTTCGTATTAACTGTTCAAAATGTCTATATTAATAATAAAAAAATACCGTATAAATAATAATTGATAATGATCTACCTATAAATTTTGTTTACATTTACAGCGTATATCTCTCTATAAACAGGGGCAGTTATACATGACGAGGCAATGACAAAGATTACATGAACATTATGGGACGAGAGGCTCTACAAGGGAAGAGGCACAATAATTATAATAGCATTAAGCCTCTGTGTCCATCAGCAAAAAAAAAATAAAAAATATGAGATCAAAATACCATGACAACAGAGTCAACGTCGAGAGGGACATAAAAGTAGATGAGGGTACCATGGCAACTTGTGTAATTATAAATGCACCATTCCTTGTATCTCAGTACAGTGGCAGTTGTGTCAAGTCAGCAAACAATTTGGTTAAAAACAGTAGAAAAGCACAACAAAATCCAACAGTAATCCATTTATGCCTGAAGACACATTTGAACTCTTCCAATTCAAAGGTGCGAATAGTTCATTATGAAATTTCAGGGGTGAATGAGTTTTTTTTTAGATATCTTTAAATAAGGTTTTCCTATATTTACACAAAAACTGCTGATTTTTTTTTTTTAATTTTTAAAAGGCATTACGACAGAAAATTAAAAGAGAAAAAAAAAGAAAATTTCAAATCTGTTAGCACTACTTTTTTTTTCAAAAAAAATAATAGCATTGTACTCAAAGGACTAGTTGTTTTGATAGGAAGAAAGACTGACACATATGCAAATTTAACTAGTGAAACCGTAACCATTTTATGGTCGGAAAATTGTAATAACAAAACGTGGTTTACACAACTGACAAAACGACTTGTATTTATAGAAACTTGAGTTTGTAGTTTAGAAGCAATTTTCAATAAAATAATCAAAAATCCTCATAAACAATAAATGTCTAATAAAAAAACTTTGACAGGGCCTATAGCATTGTTGATTTAAGGGGAGATAATTCTAATTTTGCAGCAGCTGACATTTGGATTTCAGAAACACTATATTCGATTTGTTCAAATTGTTCGAGAAGAAATAATATACATTTTAACAAATAAAGAACAAAAAACTGCATTTTTGTTATGATAAATTCAATATTTCTACATGTACCAATATAATAAACTTTAATTGACTCTAAGCATTCACATGATTTATAATATAATTTTTTTGTAAAATAACAAGAAACAAAAAGTCACAGACAGACTACCTACATACAAATACATGGACATAACTTGGAACTAGAGACAAGAGGTTACGGAGCAGGCAACCATTAGTCAAATCGATGTAAAACATCGTTGTCATGGTGACGTAATGGCTGCACACGATCCACAGTGGCACCATGGATAAATTGTTTTCTGATAATTTTTTCAGATGTATATTAATTTGAGAATTAACTAATTTCGTTGAAAAAAAAATAGACATAAAATAACTATAATGTCACATGGGAAATTAAAAATATATTTTCGAAACAAAATTTGCTTTATCTTTCATTTGAAATTTTTTGTTCAATATAAACTCAAGATTAACTTTCATAACACTTAGCATGCCCATTGTACAAGATAGACCATACAACTCTTAAACAAATTTCAAAGTGGACTTTGGAAACAATGTTGAAAAAAATAAATTTAAAAAATATCTTGTTCATGTTTTTAAGGGACGTAAAAATATTAATAAAAGTTTGTTGCAGAAACAGACCATAACAAAAGTAACAAAAACACAAAAAATGGAATAAATATGGAGAATATGGTTTCCGAGTAGGTTTTCCATAACCAGCCATGTTCTACAACTGAGTAGCAACTAGTCAAAAGAAAGCACCATAGTGCCTTAATAATGTGCGTTTCTTGGGAGAAATAGTGTTATTATCGAGAGGGAAGCACCATCGAGTCTATATATAGTGTCTAAGAGAGCAACATGTTTTATACTCCAAAGAAAGCACCATGGTGCCTATATAAGGTGTCCCAGGGTGCACCAGCTCTTCCCAAAGTCGTAACATTTAAAACAATAACAATTAACAAAATATCATCATGTCATTCTAAAAAAAAAAAAATGAGACAAAAAAAAGAAGAAATTCTGGATGATATATTAGTAGATCTTGGACCCAGTATTGGAGAGTTACATTGATGCGATTGGTGAAAACCCTCCACCAATCATGATAGCAGTATGTAATATATAAGTTAAACAAATGATTATGATTGGTTAGGCAGTGGAACGAAAATGAACCAATGAAGAGTGGTCCTGTCTAACTTGCTTTAAACACAGAACATGGTAATTTTTACGCTAACAGACACATACATAGACTATACATACATTGAAGATATTGTGTTAAGTCCCTTCTGTGGACGTCGTCATGGCCATGAAAATACATAGTTATAAGCGACGAGTATATATATATATATATATATTGCTATTTTGACTGGCTGGATGGATCATACGGTGGGCCGTGGTGGCTGGACAAAGCACTATCACAACTAACAAAACCACCTTACATACACAACCTGTCTCCCTGTACATATTAAACCCAACCCTCGGCACCATCCCTAAATATATATCTTCATCCAATCCATCATCCGATACCCATCCCTGGGTACCCGGCAAAATATCTACCCAGTCCCAAGTACCCAGCTATATATCTACCCTACCCCAGTCTACACCCGCCCCCCCCCTAACTAACCCAATCTTCAGTTACCTATTGTGTCTCCACAAAATAGCGGTAACTAACACATAACAGTATCTACCCACCCATCCATTACGCAACAGTCACTCTACTACTTTAACAACACAAATCTATTATAAACCTACAGACCATCTAGCACCATGTCACTATGGCAACACAACTCTGCACTATACTTGCAAGTCAAACATTTGTTTGACCCAGAATAAGTGATGTCAAACACTTGTCAGACCTAGACTCATTAAGGTCAAACGCGCATCTGACCCAGATGAATCTAGTCCGAAAAAAAGTTAGTCTGACCCACAATAACGGTTGTGTTCTTGGCAAGGTGAATTTGGAATGTCCGTAACATTTTATCGTTGGTGCAGCAGAAAGGTGAAAATTGTGTCATGTTGTGTCCGATGGCCGTTGCTCATTCAATACGATGTTCATGAAGGATTCTACCACTACAAGGTGTCATGTTATATCACTATATAAACAAAGAAGTTGTACACCGTTTTCAGGCCCCTTCCATTACGAATCACAAATCCTTTCGTTCTCTTAAATACAAGTTCACCAGTATCTTGTATTGTTTCTCTCGTTCATCTTGCTGCCATTTATGTCTTTAGAGGAAATATTAATGATGATGCAATGGAAGCTATGATGTCGTTGCGGTGGCAGCGGTGGGATGGAGGCCGAGTCCCGGTCTGAACGATGCGGAGCCCCCTGGTAGTGACATTGGCGTGTCTAGGCTGATGTCCGACAGGTGCTCCATTGTATCACTGTAGTCGTCATTGTCACTGCTGTCCCCTTCAGGACCTAACTCTCCGAGCATGCCGGGATCCATACGAGACGATCCATTCATACCGTCGGTTCCAGCCAATTTCTGCTCCCCCTCAAAACTGGCATTCGGTGACTGCTCTCCTGCAGAAAGATAGAGATTTCATTTTAGTATAAAGTTGGTAACTTGAATACTAAATTTGAAAATTCCAGCACTTATAAAATTTAAATACTTCCCTCTAATCTACATGGAGAAATTGTTTTCAATGACTCGGACATCAATGGTGATGCACGAGACTAACACCATCAGATTGTCGCTAAGTGTCAATAATTAAAGAGTTTAATTCTTAAAACAGGAAATAATTGTCATCGGTTTTTCGATTTCTTTTCAGAAACTTAATATCAAAATTGACATCACTTTGTTATTAAACACTATCTATGAAATGACATTATAATGATTAATTGACAATATCTAGGAAAAGACCTGTTTTTTATTAATGAATTTGAAGTCAACTCAATCACCCTTGAAGACACATTCAAACTTTTCCAATTTAAAAGTTGGAATTGTGCATAATGAAATTCCATAAGTGAATGATTCAACATCGTAAAAACTGTAATAATTACCTAACAGTCCCTCAACGTAGGTTGTGCCAGACTCTCCGTACCAAACTCGTCGAATATCCTGACGCCTCGACCGCATCAAAGACTTGTATTCCGAAATCCGTAATTTCTTGCCATCAACTATACATGTGCGTTTTGGACGGGGTCTGTGGAGAAATGAAACAGATATATTACTGGTATAGAAACCAGTATACAGAACAATCATTGTTTCAATTGTGTTTTTTGGAAGTGAAATATTTAACATTAAAAGCATCAAATATTTTCATTACAAAAAACTATCTTTTAAAAAAAAATTAATGAAATAAAATGAAATAATATACATTATACGTGGTATATATTTCACGAAAACAGATTCTAGGACATGTATGTCAAGTATCAATTGTCATCAGGTTTAACTCATTCATCCCTGAAAACACATTTGAACTCTTCAAATTCAAAGGCTGGAAAAGTTCATTATGAAATTTTCAGGGGTGAATGAGTTCAAAAGCATCTAGTTAACAAATCACTTTACATATTATGGTCAGAATTCAAAATTTGATAAAAAAAAAAAAGGTTTTCATTTTCTATAGTAGTTTTGATTTTGTAAATTCATCTGATTAAATAAATTCATTACAAGAACTTTCAAGCTCAGAACACAATCATAGTTGAGAAAGCTCTTAAATAATTTGTTAGGTGTTGTTAGTACCTGTATCGGTAGTCGGGGTGTTTCTCCATGTGAAGTTTACTGAGACGAGACTGTTCTTCGTAAAATGGCTGCTTTTCCGCATTGGTCATGGCCTTCCATTTCGCCCCTAAAACATGGAAAGTTTACGTCAAAACAAAACAACCCGTATTTGTTAATAATATAAGTTTATACAGAGAATTCAATATTTTTTTCTGAGTTGATATTAATTTTATGAAATCAGTTTTCAATATCAAAATCCAATCAAAATTAATCATATTAATGTAAATCCAACCTTGAGTAGTAAAGATTTATTTGACTCATTCACCCCTGAAATTCCATGTTGAACTTTCCCAACCTTTGAATTGGAAGAGCTCACTAATGTCTTTAGGGGTGAATGAGTAAAACTGTTCATTTTCAGTCGTCCAAACTCACCTAGAATTTTACTGATATTAGAGTTGTGCATATCAGGACATGCTTTGAGGATCTTTCTACGTTCCTCACGAGCCCAAACCATGAAGGCGTTCATTGGACGCTTGATGTGAGGTCGAGTGGGGTCATTCTTTTCCTTGTTTGAACGAATGATCTTTGCACCAAACATCTTACCTGGAATGAAAAAAACAAAACAATTAGTTTCATCTCAAAAATACATATTTTTTATTTTTCAAAAGTAAGGAATCTTTTATTTTTTCTTGCTGTTATTTACTATAAAAAAAAATAAAAAAATAAATTAAATTTTATAATAGATTCCGTACAAAATTATTTATTCTTCGATTTTATCATTGTGACTCCTAGTTTGGTAAAATACCAAAGAGAGCACATTTACTTTGTAAGTGTTGGACATAAGCACCGTTGCTAGGGGAATCGTCGGGGGAGTTGTCTGCCCTGCTCTTCATGTTTGGGTTGACCTGAGGGAGTTGTGGGAAGGCGGCCCCTGTGTACAGGGGGAGATGGAGGCCCGGGAACACTGGTCCGCTCACACTGTGCTGTAACTGACGCGCTAACACCTCTTGTACCAGGCTCTCCTAAGGAACAAAATAAGTAACAACCATTTATATATCTTCTTAGGTAACACAAGAGTAGCAAAAGCTACAGCTATGACTAGGTTACACCTAGTAACAACAACAAAGATTGAGCTATTGACAAGTTACATAAATAGGATGTCAGTGAAAGTTTGTACCAGGAAACAATTTCCAAAAACCACTTAGAAAATCACCAACGAACATATATTATAAAGTACATTGTGATGTCTCTTTACTAAATTTTATTTTGAAAATTATTTTTTTGCTTCGAAAAGATCAGGATACAGATTGAATATTATAAATAATTTTAGAGATAAAAAGAAACAATCTTGAGAATTGCACTGTAAAAATGTAGCTAGAGTTATCCCCCTTAGACCAATAAATGTTCACAAACTGTTTCCCCCCCTTCTGCTTCAATCTTTAAAATGATTAGCGTTGCATAGATAGAGTTGCAATACAGCAGTGGTTCTGCCTTTTAACTCCCAATCTGATGCACCCAACCTCCGTAAATGTTTAGGTTTCTACACAGACCTGCTAACACAACAATTATCTCCGAACAATCTCCCAACTGTCATGGTTATTCAACACACCCCTTCACAAGCCACTTCCTGTAACCATGGCGATGCTAGACCAAGATATCTCAGGAAACTTCGAGATGATTTCAAATCAGGCTCTACCACATTTATATAGGGAATCAAGAAAATCAGACATGTACGACGTTTTTATCTGGATCTGAGATTTCCGCGAATCTTAATTTCATGTTAAATGGCCAACATATCATATCAGACGTGTATATGTTCATTATGCGGATGAAAAGATAGTAATTATTTTAATGATAATGCCTACAGGTCTCGCTAGTCTGTGTCAGGCAGACGCTTAACAACATCGTGTCTACAGGTTTCCATAGTCTGGGTTAGAGAGGCTCTTTACCACATCATGTTTAAACCAAAACCAGCATTCATAAAATAGACCCCGATTTTTCCAAAGATACAGAAACTTCTGAATATCGGGTTTCCATTTATCAAAGAGTGTATGCATTGAGAAGGAGATTTATATTTTTGACTGAATGGTTTTTATAGCCACCCTCAGCATTGGATGACCTCACTTATGTATAAAGATTTGCCCCTGTTTATCCTATTTCCTGTGCCGTTGCACGTTGCAGTACTCAATGATGTGGGGAATTTTGAAATTCAAACACTTTGCAGGACCCCCACAATAGAACTGTGTCTGCTGTAAAGCCATATGTTGAATGATCATAATTTATATCCTGAATAATTTTTTTTGCAATATTTTTCTAACTACAATCATATGCATGCCTTTTTCAAATGTTTCTCAAACCATTGCATTGACTAAAAAAATAAAAGTACAATATTTGAAGTGATCTTATGTCATCCTAATAAGTATTGATAATTATATTTGAATATTGCTGTATTTACCTTCTCTAGTTCGGAATGTGATTTTCCATTTAGAAGCGGAGAGTGGGCGGACAAACTGTTGAGGACTGCGGACACGGGGAGATGGTTGGCCATCATGTATGGACTCGTCACGTACTGGGGGAGACCAAAGGGTGACCGCGTCTGCATGAATGACGTCACAGTGTCTGTAGGGGGCGTTGACGTTGCTGTCTGGCGCCGGTGGTTGCTATGGGCTGGTGGTGGCGTCACTATGGGTTCAGGATGGGCCCCATGTCCAACACCATAGCCATTGTCCATTAGCTCTAATTTGAACTCGGGCTTCGGTTTTGTGAGATTCAGAGGGATTTCCTGTCCGTTTGGTACAGGGTGGTGCTCGTTCCAAGCCTGGGCGGGGCTGGCGTTGTGAGGACTGCGTTGCCGTGGCGATGTCTGGGAGTGGGGAGAGGCATGGTAGGGAGAAGCAGCCATTGGCGGAGACACAGACATTCTCTTCATTGTATCCATGGTGACAGGAGATGAACTTTTTGATGATGCATATGATGAATTCGCAGATGATTGAACTGAAAAATACAAAAGGGAAATATGATAATTTTGTTTTGCAAAGGGAATTAAAAGAGTTTCAATTTGTGAAATCACAAAGATATTTTATCGGCAATTTGTATATGTTTCAGTTGTATAACATATTGGAAATGACAGTTTTACATTGTTTAGCTAGTACATCGACCACCGTGCAATTCAACACTGTAATAAATGAATTGTTTTGTTATCAAAACTGTTTTTTCTTCTCTCCTTCACACAATCAGAAGGGAGCAGAAAGGCCAGCCTGACTACAGAGGAGTGAGGAGGAAGTGACAGACCTATCAGCTGATATCTACCGCCAGTGTGTGGTCCACCCACCTCAACGAGGTGCCCACTTCTAACATTATAACTGATCACTGGAGAAATTCAGGGTGATATTCAAACATGGCAGAAAGGTTCCCTCTGTCTCAGGGTGATATTCAAACATGGCAGTAAGGTCCTATCAAATTCAAAAACAAACTTTGGGAGATGGCCGGAGAATTGAAACAGGGATTAACTGAAACTTGAGGAAATGGAGGACATGGCTATTTGGACTCGGAGAATACTTTTACTGTTGCTAAACTTTTTGGAAAATGGAGTATGAGAATGATCACTTAAGTTTTGAGACAAAGGTATTGAATACCAGGAAAATTTGGTTGCAGTTTTGGGGAAACAGAACGACAGGGCTAAGTGTATTTAGCTTCTGTTTGTTGAAGGTGGAGCCAAGTGGTGAAAAAAAGGCATCTACCACCAAGATATCTTAAAGTGTCTCTGGCCACTCAGAAGACCAATAGAAAACAAAAATAAATGTAATTGTTTCCTGTCCATAACGACTTGTGATCAGTTCACACCCAGAACACTGCGTCTAAACAAACACCAACGACAATCTCCGCCGCCATTCTCACAGTGGATGGAGCCCCCGCTTATTTCACTTTTACACTTACTCAAGTTGACCCCTGAACTCTGTCTCGCAGACATCACCACAGTGTCAAGGTTACCACAAACAATTTAGCCTGCCCTGTAGGGCCAGGGTAAACAGGGACTGCCTGATCAGAGCCAGTGTTTACAGAGGCTGACTGGGCTGTCAGTGCCTGGAGGAAGACTGACACTTTATAATATAATGTAAATACACTACAACAAATGGATCCTGTCCCCGAGTCCCTGTGCTCAGGGAGAGCTGACCTTTGACACCCCCTATAAATAGCCTCTTGTCTCCCGGAATCAGCATTGCAGAGCTTGAGATATTGTAACCATTTAATTTTCATTTGAACCCGTCTTACAAGCGCTATGATTTATCGACAAAACGTCTCTTTGGTGAAGAAGAAAATTACTTTTCCTCCGTTGCTATTGTATATTGTTTTTCAACCTTTGTTTTTGGAATCAATCAATTTCTCCATGTTTCATTTTTGTCTGTCGCGTAAATGTAAAAATAATAAATGAAAATACACGAACACCGGGGCAGATCTTCAGAGTTGGGATTTCTTATCTGAGGATTGGAGAAAAAACTAATGGTAGTCGTCTTCTACCGAGGTCCGACACATCGTTTGTTAGTGGATAAAACTGCCATCTAATATTTATCATTGGCAGCAAGATGTGATTGACTCAACCTCGGGAGCAGTATTGGAAACTACATTTTTCAGATGTGTCAGCGCTTCCTTTGTTTGCCATCACTCATTGTGGCTGCACGGGCTGGTATCGCCACCATCCATCTTGTTGTCGTGGCGATAAGGCCACCAGGGTGTGAGGAATTATGATGGACATTATCACACTGCCACTGATCTGTGATTGACATAATTACATTCTCCCACAAAAAAATGACAAGATTTCGTCTCCATTTATCAACAAATTGGATCCTTCAATTTTTTGGGGGGTTACTTTCTCCAAAAGAGCAGCTTTAAGACAGACGGCCGAGATTAACTGGTGTAGCCACAGGAACCATTTTGATGCCATGTCACATGTACTTGCACAGAAGTGCAATCTATGTTTCAGTTCAGTATATTAAATAACGAAATTTTAGAGTTATTGTGACATTTTGAAAAAGCTTTATCTAGAAGCCTTATCACAACAGTAAAGTTAAACCCTCTGAAGTTAACGTACCCGGTAACCGAGAGAAAAAAACATTCCCATTTTTACAATCATATATATATGTTACTTTCCATTCATACTATCATATATCTGTTGCCAAACCAAATATTTTTATTCAGTTTCTAAGCGCCAATGTTCTGAACTATTTATGAAAAAAAACAAAATCTACTATTAACTTGATCCCCCCCTACAAATCTATATTAAACTACTCATACCTTTGAATTGGAAGAGTTTAAATGTGTTTTCAGGGGTAGATAATTTATCAATGAATTACAATTATAATTAAACTGAAATGCTAGTTTAATAAAAGCGAAAGCGAAAAAAAACATGCTTAAACATTGAAGTGTAGTATTGAGGAGAGCTGAGCAGTTGATCTAGATCGATCAGAAGCTTGAATGACATAGCAGAGTACAGCCAAGATGACACCAAGTTATCGCAGTTCTGACAGTTGTGTGCGGACGGTGCCTTCTCTGCGATAATTTAAATCAATTTGGAGCAGCAATTATGACAGTGTGTCACTATCTATTATACTAAGTCGTGTAGCCGTGATTGATCAGGCATTGTCGGCCATCTCTGTTGATCCCCAGTTATATCCCTATCTTACGGCCCTCATCTACTGATCACACCAGCGCTCTGTCACAGGAGACCGCTCTGGCCACCGCGGAACATCTAAAGAACATCGCCACTAGATCAGATATGTAACGGAGAAAGCTGATTTAAATACAACTATGTCTGTCAGAGAGAAACTAGGAATACACCAGATTTTTCTTCAAATATGTGCCCCCACTTTTTTTTATTATTTCAATAAAAAAACTTGAAGGATTTTAATTTTTTTTAAATAAGACTAAAAGAAAAGAAAAAAAGTAAAATATCTCGGATGATTTTCTTTGATATTTAGAATTTTAAAAAAATTTCATAGACAGAAATGTGTTCCATGCATTCAACAAATTGCATTTCCCATGAAACCTGGAGTAATTTGATCCGTCAGTGTTTATGACAATGAAACCTATGTTTTTTTGTGTATATAGAATTACTATCAAACCTCACCAGTACATGAAATCTACATTAAGGTTTGTGAAGTTATGCTTTAGTTTTGGTATTTTTGGGGGGTTTGGATTCCTACGATTCCAGTTCTGATTGTATCGGAGTTTTGTTGGAGTTTTGTTCCGTCTCTCCCCAGTAGCAGGGCAACCATGTTTTATCGTGGCCTGACATGTTTAGTAAACACAGTCTCCGTGGCGATGGGGCTAGAACAAAGCACATCCTGTTATCCCCGTATGGTCCATTTCTTTCAACCAAACTCATTATACTCAACTTCTTTACAAATGCTCTAATTCTCTTTGGTTTCACAGTCTGTATATATAAATCTCCGACCCAGAAGTGTACCTTCTACTTAACACCTCAGCTTCCCTGCTGCTATAAATGTACAGCAGTGCAACCAACCATTCCTAGACCTCAACCATAAATACAGTCATATACCATAAATACAGTCATATACCATAGATGTATCCCTCGAAAATCATTGAAAATTGAAAAAAATAAATGTTCATCTTTGTTTCCAAATGATATATAAGAGAAAACTTTATATATTAAACCCCTTCTTCCCTAAAGTAACTATTGAAATTTACCAAATTGAAGACTAGATAATCTACCCCTAAATTTTCTGAATAAACTATTCCAAACTTTGAATTGGGAGAGTTCAAATCTGCCTTCAGGGGTGATTAAGCTAGGCAAGTCCAGTTTAGATTAAATGAAGGGGTGAAAGAGTAAAATTAAAATCTTCATTGGGAGATGTCCATCACAAGAAAGTAGATCTTTATTTCATTTTGTGGTTTAAACCTTTAAGCGTTCTAGATTCATTTAATTGTAACTGATAAGCCCGCCCCTTGTATTGATCAATAACTTAACTCCTCTAATCTACCTCTCACAGAGGACAAAAGAGGCCAGCGATGTGGTGGTGGCTTATATTGATGGAGACAGCTTCTCCATACTGCAGTCTGCTATGGAGGGGAGGGGGAGGGAGATTGAGTGACACCCAGGGGCTGTCTAATGACCAGATAATGGAGGGATCCAGTGTTTAGCATCATGTCGCTGTCAACACAATCTCTACTGGTCATCACACCACTACAGAAGCTAGTATTATTCTGAGTAGGATCTGTACGAGGGCTGTCTGAGTGGTATAACAGTGGGACATAATGAAACTACAGATACAGGTAGACTGGTTACAGGTAGACTTTGGATACAGGTAAACTACACTTACAGGTAAATCCAGTTACAGGTAATTTAAACTACAGATACATGTATAGAGATAGAGGTAGACTACCGATTCAGGTAAACTACGGAAACAAGTAGACTATGGACACAGGTATACTACGGATACAGGTATATCAGATACAGGTAGACTTTGGATACAGGTAAAAAAACAGTTACAGATAAACTACAGTAACAGGTACATTTAGGCAAATTGTCAATTTGAAATTAATATGGAAATAATAAAGGAGATTATGATATGATAAATATATAAATTTTGAAAATGTCCTTTTCTACAAAAACATGCTATCCCAAAATCACTCAATGTTTATCCCTAAAATAACATTTTGAACCTTACCAAATCAGTATTTGGATGAGTCCAATATAGGTATGTAGGGGTGGAGGAAGTTATAATAATACAGAATATCTTCTTTACTGTTAACTTCAGAGAAAATGATTTAGGAGTTGACACTATATAAAATTGTAACATTTGAATGCCCATGAATTCTAGTACAGTATTTCATTCTTACCTAAGGACTACCTTGTGTGTTGAGATGATTTTACAGATATATCTGCCTGTCAGAATATTTATTTATTAAATAAACAATTAACTAGTTAGCCCCTTGTTGAAACAAACAAAATTATATAGAATAAATATTGTAATAAAAATCAAAGTTACAAATAGTAAGAAATGTCAAGAGGCAGATTTCCAAAATCAACCCGATAGCTCTGTAAATAAGTATTTCCCGTTAAGTTATCATACATCCCCTGAAATGTATAAACGGCATAAAAGCATCCCGGTAATTTCCTGTTAATGCAGTGCTTGTTATTCCTCTGTCTCCAATAACCGTTATATAACTGCGGAAACACAACTGCTATCAGATCTGCTAATTAGCGTCATTTGTATATTACAAAAGTCAGGATGCCACGTTTTTATAGCAGTATATAGCTTGCTAAAGTGACGGCAATACCCAATCTTTACGATTCCTGTGATTTTTGCACGGTATCAGCTTCACCTAGATGGTGGAGCTCCATCCCATTTCATACAGATTTATGAGACGAAACGATAAGAAACATAAGATTTTGAAATACAAAAAGATGCGTTTAGTCTAACAATTATGACCCTGACTGGCACTCCTGCCCAACAGCCAGATGTCTTTTATCAGCTGGGCTTCCTGTGGACGTCTTTTTGTGCTTTTTTCCATTAAAGCATTTTGACAGTCCAGTGGATTGCCGGGACTCGGTTACCAATAAATGAAGCTAAATCACCTCGCTTTATAGTTCACCGGAACACCCAGGGGCAATAACTCCTCCGCCCAAATGGACAGTTGCGGAGACAATTACAGATAAAAGGGGAAATTTTCAAGGTTGTGCTTTTACCTGGATACTGCCTGTCTGCATTTGAAACTTTTGACAATTTGTCTTTCTTTAATTAATATTGTTGATTTTATCATTCACCTAAGCAAATTTTTCAACTTTGAGATGATATGTCTTAAAATGCAGGAATTTGTTAATTTTTATACAATATATATTTGGAAGTTGTAAATTAAAACTATTTGAAATATAAAAACCTATCTTTAATAACAGAGTGGTATTTGAAATATTCTTGCTGGTTAATATCTTAATAATAATAGAAGTTTATTACTGAAAGTTCATGAATAAGTTATATAAGAAGTCTACAGAAACACATTCTTAGTTCATAAAGGTTTTCATAGAAAAAAACCCTAACAGGTGAAGAATTTAACATGAAAGAATTCATGTTTTTGAACGGAAAATAGCCACCTTTGAATAAATGAGAAATGAGTAGAGGGGAAAAAAGTACTTAGAAAACTTAACGATATAAAAACGGCCATTTTTTGCAGCTTTAGTTTTAGACCCTTATCAAGTCTCTTTATGTTTATACTAGTTTTTTCCCCTGTTTTACAGATAAAAAGTCAGTGCTTCATACCCACAGACGGACAGTTGGAAAAATAATGTGTACAGACGTAAAAGTTTTGTTATACATTTTCTAATGTCTACAACTTGTATTTTAGAACCCCCAGTAAGCGTAGACAACAGACAGCATACAGCTGCTTTCCTACCAAAGTCAACATTTCTGTTTTTTTTTTTCAATTTGGATAACATTTTTCCCTTGTACATTTATACATTTAATTTGATTGAAAAATGTGTAACATCCCCCCCCCCCTATTCTGTACATTTTTACATTTAATTCTTCTTTACCATATAAGCCAATAGAAAAGTCATTTGAAAAATGTGTATAACACAGAAAATTGTGTTCAATTCATACATTCTTTTAAATAAAAATATCAGTTGGAAAGTTTTCATTTTTGTTGAGAATAATACTTTTAATTTTTAATACAACACTGATTAATTTGGCATACAGATAAAGTCTTTTGTAATTCAATACAGACGACCATGGTGAGGGAGGCTGTTAAAGATTCCCGAAGCTGACCTCCAGAGGTCGAAGCTGACCTCTGTGACCTGCCTGAATGACAGCTGACAATGGCCTCACTAGGCAAACAAAGAACCAAAGTCTCCATCGATATACATTTGTGTCAAATTAAATATTTCATTAGGGCGAAGAAACTCCCTTGTTTGTCCAATTACATCGGCTTATTGGAAACAGATTTACAGACTTGAATATCTCCACTTTATATTAATAGAAATCTATCATCTGTGTACTATAAATAAAAGTTAACCCATTAGCAGAAGAGAAAATTAAACATTTGTTCTTTATAAAACAGCTTTTTAATCTCCTGACAACCGAAAATGCTCACTGAAATATATTTTTTTTTAAATAATTAATTACCATGCAATCGCTAAAAATATACATACATGTGAACTAGACAATATCAAACATCTAATGCCTTTCCAGATATTCTGCTATCTGAATTTTAAAATAAACTGAAGATTTCAAATACCTAATTACCAGGGTCTGAAAAGTTTTTGCGAATTTGTTTTCGTTATTCAGTTTGATAATGTTTGGCTTTCCAAGCTAAACTGTTAACGTGGCTTGTCAGAAATTCGAAGCCTGTGGTATTATCAAACTGTTGAAAGCAGGCAGATAGAGTCTGTCCATCAAAAACCAGGTCCCGTACTCATCATCAATTGTTGTGAACATGCATTCTCTCGAGGAGAAAATTATCAATTACGGTGCCGCAAATGCAACAATAACGGCCAAATTGTTTAGCGGACATTTTGACAACTGTAGTTATATGCGTGAAAACAAGTGGAACCGCCAGAAATATGAAATTAATACATAAACTTTTCTGGCAGCAAACAAACAGAAAACAAAGAAATAGCACGGGGCCTTCCCAGTGAAATGTTATCAGCCGTGATAAGTGGAAAGGAAACTGTTCTGAGCCATGGTGATGAGAAAATCAAATGTAAGCACTGGTTGCCCCTCGTATTGTAGTGCGGTACAAGTTCATTGGCTGATTGGCACATTAATTCAGATAGAGGTTTATTATTTGTGTTCTGGTCGCTCTTTGAAGCAACCAAGTATGTGGTGCTAGATAAAGTTGTTATCTTAATAGTGAGTATAGCAAATACAAGTTATAAGCCTTTTTTCAGATCCGCCAATGTGGTGGAGACATTCTTCGCGTAGGAGATGCATTTCTCACGCCTGAATAGGCAAGCGGAGGAATTATTCGTAAGTACCAATGTGGTTAAAAACAACAAGTATTGGTGTAGACATTAGAACCGCAGGGCTCCGAACAAATACCCTGATAGTTCGTAAAACAAGTACAACTAAGTAATATATCGGAACCAAGGGGCTCCGACAAAATGCCCTAATGTTCAGTAATATTGTAAAGTAGCTGCTGCTGTACCTAGTACAGCAAATATAGGATGTTTCGGTACTTTCTTATCAAGACGAAAACACTGAAAACCTCAACAAGCGTATAGCCAAACAACACACTGGGTACAAAATTATAATTATGTTACATTGGGTGTCCAAGTACTGAGGTAAATTTAATGGGGAAAAAATTGTGACTCATCACATCCGATATATAGATACTAAATATCTCCAAAAATATGCCGACTTTATCCCAAATAAGCATCTTTCCAAGAAAGGTCCGTGCCCAACATTATACCTGTACATCAAAACCATTGTCACTTTAAGAATAACGGCAAATACAGTGCATGACATGGAAAATAAAATTTCTCAGCATTCTGCATACTGATATTTTTAGAGCTTTCCGTTATTTAATTGATGCATTTTTTTTAAAACAATAATTATGAAACTGTGAAAATCTGATAAGATATTTGTAGTAGAAATATTGAGTTGAGGAGATTAAAAAGTTTTGAAAATATTAAAACATACCAATACATCATTACCAACACTTATACTTGCTCCTTATACTGTTTTAGCTGCTGAGCCTGTACCTGTCTTTGCTATCAAATACCGCCATAAATCTTATCTACAGTTCCACGAAAAATAGTGTCAAACATTTGTTTCAATAGAGCAGTAAAATATTAATTTTTTTTTTCCTAAATATAAATGACATTTTTTCCCTAAATTGATATATAAGACACTGTGTATAATGTTATATAATTTAAAAAGAATTCATAAAAGTTATGAACCACATAAACAACAATACCTTCAAACTCATCACAAGACTATTATCAATACACTACATAATCCACATGTGCTTAGAAATGTACTGATAAACAACCTGTTGTTTTTTATAACAATATAAAAAAAAACATGAAAAAGCAACCAGAATGGGAAGACAGCCGGATAGAAATACACAAAATAGGATATTTCTACAGAGAGGTTGTAAATATATTACCTATCAAAGTCATGATTCCGCTGTCTGCACACTTTACAACCAACTGACTCCCTGGGTATCAAGCCACAGACTGCCACAGCACTGACTGTGTACTGACCTCTAACCTCTGACACATCTGTAGGGGATTGGCTGTCTGGGTTGACCCCCGACCCCTGATCTCCCAGAGAACAATAGGCTATGATCGGTGAAGAGGGGACAGACACTTCAGCAGGAAGGAGAAAGCATGAGAGTGTGTGTATAGCACTGAGTGCCTTGTTTTTTCAAGACAACAATAAGTTTGTGTACACAAACTGGAAAGGCGATTGTCCAGCGAAGTGTGTCCATTGTGTGTTACAGCCCTGGACAATCAGTGTCACCTTAGTATACAGGATCTGTCGCGGTCCATCGACCACGCCACACCAGCCACAATGGCTGCAGTCACATCCCATTCTTACCTGTGTACCCAATCACTTAATACAATTAACTTGTCACAGGTAGATTTACACAGGCTTGTTTGAACTCTCCCAGAAAAGGAAAAGTGATCCAGTTTATTTATACACAAGTTCTGTGAAGAGTTAATTGCAATTATCTGCGATAAAAACTCTGCCTTCCTGGGATCTGTGTGTGTCCAGCACTACAACCTCGTCAAAGTGTGTAATTCATAATATTAATGAAAACTTGCTATGAGACTAACCATGTGTAAATACTACCTAATCCCCAGACTAACACCATTACTATATTTTACCTGTATAAACCATTATTTTAAACCAGCGACAGAAAAAAATACAATTGTTTTTTTTTTTTTAAACATTAGAACCATTCAAGTACTTTTCTTCTAATTTTACCATCAGATAAAATCTTCAGACACAAAAAAAAAAAAGATTTTTGAAAGAAAGGTGTGTTGTTTTTCTGTATTGAAGATTTAAACAATAGTGTATGAATGTTTTGTTGTACCTGCCCACTCCACTTGACCTCCGACCCCCGCCCGCAGATTGTTCAGGCAACAATAGGTGCGCACAAGCGCATGCTTTTGAAGTAAAAGCAATATACAATGACACTTGTACGCGGTTGACCCGTGATAGATCCAACCGGAACCAACAATGGCCGTGTCGACGTCTGCGTAACCATAGAAAAAAAGACGGGGTACAATCACCGAAATTTGTGAGGTTATTGTCAAGATTCACAAATGCCCTGCAACAACCTCAATAAGCTTGGCAACAAAAGAACACTGTCCAATTTCCAGTCATGATGTCATTTTTTTTTTTTAAATGCACCCCATTAACTGTTTAATGGCGGAGATAATTACAGGAGAAACGATGGACAATTTTAACGCAAGCTTAGAAAATTGTGATCTATTTCCTTCTGATCTTTCCGTCATAAATCTGAAAACATTTAGACGGATATAATTTGGCCTAAAAAGAATTCTAAATTTGAATAAAAAAATTAAATAAATAAAACAAGCTCTCAGGATATATATATATATATATATATGAAACACATGACAAACAAGGCGGAAATTTTCTGTGCTATTGTACTTACAAAACACAAACGTATAAGCACATGACTCTGCATGGCCACAAGTGTCTTGCCTTATAATTGTGATGTTTCCGATTTCTAGTACATCAGGAAAACTAGAGGAAGCTCTCAATACATGTGTGGAAATTCCAGACGATTCGTCACGCACTAACAATGCAATGTATTGTTTTTACAACAAACAATTAAAATTAGTCGATTACATACTTTTGTTTGTGACACAGGCTTAGGAATGGGGGTGGAAATCTCTCGAGAATTTGAGCTATTTAATATCAAATAATGTTACCAGGAAGTATATATATATTTCCCTATTTACAAAGCAAATAATAAGCTGTTTATTGTTTAGTGTTATGGGCTATATACAGGCATTAATATATATACATTTTAAGGAATGAAAATAAAAATCACTTTCTCTTAGCTTGACGATTTTTTTTTATTTCATGTGACCAATTATACAAAATCAATGAAAAAATAGAATATATCAAAATAACATAGTTCAAAAACACTATACATTTTTTCACATTTTAAGAAAATTTAGCATTACATTTTTTTTCAGGATTAGAACAATACATGTATTACTCATTCACCCCTGAATACACATTTGAACTCTTCCCATTCACAGGCTGGAAAAGTTCATTATGAAATTTCAGGGGTGAATGAGACAAAAACTATTATAGTGCTGTTTAAGATAACCAGGGTAAGGAAGGTACTCTTTAAATTACTACAGAAAGTACGCACAATATAGAGGGAAAGTATTCGCCATTTCGGCAAGTTATTTTTTTTTCCCTGGGGAAGAAATACAAGGGCAGTCGATTAACTCTTTCAACTCTTTCGTACTTAAGGTCCTTTGTCTTAATTTAACTTCAAACACGGGGTAGTGGTACAATAGCCCTCATTACTGGTGCTATGTACTTGTGACTAAAGTACCGAAACAATAGTTGCGGAAGGCCTGTATATATACTCTACCTCGTCAGACCTCTATTACCATGGCAACCTGAAGTCCCCTCCAAAAGATTTTAATTGCTTTCAATGTTTTCAACAAATAATATATCTTAAAGCCAAAATTCTTAATACAAATTAGCTGATTTTTTTCCCCAGTTTTTTTTTGCAGGCAGACAAAACAGCCAAAAGACATTTTTTTCTCAATAATCCAAATGGATGAACTCATTCACCCCTTAAGACACATTTGAACTCTTCCAATTCAAAGGCTGGAAAAGTTCATTACGAAATTTCAGGGGTGAATGAGTTAAAGGGATATCATTTCAAAATAAAAAGAATTTATAACTCTAGATGATGTCATGTCGGCAAATTAACATAATATGTTTAAAATGCCATACAGTTGTTTACATAGCAACTCTGAAAATTCAGGGGAGAAATTGTTAACATATATTACATTTCGCCTCGCATGTTTCTCTGCTGGTAGGAGCCAAGATAAAAATGAAAGCTTTTCAAGCACTTGTTTTCGTAACATTCCTTTTAAACTGTCCATACAAATAAACATGAATCCTTTTTCACTCTCTCCCCGCCCCAAAAAAATTTCCACCTGGCAATTACAGTCAGATGACTGCCGGAGACTTTAGTGTCCTGTAGACATCATCCAGGTCCCCCAAAGTCCGAGGCCAGTGTTTCCCAAAGTAGCGAAACAGTTGTCAAGGAAACACTTCACCCATACTCCAAACTAACGAATCCTGACTAGTGTGAGATTGTCAGAGGAGGAAGGCAACAGGCAGAGCTCAGAATCTGGGAACTGTTAGGGGATGTTTAAGATTCAGGAAATGCTGAAACAATTTAGGCCTGACAGAGGCTATTGTTTGACTAATAGAGCAGAAACAGGAGAATTACCCTTCTAACAGAAACCATGTGGACACCTCTCAGCAGTATTGGAGGCCCTGTCCTCACTGCTATAGCCCCTCCATTGTGTAGGGACGCCTGATCTCTGTTGTACACAATGTAAGTGTTTTAAGTGAAATAATTAACTTTTCTATAGCCCAGCCTGCTTTCATGTTGTATTGTGGAGTCATTAAGCGGGGTGTTTGGGCTGGAGAAGCTGAGGAATGCCAGACTCCTGACCCTCATTAAACTCCAGTCATGGTTGACTGCTAATGGCGTTTCTCTTGAGAACATATCCATGTCAATTCTCCTTCAGCAAGGGGACTGGTCCGTCCCCTTCTATCTGCTCCCTTCTTACTCAAACAATTCCATCCTTTTCTTATCCTACTATCCCACATGAATTTTAATTATAATCTGAATCCATCATATTTCAACCTGTTTTCATCTCTTTTAAGTCTTCATCGTTTATCATTACCACAAACTTTCTGTCCATCCCCTTTTTCTCCACTTCCTAAATTCTTACCCAAGAATCCCATCCTTTTCTAATTCTACCTTATCAATATCCCCTATGAATTTCAATTAAATTTTTATCCTGTTTTCATCTGTTATTCATCCTATATTGATCCCAGTCCGTGGACCCATAGAATACGTAACTCCTTTCCATCCATGTTTAATTTCTATCTTTTTGATCAGTACCATTCTTCTCCCAGATATGTTTATTTTCTCCCTCCTTATCCTCAATCTCCTCATCACTTATCCTTTATACCAAAGACACTTAACACCCCCTCCCCAATATAACTGACTGATTGTTGAATATATTTTGTTTGTCAAATCTTTATTTATTGTTTCCACTTAAAAGTACCATGAACATAGTTTTTCTATCCTAAAATTATTGAAATTAAATTAATATTCATAAACTCATTCACCCCTGAAGACACATTTGAACTCTTCCAACTCAAAGGTTGGAACAGTTCATTATGAAATTTCAGGGTGTGAATGAGTTACAACAGTTTTCTCGGCAGTGGAGCAGGGATCCTTAATGGTCAACTTATTGTTCCCATCCCAGTTTAGGAAACCTTGGTTACAGATGCTGACAACAGGCCCCAACTCTTTGTTTTACTTTCCAGACTCTCGCTCAGCGGGACAAGTTTCCAAAGCAATGTAATTAAACCTGACCCCGATTTTTTGTTTTTAAGATTTCTGTCCCAGCTGGACACAGCGGAGGGCCTGGAGACTTTGTCAACAAAGGGTAGTATAGGGTTATTATCCTTATCACCCAATTTCTGTTTTATCAGAGCCCCTACGGGACTATGGGGCTACCAACACCCCCTTGGAAAACACATTGAGGTTCCCCACTTCAAAGTCAGTCTGTAAGACCCTCATCACACTTATAATGGCATTTTCTGTGTTTGGACTCTGGTCCCAAATTGTCTGATTATTTTCCCAAAGAGTTGGGTCTTTGTACTGAAGGTAATTATAAGGGTTTATGGGGCAGGGTTGGGGCTGTAGGGGGTCCCAGCTTCTGAGGGGACTGTGGCCATCTAACCCCAGATAAACACCTTGGCTACTACAAAAATCAGTAGCCACTCAAGACACCCCAGGGAATTATAATGATATGTTCATTACAAGTGAACACAACACCTAGATTTTTCTGATGTAGTTACATACTGCAAGACATCAGGATGGGTAATATGACCAGTTTTTTTAAGATCAGGTTTTTTTTTCCAATGAATTTTTAAAAACTTCCTCAAATCCCTCCAACTTCAAGCATAAACCTTTTAATTGTTTTTATCTATGATTATTTTTAAAAGAATGATCTCTATCAAATCTTCTTGTTACAGATTTCACTGTGTATAAAGTTCCCAATAAGATTAACAAAAAACCTCTTGTGCATTCTTAAACGAAACTTATTTTCTACACTAAATCAAAATACATATTTTTAACATGTGAAAAATCACAAACACCATCTTTATGGGATACTGAAATGTGTATAATACACAAAGCCCTACCCCGGGACAGCTCAACAAATCCATTAGTAAAACCACTTTCTAATGTACTAGAATTTTATTGTTCAGAACAAATTGAACTTGTCACGTAAATCCAGGTTTTGTAGATAAAATATTGTCAAACTGAACAATGCTAAAATACGGACATAAAAACGCGCCTGTATGACAATGAACAGTGTAGCAACCGGTCACGTTAGAGAACATTTTTAATACATTTCTCTACTCAACCAAGAAGTTTGTGTTTTCCTACACACAAATCATGCCCAGGCCAACGCTTTGATGTATAAATTCATTAAAAATACCAATCTTCATTTAACCACTGCTACTGAACCCCTAACACGAGACCCAGCGGGGGCTCTTCGCCCAGGAACATTTTAACTATATATATACTCCCATGATCCCTGCCCACTCTGTACTTTCAGTTTTTGCGATTTACTGTAAAACACACCCCTTCTTGATTCTCCGGCTAAACCTACTCCAACCGTTTGGTGATCTCATTCATTTCTGTCTATGGGGGATATTGGTGTCGTTTCTACCCTGTAGACAAATGTGTTTCGTCGCGGTTGTATTGTATGTTGCACCTTGCAGTGAAATGAGAAACAAGACAGCGTATCTTGTGTTGAAGTGAGGAATAGATTATCACATCAGTCAGAAATGAGTTTGGTTTGTTTAGGGATGTATATCCTGGGTCATATGTTCTAAACCAGAATGTCACGTTCTGTGTTAAGATACAGACTATTCTGTGTTGAGGAACAGAATATCACACTAGTTTATCATCATGAATCAAGAAACAAATTATCATCACTTGATTAGAAAAAAACCTTTTTCACCTAATTTAGTCAACAAATTATCATCACTTGATTAGAAAAATCCTTTTTCACCTTATTTAGTATAATAGGAAATAAGCAATTCTTAAAATGCCATGTCATTGGAATTGCCCCCTACTGACCTCAAACTTTTGGATACACTACCAACTATGCCAGATTGTAAAACAATTTGCTCATGTTGACCTACCTGTTGTTTTGGATTCTGGTGTTTCAGCCACTTGATCAGTCTAAAATAGATAAATAGAAACACAAATTAAATATACATTAATTAATAAATTAATTCAAATTAACTTCATTCATACCATTAAAATTCTAGTGTCGTCATAATCACTGAGAGATAAAACAAAACAAAAACACAATTTTTAAAAGAATTTTTAGGTCCTATGAATAAAATTATGCTTACATAGACAAATGCTAAAATAGTTAAATGTTCTTTCAAATAGACAAAAAAAAGAATGGAATGATATTTTAATAAATCTCTTATAATATAACCATTAATAATTTCTCCATACAAATAGACCTATACTAGGGGCTGTATCTTGATCTCACATAAACCATAATTATGATTTGAGTTTATTCCATATTAAAGGTATATCTGCGGAAAATTTGTCTAAGTTGGAGGGGAGGGGGTTGTTTGGTCCAACAGCCATGTTTATGTTTCTATAAAAGCTAAGAATACAAGCTAGAATCTGACCGTATGACACAGACAAACACACCTTAACTGAAAACACTAGATTACATTAACTGTGGGGACTTTATTTGCCTGAAACTTGTCCAGATTTACTAGCCATTAAGGCCACACACTGTCATCTTGTTCCCATTTAAAAAGACAATAAAGCCAGGAGTTTTAGCTGGTGATTGCATTCTCTAACAGTTTGTGCCTGGCTTATTGACTACGGGCTAACCCGCACCAAATTGTCGGCAATAAGGTGGTGATGGTGGATGGTTTGTGAGGTTTTGTGAGACAATTACGTCCAATTCATCTCATTACGGTTACATTTACCCACCCCATTGTTGGGTCGGAGTGATCGCTGGCTCGCAGAATCACATTTGAAATAAAAACGGCGAAATAGGAAATGGATAAAAGAGCACTTTCTTTTTCTAAGTATCTAACTGCTTTTAGTATGCCTTGGATGACAATGGCGGCGAAGGAAAAACCACTTTGCTACAAAAAAAAACGCTCCAATCGCCATTTGTATTTAGAAAGAAATGTCAAGCTTTATCCGTATATATTGTCGACCATGCATTTGGAGGAGGTTTTATTGGAGTAGTGGTACGTAATTTGATGTGAATGTTATAGGGACACTAGTCCGACACAAATTACTGCCTATGATTGTGATAGGCGAGATAGAGGCAGTGTCTCTTCTGTTAAAAGGATACCAGAATTTTAGTACACCTATCATGCTAAATACTGACAGATTTCAAATAACGCTTGCCTCCGAAGTTTCTGTAAATACTACAGACCTCAGACACATACTCAACACATATAGCCCCCCCCCCCCCCTCCCCCTATTTTTTCCCCTTCTTTATCTCTCATCTTTCAAGAACAGTTAGAGTTAAGAGGAAGTCAAGCAAGAAGTACAATAAGTAATTCATGACAGACAAATTAAATTCTATTATTTATTTATCTAAATCAACATGAAATTGTTCTTTTCAACATTCTTCAATTGAGGAATACTTCCGCTTCTTTTCATGAAGTAATTCAATTTTGGCAAATGTAACTGTATCTACTGCCCTGAGTTAACCTCGCTCCCTGTCAAGTTTCTTCATTCCTTTCGATGTTCAGAACATTACGTCATAAAAATCTCGCTATATGCACTTCTGTTGGCTTTGATAGTCAAATCATATTTCACAATGTTTTTGTTTTTCATCCAAAAGAAAAAGAGGAAAAGTGTTTTATGTGATAAAATCTCATTGGACAAGAGTGACTTCTGCACTTGAGTCAGTGATAACAATAAATTCTTCAAGGTTCTGTCTGTACCACAAAGAAAAACGCATTTACCCTCTAAATGAAAACAAAACTGCTAGCAAAAGGCTAGTACAAGAAGGCATTCATCAAGTATGCTTTCTTCTCCGAAAAGCTCGACTGTAGTGCAGTGTACAAAATAGCTTCAACCGTGCGCTTTGATGGAGCAGGATTTCATATATATATTTACTTTCACGGTAAATGGCTGCATTATCCGATTGCAGAAACATTTATCGGTGTATGTCAGAAAGCCTGGAGGGGTGTGAATTTGTCGAAGGTACTCGGCCTGCAACTGAGGTACACAACATTTCCCTTGACTCTCCATAGATCACCGGTCTACATGAAATCTACCCATTACACGGAGCTACAATTCTTTATCTAAACAACTGTCTTGTTAAAAGATAGCCAGATAGCTTTAATTTGCTTTGTTTTTGCCGCCACTGCGTATTTCTGAGTCATCTCCTCGCCGCATCTTATTGTCAGAGGTTTTACATAAAGTTCCCCTCCAAATATAACCTTTCCGATGCCACTATGACCATTTTTTTCACAGGATTTTTTTTTTTTTTTGCTGCTTTGTAAACATCTTATAAGTTGTCAAAAACTTCTCCCCATTCCTACCTTTCTCCATAACAACCATTCACAAATATCATTACCAAGATTTTCAGACAATTTCTCCATCAATTTAACAATTTTACACCTATTTCTGTTCCATAATTGCCGGTAATTAAAACACAGAGATGATTTCACAGACATTTCACAGGGAAGCTATTTCATCTCATCGGCAGGAATTACGGCAAGAATTACCGTTATGAATGAGACAACGGGAGGTTGGCACAGTTCCCGCCAGAAATACATTGACCTTTGACCCAGCAACACCAAAACATTGATGGAACATTGGCCGTCTGCCAGTGCAGCTGTATTTTGTAATTCATTTCAATAAACTGTGGCATGAACTTGAGGCATAATTGAGACAATTTACTCACTGCCATTTGGCTTACATCAAGGTGTAGGTGAAAAATAGTAGAAAGGGTATCGCATTATCATTGTGTGTATCTTAACAAGACCTTGAAGCGCAGTGGTCCCCCCCCCCCCCCCCCCCCCAATGTCTATAAATATCTTTGCTTGTCTAATTATGTTTATTGTGTCTTTGACTGCCATTTTGGGTTGTATAAATGGATGAATTATTTTCTTACCTAAAGGACACAATGACATTTTTTTCTTTTTTTCAACTTTGATCATTTCAATATAACACAAGAGGAGTTTATATTAAATTGGATATGGTACTAGAGGCCGGTTGCCTCCAAGAATTTGTACAGAGAATTGATCAGTAAAAGTTTTTAAAACACCCAACTAAACTATGAATAGTTGAATTTATACATCGATCAGTTCAGATATTTCAGAAATTTAACAAAATCTTTTGAAAAGTATCTGTACCATTTATCAATTCACCCCCGATGACATATTTGAATTATTCCTCTTTGAAACTTGAAGTGGTGAATAAGTTAAGGTTTTGTTTAACAAATTTACAAAGTAGCTGTGGTTAAAGTTCCAATTCTACTTTCACATTACATATAATTTAGATTCAACTTTGAATTTTACTTTCACTTTACAAGTAGTTTAGATTCAACCGCCAATTCTACTTTCACTTTACATGTATTTAACACTCACCTCTTTGTTTTGTTTGCTGATGTCTTCCTTTAGGTCCTGTAGTTGAGCAATCATGTCACTTAGTCTGCGCTCCTTGTCTGTCAGACTACCGTCGCTGAGCAGCATCTGTATACTTTCTTTCACACGCACATCAGAATTGCCCGATTTGTCGGCCATATTGTTATTCTCAAGCTCACTGTCGGACTTTGAGCTCAATCGTCGGAGTACACTGTCCATTGACTTTTTCTGCAGTCCAAAATTGGACTTTGTTGTGATATGGTTATTATTATTGTTGAAATGTGTTGAGAAATTAAGCTCGTTGTCCGAGTCAGACCCTTGCCGCACTCTTTGGAGAATTCGTTGTTTTTTGCTCGGAGGTCTGTCCAAGCCGCAGCTGTCCGAGTCCTGAGATTCGCTGTCCGATTTTGTGACAATGTGTAAAAGGGAGGGGTCTATTTCTCCGTCACTGTCCTGGTTACTGTCACACTCACTGATTGGTCGCTCACTTACGACGTCGTCTTTTGGCAGCTTTGTTGGGGTATTCTTTCGTTTTGAAGACATGCTCCTGCAAAATATGACAACACTTGTTGAGTAAAAAAGCAATGAAACTTCTCTTTTTTTTAAAACAAGTAATAAAAATAGAGCAAAGAAGTTTTAACGTTGATTTATCACTGTACCAGGTACTTTCTTTTTCAGAAAAAAAAAAGAAAAAAGAGAAATGAGGGCTCAGAAGTCGAAATCTGATAAAATATTGCTTTAAAAAAATCGAAGAATTTTCACAACTGGTTATCAGAATTTACCCAGACAGGCAAACTCATCATGGGCCGTTGGAAACACTGAAACGGAATTGAGAAATACAAGACTGATGTGTATAGCCAGTCATATAAGCAAAACTTTTATCTGGAAAATAAAGAAACAATACTTTTGTGAAATATTATGTAACCCAAGTCACTTGTGTAAAAATTGCATAAGCTGTATGTGTATTAATGGAGATTGCTGAGGAGTGAGTACGGGGAACTCGGGGCAAACTCCGTCACCATCACAGAGCTGGTATTGTTGTATATAGGGCGCCTGCAATGTCTGATAGCTGACCCAAGAAAGTGAAAAGTATACACATTTTTTGTTGCTTTTCAACATCTGACTGATGTGCAGGAGCATCGGGAAACAAACATGTTTTCAGGAAGTCAAGGGGTACCTTCGGCATTAATCTCAGCACCAAGAAGACAAACTGGAGGTCTATTTTAACACGTATACATGAACAGCATCACCAGTTGAACTATGCTATTTTGAGAGAAACCATGATTTTTTTTTTTATTTTTTTTTTTGGAAAAGAATTACCATTATACAAGATATTCATGTTCAAATACAGTTTTAACTGTCGTGTGACAAAAACGAATGTTTGGAAGGTAAACAAAGTTTTAATATTATCGGCTTTCACAATAGTATCCTTTCTGAATTCCTCTAAAACCATACTGCTAAACGAGAACCCAAATTATCATGTAAAATTTGTCTTTGATGATGCAAAGAAAACCTTCATTTGATTTATAATAATCATTGGAAATTGCCACCCTTTTCATGTTAAATTTAAACTGATGAATAGAATACATGTATTAAAAAGAAATTTTATCCTTACACAAAATTTTATTCTTACACAAAGATTCAAAAGAAAGACATTTTTAGCATTTGTGTGAAGATAAGAATTGTTTATGGGAATTAGAATGTTTGTTTGTGGTTTAAAATACCCATCCATATTGTATATTATGTTCTTTTGACTTTCCTATGGAATTTCTCCTGGATCAACCAGATTTAGTATATTCAACTGATTTCTACAAGGGATTGTTTTAATGATGCTGAGGTAAAGTTATTTAACAAAGCATTTTAAACTATTTTACATTTTTTAATGATTACATATAGTTTTAATATTGCTACGAATTTTATAAGAAAGCATATGAAATATTGAATATATTTATTCAACAACTTTCAGCACTTGATCCATCTTTACAAAAGCAATTGAAAGAACCTTATTAATGCCATCAATATATATATATTTTTATATATATATATCAATGTTAAACACCATTAAAATGCATCCCTGTAAATTTATTTTATATAAAACACTGTTAAAACAATGCATTTAAAGCAATATTAAAATAATGCATCCATTTAAATGTGTTGATATAAAACCCTATTAAATCAAAGCATCCTTTAAAAAGTATTTATTTATATGTAAAGTACCATGCAAAACATTATTACAACAATACATCCTTTAAAATAGTTCAATTTCATGGTTAAATTGTAGATAATCCTTAAACAATATGGATTATTTTCAATTTATTATTTTCACTATTTTTTATTTTTTATTTCTAGATTCATTCTATTTTTCAACAACTTTGATGCCATTATTTTAACATAACACTGATAAAATTCCTTTAATAAAATGAGATAATTAATATTAATATATTTCACATTATAAAGAAATAATCTGTTTAATTATAGAATTAGGTTTAGTCTAATTCGATAATATAATCGTACATATTTTTGCAGCATGAATTTGTTTTTGCCTACCTTTGATGTATGTACCTATAGGTACAAATAAATGTTCCAAACAGGGGATCTATAGTCCAGGAGTTGTTCTCAGGTGTATTTAAAAAGATGGAATAAAATCAAGGAAGGAAAGTCATCATATTTTATACATATATACGGGTGGGGAAATGAACCTGGCTGTTAAGTTCTATGATCACTTCCTACTAGTATCAAGTATGGCCCCGGGCCACAAACAAATACATAATTGTCACTGATCTGTCACAACATGTATGGATATTCTCTTAACGGAGAATAATCCTGACGAATAATAGCCGGTGTTGTAGCTGCCATGTACAATTTGTTCCCTGCCTGGAAGGAATTGACCGGGCTCAGGTAGGAAGAGCGCTACCTGATTGATGGATCAGAGCAATCACCAGTTTTGTATGATTGATGGGAAGACAATACAGGTACATGTACCTGGTCTACCTGTATGTCTCACCTGCGTGCCTCACCTGTGTTACCTGGTCTGAAACACCTAGCCTTGTCAATGTCATTCTATGACTTAGATGCATCAGATGGCACAGATTTTTAATCAATGACTATTTTTATTATTTCAATATTGTTAACCCTTGCAAAATTGAACAAACATTACAAGTATTTGTGATTTCTTCCCCAATTGCCTAACTGCTGTTGTGATAATGCCTAACTGTTAAGATAATGCCTAACTGTGGTGATGAGGGAAGTTGATGTTCATGGAAGTGATGAATGACTGACACAGACCTGGATATAAGTCATGAATGTGTATTCAATATAATTCCAGAAATAAATCAGGAAATTCAAAAGATGGTGACAAATGAATCAGGTGAACAAAACTTCTTGGAATTACTTACAATTAAACATCATAAAACAAGATTATAAAAAATTCAATAAAAGTGTTTGAATTATCTTTTACTGCCACAAGAGTAAAATAGTAAAATATTGCTTCCCCCTGTTATTAGAAAATAACGATGATGTTCCATTAGTATGTAGACGGCTTATTTTCATATAATTACTTGAAATGTCAAAAATCACTTTGGTCAAAATAAAGACAGAAATCTGATGTTGGAGATCAAGTTTCTGGCGGAAAAACAAAACAACACTGGGAACCTTAATTGCAAAGTATGAATGAGTAGGAGAAATACAAACACAAACAAGACCAGGATTTTCTCAGGATCTGCATCACTTAGGAGCACTTGACAAAGTCCTTCACATTTGTAGCATGCACCAGATAAAATCTAGTATAGTGGGTGATTAATACACTGAAGCGAATTGTTCTAGCTGGATTGTGTACAACAATGTCACATAGGCGGCTGATTCACGATCAAATACATTAATACTAGTTGTTCTATATGCTCTTTAATACTTCGTAATGAACAATTTGTCAATTCATTGTCCGACTACGCGTACCAGCGAGTACGGGTCTCTAGTATCAAACTGTACAAGCATGACGCACGCTTTACAGCATCTTATGATATCTCCGGCTTTAATGCTAACACTTTAAAACAACAGGGAAATATTCTTTTAAAACAATGCTTCGCTGAATTAAGCCAATTGATATGAAGTGGAGGACGTATGGAAAAGTATTTATCCTTGATGTGAAAATTTTAAGAAAACATATGATAATTGTTAACTGTGTTTTCTGAAAGTACATCGTTTCTTTAAATCTTCCTGTTCCAAACCAATACATATAAAGGACAAGTGGTTTCGTAATTGTGTATGTATTATTTCCGCAGCAATCACCATTGTTCCGTACTTGGTTATATCTATGACAGTATTTAAGTATTTTATCGTTTGATAACTGCGTATAAATATTTTTATTTTGACATAGTACAGCAAACTCATTTGACTATTATTATTTTGACCAAGCACAGCAAATACAACACTATTTTTGTAGAAGATGGTGCATAATATACAATACTATGGTTATCACAAATTTGAAAGAAGATGACAAAAGATATTTTGTACAGAACACCTACACTTAAAACTTTCATAGGATGACAAATGATATTTTGTCAAATTGTTCATTGTAAGTACTTTTTATGCATATTTAATATACGAAAAAAGCGGTTGAAATATTTCAAATGTTGGCTGCTGTGAAATTTTATCGCAAGGTGGAATTTGAAAAACATTGGAACAGAAGAGCCGACAATAAAATATTGTGAAAGTTTTGTCCCACCTGGGATAAAATTTGTATGATGCGAGACAAGATATATTACCAGACACAGGTAAGGGGTGATACATCAGTAATACACACACGCGTCCATCATCCCAGCTGTCAGGTAGAAACCGCTACACTAGACGTCAGGTACAGTTACTTACCAGTACCCTGAATATGTACGGATTTAGTCACTGACTTTAATACTACTCACGCATTCCTATTAACTAGGGTTTTCTGTCATAATGTCATAAATCGCTCATACCAACATAATTCATTTTTTCATTTGGAAATGTGAATACATATTGAGACCCTATTGAAAATAAGCCCTACATAGCTTTGATGGGATATATATTATTCTGCTTAAGAGACAAAATATTGGAACAAATATAAAGTTTTCAAACTTCACCCAACAGAAAAAAATAATTATTATCGTTAAAATATTCGGTCATGAAATTGAAAAGTAAAATATTACCGTTATACCCTCTCCTGCCCGATTCCATCGTGCACCCATCCATTACGAAAACTTTAAAGAAGTGAAACTGATCCTTCGCAATATAGCATCCTTTTAAAATTTCGTCACATTTAAATGTCTTCACTCATGTTTAACGAAATATCAAATACCATGATTCGAAACATCCAAGTCTTGCGTTCAGGTATTGTAAACTTTTTTAAATGTCCTTCACTGCAATCCTACCATCAATTAAATAGCTCGGACAAAAGCTCGCAGAACAAACAATAAACACGGCATACACAATACACAATATTAAAACTTAAATGTATGACAGGGCAGTATTCTCCCCGCTACCTACGTAAAATATCAACCGATAACTTATAATCATTGTTTCATCTATCTTGATGAAACAGCACATTTTATTGTTTCAGACAAATTAAAATATTTTAATCAGATTATTAGCTTCTGACCTTCAAGAAAATCCTTAAAAGTATATACCCCCCTCAAATCCCAAAGAATTCCTTAAAACAAACAAAATCCTAAATTTGTACAAATCACCCCCCCCCCCCCCTTTAAACCAAATTTTTCTGAAACCCATTAAACATAGAGTGTATAATAATAGCAATTTTTGTGGCCCCAAGTAAAAAACGTGTTTTTTTTTATAATTATTTCAACATGACCTAATCAAAGAATTGCGAGACCAAACAGGGTACGAAGGCTATGACAAATCGTGTATAGCAACATTATTGTGTTAAGTAATTCCTAAAGGCAGTACATTTAACTCTGCGATGACTTTCCCTATATCATTTTCTGTCGGTGATTAAACAGGTGTCACTTAGCACAAATGTATTGTAGGCTGTTCAATGTGGAAAAAATACAAAACCCATTATAGTTTCCAAGTTTATCAACGATAAGCTCTTTGATAATTGACTCTGTATCATTTCTGTTAATGATTTTACAGATGTCACTACATGAATTTATTGTAAAACGACGCAATATTGAGGCCATAAAATCACTTTAGTTCTCAAGTTTACAGAGGTTGCAGCATATATAGTGTAGACAATATCAATAACTTAATTCAAAAGATGTTTATTTCTCAAACTGTTTTTTTTTCTCAACCATACACCTCTGAATACACATTTGAAACCTTCTTATTTAAAGGTTGAAATAGTTCATTATGAAGTTTCAGGGGTGAATGATTTAAACTTGATTGAGTATAACATCTAACAATTATAGCTGACCATTGTTATACTGCCAACATTAAACAGATATACGGCTAGCCCTCCTTATACTGACACAATTTAGCAGATAGACAGTTAACATCTGTTACACTGCCAACATTTAACAATTATAGCTAGCTCTTATTATACTGACACAATTTAGCAGATAGACAGTTAACATCTGTTACACTGCCAACATTTAACAATTATAGCTAGCTCTTATTATACTGACACAATTTAGCAGATAGACAGTTAACATCTGTTACACTGCCAACATTTAACAATTATAGCTAGCTCTTATTATACTGACACAATTTAGCAGATAGACAGTTAACATCTGTTACACTGCCAACATTTAACAATTATAGCTTGCTCTTAATATACTGACACAATTTAGCAGATGGATAGTTAACCTGTTACACTGTCAACATTTAACAGATATAGTCAACCCTTGATATACTGACACAATTTAGCAGATAGATAGTTAACCTCTGTTACACTGCCAACATTTAACAGATATAGTCAACCCTTGATATACTGCCAACATTTATCCAGAGACACTTTGACATTATAGGGGTGTCTAGCGATATATCACAGAAATGAATAAAGGGACAATGTAATGAGTTGGCAGTACAGGAAGTGACAAAAGAAACAAGGGCATTATATCAAGGTTTTACTGTATTCTTGACACAGTATTTGGAACTTTAAATGTCACAATTTTGTAGATAAATGTATTTTTTTCAAAACATTTTGCTCAGATTTGATTAAGCTGAATTTCTATTTAAGTTCAATATTCTTATTTATAGGCAAATGGAATGGCTAATTATGTAACAAAATATTTGAAGTAATGGTGAAATTTGAATATTACGAAAGATAAATCTAGGGATATAGTTCTTAAAATTGCAATACCCATTTAATTACATAATATTTTTATGCTAATTTCTCACAAAATGTTTTTTATACAAAGGAATATTATAGGATTTTAAAATTTTTTATTATAATAAAATTTTACCATATTTAGATTAAAGACAACTAACTCTGCATCAACTAAGAAATACGAAAAATAAACATCAACTAAACTAGATATACTGATATTTAGTGATTTTCAGAAAGTCCTGCAGACAGATAATAGTTTGAAATTTTTATTACAGGTGTAACATTACGTGGGAGGACCGAGTACCTGGTCGTCAACTTGGATGGACATCAATCTGTCTAGGAACATAAGACAGAATTTAGTCTGTGGAGGAAGTGTGACGTTGGCAACTCACCACCAGGTAGCAGCTCTGTCCAGTCTACTTCAAACAGTCAGGTGACAGGTGCCCTCTGGTCAAACGGTGGCAGCATTAGGCGGTGATAATACAACATAATGAGACTGTCACCGCCTTAGCTGTATCAGGTGTGTTTTATGGAGCAGCCTTTTAGTGGGGCACTCGTCAGGTTTACAACCTAAATCACACTGCGTTACATAACGTATTGTCATTTAAATTTCCCCTCACATGTACTTTAACAGGTTAAAAAAAGCCCATAAAAATAGAACAATTGTGTCGATATCGGACTCTCAATATAAAATATATCCCGTTTATCTCTGAAATTATGTTACAGACAAATCAATCAAAACTGTCATGAAATTCGAGGAGACAGATTTTAATACTTTGGACATATAATATGCTGAATCATTGTTTGTAGAGTAAAACAATGACACATTAAATCTTACGAACCACAACAATATGACAAATATTTGCATTGTTTTATTAAAACTGCTGAATCAGAGTACGTAATTGTTTACACTAGAACATATTAAGAAGGTATGATACACCTAAATGTAGACTATATCCTATTGTCTATATACACATAATCCCTGTAACCCTTACATCGGCTTTCCGTCAGTGTATCTCATTAGCGGTTTAGACAATAGACAACACTGTACCAAAACAGGTCACCATTTAACCCTAAATAAACCCAACAGAGCAGCTCTCTGTTAAAAAGAAACTCACCTCAGCTGTCGGATCTTGAATACTCCCCCGCTGTTGTGAATTTTTTCACTGTCTGATAGCTAACTTTATTTTCACCTGAGATGAAGCTAGACAGAGAGAGTCCCGCGTACATTGTACCTGTGTGGTAAGCATTAGTCTCTATCTAGCCGATTATGCAGAGTGAGGATACACGATTTTTTAATTGATTCACCTGTTGTTTCAAAAGACAAAGGAAATGTTTCTATTGTGACAATGGCATGTCGGCTAGGTGAGTGTTCACATTCGGCCTTATCCGTGGATTACCTGGCTGAATTGTATACAGGTACACACGTAAGCTGATAAATGAAGCACAGACAGTGAAGCAAGTCTTTCTCTCTTCCTTTGTCACTCATTTAAGCTGTGGCTATATGCGGGTACAGAAGGAGAAGATGATTAAAGCCTGACTTGGTTAATTAATCATAGGATAAGCAATTAATACATTGGCTATGCCATTAATGCCATTGCTTTTGATTGAGTTATTTTTACATCGATCAGGCAATTAATACCAATTAGCTAAGGCAGTTAATACATTGGCTATGCCATTAATACCATTGCTTTTGGTTTAGTTATTTTTACATTGATCAGGCAATTAATGAATTAATATTAATTGGCTAAGGCAGTTAATACATTGGCTATGCCATTAATACCATTGCTTTTGGCTTGGTTTATTTTTGACATTGGTTGGGCAATTAACACGTACAATTGGCTAAGAAATTAATACATTAGCTATGTGATTAATCCAATGGCTAAGCATGTGAATACACTGGCTATGCCATTAATACCATTGCGTTTGGTATAATTATTTTTATTGATCGGGCCGTTAATACAATTGGCTATGTGACAAAACATTGACTGTAATTTTTTTACATGGTCAATGCAATCAATGCCATTAATTTTTCTTTAATAATTATTACATTGTATTGTGGATTAATGCATTGATTGGGGCATCAATACTGTGCATTTAACTACATTGAATTTAGCCTAGTTTTTATTAATGACATCGATTTTGGCTGAGTTGTTATCTATGGCTAAGCAATTACATTGCCTTTGTGATTAATTTTTGATACTTCTTTTGGTTTAGTAATCCATACAATGCTTGGGTGATTAATACATTGATTGGGGCATACATACATTGAATGATATACAATGGCTATAGCAATAAATACATTGTCAATGCAATTGATGTTTGTTATTTTGGTTTAGAAATTATTACATTGATTTGGGATTAACAACCTGACTTGGCGATACATTAACTGTTCATATCATAAATTGATTGGGGCATCAATATATTGAATGTTCATTGCAAATTGACTTGGTGAATAATACATTGTATTGGCAATTAATGCAAGTAATTAATTGGTCGACAGATTAAAACACTGGAAAAGCCATTAAAACATATTAACTGAATGCAAAATGTGATTAGTTTGTCAGCCAAATAATATACTGGCTGTAAAATAAATATATGTATTTGTTGAACAACTGAAGGATTGGCCAATATTTTAATACAAGGGCTTGATAATTCAAATATTGGATGTGCAATTGAAACACTCAAAAAGGCAGATCCATTTAATGGACCCATAACCTGTGTAATATAACACAAACATCACTGAATACCTGTGTAAACTGAAAACTGTGTAATAGAACAACTGTTACACCATAACTAACATATAACCAGAAAACCTGTCCAAAACAACCAAATTATTTTAGCAATATATCTCCTCACTGTGTAAATTACACCGATATTAAAATTAATCTTAGTTATGTTACCATTCACACCTTTGTCTTTTTAATACAATACAGTACAATCCAATGCAAAAGTTGACCAGAAAACCTGTCCAAAATGACCAAACTTATTCAGCAATATAAATACACCGATATCAAAATAAATCTTAATATACAAGTTACAGTGTTTTTAAAACAATACAATAAAACACCTAATACAATGGATATACGTTCCGGAGCGAGAGAACTTGACTGTATTATCCTGGTCAGTCACTCCTGCCCTTCATTGCTGGGGGCCCTTGTGAAGGCCAGTTTGGGTCCCTCTGTTGTTTTGACACTACAGAAATCATGTGTAGCCCCCAGGTAGGACAACCTTCAGCCCGACTGAGTCATTAAACTTCAAACCAGAAACAAAAGGAAAACAAGGGAGGACACGGCCAAAAACACAGAGACAAGCATGTCAGCGAACATGATTCAACAACACCTTCTGTGACCCGGGATTAATCTTAACACAAAGAAACAATGTTGCCTTTTCACAATATCCTGTCATATATCTCTCTTATCTCGGCCCGACAAAGCCAAATATCTAATTCTTCTAATTTTAACAATCTTACACATCGTAAAAACAAAGAGCCTACATAACATCTTTTTCAATAGGTCATAAAAACGTTTGCATCCGATTTGAAATGAAGTGTCATTCATCTTCACGGTGGTGTAGAATTGTGACACGATTTCATTATTCTGTGTAAGACTAGAGATGATCGTAACATCTGTCTTAACCTTCCCTGTTATGTTATAATGTTTCTGTTGGTACACAACACATCTCGTTACTCGCCATCCCCATTGACTTCTGCGCACTTCTTCAGTTTCCGCTCTCAAACTAATATTCCCTAGTCAACAATCCTAGTACCCCATAACACTTATCCCCCACCCCGCTATCCTGCGACTTCGTCCAACATGGAGGCACCACAAGAGTCACTTCAACTCCCTTTGCCTTTGCAGTCAATAAGATTGTTATGAATGTGATGGTGTTCTGTGACATTATAGCAAGTCCTGTGTTTCTTCTGGTACTTGTAAGGTTTTCTAACTATTCTTTTATTCCTTCTTCTTTCAAAGTTATACTTGTCAACTCCCTATTTTGGGGGAGACTTCCTATTTTGGAGTTTTGGAGGAAGACACCCTATTTTGGAGGGAGACTCTATCCCTATTTTGGAGGGAGACTTCCTATTTTGACCCTTAAATTCAACATTTGCAAGCAATGAATGTATTTACACTATTCACATATTCTAAGATCTAACTTTTTCATCTGGGAGAACAGCTACAACATATTTAGTTATAAAGGTTGAGTTTCTAAGAGGTCTACACACATTTTCTTTTCTAGTTTTAGTTTTAAGCCTGCAGAATTTCCCTCCCATGGAAAATTCTAAAATTTCTAAAAAGTTGGCAAGTATATGATATTTCATTTGTCATTTATCCCTTTCTTCCTTCTGTCAATCACATCTATTCCTTTATCCCTTTCTTCCTTCTGTCAATCACATCTATTACTTTATCCCTTTCTTCCTTCTCTTAATCACTTCTATTCCTTTATCCCTTTCCTCCTTCTGTCAATCACATCTATTCCTTTATCTTATTCCTCCCTCTGTCAATCACATCTATTCCTTTATCCCTTTCTTCCTTCTGTCAATCAAATCTATTCCTATATACCATTCTTCCTTCTGTCAATCACATCTATTTCTTTATCCCTTTCTTCCTTCTGTCAATCACATCTATTCCTTTATCCCATTCTTCCTTCTGTCAATCACATCTATTCCTTTATCCCTTTCTTCCTTCTGTCAATCACATCTATTCCTTTATCCCATTCTTCCTTCTGTCAATCACATCTATTCCTTTATCCCTTTCTTCCTTCTGTCAATCACATCTATTCCTTTATCCCTTTCTTCCTTCTGTCAATCACATCTATTCTTCCTTCTGTCAATCACATCTATTCCTTTATCCCATTCTTCCTTCTGTTAATCAAATCTATTCCTTTATTCCATTCTTCCCTCTGTCAATCACATCTATTCCTTTATCCCTTTCTTCCTTCAATGTCTCTTCTGTCAATCTAATCGATTATTTTAATCCTTTCTTCCTACAGTTTTTCTTCTGTCAATCACATAGCTGATTATTCTAAGTCACGTTTTGTTCTACATTAATTCACATTTAAACCTGTTGGCCATGTTTTACGATCTTTCTTTATCTCCTTACCCTAACTTTTTATATATATGTTTCTATTTATTGTTCTTGCAACCCTCACACAATGTCTTTAGTAAACACAACAGCAACACTGTTTCAATTGACATTTTAAAAATCAAGTTTTAAATGTAACTCAAAAGTTTGTTTTGTGCGATTCGTAACAACGGTTCATTACAAGGGAGATTAAAGCCGACATCAAATTGAATTTATTCCGACAATAATGTCACTTACTGCTGGCTACGGTAGGCATGTTTTTTCTAATCTATTGTCACAAGCGGGGTTTAAAGTAGGGATAATTGTGATTGTTGGCGGATTGCATGTCAAAGCCGAATAGATACCCGGACGGACTCGCCAGGGAAAGTATACGTATAGTTGACTGACGAAGACCCGGAGCTCCATCTCAGCCTACAATTCCACTTGGAGGATCTAACCTCCATCATTCCTGATTAATTGATCCGACCAAGCTGGGACAACTGTACAAAGTTGTAATTAAATGTAATATTGATCTGCAAATTAGTTCATTTCTGTCTACTTAGTATCATCCCAGTATTGTTCACACAATATCCTGTCGGCTACAATGGCTCTATAATTCCACCTGTCTCTCTAATTGATTTTTTATTCTTTGTCAAATTGGAACATCTAATGCCGGAGCTATTCTAATTGATTGCCGTGTTCAGCCTCTGAAGCTTTAAGGCTCGGTCCTGTATCTCTAATGGACAACTAGCGCTGTTCCAATCACAGCTACCTTGTTGTGTATTTCAAATTAAACTGCCGCTTTTCAAAAAGTGCAAGTGGTGTTTATCTGACGTAGGAACACAAAAAAAATTACCATTTCGCACAAAAGACTTCGGTGCCGTCAATTGAAGACGCGAATGAAAAAAAATTTGAATAGCTGCCGTTTCCTACCGAGAATAGTGACATTTCACTATACACATACCGACTTTGTCTGACAATCATGTTTTTTATAGAATACAAAAAACTCCAATAATTACACCTTAAAACGAAGTAATTAAATTGATTTGTAACTATTTTCCTCTGTACTACAGGACAATGATAAAGGGGTTAGCATTGGGACAATGCTTCTGCTGTCACACGCAGGCTCACGCGAATAACAAACCACGAATTGTAATGTCATAATATTCGGATATATAATTATATAACATTTCAATTCTTATAGCGGATGGAAAGAATATTTCAATTTGATGTTATTAGTATATTGTAAAAGAACATCTGATATGACACCATATTTATTTTCTGGTACGATAAATAGAAATTTGAGATGAAGCTGTCAGATATATTCATGAGGACCCGATCACTGTCAACTGAACTATTATTAAAATGACTTAACACACAAATATTGACAAATCTCATAAAACTAATTTAAATACATATTTTTTGGAATTTTTGCACCCCTTTGATTATCAATATCATCTATGATTAACGAAACACAATCAATTTTCTTATGAAATTCTAAATGAATATCAACTTTAGTAGAATAAGAAAATTTAGAAAATTAAGTATAATTGAAGATATGGAAATATTTTAATTTCATTCATACACATTCAAAATTGTTTTACTGATTTTACAGATTAAAGAATTTTAATTGTCTCCAAAATATTTTCAAACACTAATTCTTTTAATTTTAAACTACTACAGCTTAATGGAGAAAACTAAAATGGAAAAAACTAAATCATTCTTACTCATTACATGTAGTGTTACTGACAGAAGGTCAAGGGTCATTCTGATGTCCCTGATGCTCCAGATCTGTTAGGTCTTCACCAAGGAATGACATTGTACTTGATTATTAAATATAACCTCAATTGGTCAAAGTGAATGGTTCTTCATTGGACAGCTCAGCCACAGAACCAAGGTCAATATATCAAAGAAACTTGGAGCGACAGGACCTACTGGTCAATACGACGTGACCTTATTCAGAACTACTGGACATAGGTCAATACGACCTAATTTAGAGGCATTCTGGGATAAATAGGGGGTGATTTGTGGATATTGTGTGGAAACATTTCTAAACATGGACCATCAGTGACTTTATAGAACAAACATGTATTATTGACCACATGACAAGGGTTTCGATACCACAATGGTCATCAATTATAATACAAGGAAATGCAGTATTTGCTTATAAATGTATCACTGAACATTGAAACAAGTTTTTCCAATATTCAACAGAAATCGCGAGGAATCGTTCCGGAAGCAAATTTTTTGTTCTGGTATATTATAAAGAATGAAGAAACTAACGGAACAAAAGAACAAAATATGTTTTGACGGACACTTATAATTTCAGATAACACAACCTGCTACATGTCATAAAACAATGCTTTATGTTTCTAAAGCATAATATGTCATAATGATATCGTAATGCCAAGTAGAAGAGATGTATAAAACCTCTTTCAGGCCCAGGAAAAGGAAACAGGAAAATTAACCTGAAAACAGGTTTCATTTCTCAAGATATTTTAAATGCGATTTTTTTCCCCTGGACACTCCAATGAAACTTCATTCATGTGAAGTTTGTTTGTTTGATTTTTACCGAAACAAATTCCAGTAAATAGTTTGAATAGGTGAATTTGATGCTTATCACTGAGTAGAATTAATAAAAACGGAACTGTTAGGGCTGCCAAGTACTGATATGGCAGAGAAAAAAGATTAAGGGCCACATGTGTTGGAAATAAACTATACTTTAACCAAACAATCTGCTAGTTTTGTTCTTTTATCATGATAAATCTAAAACAAAACCCCCCAGAATTGTGTAAATTACTCCTCAATCTGATTTTTGTTCCCCAGTTAAGATAATACAACAGTTGATCATGGCCGTTTGTCAATTCGGTGTCATAACGTCGGAACATATGGACCTACCCCCAAAGCTGCTTTGTTTCAAACTCTTCAGATTATTTTGAATTATTGTAGTTTTCTACGAGAAAAAAAAGTTGTTCCAAGTTAAAAGGCCTGTCAGAAAGCATTATGAAGACTGGGCTCAAATATCATATGCCAAACTCTACGACATTTTATATGCTCTGGTCCATTTCACCGAGATAACCATGACAGTGATGAGAAGCCTAGTATAATGTATACCACACAAAAGATACTTTTTCCGATTTTTTTTTCTTTTCTTAAATGACTTCTTATGTTCAACTTTTCGCAAAATGATTCCATGTTGAAAAGTGTCGAAAAATTCCGCTGTGAACGGCGGTCGTTTACATGAGTACTTTATTTCAAAATCAAGACAGCTTCATTGGAATTTTAACTTCAGCTAAATGAGAGGGGAAGAAAAAAACAGGTATTTTTTATTATTCATTTCATCGTCTTTTTATGTGTTTTTATCAAATGCTTATCGGAACGTTGATTATTTACCTTATCATTCGGATGATTTATAGCTTAATATAAATAGACTTTCGGTAAATGATTTACAAAATTCTTCACATTCACACAAAGCAGTACTTTATATATATATCGTGAATACTTCTTATAACACAGAAATATTTGAATATAAATATTTCATGAAACAGCTTTATACTTATCAGTGTCTTCAAATAATGACAACATTTTGTTACAATTCTGTACGATTAAATTTAGAAATTAATTTATACAGCATAATATTTGTAATTCAATTAAACCTTCACATTTTATTAATCTTTTTCAGAGTGACTTGTATGTTTTTTAACTTTTCATAATTTTTACGTTCAGGAGATTACATCTAAAATCCTTGCAGATTTTTAGTAAGTAAATATCACAATGAATTTTGTATTAAATATTAACTTGTAAGTTTTTTTTAACAGTTTCTATGTATGTTTGATAATGAATATAAAATATTTATAAAACGGTCTTACATCTGAACATTGAAAAATCGTCATCATAAATTGGCAATCTGCTTTTACTCATCCACCCCTAAAGAGAACATTGAACTCTTCCAAATCAAAGGTTGGACTAATTCATTAAAAAATTTCAGATGTGAATGAGGTAAAAATCAAATAATAGTTGTCTATGAAATAAGCATAAATGTTTTGAGAACTGAAAAATTTGCCCAATAGATATTAAAAACAGATCAGTTTATAAAATGATAAAAGTCACAGGAAAAATAACACTTGTATAATATGACGATTGTTTACGAAACATTTAAATCATATTTTAAACATCTCAAATTATTTTGAAATTAGTGTATATAGATTTAAGTAAGATATTTAAGATTTGTTGTGATATTTATGACAATAATTTTAAGACAATGTAAAATGAATTTAAAGTAAAATGAATTTAGTCAATCAGTCAACATTGTTGAGAATTTTTATAATCAAAGACATTTTGAATGTTTCCCTTACCTATGACAGTTTAAGCTGTAAATCACGAAATATTGAATATATCTTTACACATGAGTGACCACATGATTGACCACTTGTGTCACAAGTGAATTACGGACAATGTCCAGCTACATTCCTATACACATGTTCCACATTACCAACTGTTGAAAAGCACGTCTTAGCCTCCGAAAAAATGTAAACAAAACTTTCACGAGCAACTATGGAACATGCAGCATCATTTATAAATATAAATCCATCCGCTCGTTCCTTACACAGGTGTGTCAGCGTACCTGTAGCGGTACATACAGGTGAGTAACAGGTGAGCAGCCTACCTGTAATTAGCCCTACCTGACAGGTGTGTGGACCCCTCCATGTAAATATATATCCCTACCTGGGAGGCTGAATCATTACTGGATGCATCCTGGCCTCCTAAACACCTCACACCGTATCACACAACAGAAGGTAGTATGTACACAACAAAAGCCAGCCCCATATTGTAGTAGGCACACTGGGCCACAGAGAGCCCCCTCCTTTGGGCAGCCAGCCAATCAGGGGGCGGCTGGCTAGTGTTCTGCCTGATGGACAGGGATGCTGAGAGGAGCTTCTACTTCTGTTGTAGTACAATGCAGCCTTTCTCACCACCATCAACAGGAGCTACCAGGGGGCCACCGAGGGGCACCTGTCCCTATACCAATTATTGTCAACACACCTTCTTAGATAGGGTTATACATTGAGAAAACGAGGTACAGATGGGAGAGGGCCTTTTTCACCATAGACATGAAGGAAAGAAAACATTTGACACTAATGGTTTTGATAAAATTTTATAACAATATAGATCTGAATCTTTATAAATAACAAAAAATGTTTTTAAACAAACCTGTTACAATATATCAACAGGTTCATGTTGTCACATACTACTATGGTATGTAGTTTTCATTCTTGTTTACAATAACATGTTTATTTAAAATTGAATCAACAACTTGTGTTTAGGATTATTTTATTTTTCACAAGTAGTGAATAGAAGTAAATATATGTACAGTTGTACATTTGACTTTATTTCATAAACTAATGCAAGTATATTAAGAATTTTTCTTAAAATTTTTCTTAAAATTTTCAAGTTCTTGATTTCACTATTGAATGAATACAACCGTAAAATATTTAATGTCTATAGTTTAAAATATAATGTTTGTTGTATACAAAGATGAATAAAATATTCCTGGAACTTAGTAAGAAATAGAGTGTCTTGTCTATGAGTATTTGTGTAAAGACATTCAGATGTTATTACAAATTTACAAAAAGAATTGGTTTAATATTAACAGAATTAATTCAACAGAATAAATGAAAATACTTGATGTTGAACAACTTATTATCATGTAAATTGATAAACATAATAACTGTTCAAATTTCTTTACTGCAAAAATGCTTTTAACAAAAACTTTAAAGGTCTATATTTTTTGTTTACAACAATAAATTTTTTAATAGAGTATTCTGATTAGTTCACAACCAGTGTAAGCAAAAATAAATAAATACAATCATCTGTTGATACTGGTTGGTGTAGGGACAGGGGACATAACCCCGTCTTCTGTGACACGGATCAGATCAATACTGGAGCCAGCCCATAGCTATCTATTATAGACCTACCACACATCTCTGAGAGATGGAGATTGGGACACAACGCCATATCATTACACCACGCCATGACAGAGGTCAGAGTATCCTCGATACTTCTGTTTGTAAATATTTAAAATAGGATATGGCGAGCTTTCAATTCTACCGAGATGAAAATCTCGATGGATGACTTTTGGAAATCACAACTGAAGTGGCAAAGTAAATAGAGGTTCCTTTGACACTCTATACCAGATGGTTATCTCTCCGACTTCACATACCTCTACAATCTTTCAAAAAGAAAGATTCAACACAAAAACATTCTAATTTGTATGAAGAATCTGCAATATCTATTGTCAAAGTGAAATCAATTTGAAAATCTAAGTTTATTGATATTTTAGTTAATAAATATTTGCTTAAAGTCACTGAATTTTTTTCTTGTAAAACTTTTTTTTTTCAATATATTGTAAAACAACTGTGAAGTTGTCCGAACAAACATCTTATTATATAAATCACAGTATTAAAGAACAGCAGCATATCTTTTATGCCCTGATTTTAATCCACTTTTTAAGAGCACCCTGCATACTAGTTGGTACACTCCTGGGTTTTGGTTCTTCTTTGGGGATTTCCCCCTTTTTTATTTATCTGATTATATAAGTTAACCTAAAGTTACGAAACTTTGATTTGAGGGTTAACTGTATCAAATCCTGTTTTCTGTAAATCTCCTCATATCCTGTCTGCTTGTAATAAACTTAACAAAGATTGCTATAATTATGATTCTAAAACAAAGTGAACAATTCAGGAAAACAAAAAAACATAAAAAAAATCTGATAAAGTGAAACGTTCTTATACTGCCACAAAATTGTGTCCAGTGCAATTAAGGCATTATGGAGAAATTTGGCGATGAAATGAAGGGATGTATACAGGAATTCTTAAGAAAACAAATGGACATTAAAATAAGTATGCAGTGAGGAGATGGTAAATTAAAATGAAGGGGCATTATATTGAGGTTTTACTTTATATGTCCATTTCAGTTCTTTAGAGGAAAGGAAGTAGATCTTTAACAGATGGACGAACAATAAAAATGGTGTTAAAAAACAAAACACTTAAAAAAAAAGATGTGTGTAACTGATCACTTAGAACATATTTCATGTATCATTTGTCTCGGGATGGCTGGCGAGCATCTCGATAGCTTATTTATCAAGCCAGTGGCATGGGGAACACAGGAAACAATACATTGTTTTTGGTCCCCCCCAACAGATGGTTCGGGTCAGCTAAAGGGGAAACATATCCCTTCAGATTAAGCACTTCCTTCCCAACGGTGACACTAGATAGTTAATTTACTTTTTCTCTCCCCCATACACACATCAAAACTAATCCTTACTCCTCACATTAATGGCTCATTAAATAAAAACACCAGCCTTCGACTGGAGCGCCACAATATCAAAATAGTGAGGGAAAGCCGAGAGGCAATGGGAGTATTATTAAAACCAGAAATCACAGATTGTTTCGGTCACACAAGGTAATATTCATTTCAGGAACTTCACAAACGAGGCTAATAAAAACACCTCATCACCAAAACAAAAGATGAGGAGTAGGGATAAGTTCGCCAGCAGCTGCAGCCCGGGGTCTGGGATAGGGGGGCCGAATTACATCACTTAATACCCCCAAACGTCTTACATACTGTACATCCAACCAGAATTTACCCCAGTATTCACGATATTCTTTTGTCGAATGATTTGACGTACGTTAACTTTGCACAGTCCCATGGCAACAAGTCAAATGGCATGAATGTCATGTGTCTTTTGTTACATCAATGATCATTGGACGAAACCAATCCGTCAGAGTTTTCTTAGACGAGGGCAAGATTGGGCCTTGTTGACATATTTATCAATAATGTATGCTTTAGAAACCCCTTGAAGGAGTCAAATTAGCCACTTTTCAATAAGTCATGTCTTAGAAGTACATACAGAATTCAAACCTGATCGAATAGCACTCATTGAAACCATATTTAAAGTATGAAAGTTTAAGATTTTAAAACCAATGATCTTTCAAAATTCTTTTCCTTTTGAAGAAAAAATAAATATTTTATCTTTAGGATGCAACTATTTTTAGAAATGCGGAGCAATTTTTTTTTAACATTTTACATGTGCAACTCATGATTATACGCCTGCAGCAAAATCTCAAAATTTCAAAATACCAACATATACATTAAACGTCTATTTAAGAAGAACAAGCATTCTTCTTACGATCCTGACAAATCAAGACAAATAAACAAAACCATCACTATCCTTTTAAATCAAACCAATTAAATGTCTGAATTAGACGTAGATATTTAGAGCTGTTTTGTTACCATGGTAAAGCGTTTCGACGTGACTCCATCTTGTTCCATTATGTTTCCATGTTGGCTGGAATCTCTACTACCACTGCACTTTATAGCCCCTTCTGGAAGCACTTTTAAAACGAAGTGAAAAAGTTGTAGCAATTTATTTAAGTACAGCCTTGACCTAGTTTACCAATGTTTAAAAGCCGAAAAATCTTTGAGCATAAAAGTTTGAAATGATACAACATCCTCGGCTGATGTGCTAAGGTCCTAACAAGTAAAATAAACAACTCTTGAAAATTTCAGAACAATTTAAGTGCTTTTTCTAAAAAGTAGGCAACCCAAACAGGATGCTGGCTGGTACACAACACAATGATGAATTGTCGCATTATCAAGCTGCCTAACACTTTATTAAATTCAGCTGGTCTCAACTCCTTTTCACAAGATAACTTAACAAAACAACAATCCAAAAAAAGCATTTTGCGATAAAAAAAAAATTACAGGAAATGTTTCTTATGCCAAAGAGAAGAAGACTATGAGTCATTATGTATCGAAAAGAGAAACGGGGCGATGGAAAAACGGAGCGACATGGGCGAAAAAAAGACAGACAACACTAAGGAAGAAAATAGAAATTCTATCGCGATTAATAATACATTCCACTCCTATATACTTTATAATGATGTTCGTTTCTATCACAACGTAAACGTTGTTTTGTTGATGAAAATAACCGAGGGTCTGAAGCCAATTTACTTTAAAGGAGTAAGTATAATCACGACAACATTAGACTAACTACACTACAAAGACGGCCGGGTTATTAATGGGGTGATAAGAATGATTGGGAGCACTAGCAAACAAAATGGCCACTGATAGGATCGGAGCGGGTTAAAACAGGGAAAGTCTCACAATGGTTTTGGTCTGTTTGCCTCACCCCAGTAACACAAGGTTCCTCCCCCAACTCTGGGGTAATTACTATCAAATGTAATAAAGCTCCGACTATAAGACAAAGTCCCTCCTACTTTACGATAAGATGGTCCGATAATGTTATTAAAGATAATCACTAACTTTCACAATACATCTATCTGCTAGATTGTTTCAACATTTCTGCCGAAACCTGCCAGTCATGGTCTGGCTTCCATTGTGCCGGAATTCATACACAAACGAACAGCGGCGACAGAACACCACGTTTATGAGAATATATTCATCATTGATTCCAAATATTTGATTGTTTCAACATTTCTGTCTGTGCTTTGTAATTTGTTCCACGCTTCCACGGTGTAGCAGGGGGCTGCACTAGGCATAGGCCTGTTGCTGAGACCACAATCAAAATTAAAATTAATAACTACGAAATTGAATTTGAGCTGACATTGTGTTTTATGATTGTTGTAGATTAAAAGCCTGAAAAACTAATAAATATACAGAAATACTTCATGTGCAAATATCTTGGAACAATGCCAACTGTTGAATAATTTGTTAATTTGCTGTAAAGAATAGCTTAATTACGAATATTAAAGCCACTCTGTAAATGTGTTGGGTGGAACAGGAAATCATACTTTGAGATAACAGAATTTCGGGTGTTTTATTATCCAATTATGTAACAATGATTTATTTTTGGATGACTGATGTAACAGCACTTCAGCACCCAGTCACAGCATCAGGACCAAACAACTAGTCCCACAGACTTATCATACAGTAGTCTCCACGGGTAGCTATATAGTGGCATTTCCTATTGTGATAGAGGAGCTTAGGAAAATGCATGGCCAGACTCGGGTTGGAACCCGGGACCTTCCGAACTCTAGGAGGATGCTTGAGTTATACAGTATCAGGGCCCAGTGCACCAAGTTATACAGTGTCAGGGCACCATACACCAAATTATACAGTGTCAGGGCCCTTATATACCAAGTTAAAGTGTCAGGGCACCATACACCAAGTTATAGAGCGTCAGCGCCCTATACATTTAGTTATACATTGCCCAGGGCTCCATACACCAAGTTATACAGGGTCAGGGCCCCATACACCAAGTTATAGAGGGTCAGGGCCCCATACACCAAGCTATACAGGGTCAGGGCCCTATACACCAAGTTATACAGTGTCAGGGCACAATACACCAAGTTATACACGATCAGGGCCCTATACACCAAGTTATACAGGGTCAGGGCCCCATACTTGTTGATTAGAATATCCATTTCAAATGCCATTCAGGGCTGAAAAAGGCCAAAAACACTGACTTTTATGAATCAGAAAATGCATGTTAGTGTGTACGGTAATACAAGAGAAGTTTAATGGTGATTAGCTCGGGCCTCGTCACTTTCGCCTTTTCTACAGGTAGAAGGAATTGTCGCGATACATAATTAAGTAACCTTATTAATGACTGCCCTCTAATGACTTTGGCTGCCCATTCCGATATCAAATCATTAACATGCATGGAAATACTGCATCTAATGCTAAAACTAATTTTCTCAGAAATTCTTAAAGAAGATGGACCAACATTGATTAGGAGGGCTTCAGGCCATATAAATCTTGTTTTATCTACTCAAATCACGGAGCATTACATCCTTATCACAACAAACTGGCCAAAAATAACTCATCTCTTCTAGCAAATTTTATGAAAACAGTAAAGTGAAATATTTCTCCTATGTTCACTTTACTGTTATGAAATAGCTGTATTGAACAAGAGACGAATTAGAAAGGGGAAAAAATATTTAATAAATTAGTATCCATGTATGTTTCAGACAGTTCAAACAGAATTCAAAAATACTGAAATGTGGAATGTTTTATTATTTCAAATCTTCATATTGTTAAGAAAAGCATGCAATAAAAGAAAATCAGGATAGAAAATGATCTATCTACATGCTATTGAGATAATACTGATAATCTTTTTTGTTTTCATATACAAAATTATCTTCAAGAGAATGACACAAAAGAATTTGCGATTTTCAAATAGGATTTTGCCATGGACTGGAACCACTTGAAACGAAAACAACAGCCATTTTTCTTCTTCAAACCTTTGAATAAACTTTGGCGTTCCACAAAAGTTTGATATATCCACTGATGTTATCATGGGTAAAGCAATGCCAAACACTGCGGAGTCTTTGTACATGTCAGAGGCTTCATTATTCTAATTAGTAGAAACGGATACCTGTGTACAAATATCATTAGGATAAAATACAGGTATGTTATCATCTTAATAATATTTATTCAGGTTGCGGGGGACACCTGCGGAGAGACGGATAGATACGGCAGGCTACCCCAGAGTAAGGTATTAACAAAGCCGAGCCCACAGCCGACGGCCTTTGATGTTTTTGAAAGAAACATTTGAAGAACTCTGCGGATACACGCTGGCAGCAATATCTATAAATGTAAAGTTTTATTCCTTCCGTTGTTATAGAAGTTCTGGATGAAAAGCAAAAATATCACAGGGCAGAGTCTCATGTACTGCTAGCCCCATCGTTTTGGTGGGTTGTTTATTTTCACACACCATAAAATCTGGCCAATCTTTTGTACATTCACTTAACAGTCTTTGTTCTTCGAAAATTCATTTACCATTCATTACAGGTACCTGGTTTTATGAATACAACAAAGGAATATATTGTATACAAACTAGCATCAGATTAAACAGGAAAATCCTCCACCAAAGTTTCCCCGTTATAGCAATGCTGTAAACCTGGAGAACTTCAACCAAGTCAAGTTTTCCTTTCACTAGTAATATTGTATTTTTGTGCATCATTATTTTAGCCTTTTGCATATTTTTCTATATATATCATATACTGTGTTCTTACTGTAAATGTATATATTTTAGTGGTAATCTTATTTTAGCGGTAATTTTATTTTAGTGGTAATCTTATTTTAGCGTTTTTTGCCCGAGAGCAGTCCACTAAATGATGACAGCACTAATTTCAGTTTCTGTATATTGCTTTCTACAGGACGTATTGTGTGCGCACCAATTCATTGTTGTCATCTTTTTAAAATTTGATTCTTAATTCAGATTTGTATGCACTAAAATAGTAAGTTCACTACATTTTCATTGATGCAATAAAAATTCACAGAGGCTGAGAAAGACAATTCATAGCTGAGAAAAACTCACTCATCCCTGAAATTTCATGATGAACTATTCCATCCTTTATATTTGGAAGAGTTCAAACATGTCTTCAGGGGAGGATGACTTAATTTGTGGTGAACATTTTCTGGTAAACAATATTAATTGTGTGCTTACATGTTAACTCTTAAACATTAAATGTGAATAGTTAAAAAAATATAGAAGACAAATTTTGGTCACCTCAATGTCAAATGCTAGCTGCAAAGGACATGGGCAGATAAGCTAGAAGAATAGTTCTTTATGAAAATTTTGGTGCTGGTACCTGTCTGTGTGAAGAATTAACATCCCAGCTTGATTCCACCTGATGAGAGGACCTGGGACCCCGAGTGGTCCCTGTGGGCACCCTTGGGAGTCCCCCCTCAGCAGGTCATTTTATCCCCATCAGTGCCTTCCCCTGCTGCAGGAGATATCATTAGAAATACTTATGTTTATCAAACAAAGGGAGCAGAATTGGAAGTGTTGATTATTAAACACATTAGCTGTAAATCTTGTGAAGAAATACAACACCCAGCCTTCCCCTGAGAGGAAGATCATGTGTCCTGATAATACCAGAGTTCTCAAAACAATAAGGCCGGCCTTCTGTGGGGAGATAAACAGTGGCTGGATGGCCTTACACATGTCACCCTAATACAGAGGTCATGTGATTCTCATCTCCCTGGACAGGAGCTCTAATGGGCTGATTGGCTGGAGCCAATGTGACATGGCTTCTGATTGGCTCAGAGTGATGCAACCTGTCCTCTGATTGGCCTGGAGCATGATGGGGAGTCCCTGTAGAAGTCCAGCTTATCCTCACCCTCCAGATTTAATCTTCCACAGACAGCAGGCAATGATCTCTGTCAAAGTCAGTATTTGTTTATATATGTCATTCTGGGAAGATGATGAATCTGTACTTGGGTACACTTCTGTACAGATTACCCAGGTCTTTAACACAATGGAGTTTGGAATATACCGTAGTTGGAAAATAAACTCACAAATAGTTGGAAAATAAGCTCACAATTAGTTGGAAAATAAGCTCGGAAATACTTGGAAAATAAGCTCACAAATACTTGGAAAATAAGATCACAAATACTTGGAAAATAAGCTCACAAATACTTGGAAAATAAGATCACAAATAGTTGGAAAATAAGCTTACAAATATAATTCTCCATGAAGAACAAACAATATCCAGTTATTCAGCAATTCCTAATAATGATAATTCCTTGATGTATCTTTTAAAGGAAATTTGTTAATGCTGTATATAAACTTGTTTTGGCTCACCCAAATTTTTGCGCTTGACCAAATCTGAACAGATAAGTACAATAATGAATTGGCTCACTCACTGTGAAGACTTGCTGTAGAAAGCAATTTACAGAAACTGTAATAAGGGCAATCACAGTCTAGTGGAATATTTTTAGAGTGAAAATCATTGAAATAAAATTATCACTAAAATATATATGCTTACAGTATTTTTTTTTTTTTTAATTTCATCAAAAGATAAAATCTTTTTCCTTTATTCTGACAGGCAACATAATTATATTTTTCTTTTGTCAATAAAATTTTCAAAATAATTATCATTAATTTAATCAATTAGAAAAAAAAATCAGAAACAAAAGATAAAGCACCAGTTTAAACAATTACACTGATTAAAAAAAAAAAGAATTCTTTTCCCGTTCTGCCGCAAAATTCCACTCCCTTGGATCTAATTGTGCAGAAATAGATGTGGGTGCCAAATCGGAGATGTCACTTACATAACTTGGGAAGAAAAACTAAATCTAGTGTGACCACCTTGGTCTTGTTTAATTTATTCCGCATCAGTATAAACTTTTCTGGCAGTAATTAATTGCAGGCATCTAAACCATTAACGATTAATTCCTAGATAAGGACTGCTCCCTGACCCACTGAGGCCCCCTGGGAAACAATGGCTGATGCTAATCTGCTACTCTCTCCTGCACTAATGTTGTTCTGTTCTCCGGCTCTTTAATGTCCTGCGATAATGCCTCATTTGCCTAAACAGTGCACTGTAAAAGAGGCGGAACATTGTAATTGCTACAAACAAGCTTGGACAAGGGTGGCACAACTCTACCTGGTGCAAAAAAACTTGAGTCACCGCGGACACATTCCACCGGTTATCCATGAGCAAAAAGGGCATACAAGATATTTTGATACTAAACTAAGCTTATTATTTCCAGTTGAAGACCCCCCCCCCCTCCCCCATGCTACTTATTGTCAAAGTATTTATACAAAAGAGTACAGCAACAAATGGTCTTCTTAAAAAATAAAAAAATAAATATATATTTTAGACAAATATGATGAGAATTTGTCTAAATTAGCTTTTGTATTTCAGGTTATTAATGCTACATCATTTCCACCAACCAAAAACAGAAATTACAATAGGTGTCATAAAAGCAGAAGATGCTTACTCTTCTGTAACACCTGGTCTTATTTTCTTGTACTTTTTCAAGGGTCTCCATGTAAATCTTCCTTTGATCATAGTTTGTTCCTAATTCAATCAATTTTGAGTTCGGATTATGGTTTTGTTGATGCTTTGGGTATTCCCTTAACTTTTTATTTATTCACTAAATATAAAAAAAATCAATCCTTATTATTCATTGAAGAAGTATTTCTGGAAATAAATACTTATCTCTGTATATGCTTAGCAGTGAAGAACTGTTAGATTGGGAGTGTTCAAGTGATGGTAATTAAAGTAAATTGAGCTATTCAGTACAAACATTGGAGATCTGATTCCTCAAGGGGACAACAGGCCTATATACTACTGTACACTTACTTCCCGGAAGTTATCGCAACATTTCAACAAAACCTCTTACAAGCTTCTTCCTAACTTGATAAATTCTGAAAATCATTCTCTTCAAGGTGCTTCAGAAGAAATTCAAAGATAATTTTGATTTCAATTCATATTCATTTTGCAAAATTGACGTTAAAATTTTGTTTTTCAAAAAAATACTCTGAATTTCATATTTTAAACATACATATTTTAGCAGTAATCTTATTTTAGCAATTTTTGTGCTGAAAGAAGCATTCTGCACAAATGACAGTTTTGTATATTGCTTTCTAAAGTTAGATTTGTGGGTGCGCCAATTCATTCTTGTGCTTATCTGTTCAAGTCTGATTATGCGCTAAAATTTGGGTGCGCCATCATATATACATTCATAGTATCTTTATCAATTTTTTTTATTTGAAATACAACAAATGGGAAATATTAAGATTCAGAGTTTTCAAGTTTCAATTACAAGAAGAAAGAATTAACTTTTAGAAGAAGGAACAATCCTGGCACCACTGAAGAGCATAGACAAAACATAAAATAGCTGATTTTTCATCACACGTATCTGCCTTGCAGTTGAAACTAAACAGTAGCCTGATGGGCACACGACCGAGAGTGGCCCTTATCAAAATGTTGACCCCTTTTGTCTCTGAGATGTTCTGACACCATCCCAGTTCACCTTTTATCTCCCCGACAGCCCAGCCCCAGATACTTGACACAGACTAGCTCCATTAAATCAAAACTGTACACACTCCGCCATTCCATGATGGTCCTGTAAATCTCATCTCACCTCATCTTACAACAATGATAAGTATTTGGCAAAGGCTGATAATATTTTTTAGTAAAATGGATGGGTTTTTTTATTCGGAAATTTGTGATCTTTGTAATTGTTTACATTGTCCTGGCTGCCCCCAATATCAAGGCTGTCCCTAATATGAGTCTGTTTTGTCCAAGTTACCCCCAATATCAAGGCAGCCCGTACTATGAGTCTGTTTTGATCCAGGTTACCCCCAATATCGAAGCTGCCTCTAATATCAAGTCTTGTTTTGTCCTGGTTACCCCCAATATCAAGTCTGTTTTGTCCTGGTTACCCCCAATATCAAGTCTGTTTTGTCCTGGTAACCCCTAATATCAAGTCTGTTTTGTCCTGGTTACCCCCAATATCAAGTCGGTTTTGTCCTGGCTGCCTCTAATATCAAGTCTGTTTTGTTTTGATTACCCCTAATATCAAGGCTGCCCCTAATATCAAGTCTTTTTTGTCTTCAGCATATCCTAAGAATTGGCTCTACTCTATACAGTAATATTATAATCAATGACTGTAATGAGACAGCCACCTAGCCAAGTGCCTGGGACTTGTCACTTTAAATTTCTTAAATTGGAATCTTTCCAGTTGAACCTTATCAACTAATAAACTGCCCAGTGGTGATTTTATGGTCAATAGTGGTCACTTTTAATTGGGTACTGGGGTCAGTTTACTACAACATATGGGAACCCTCTACCAGGAGCTAGTTATGTAAGTTTGGAGGGGGGTGTTGGACTGAGGTGTTTATTTATCTTATACTCACTACTGTGGAAGCAGACAAAGACTGACTGGACTGAGCCCCAAACAATGACAGGCTTGGGGCCGGGGTAGACAAACAAGCCTGTTATCATAGCTAGCCTCCATAGCTACAGCAGCTGGACTTCTCCCCTCATCAATAGCTTCTCCATCCTCTAATAGGTTCCTCCCTATCAATGTGGTATTCTAGTTATGCAAGACAATACCCAGTAATCAGGGTTTATCATGTGTGGGCCCTGCTCTACAAGGTCTTGTGATAGTTTGGAGTGAACAATTTAAACATCTTGATGAGGGCCCCCACTTCTTCCTGAGCAGTGGAAGGGTGTGCACATTCTGGCAGGGTGTATAATTTCAGAAACACTTGCTCTTTGTAACACAATCACACACTGTTCTACGTTGGCTGTCTAGCAACGCTTTTTTATGTGATAAACAGAAAAATTAAACTTTAAGAAATATACTGGCATCATCAGATTGCTAACTCTGTGAAATTAAAGTCCTGAGAAGCTGTTGGGACGGTTTGTGATGCAGGCTTTCTGTGTTTTGGTTACATTGTATGTAGTACACGGGAACATTCCTTTGGTTCCAGCCGTTGGTAACTCTTGAATTTTAATTGTGAACACATGTCAGAACAATCCACCTGCTTGTTTACAAAAAAAAAAATTATGTCTGTAAACTTTTTAAACTGTTGCTGAAGTAACAACAGGTGAAATATATTAATCACTGTCATCACTCACCTTAGAGCAATACCTCTGCTCAATGCCTCCACACCACCGGCTTCTAGCTCCACAGATCAACAACTTTAAAGCACCACAAACGGCGTAGCACATGCAATGTCCCATCAATGATAGCACCATCAATGATAACCTCACTATGAATGTTAGTACCACCAACGATAACCTCACCATGAATGTAAGCACCATCAATTATAACCTCACCATGAATGTTAGCACCATCAATGATAACCTCACCATGAATGTTAGCACCATCAGTTATAACCCCACCATGAATGTTAGCACCACCAACGATAACCTCACCATAAATGTTAGCACCATAATGATATGCTAGCACCATCAATGATTACTTCCACATGAATGTTAGCTCCATCAATGGGATGTTAGCACCATCAGTTATAACCTCACAATGATAAGCTCATCATGAATGTTAGCACCATCAATTGGATGTAAGCACATCAAAAAGAAATCAATGATACAAAATGTACCACAACCAAAAGAAACCAATAAGAACAAAAAGAAATCAAAGACCTCGAATTACCACCAAAACAAACCAATGATAATAGATCTACCATTGTAAAAAAGATACCAATCATTATGATATATTTACCACACCCAAAAGAAGATAAATATATTTCCATAACCAAACCAATGTTAAGTATCTACCAAAACCATAAGAAACCAAAGCTATCACATTTACCACAACCAAGAAAAAAAGATATAAAACATGCATAACAGCTAAAAAAAGCCATTGAGAATGTATTAACCACTAACTAAAAAGAAACCAAAGATTATGGATAGACCACAACAAAAAGAAACCAATGACTATTTATAGACAACAACCAAAAGAAACCAATGACTATTTATAGACAACAACCAAAAGAAACCAATGACTATTTATAGACAACAACCAAAAGAAAGTTAATGTTTTTCTACAACCCCAAAAAAACCAAAGATTATACATTTACTACATCTAAAAAGAAACCAAAGATTATTTATACACCAAAATAAAAAAACACTAAAGATAATATATTTACCACAACAAAAAAGAAACCAAAGTATATTTATAGACCACAAAAAAACCCCCCAAAAAACCCCAAACAGAAACCAAAGATTATTTATAGACCACAATAAAAAAACACTAAAGATAATATATTTACCACAACAAAAAAGAAACCAAAGTATATTTATAGACCACAATAAAAAAAACACCAAGGATAATATATTTACCACAACCAAAAGAAACCAAAGATGAAATATTTACCACAACCAAAACGAAAACAAAGATGAAATATTACTGAACAACCAAAGTCAAAATCTACTGATGTCAATGCTCTAAACCAAAAAGCAAGTCTAGAATCAGTCCTGTTCCCATGGAGTGGTGCATTGTCTAGAGTTAGTCCTGTTCCCATGGAGTGGTGCCATTGTCTAAAATCAGTCCTGTTCCCATGAAGTGGTGCCATTGTCTAGAGTTAGTCCTGTTATCATGGAGTGGTGCCATTGTCTAGAGTCAATCCTGTTCCCATGGAGTGGTGCCATTGTGTAGAGTCAGCCCTGTTCCTATGGAGCGGTGCCATTGTCTAGAATCAGTCCTGTTACCATGGAGTGGTGCCATTGTCTAGAGTCAGTCCTGTTACCATGGAGTGGTGCCATTGTCTAGAGTCAGTCCTGTTACCATGGAGCGGTGCCATTGTCTAAAATCAGTCCTGTTCCCATGGAGCGGTGCCATTGTCTAGAGTCAGTCCTGTTACCATGGAGCGGTGCCATTGTCTAAAATCAGTCCTGTTACCATGAAGTGGTGCCATTGTCTAGAGTTAGTCCTGTTATCATGGAGTGGTGCCATTGTCTAGAGTCAGTCCTGTTATCATGGAGTGGTGCCATTGTCTAGAGTCAGTCCTGTTATCATTGAGCGATGCCATTGTCTAGAGTCAGTCCTGTTATCATGGAGTGGTGCCATTGTCTAGAGTCAGTCCTGTTACCATGGAGGGGTGCCATTGTCTAGAGTCAGTCCTGTTCCCATGAAGCGATGCCATTGTGTAGAATCAGTCCTGTTCCCATGGAGTGGTGCCATTGTACAAGTCCAAGGCTGACACAGTAAGGCAGCCCCTGCTGGGACCAGTCATTTGTGAAGGTTCAATGAAAACAAACTGCAGACCTGTCCCTGTGGGGGCCAGCCATAGGAACAATAAGCCAGACAGCTGTTGTGGCCCGACAACACCTCTGCCTGTTGTGTTCTCATTACAGTCACCCAACACCTTGCCTCTGATCCTGGGGAGGGGGGAAAGTGTTCTCAAGGATCCTCCCCAGGCTTGCATTTACATGTGGTAGAATCGTAAGCAAGTAAGCTGTGACCCTGTTACTTTGGTGGGAACTTGTGTAAGCACCGAAAAACATTTTTTTCGCATATAGTTGAAATATTGCACACAACAAATAATTGGTTACAATGGGCATTCTGTAAAAGCCATTTTGTAGCCATGATACCGCCCATTACTGGAGCAGAGTCTGCTCCCCTTACAATCAGCCTCTGTAACAATCTTCACACTGACAATGTTTTTTATTTACTTCTAGGTTCATTTTTATAGATTATATTAGCAGACATGAAAATTTTTCGGTGATAAATCATACCCCGTATCAGCTCAACACAAATGAGTATTAGAGATTGCAATTGCAGATTTGAGTAACTTCGTGTTGAATTTTAACATGTTAGATTACAGTACACAAGCCTTCACTGCTAGCCGATTTTTAAAGAGGTCAAGTTCTAGTTCTTAAAACACTATTCAATACTGCAATATATATATATATATATCCTAAACTTATTATCAAGAACAGAAACATGTATATTTCGAAACATTTCCTTCAGGTTGGTAATGTAAAGAAGTATATAACAGGATTATATAAAGTTATCTAACACAACCAATACCATATATTTAACAACAGGAACACATACATTCTGTAAATGTTCACATTTTAGCGGTAATCTTATTTTAGCGATTTTTGTTTTGAAACCATTCTGCTAAATTATTATTGTGCTAATTACAGTTCTTGAATGTTGCAGCCTACAGCAAATATTGTGAGTGTACCAATTCATCCTTGTACTTGTCTGTTCAAATTGTGTTATGCGTTAAAATTTGAGTACACCAAATTAAGAACAGTTCCAGTATATAACTGAAGAACTCTGAATCTATATTAATAGTAGGAGATATCATAGACAAGGATCAGGAAGAATTGAAGATGAGGTAGTTTCATTTTCGAAAACAGTGGTCAGAGATTCAGCCCTCTGTTCCGTTATTCTTCAAACCATTTTATTTTGGTTCCAAACTCACAAAGCAAGCAGCTCCGCTAGACATCTTAAATATGGTGGAAAGCAGATACATTCTACAGAGAAATGGATTTTATTTCAGGAATTAAAGGTGCCAGCTTCCCGCCATAAGACTGCCATCTACACTGTTATGTCTTTGAGATGGCCTATTAGATCTGGGCAGTAAAATAAGGGGTCATAAAGCACCACTTAGGCCCAGTGGTCAGACGGCCTGACCAATCAGAACGGGCTTTATCCAATCACAGCTACAATCACAGAGTACTGAAACAAGCAGGTTTTCACTCTGACACAATCTCTTGTGGTAACTCGGCAGGAAACCAGGGTTTTTATAGTTTTTAGAGGTTGGCAATTTCACTTATCTAAACGCATGTTTTATGGTGTCCTCGTCTATACAGAATCCAATGGTCTACTTCACATTCTGGGAGGTTTTTTTTGTTCAAATCTCTGCTATTTTAAATTGCTTCTTTCTTAGACTCCCAATTTCTTCTGTAAATTATGTTTTTGACAGATATTATATTTTGACAGCATAGTCATAAAATCTCTATTCTTTTAAAATTTGAATAAAAGTTTTTAATTTTTATTTTTAAAGGGAGACTTAACAAAATATATTTTATTATTATGGTACTATGAATAAAATTGTGTTTAACAAGGAATTAAATATTTCAATCAACTTCAATATAATAGGAAATGACATTTTATAATTATGGTGCTATCAATAAAATCGTGTTTAACAATGAATTAAATATTTCAATCAATTTCCAATATAAGTCGAGAAACCAAAAACCAAATTTCTTTAAAGAAATTGCCACACTATCATTTACATGTAGAGTAGTGTACAGATAAACAACTGCCACCCTCTACCCCACCCTCCAAAACAAAACCATTAGTATACACTTCTGTTAGGGTGAAGCAGTGTCAGAAAAATGAAAACAATCAGATGAAATAATCTCATGTTAAAGAAATTATGACGTAGACTCGCAGGAATCGTGACGTGGGTACGTGTAGTAAACAAATAGAAACATACCGCAACCTGACCACAACACACTGGTGCACTCGCAGAACAAAAGTCGTAATCAGTGGCTGATTAGTTGAGATGATTCACCACGCTAATTGTTGGAGGGAGGGATTATCGGGACAGCTGACCTGCTGTTACAGGTATCGCTTCGTTACCTGTCTGGCTGGTCCCACTAACAAAGCACTAAAGGTGTATTACAAGTGAAATCCATTACCTTATAATCTTATCCATAAATACCCGCGACAATATCAAACCCAGTGGGTTACTTTTGTGCAGGGATAGAGAGAAAGTGCTTGAGGATAAGGCCGCCTCTCGGTCTACATAATGTCTTATAGCAGCTATTGTCCAGCTTTATCAAAAATACATAAAATGGAAAATACGAAATTGAAATTTTTCACACTATACTTGTTTTGAATATTTTGTCATCTCATAAAAACCTTTTAATAAACGACAAAAATATGTTATCAAACGTGACAAGCCAAGTCTTGCCAAGTCTACGACGCTTCTTAATCCTCACCTCAGCATTAATTATAGCCATTGATAGCCTAGGATTTCTGCACGGTTTCACTTTCAAAGATATTTTAACATAGGCAAAAAAAGGTAAATCTCCTTTTCCACAACACAATTGTAAAGAATATCTTTTTAATGTCCTGTCAGTCAAAATTTTCAAATCATTATCATAACTTCATTATTTTGTGCTTTCTTTGGCATGTTTATGTACTGAAAGGCACAGAAACACATTATAACCGACTGCTTACAATTTGGAATCAATATCTTAAAATTCAATTCTGATTGTGAAAAATTAATATTCAAAATACATTCTCACCTACAACTTAGGACTTTCTAAGTAAAAGCCATAATAATGTTTAACTCATTTACCACTGAAAACACATATGAACTCTTCCAATTCAAAGGTTGGATTAGTTCATGTTCAAATTACAGGGGTAAATGATTTAAGAGTTTATTAGTCCACCACAAATTCTACATTGAAGAAATTCCCCAAAAAGGTTGAATTAAAACAACATACCTGAAGACATCTGAAATGACCTGCAAGTGATTGACATCATGAAGAATTCTGTTAAACAAAACGTAACTATCTCACAAAAAGATGCTACATACATCTTAGAAGTTCTCCAGTCTGATTCCGTTCATCATAATTTTTAAATCTCAATTTTCATCCCAATAAGAAAGAACTACTGGCTTCATTCAAACAACATCTGAATATCACACTCCACAAAAGAGTCACCAGTTCTAGAGTGGGCCACCACCAATGGTTTAGAGGCTTAAACTAACATACTAATTACACTACAATAAGATTTGACTTGTAGACTTACCTCCAGTAATCCACTTATCACACTGACAAATACAGCACATAAAGAGATACCTTTACAAGGCACTGGGTCTATCCTGAGATAGGACCACTTCCTCCAGTCAGCACTTATTGCTGTCCATGCTGGTGACACCAAATTTAGCCACTTGAGAGGATTACCTCCCTTTGTTGAGGGATTAACTCCCTTTGTTAAGGGATTGTCTATTGTCTGCTAAAAGGATTAAACAAAGCAACATTGCAGATAGCAGACATCATCCCTTTGTGTCAACAGCGAAGCTCTGATTAGACTTCAACCTTCCTGTACAATATAATATGTATCTCTATCTGCCCAAAATAAAACAGGTAACATCTGAAATTGTGCAATCCTGATTATTAAACCAATTCACCCCTGAAATTTCATAATGAACTATTCCATGCTTTGAATGGGTGTAGTTCAAATGTGTTTTTAAGGGTGATTAACCTAATGGGGGGAGTTACTTTGGGAAATTTTATAATGATATTGGGTAAATGTGTTTGTCATAATAAACATGTACATTTGTGGTTTTCTATTTCACCTGTTCATAACAAAATCATCACATGATGTTATATATGGGTGGCCGAAAAAAAGCTTGATGCATGAGTAAATTATGGCTATGATTGCATATCTGTTCACACGCACAATTTCAATGTGAAGTCTAGGATCGGCAATAGTCTATTATTTCGGTAAAAACCTTTAATATGATGTATGAAACCTACACACCCCGCCCAGTTACCTCACAAGGACGCCAGTCAACCAAGTCATGTTTTTTTTCCCCTTAAAATTTCATTTTACATTCTGCAATTTTTATTTAATTGAATGAAATATATTTGTGTTATTTCAGACAATGCTCTCTTAACAATACTTTCAAAAAATAACAACCTTGTTAGAATTCTATATCAAAGAAAAATTCAATTTCAAAAGAATTTTTGTTCCCCCTTTTTTCCTCTTTTTTTTTTCTAAAATATTTATTTGTGCTCATATATGATTTGTGCTCATATTGTATTATGACAAGGTTTTCCTTTTTTCTTTTTCATTTTTATAAACATCAAATTGAATATTTGAGAAATAAAATAAACATTTATCATTTAAATTACCTTGTGTATTGTAGCAAAGTGTATGTAGAACAGAACAAATTGTACTGTATACTGGAGGTAGCAAAGTACTGAGAGAAAATGGTCGAAACCACTCGTTAACAAGGGAAACTAAGATCAAATGCTTCCATTTCATTTTCCATCAGTCTGTTCATCATAGTCCAATGTTTTCAACTTTGCCTTACCGGGTATTTTCTGGGGTGCAGGGGATCCTGTATATTCATGCTCCACTTTAATAAATAAATAATCCTGTATATTTTTCTTTTGATTAATCTGTTATAACTCCAAATGAGAGATCAAGGTGAGTTGAAAGCTCACTTGGAATTTTCTATTCTAAGGTAAAATCTGCTGACTACAGTATATTGGATACTGCCAATCTGTTATAATGCCAAAAATTGCCTAGACAAACGATGGCAGTATAACAAGGTTTTAGTTATAACTTGGTAATAAAGTATTTCCTTCATATGTCTTTGAATCACATTTCGTGAAAAGAATTAAACAGATACTGAAGATATGCAATATCTATCATATTATGAAAATTATAAGAAAAAGAATTAGCAATAAAAACTTGAATTTGAATGATTGTTTTCTGTATTTCCTCATTCATCTGTTTAATTTTGTCTTCTTCTTTTGAAAGTATGCTCATCTTTTAAATTTATTCTCACTTTATCTGCCACTTGTTTCACTAGCCATTGGAACAACATTTGGCAGAGCATTGAAATGGACAACTTATTATTCTGCCATTTTTATTTATTTATTTATTTGTACAAAGGGTATAATGTGTGATCAGATAACAGTGAATAGAATTAGTGACGAACAAACCAATGACAAATATGATACCAGAATTTGCCGATTAAAGCCGATTTAATGGCATGTTGACGCATATTAGATTTGCGAGGCCCTGCCCACTCCTGCATGCTGTATAAACATGTAGAACAATGGTGGTGGGGGCGACACACTCGCCAAAGCTAGTCAGAAAGCATGTCCGCACATCTATTGTGACGCTGGGGTGTGGTTATATATACCCACCTCCACAATGACGCAATCAGTCCTTTTTGTGACTTCGCATTATTTTGAATAGCACAGTTAAAAATCAATACCAATACTTCATAGCTCCTATTGCCTGATTTTTGACACCCTATAAATTATTCTGATATACTCTGGTAATTTAACAAAATCGGGCTAAGATATGCCGTTTCTTGAAACATTATTACACCCACAACTTTCCGAGGGCTTCTACTATCTTACAGAATGTAAACCCACACACAGTGACAACATTACAGCTAATTCACCCCTGAAGACACATTTGAACTCTTCCAATTCAAAGATTGGAGTAGTTCATTATGAAATTTCAGGGGTGGATGAGGTGAAGATTGAGTACTTTTTGCTGTAATCAAATCTATCTATCTTTATGTTATACTCCATGGAGACCAGTGTGGTTTTAATGCAGAGGTCACTTTTTAATTTTACCTGTTTTTGAAAACTTAAAAACACCAAGACAAAATTTTCTCATAATTATATTCATACCTGTCATTGCTGACCAAGTCATTGATCCTGACCTATGCGTATTTACTTTTTAGCATTCCAAGTCAAACTTTATAAACGACACAAGAATCATTTATCTTACCTGTCGACTTCACAATAATACCTGTAGCCTTATAAGCGAACTTCTAAGTCGTTAAAAATCAATGTCTCAATGACAGGATCAGCCAATAAAATAAAAGACTTACTACTACAAGCCATTTCTGCCTCACCTTGTTCCCAGGTCTAAAGTACAGATAAAACCAGTCTAACATTAGTGTACAAGTTTTCTAAAATAACTGTTAGCGAAGTAAAATATTTTGATTCATAAATATCAAGATGAAAGTATTAATGTGATCCTTGAAAATAAACATTTTAGATGAAGAAATTAGTCAAAAAACTTTTAAATTCAATATGAAACTATAGCCAGAAAATATTTTAAAATTACCATGAATTTAGCCAGAAAATATGTTTTTATTTTTTCCAACTTAATTTATCAGATATTTGATATGATGTCTAACATTTAAAATGATCATGATTTCTTTTAATGTATATTTAAGACAGCTACTGACCATATATAATCTGTAGAACTTTTATTTTAAATGCTATTTCAGACTGAAATATTTTCCATCTGTTATAATGGAATCAAATTATATAAAATCATTTCAAAGGCTATTTCAAACTCACTTACTTCTATCTCTGTTATAATGGAATTAAATTATATTAAATCTCTAGAATTTTATTTCAAATGTTATTTCACACTGAAATATTTTCTATCTCCGTTAAAATGGAATCAAATTATCATTATGCTAATTACTACAGGTAATAATGAAATCATATACAGGTATCCAATGGCTTTTTACGTTTCATACATCTGACGGGTCAATTACAATATTGACTAATAGCAACAATTATCACTTTGAAATCAGCCTCAAGTATGCAAATGAGTAGAAATAAAATTATATCATCAACAGGTTTTTAATTAATTTTACTTAAAACATTTCCACAACCTTGTCCGGACATCAAGTCTCCTCAGTGTCATATCAGAATGTATCATTTGTCATGATGGAGAAAAAAAAAAGATCAAATTAAATTTCTAGGACAATTAAACGCATGTTTGACATTCACGTTTGACAAGAGGGACAATTGTTGCCTGCCCGGGGCCGTCCATGATTACAGTTTTGTTCAGACACCGATTTCATCAGGTACTCCGTCATTTTAGAGATGGGATGTTAACAGATTAATTTCCACCTCCTCTCTCTCTCAAAAAAAATTTTTTTTGGACACCTGCACAGGAAGTGACAAAGGGAGACAATCAACTAGCCTTATACTCCGGGGGACAATATGTTACACTCGCAAAACGACAATTATCTGACATGACAACCATATGTGAAAAACTATTGTTTTTTGTCATTTCATTTAATCATGTTGATTTTTATTTGTTTAACAATTTATAACATGTATACACATACTAATTTATCTAAAATTATATTTTCTGTGAAAAAGGAGAAGAAAACTCATTCATTGACTATTAATTCAATCTTCTGTCATCTTGTATCAATTAGAACCAATCACAACCAGAGTTATTTCCCTTAACATAACCAAATCAATACAGACCACTTAGAAGGGAATGCTAGGGTGTATCGCGTTTCAAGGTATAACACAAAGCATTAAAAACAAATAATTAACTATTACAAAACTTCTGATTGAATCATTTTTTTAAAATATCAAACTTTAAATTTGCACCTAGTCATACACATGCAAATATTGTATACCCAGATAAAAGACAAAATGAACGACATGCTCGTATCTTTTTTTGTTCTTTTCTAAAAATAAACAGCGCAATAAATATTTACATTAATAACAACTTCGTACAGGATTTCGGGGATCATGATAAGGATTTTATGATAAAACTGTTCCCGAAAGTAACAAAAATCCACCTCTATCTTGACAATGTGCAGATAAAATATAAAATGTTACGATTTTGAAATGTGATGTGATCCTGTGATAACAGTAACAAAACCAGAGTCAATCGGAGGTTTCGCCATTATACGAATCGTACAACAATAAGGTGAAAACGCTCTCGATTTCATCACGATATCACTCCCGATAGGCTACAGTTTCATTTTTCTTATTTCAATGATACCATCTACTTGGGGTGGAAAGATAAAGGCTTTTTTAGAAAGGGCAATGGATTGAGTGGCTCTGTTTCCTCCTATGTGTTACTTTGGGGTAGTAGCCTGGGCAAAGAAACTGATTACTGAGACCAGTGGGTAACACAACACAATCATACTTCTTATTGTGTTCCCGCTGGGAGGGATCGACAGAAGACGGGGCCCCTCCTTCCCTGGTGTATGGACATGGGGTTCGGCACAAAGACACCATCCTCCAATAGCCTATTGGTAAGGGATATGGGTAATAACCTTTCACAGTGTCTCCTCAACTTCAAAAACAACATTAACACCATTTGATGTAGGACTATGATATCGGTACATATGGTCGAAGTTTCTTTGATAAACAGCACATTTAGCCTGAATAATGGGTCCCCATTCCTTCTTTACGATCCCCCCTCCCTCCGAGGGGCCTGCTAAGTATATTATAACTCAAAGAAAACAAAACCTTACAGTTTTACGCCAAAACATAGATATTTTACTGCCTACATCAAGAAAACATTTTTCTATTTGTGTCTTTTTAATCTTTTTGATATAAATATGACTAATTCCTTTATGTTTTCCCGAGAAAGAATTCAAATTTGCTAAAATTGTTTTTCATGAGTAAAAGTGCAAAACAGTTTACCAGTTCTTATTACCCCAATTAAAGTACAAGAAGAAAATTACATAGGTTACTTGGAGTTAATTGATATTATTCACACAATATATTTTGTGAACATAAATCGTCATGTCAAAAGTTTTCTAACAGCAGAATCGAGATAATTTTCTCTCCAATTTCAACATATTTACCCCTGAAAACCATTTGAACTCTTCTAATTCAAAGAGTTTCTCAGTTCATTATGAATTTTCAGGGGTGAATGAATAGTCCCATTTTAAACTTTAAAATTGATTGACAAGAAATGGAAAAGTTGCACTCATATTTGAAACAAAATTAGTTAATATAAACAATTTCATCATTGTTATACTTTAGACTGTATAACTTTGTACTTATAAAACCTTTATAATTCACTCCTCGTTATATTTATACTGTATATAGTTTAGTACTTATACAACATTTATAGCTAAGTAATACACAAAATGTACTTAATTACAAATTATTCACTATTCTATCCTAATTTTATATTTATACTGTATATAGTTCAGTACTTATACAACATTTATAGCTAAGTAATACACAAAATGTACTTAAATACAAATTTCACTATTCTATCCTAATTTTATATTTATACTGTATATAGTTCAGTACTTATACAACATTTATAGCTAAGTAATACACAAAATGTACTTAAAATACAAATTTCACTATTCTATCCTAATTTTATATTCATACTGTATATAGTTCAGTACTTATACAACATTTATAGCTAAGTAATATACAAAATGTACTTAAAATACAAATTTCACTATTCTATCCTAATTTTATATTTATACTGTATATAGTTCAGTACTTATACAACATTTATAGCTAAGTAATACACAAAATGTACTTAATTACAAATTAATCACTATTCTATCCTAATTTTATATTTATACTGTATATAGTTCAGTGCTTATACAACATTTATAGCTAAGTAATACACAAAATGTACTTAATTACAAATTAATCGCTATTCTATCCTAATTTTATATTTATACTCTTTATAACCCAGTGCTTCCTTGCTAATATAATTACACAGTGTGGTAGGTACATCAGGAACGAGAGTAAATTGAAGATTATATCCCTATAGTATACAAATCATGTCATAGCTTCAGAAATGGATGAAAGATTGCTTTGAGAAACTCTATAGTCAAGTTTGCCAATGTTGACAAGTATTTTTGAGAATATACACTGAAATAAGGGTAAAATTTTCTTATTATGATGGGGAAAAAAGTGGGGGGGTTTCTGTGTGAGAGAAAACAGTTGTCCCATTTAATTTGTTAGTGACATGGGAATGGAATGGTATAACAGTTAGATCTAAGATTTCTACTTGTGACACGAGGAGGGGGAGGGGGTATAGCCACTGTGTACCCCCCTCTGTCATCACTATAGATCTGTATCTTCTCTGTGTATAAACAATCCCCACAGCTGACAGAACAGGTCACAGGCACACAATCCCCCCAGCTAATGAGACAGGTCATCTACACCACAAACCACATACTCCTAGTCATAATGGAAGATCACAACACAGCAGGCAATAGAGAACTACTGGGGGCAATATTGGACTCTAAAAGGGCAATACTGGACTACATAGCACAATATAGAACTACTGGGGGCAATATTGGACTACATTGCACAATATAGAACTACTGGGGGCAATACTGGACTACATTGCACAATATAGAACTACTGGGGGCAATATTGGACTACATTGCACAATATAGAACTACTGGGGGCAATATTGGACTACATTGTACAATATAGAACTACTGGGGGCAATATTGGACTACATTGTACAATATAGAACTACTGGGGGCAATATTGGACTACATTGTACAATATAGAACTACTGGGGGCAATATTGGACTACATTGTACAATATAGAACTACTGGGGGCAATATTGGACTACATTGTACAATATAGAACTACTGGGGGCAATATTGGACTTTATTGCACACTATAGAACTACTGGGGGCAATACTGGACTTCAAAGGGCAATATTGGACTACATAGCACAATATAGAACTACTGGGGGCAATATTTGACTGCAAAGCACAATATAGAACTACTATGGGAAATATTTGACTGCATAGGGCAATATAGAACTATTGGAGCAATATTGGTCTCCATAGGACAATACAGGACAGTTTGGAAACATGTCCATCAGTCTGTACCTTATTAGCAGGCAAATGAGGTCTATAGACTTCATGTATAAGCTATGAACATTTATATAATTATTCACTGAAATTGACATCCAGACATTTAATATTTACATTCTACATTGACAAGAAGTTGTACTATAAAAGCAAAATTAACGATAATCTTGTATTTTAACAATTATCATGTGACTTCAGTGGTTTAAGTTATTTTTCCATCTGGGAAAGAATTTCTTTACATTAGATGCTTGTTTTCTATTCTCAGTAAATGTATTCTAAATTTCTATTTAGCACCTTAATAATTAAATATGACTATGAATATTTAAAACTTAAATGGTTCTGAGATGTTAATTTAATTCCTTTTCAATGAACATATAAATACTTTTAAATTCTGCCCCATTTATCTATTGTTTTAAAATTTCAAACAGCAAAAAATTGAAAAATGTGTCACTAGCCAAGACCATTTTTGTTTAAAAGTTAAAGAAAATACTGTTCTTTACAGCAAAAAATCAATTTTGAACTTTCAACTGAATTTTTTCAACAGTTTCAGACCATTTTTGTTTAAAAGTTAAAGAAAATACTGTTATTTACAGCAAAAAATCAATTTTGAACTTTCAACTGAATTTTTTCAACAGTTTTAACTGAAAAAGTTTCTTGCCAAGATTTTCAAAAGCAAATTAATTTCATAGAGAACTTTTCTACACAGCTATTCCGGTCAGCATGATGTTATTTATTTAAATAAGATAATTAAAATGATAGACATAATTCAATATTTTCATTATATCCTTAATAAATTTCATAATCTCATAATTTCGGTTATATATTTTGTCTACACAGCAAATTTGATCAGCACATTCTTCAAATATTTCATTTTAAGGCAAGCAGAATGTATGTACAATATATATTTCTAAAATTTCCATTTAGAAACTAGTATTCTGTTTGGAAAGTGTACAAACTTTGTTTGCAATGAATTCAAAAATATTTAATATTTCTGAAAGAATAAATACTGATATTTGTTTATTTTACAGAAATTGAAGTAGGTTACAACTATTATTTTTGGAAACAAGCTAAAATGCTGAATGTGTCTTAAAAACTATTATGAAAATTACTACATCAGGAGCCTTAGAATATGATATGAAAAGTGTTATAATTATCATAAAACATGATACATTAGACATTAAACATAATTTAAAAAAGAACAGTTATGTACAAAAGCTAAATTGATACACAAATAGAAAGTCGAAGGTCTTAACCAAACTTGGATTAAAAATAGAAAAGTTGAAGTGATCAATATTTTACAACTAAGAATAAAACCAGCCTAGACGTATTGTGTGAAAGTGGAAGTCGGCTATGCTAACACAGAGTTGTAGCAAAGTAAAGAAAACTTTTGTATCAAAAGAGAAAAATCTCTACCATAAATAAATCGCCTTGTTGATATAACATAACCCTGTTCTTGTTAAAAGGCATCGTGTCTATAAGCCACCCAAAACTCCACACAAACTCACGGAAAACTCCTGGTACAATGGTTTTATCAGTTGAATCAATGTTAAAATGTCCACACCTGACCAGCCTGATTAGAATAGTGACAAGATTTACAGAGACAGGTATTGTTTTACAGGTAGGAGTGTGGAGTATGTACGATAAGAGGGATAAAGATATGTGACACCTACCCATACCAGTGTACTGGATCCAAGATCTCCTCGGGAACGTCATACTTCATATTTTAGTTACACATGCAGAATCCGTTAAGAAATGATGATCTAGAACCACACACAAAAAATCCCCACCCTGGGGATGTCCGGTGTTGTTGAGAGGTTGGGGAGGAGGGGGGTGAGTACAGGTATACAAAATACCCTGGTTTGTCCGACGACCACGATCTCGTTATCACACCTGCGACACTGTGTCTGACTACTGCAGAAATAACACAGGTAAATTAGGCCCAAAGAATACAGGTACGCTTTCCCCACACGTCAATGAGCCGAGGTCAGAGATACCTGGTGACTGTTGGGTCCCTTTAAGTAAATACGGGTAGAGTGGGTAATGTCAGGACAGGGGATTGTTGTTACAACGCTAGGAAGACAACCGCAAAACACAAACACTTGTTCTATTGTTGGTGCGGACTTATCAATCAGTACCGCTCGCGTTCTCCCTGTCATACCTCTGGGGTCAAGGGAGGAGACCCGAGCTCGCTAACCTGTCAGTAAAACCGTCTAATGACACAGGCCTAATTACCGAATTAACAATATAAAATGTTTTAGGAACCAATACACACATGCATTGTTGTTTGTGCACAATTAATTGTGGCCTTCTCTTTTACGACTAAGATCAATAATTACCGCGCTCCTTTTTCTCGCTTTCCAAAAGAATTTGTCAAATTTGTCACGATAATGAAATAACAATGGTCATAGTACACAATCTCTATTGCTAGTCCAGGTTGTTTAATAAACACGACTGAAACGCCAGCCAAAAGACCCGATAATTGGAAAATTAACTTTACAATGTTAAGTGACATTTCACAATGCTATTTAATAATGGTAAACAAGTTTTAATTGGATGAGAGACCTTGTCTAAAGGATAAATAAAGAAAGACTGTTTGTTCCGAATACAACAGCACAAACCGTCTCCAAGCTGGTGGGAAAACAACTGCCAAAATTTAATAATTAAAATATATACAGATATAGAAATTATTTTAATTACAACAGCAGGGGGAAGTCGAAAATGGCTGGAAAATAATATACAATAAAAGTGTAGATTTTACTTATGTGTACATCATTTCACTTTTCCTTACAATAATTGAATTGTTTCGGGTCATACTTGATAACAGGTAATTACCTAGACAATGAACTCGTAAACAACACTTTGAAGACGGTCTAGGAGCAGCTTGTCCTAGCAATGTTGTAATTTACTGGAGCCACCCCGTTTTTAGATGGAACGGAAGTTTTTGTTTTCGGGGCCTACGCCCACCCCTTAATTGAGTGGGGACCACAAAGGAACTACCAGAAACCCTATGTAGACGCGTAGGGCCTACCTGTGTAAATTTACTTTACATTTCACTCCACTTATGGGTGTACAAGTTGTCGGTACCCGAGGTCTATGTTTAGACACAATTTAAATGTGGACATTTGAAATGGAGAAGGGGGACACAATGCTGGTTGATAACAATACCGAGGACATTATTGTGTTACTAGTCTGCTGTCTGTTAGCGTAACAATGACTCCGCAAACATGACAACCGGTACCCACATCGGCCCACACGAAAACAAACTCGACTAATTCTTTCTTATTTACAGATGTAAAAGAGATGTCACTTGATATTTTTAATTGCCCCATTTGAATAAATCTCAACTTACGCAATTACGTCTTTTTTTTTTAATTCTAAAAAATTATCAACCTACCTTATGTACCTTTTCAGTGCAAGTCTTATTCTATAGATACACCTGTATCAAAAGCAGATTGTTAAAACTGGGGGAGCGTAAATGAACGTCTTATATTTTATATATGTGTTTTAAACTCATCTACCCTTGACCCAGCCGTGGTACAATACAGTAGAAAATAAAAGATATTTAATTCATTGATTTACGCAAATAACAACGCTCCTTTGGTATCGTTCTACTTTATTTTTTTCTCTCTCCATTTTTTTGAATTGCGATCTTTATTTGACTGTATGTTAAGTCTGTTACTTGCGGCCCTATCGTGTATCTTATTCTACTGCTACAGACAGCAGGGTCCTAGCATTGTACCGATTCAACATTCGTGTTTATTCCCACTAAGCACCGCAAAACGATGCACAGCCGAACAATGTATAAAACTCGGATAGACGAACAGAAAGACATTGGCCAATAAAAAAGGAGAACAAATCTGAATGAAGGATGTCTAAGAAATTGACGCTACATGGCTTCAACAATGGTAACAGATAGCCGATGTGTCGTCCAATTAGTCCGATTGCCAGTGAGAAATTCCAACACAATGACTGCCTATAGCATCCTTCTTCCCCTCTTTGTCTATTGTCTAATTACTTCCCCTGATTTACGAGCTCTTCATTGCGATTCTGCACTAGTTATCAAGCTAATCTCATGCATCTGTATTGAAACCTCTTGTATTGTCTTGGCGTATCAAATTTATTAATTGGTGAATAGAGTGTAAAATTTTAGCTGGATGGCTACCGTATATGGGCGTGAATCACGGTTCCCCCCTTAAGCGTGTATGCCCTAGACAGCGGGGTGTTTTAAGGCAGTTTGGATCAGTCAGCGCCAATGACAATACCACATAACTCAGCCTCCATTAGCTTCCCACTTCCATACCCATACACAATCAACGCTAATAGCCTAAGAAAATCCAGTTGTCTTGTATAAATATGTAGTAAATCAATGCACAATTGGCAGCCGCGATTTAGCACTTGTTGGGTACGACAATAACAGACAAGAAGGTGACTACACAGGATCGCGATTGCCTCGCAAAAACACATCACTGAAGTCGCAAACAAAATATATCACTTTTTAACATGAAGCTTTTTCATACGAAAGTGGTTTCCCGACCGTCCGTATTTTTATATCCGTGATTTTTTTTTTATTTTATTGATACCTGATTTCAGTTCATTCAACATCGCGTATATTTACAACAATGTCCTATGAACTATATCGGCGTTTTACTTACTAACACAGACAAGGATTACTGGATAAGTCTTACCCATATATCTCAATGGGACTTGACTCTTGACAAACAAATTAATCATAAAGCAGCAAATAATTCAAAAAGCATATTTTTTGTTTGCTTGAAAATAACATAATTTCCTATGATATGTAATTTTAAAATGCATCATTTAATTGAAACTTTTTTTAAAAGAATTAATTTTTTTATATTAAAAAAAAAAATTGAAAGCAGTTGAATTAAAGACTTTTAGGTTCTACAATTAGTCGTTTGGTCACAGCCTTTTTAGTTTCTGGCCGAGGCTAAAGACCTTGGTAGATTACTCGGCTGCTTATCAATGTAAACACTGCCTGGTGGTTCTAGTATAATGCTAATCCAAGAGGAACCCTTTAAAGGGGCTGAAATTGTCAAATTACGCAGATAATTGTTAATTCTGCTTCAACATGTGTTCCTCATTTTTTTATGGAATCTGGAGGTGCAGACCCTATTATTATCTGTCGGGGCAAGTGTACAAAGCGAGGCGTTTTATACAGCCCAAACTTCAAGGCCTGTCTGGACTGTATCACAAACCTGTATAACCCTATCAAAAACCCTTCAATAACCCAATAATATTCCAATAACCCACACACCTTATATAATCATCACCCTTATAAGGGGACATGGTGGCCACAACCTTTTGTAATCACCCTTATAAGGAGCTTAGTTGTTAAGGTGTCCAATAATGCTAGCCCTTCACCCCCATGGGCTGCGGGTCCAAGGCCTACAGGTATTGGTCAGGAACTCCGGCCTTACCCCCCCCCCCCCCCCCCCCCGACACTTAACAATGACAATAACTCTTAATAGGACATGAAACACAGGTACCACTCTCTTAAGAGAAATTCTATTGTTACTAAGAAACATTAATTAGGTATATTTCTCTTAGAGAGCTGCTATTGATACTAAAAAACATTAGGTATGTTTCTCTTAGATTCTACTGTTACCAAGAAACAACAGGTACAACTCTTTCTGAGCATCTATTGCCACTAAGAAACAAAACTTACACTCTTCAAAAGCTATACTTTTCCAAGAAAAAGGCTATTGTTACTCAGAAACTTTAGGTGTATTTCTCTTACAGAACTGCTATTGTTACTAAGAAACAACAGCTATACCTCTCTTGGAGAACTGCTATTGTTACTAAGAAACAACAGCTATACTTCTCTTGGAGAGCTGCTATTGTTACTAAGAAACAACAGCTATGCCTCTCTTGGAGAGCTGCTATTGTTACTAAGAAACAACAGCTATGCCTCTCTTGGAGAGCTGCCATTGTTACTAAGAAACAACAGCTATGCCTCTCTTGGAGAGCTGCTATTGTTACTAAGAAACAACAGCTATACCTCTCTTGGAGAGCTGCTATTGTTACTAAGAAACAACAGCTATGCCTCTCTTGGAGAACTGCTATTGTTACTAAGAAACAACAGCTATGCCTCTCTTGGAGAGCTGCTATTGTAACTAAGAAACAACAGCTATACCTCTCTTGGAGAGCTGCCATTGTTACTAAGAAACAACAGCTATACCTCTCTTGGAGAGCTGCTATTGTTACAAAGAAACATTAGGTATATTTCTTTTAGAGAGCTGCTATTGTTACAAAGAAACATTAGGTATATTTCTCTGAGAGAGCTGCTATTTCTCTTAGATTCTACTGTTACCAAGAAACAACCGGTACAACTCTCTCTGAGCATCTATTGCCACTAAGAAACAAAACTTATACTCTTCAAAAGCTGTTTTTGTTAATGAGAAATAACAGCTATACTTCTCTTGGAGAGCTGCTATTGTTACTAAGAAACAACAGCTATTTTTCTCTTAAGATTTTATAGTGTTACTAAGAAACGACAGGTACATACTTCTGTTAGACAGTGTCCACTGTTACTAAGAAGCCATAGTTACCTAGTCTACTGGAGTGCTGCTGTTTTTTATCTACAAACAATGTAGCACTAACATGTTCCAACTCTAATTGGTTGATTTGAATGTGAACAATCTTTATCGAAATTTGACTTTTGGCACCCCCAGAGGATATGGAGACACCAGGCTTCGGAGGCTGACAATTAACTGGTGATAACAATAGTGCTGGTGTGTCAGTAATGGGGAAGCCAGCGGGAACCTATATACTGTATACAATTATATCGGTCCCCTGGGGTGGGGAAAGGTTACATAATTGTGTCTTTGGTGCTGAAATAGGAACAGTTATACTTATAAAGTCCTTTGCGGTGAGGGAAGAGAAAGAGGTGGGGGGACTGTTATTGTTTTTCATCTCGGGAGGGTGAAGGGGGTAGTTCCTGTGTAATACCTCCCATCTCCGTAGAAGGGAGAATAAGTACAGTTTTAGTCAAGACCCACGAGGGAAGGCAGGGAAGGCGGGGAAATGGGGAAATATTAATCACAAGGGAAAGGAGAATGGACCTAGTTTGTCGATACCCCCTGGGGTAGAAGAAGGAGTAAATAAAGCATTCATGATTGCTATTTGTTAGAGAGAAAATGGAAAATGGACAATAATATCAGTCTCTAGGGGTAAGGAAAAAGTGGTGATTTAAAGTCTCATGGGGTGGGGGAGAAGGGGGTCATACTCTACCAAAGAGAGAAGGAGCAGCCAAGCTGTCCCCTGGGGTGGGGGACAAAGTCCATATCCTGGGGATAAGAGGACAGTAGTCTCCTGGGGAGGTGTAGAAAGTTCCTACCCATGGGCAAAGAGAAGGTCTGTAGTCCCTTGGGTGGGGGAAAGCTAAAGACTGAAATAATATAAACATGGCAGAGTGAGAGGAAACTGTACTTAAAAATATAATACCCTGGGGGATGGAACTCTCCGTAGGGGCAGGGAGCTGGGATCAGCAGGGTGTGCTACAGTGACATGCGTCCAATAGCATAGAAATGATAGGGAACAGTAGCTGGGAATGATAGGGAGCAAGTACAATGATCTGTAATATATGCACAGGAAGAGAGTAAGATTTAAATGTGTATTTGGGAGTGAAGCGAGAGAAGTAACATGTTACAAGGTTTGAATGAATGAGTTGGTGGCTGCTTGGGAGGTGTAGAAATACAAGATGCAGGTCAGAGATTGACCCACATGTACAGTTGTAATGGGCCCAATCAGGCTATATAGCATTGTTGTGTCGATCTGTCTGACAGGGGGCTGAGTAGGGCTAGCCTGACCCACAATGCTGATTGATCCTAATTGAGCATACACAAACACAGGGAGGGGGAGAAACAGGACATATCATCACACCCTGGACTGTACTAGATAGCGAGTCCCTCTGCTGATGGAGGTACATGAAGGAGGGGGAGAAACAGCACATATCATCACACTCTGGACTGTACTAGATAGCGAGCCCCTCTGCTGATGGAGGTACATGAAGGAGGGGGAGAAACAGCACATATCATCACACCCTGGACTGTACTAGATAGCGAGTCCCTCTGCTGATGGAGGTACATGAAGGAGGGGGAGAAACAGGACATATCATCACACCCTGGACTGTACTAGATAGCGAGCCCCTCTGCTGATGGAGGTACATGAAGGAGGGGGAGAAACAGCACATATCATCACACCCTGGACTGTACTAGATAGCGAGCCCCTCTGCTGATGGAGGTACATGAAGGAGGGGGAGAAACAGCACATTTCATCACACCCTGGACTGTACTAGATAGCGAGTCCCTCTGCTGATGGAGGTACATGAAGGAGGGGGAGAAACAGCACATTTCATCACACCCTGGACTGTACTAGATAGCGAGCCCCTCTGCTGATGGAGGTACATGAAGGAGGGGGAGAAACAGCACATATCATCACACTCTGGACTGTACTAGATAGCGAGCCCCTCTGCTGATGGAGGTACATGAAGGAGGGGGAGAAACAGCACATTTCATCACACCCTGGACTGTACTAGATAGCGAGTCCCTCTGCTGATGGAGGTACATGAAGGAGGGGGAGAAACAGCACATTTCATCACACCCTGGACTGTACTAGATAGCGAGCCCCTCTGCTGATGGAGGTACATGAAGGAGGGGGAGAAACAGCACATTTCATCACACCCTGGACTGTACCAGATATCGAGCCCCTCTGCTGATGGACGTACATGAAGGAGGGGGAGAAACAGCACATTTCATCACACCCTGGACTGTACTAGATAGCGAGTCCCTCTGCTGATGGAGGTACATGAAGGAGGGGGAGAAACAGCACATTTCATCACACCCTGGACTGTACTAGATAGCGAGCCCCTCTGCTGATGGAGGTACATGAAGGAGGGGGAGAAACAGCACATTTCATCACACCCTGGACTGTACTAGATAGCGAGTCCCTCTGCTGATGGAGGTACATGAAGGAGGGGGAGAAACAGCACATTTCATCACACCCTGGACTGTACTAGATAGCGAGCCCCTCTGCTGATGGAGGTACATGAAGGAGGGGGAGAAACAGCACATTTCATCACACCCTGGACTGTACCAGATATCGAGCCCCTCTGCTGATGGAGGTACATGAAGGAGGGGGAGAAACAGCACATTTCATCACACCCTGGACTGTACTAGATAGCGAGTCCCTCTGCTGATGGAGGTACATGAAGGAGGGGGAGAAACAGCACATTTCATCACACCCTGGACTGTACTAGATAGCGAGTCCCTCTGCTGATGGAGGTACATGAAGGAGGGGGAGAAACAGCACATTTCATCACACCCTGGACTGTACTAGATAGCGAGCCCCTCTGCTGATGGAGGTACATGAAGGAGGGGGAGAAACAGCACATTTCATCACACCCTGGACTGTACTAGATAGCGAGCCCCTCTGCTGATGGAGGTACATGAAGGAGGGGGAGAAACAGCACATTTCATCACACCCTGGACTGTACTAGATAGCGAGCCCCTCTGCTGATGGTGGTACATTACCCCAGGACTGTACCAGATAGCGAGCCCCTCTGCTGATGGAGGTACATAAGGGGGGGGGGGGGGGGAACACGACATATCATTTCACCCTGGACTCTACCAGATAGGGAGCCCCTTTGCTGATGGAGGTACACATGCTTGGTCAAATATGTTCTGCTCCAGTAACTTCATTGTGTGTCCCGAAGATAGACATGCCACCTTCTGCTGGACCAGGCTCCAGCTTCATAAATGTTACATTAACTAAGGACATTTCTTAACTTATAAATCGAAGTTTAATTGGAAGGAATTTTCTTTAACTTCTGTAATGCTTCTCTATGGAGATGTTTGAAGTTAAGGAATCGTCTTAACTTAAGGGGCTTAAGATTCATGAATGGTCTTTAAGTTAAAGAATTGTCTTAACTTAAGGGGCTTAAGATTCATGAATGGTCTTTAAGTTGACATTTTTTTTAACTTTATAGGAAAGCATTACAGAAAGTAAGGGGGTAGTTTTGATTAAAGGAACTTCCCTTAACTTCTGTTATTCTTTTTCTATGGAGATTTTTTTAAGCTGAAGAATAATCTTAAAGAACATTTGTTAAATTGGGGTCTAGCTCAAGATTCATGAACATTCCTTAAGTTGAGGATTTTTTTTTAAATTCTAAAACTCCGTAGCATTACAGAAATTAAGGGGAAACTCTTGATTTCAGGAACTTTTCTAAAAACTTTTGTAAATCCTATTAATTTAAAGAATTTCATTGAGTTAAGGAACTGGAGCCAAGGTATTATATCATACACAAAGGAGAAATACAAGTATCCAGGCTTCTAAGACCAATGGACACCAGCTCCACAAGGATCAAGGACATCTCTTTGACCAGAAGACAGTGGGTGTAGTAGAAATGGCTCCAGGACCAAATGACCATAGCCCTAAGTCAATTGGCACTATCTCAACATGTAAGGGACAAAAAAGGGACCAAACCATCACTATGATATTTCTAGAACCAAGGGATGCTCTGTTTTGGAGCAACAACAATTTCCTCAGAGCTAAAATTCAGTCTCTACAGTAGAAAATAGCAGCCATGAGTCCAGCAGAAGAAGACAATGCCTTTAGGTCCAAAATTGGAAATAATTAAAATCAGGACACAAAATATATCTATGAATCCAGACAATGTTCATCTTAAGAACAAAAGGGCATTATCTCATAAATATAGACTTGTCTAACACCTTACCTTTGCAAAGAAGTCTGACCACATATTCGGACCACTTGTACGATCAAGTCCCTTTCCCTGTCTCTGGCGTATTATGCCACGCCCTTTAAAGCAATGTTGGACAATTTTGTGGGCTTGGTTGTTGAAGAATTTCATTAAATCAGTTGCAAATTCTGCTGATTGAGCAAAAGCTTTCTATTGTTAAAAGTTTAACTCACACATCCCTGAAATTTCGCAATGAACTATTCTAACATTTAAATGGGAAGAGTCCAAATATGCCCTTCAGGGGTGAACGAGTTAAGGTCATTGGGTAACAGACCGAAGAAATTAACTTCCCTACATGAAATTAGGAAAAAAACTCACTGAAGAATAATACTATTGTATTTACTTTCAATTTTCTCGACTGTGTTCATTATTAACGTGGCGCATTTGAACGGCTCCAGGTGAAAAACGGACTTCATAAAACAAAGCATAATATTGTAATTGTCTGCACAATTTTAATTTATTTTTACGATTAAACAGAGAACAAAGACGTATATTTGTTACAAACAACAATTGCTAATTCATGGCATACAATTTGGCTGCAATACAGCTACAGTTATTTTACAATGCACACTACCTGACTTGGGAAGAAACAATGGTTATGTGTGCTTTATAAATGGTCTACTCTCTAGCACTACGATCCGTCAGTAAACCTACTCAAGTCTTCACTTTTAGACGAGAAGCTCATTGAAGCAGTGCCCAAATGCTCCTTGTCGTCCGATTCTACCATAGAACCAGGCCTCTATTGTTTTCCTTCAATCCAACCTGTCTTTTTGTTGGCAAGTTCGTTTTTTTTCTTTTTTTTTTGTGTGTGTGTGTGTGAAATATTATATATATATTGGATTAAAGTGGTACAGGAAATTTCAACAAGCAATATCCTGCCTCAAGATGAAATAATGAGTGCTAGAACAGGGATCAATTGTCATATGTAGGACTTGCATGTGCCAACAACAATGGCCATTATTTTCAATGGCTTAGGAATTCTGTCCAGATTCAAGATATTCGCCATTCAGTGCGGCTAGTTGCTCTTAGCCATCAAGTGGCATTCTCCTGTTTTTATTGCAGTCAGAGTTTTGTTCCCCTGCTAAGTGAACAATGGAGCCATTCAATCAATACTTTTTCATCAGATGTTATTTGATAACTTCTTGGAAATAAAAGATTGGGTAAAAAAAATTAAGCCATTGTTTGATCAGAGCACTCTTTGGAGTTACCAAGTGGATATAACAGGAGGGATGCCATGTCCTGTATTATCCTGACTGGTCCTGTAAACGACTACAGTCCCCTAGACACGGTTCCCTCATTACATTTATGGCCGACAGAATGGAGAAAACCAATAAGGGGTGCAAGCCCAATGGGATCTCAAACAATACTGACATCTTCCTCCCCAATAACAGAGGGGAATGCATGCTTAGATTATCAAGCAACAGTTGTCAGTATCTACATACTGTACACAGCTGGCATTTTAGTGGGACATTATTCTCACCAAATGCGGTCATTTGCAAGATAAAATTTTTATAGAAAACATTCTATAGAAACTTCATGTCACAATTCAAATTTGGTTTAATTTGGTTTGTTTGTGTTTTATTAGACACTATCATTAGTTGTTCATTTCTGACTGTATGCTCATTGGAATCAAAATCTGTCAAACACTGAACAATTTTCATAATATTAAAAAAAAAATCATTTCTTTAAAGTTTTTTTCTCAAGTTTTAAATATAACAAAAGTATATTGCTGATATTTTTTACATCAGTACATTAAATTCAAGATATTCAAAACTGTCACTATCACGAATATGAATGGCGATAACAATCGGCAGTTAAGAGAATACAATTTTATTTTAGCAGTATCAAAACCTGCTGAATAAAATACTTATCACAAAGATAACCTGTCTTTGGTATAAAAAACCTGGTATTTCCTAGCATCGTAATTATGCCAAAACTGCCTACCTCTACCGATTAGAAATCGAGCTGAGGAACTAGAGAAAAGGCAACTGAATACACAAAGATAGATGCTGTTTGATGGGAATTATCTGTCCAATTGTAACAGCGACCCAAACCTCCCGTCACGCTAACAGATAATCCACACACCAATCGATGTGATCCTTGCCACTTCGATTCAGATGCTGATCAGCGGCATTTTCATTTTTTCCGTTATTTTCACCATTATTTTTTTCTTGTGTGTAGATGTCAGGGATTAAACGCAGAGTCCAATAGCTAATACACACAGATATAACGTTTTAGGTGAATCGTGGAACAATAGCGGCTGATGGGTTTATCAACAGCGCTTTTGTATGGCGGGTGTTATGTGCTATTTACTGCCTTTTAATTAGAGCATGGAAGCTGTGCTAGCTGCCTGATTAAAGCTATACCTGGGCGAAGCATAAAAGCCAGCTTTTATTGTGTATCAAAGCTGAAGACCAGACTTAGTGTGATGCGGGTCATTTCAGTCCGACTTTTGTTGTACCGCGGATCTGATTATATAGCAGGTATTATAAAATCGCGATTGTTCACTGCATTCCGAACACTGGCCAAATGGCTTGTAGTTTTATCACACTTTTAATAAACTCACAAATAATAAAAGTGTTTTTATTTCCATAAATCTCCATCGGCCTGTATGTGTTGGTATTCTAACTGGCCCTGTGTGACAATGAATTATCAGCCATGCTCAATGCCTCCACTCAATGGATTGAGGACCGTTCATTTGACAAAGAGCACACTCAATTTGATTTATTGAAAGCAGTAAAGTCAAAGGTCGGAGACGGACAATTGGACATTTTCAGTAACACATAGCGAGAGGAATAAAAACAAATTAAAGTTAGTCTTATTGTGCAGTAGGCTAAGGATTCCTCCCCGGGTAGACTGAATGCTAAGTAGATTTAATGAACCTCGTTTCTATAACGAGATTTACAGGAATAATGGCGCTTATTCAATACCGGATAGCGAGATGTGCCAAGAAATTTTAAAAGTAAACTATAACTTTTCAAGTTAAATAGAAATGCGCAAAGTCAACAAACGATCCACGTATTACGGCACGAATGTCAGGAATATCAATTCGCTATAAAGGGACAGATATGTGTGATCCCGTATTGTTGGTCACCGCTTCTGCATTTCACAACCATACTATTTGTTCACAAATCACCAGTTTGAAGATTCAATTTTGAAGTGAATTTTATTGTAATATATGCTTTAAATGATTTCTCAACTTTAAAATTCAGAATGTCAAACAGGGCAATTCTATGTAAGCATAATGTAATCTACGGGGACAAAAGTATCTCGATAGAATCAGGCACGGCAGACGTCCGTCTATGTGTCTTTGAGGTTATTGAGACCTACACAGTCTAACATCAAAATACACTGTGAACACAGTATATATAAGTAGATAACTTTACATTAATCAAAATTCCCAAAGAAAAATTCTACCTTTTCCTAAACAAGAAAGAACGGAAGCCTCAGACCTTCACAGAGTAAAAGACTGATGTTGATTTTCACATTTATCAAACTTCCGATTTTTTTTTTTTTAAAACAAGAAATTTAATCTACATAAATTAATATGCAGAAGAAAAAAGAATGGAAGGTTGAGACATTCAGCTCAAGGAGTTGTGTTAATATATACATTAATCAAAATTCAAAAACAAAAAAACAAGAAAGTTTACACTTCACATATTAACATGAAGAAGCGCAAAGAGCGGGATCCAAGACCTTTACCACAAACAGTGAAGGCAAGACAGTCAAAACCATTTCAGCAGAGAGTTTTAAAAGACATAAGTATAACAATCATATAGTAAATAATTCTCAATCAGAAGGTATGATTTCAAAAGTACTTGATCCAACCCGGTCAACAATCGATTTGAGTGCATGAACGGAACATGACCAGCCTATTACAAATAGTGTGGAGTAACAGAATGTGCGGAGTATCCGAGTATTGCCTGGGTAGAGTAACACATGCCTAACAATATCTAGCGAGGGTAATGACATAATTGTTCCCCTATTTAATACGATTCCCCCAACAGGAGTAAGAGAAAACCTGCGGTGCAGTGCCCATTATTTACGGGTGATACCGATCTGGCACCTAAGGTACCTACCCTGGGAGTCACACTTGGCAGATCCAGTTACATAACGGCCCATTTCTGCTCCCTCCGAAGTCCTAGACAATTAACACAATGTGTCGTGTCCTCCTCAATTCTCTACCCATTGTATTCTTTATTACCGTAAAGAGCAACCTTTCAATTACCTTATTTAAATCGAAGTTTAGATTTACATCAATATGCACCGGTTTCCCTTAAATATAACAAAAGTATTCAAGGCCGATTTCCTTGATACGGAGAAATCATGACAAGTATCATTACAATGGCAGACGGCACCTACAAATATTCTGACAATTTTATAATGGCCGGAGTAGTGGGTACACAATGCGTCGCCTCACTATCATCAGCGCCAGGAAATATTCATCAATACGTAGTCAATGTCATTTAATAATCTGTAGATTTTAACAAATAATCTATTGAAATTTTTAGATTGCAACTGTCTACAGTCATTTCAACTTAAATTAATTTTAAAGATTTCCTTGTGCAAAAAAAAAATCTTTTCATAAGTATTTTTTAAGTCTCAGATCTTTTTCATTTTTTTGTTCTGGTAAAGTATGATAATGAATGCATTGTTATATTTATTGTGTTGTTAATGTCAATAATTCTCTAAATACGGAAATAGTAAAAGTATTTTCTCCGAGTATAATACAAGATGTCCCTTCATGCTATCATTTCCAATTTACTTTCTCTCATTGTTAACTATTTTCATACTGTCAGTTTTTACAAGTAATCTGTAATTAATGTAATATTTCATTTAAATTTAATCTATTATTTAAGTAGTCATAACTACAGGTAGTCTATCATAACAGGAATATATCATTACAGGTAAATTATTATTACAGGTAATCTATCTAATTACAGGTAATCCATCACATTTCAGGTAATCTTTATCAGTGGTTATATATATTTCATCTCATTAGAGGTAATCTGTATCATTACAGGAAGTCTATTACTACAGGTAGTCCATCTCATTTCAGGTAATCTTAATAAGTTATTACAGGTAATCTATCTCATTGGTGGTAATCTGTACCAGTACAGATAATCTATTATTACAGGTAGTCCATCTCATTTCAGGTAATCTTCATCAGTTATTGCAGGTAATATATCTCAATGGTGATAATATGTATCAGCATAGGTAATCTATTTTTACAGGTAGTCCATCTCATTTCAGGTAATCTTAATCAGTTATTACAGGTAATCTATCTCATTGGTGGTAATCTGTATCATTACAGGTAATCTATTTTTACAGGTAGTCCATCTCATTTCAGGTAATCTTAATCAGTTATTGCAGGTAATCTATAGATCTCATAAGAGGTAATGAGTTATTACAAATATTCTATCTCATTAAAAGATAATCTGTATTATTACAGGTAATCTATTATTACAGATAGTCTATCATTACCTGCCATCTTCAATCTGAGATAATCTCACCTGATTGATAATCTTTACCTGTGGTCCCATCACATTATGCAAGTCACCCTGAACCGATGTTCTTTGATTGTGGACAGTCATATCAGGGTAATTATTCACAGCACTTAAAAGTAATTTCATTTCACAATGAGTCGTGTTTGTTCATCACTGGCCTCGCGGGACTGGCCCAATACGAGCCCTTCAGGTACCTCAGCACCAATCTTGAGGACGGGTCTGACAGGACACCCTGCCATGATACAATCCTTGATCCCTTATTCATATCTGGGCCACAATTCTGGGGTCAGACCAGTACGTAGTATTGGGTGTCAAATTCACAACAATATGTCATTACACCGATTTTCAATTCCGTTTAATTCTATTTAATAGATAATATGATGATATATGCGTGATACACTGTCCGTCTGTTTTCCTAACAAGTTCCGATATTGTGTAATGGATTTGTTAAAGGCCTAGTATGTCTGTACAGTGAAGGTGTCGGTAAACAAATTGCTGAGGGACTTTGCCAGTCAAACGTTTGCCCTTTGTCAATACAATAAATTTGCCAAGACAACCAATTTGCCAGGACAACCAATTTGCTCTTCGCCTATGCATTCAGTTTGCTTTTAACCAAAACAATCGATTTGCCCTTTGTCAATACAATTAATTTGCCCTCTGTCAATACAATCAATTTGTCCTTTATTAATACAACCAATTTGCCCTTTGCCAATACAACCAATTTGCCAGGACAACCAATTTGCCAATACAACCAATTTGCCAATACAACCAATTTGCCAATACAACCCATTTACCGGGACCACCAATTTACCAGGACAACCAATTTATCAGGACAACCAATTTATCAGGACAACCAATTTATCAGGACAACCAATTTATCAGGACAACCAATTTATCAAGACAACCAATTTGCCAGGACAACCAATTTGCTCTTCCCCTATGCATTCAGTTTGTCTGATACCAATACAATCAATTTGTTACGACAACCTATTTACCAATTGCTAATACAGTTAACTTTCCCTTTGCCAATACAACCAGTTTGCCAAGACAGCCAATTTGCCATTTGCTCATACAATTAACTTTCCCTTTGCCAATACAATTAATTATCATGAATATAATATACAGACCCATTGATTCTTATATAAGAATTCTATGACATTTCCCCCCAATTTCAGTCAGTATTTACGCCAATCAGTTTTAGACATATTCCACAAAGCCAAGGACCAACTTGCATTCATACAAGCATGGACACAAATAAAATGCTGTTCTTTTAGAAATTATAGCTAGTGCAAACTGAAACATGATTCCTTATACAACCTCTTCATATGTTGATTGAAGTAGTAGCAACAATTTCAAAGGATGCTAATCTAAATGTATTCATAGCCCTATGATTGCAATATCTTTTGAAAATACTCATTGAGGAACTTTCAGTGGAATTGTAAATATCACAAAATGATTACTCTAAATACACCACAAGAGTACATACTAAAAGCACAACAGGTGTAAAATGAACAAGTTTGATGTTTGCCCTATAGACAGGTGATGGTATAGTATATAGCCCTACTAGTTTCTAAAGACCAAAAATGCCCAGTTCACTTATATTCATATCACACTTCCATAATGCAATTTCACACACCTTGGACAAAAATGTGACCAGGACCATAAAATGTTCCATACACACTTGTCTACTCATAACTCCCCCTCCCTCTAAAACAAAAACCCTTCTACTGGAACAAGGGCCGAGGAATGAAACTAAGGTTTACTCATTAGCAAATATGTTCCTAGAAGTGTAGACAGAAATCTTTCAAATGGAAGAAAACAATTATGCATTCAGAGTTGATGGAAATAGATGTGAACATGAAAGAGACAAGAACATTCCAAGTAAATCACAAAAGGCGTACAACATTACAGCCCTGTGTTCTAGGGTCCCTGTTAACATAGCCAGAAGTCCACAGTGTCAGCTAAGGGGGTGTAATGGCCAGATTGATTTGACAGCAGGCTCACTGCATCCTTAAACAATTGGGCATGACAACAATAGCCGAAAAAGTCTAATTCATTTACCACTGACTGGTCAGTTTATCACCCAGAAAGGATCAAGGTTTGGAGGGAAAACCAGTCAACATCTCCATTCACTCAATTAAACAGGTCCTTTATACCAGGAACGCATTCCACCAGTCAAACAATGCCCTTCTCCACAAAATCCATGTTTGGCAAGTGTTTATTTCACCATTTACATTTAATAACAATGTATGTTATACCTTTTGTCAATGTTATAAAATATCAAATTCCAAGGTCATATAACTTGGCCTCAGTACAGCGTCCTCACTACAGCGGACAAAAACAGAGAAGCTCAACTTGAAGGAAATAACCAGATCTGAATAACATTTAATAATATTGGTATCATCCTAAATCAATTAATTGCCCCTAACACAGGAACCTGGTACACTGATATAGTGACTGGGTACACTGGTACAGTGACTGGGTACACTGATATAGTGACTGAGTATACTAATATAGTGACTGGGTACACTGATACAGTGACTGGGTACACTGATACAGTGGCTGGGTACACTGATATAGTGGCTGGGTACACTGATATAGTGACTGGGTATACAAATACAGTAACTGGGTACACTGATACAGTGACTGGGTATACAAATACAGTAACTGGTTACACAGATATAGTGACTGGGTACACTGATATAGTGACTTGGTACACTGATACCGTGACTGGGTACACTGATATAGTGACTGGGTATACAAATACAGTAACTGGTTAAACTGATATAGTGACTGGGTATACAAATACAGTAACTGGTTACACTGATATAGTGACTGGGTACACTGATATAGTGACTGGGTACACTGATACAGTGACTGGGTACACTGATACAGTGACTGGGTACACAGGTACAGTGACTGGGTATACTTATACAGTGACAGGGTACACTGGTACAGTGACTGGGTACACTGATACAGTGACTTGGTACACTGATATTGTGACTTGGTACACTGATATAGTGACTGGGTATACAAATACAGTAACTGGTTACACTGATATAGTGACTGGGTACACTGATATAGTGACTGGGTATACAAATACAGTAACTGGTTACAATGATATAGTAACTGGGTACACTGATATAGTGACTGGGTACACTGATACAGTGACTGGGTACACTGATACAGTGACTGGGTACACAGGTACAGTGACTGGGTATACTTATACAGTGACAGGGTACACTGGTACAGTGACTGGGTACACTGATACAGTGACTGGGTACACTGATATAGTGACTGGGTACACTGATACAGTGACTTGGTACACTGATATAGTGACTTGGTACAATGATATAGTGACTTGGTACACTGATATAGTGACTGGGTATACAAATACAGTAACTGGTTACACTGATATAGTGACTGGGTACACTGAAACAGTGACTTGGTACACTGATATAGTGACTTGGTACACTGATATAGTGACTGGGTATACAAATACAGTAACTGGTTACACTGATATAGTGACTGGGTACACTGATATAGTGACTGGGTATACAAATACAGAAACTGGTTACACTGATATAGTGACTGGGTACACTGATATAGTGACTAGGTACACTGAAACAGTGACTGGGTACACTGATACAGTGACTGGGTACACAGGTACAGTGACTGGGTATACTTATACAGTGACAGGGTACACTGGTACAGTGACTGGGTACACTGATACAGTGACTGGGTACACTGATATAGTGACTGGGTACACTGATACAGTGACTTGGTACACTGATGCAGTGACTGGGTACACAGGTACAGTGACTGGGTATACTTATACAGTGACAGGGTACACTGGTACAGTGACTGGGTACACTGATACAGTGACTTGGTACACTGATATAGTGACTGGGTACAATGATATAGTGCCTTGGTACACTGATACAGTGACTGGGTACACTGATACAGTGACTGGGTACACTGATACAGTGACTGGGTACACTGATACAGTGACTGGGTACACTGATACAGTGACTGGGTTCACTGATACAGTGACTGGGTTCACTGATACAGTGACTGGGTTCACTGATAAAGTGACTTGGTACACTGATACAGTGACTGGGTTCACTGATACCATGACTGGGTACACTGATACAGTGACTGGGTACACTGATACAGTGACTAGGTACACTGATACAGTGACTGGGTACACTGATACAGTGACTGGGTACACTGATACAGTGACTGGGTACATGATACAGTGACTTAGTACACTGATACAGTGACTAGGTACACCGATACTGTGACTGGGTACACTGATACAGTGACTTGGTACACAGCTACAGTGACTGGGTACACTGATACAGTGACTGGGTACATTGATATAGTGACTGGGTACACCGATACAGTGACTGGGTACATGGATACAGTGACTGGGTACACTGATACAGTGACTGGGTTCACCGATACTGTGACTGGGTACACTGATACAGTGACTGGCTACACCGATACAGTGACTTGGTACACTGATACAGGGACTGGGTACACTGATACAGGGACAGGGTACACTGATACAGTGACTGGGTACACTGATACAGTGACTGGGTACAGTGATACAGTGACTGGGTACACAGATACAGTGACTGGGTACAGTGATACAGTGACTGGGTACAGTGATACAGTGACTGGGTACACTGATACAGGTACACTGATACAGTGACTGGGTACACAGATACAGTGACTGGGTACACAGATTCAGTGACTTTGTATACTGATACAGTGACTGGGTACACTGATACAGTGACTTTGTACACTGGTACAGTGACTGGGTACACTGATATAGTGACTGGGTATACTTATACAGTGACAGGGTACACTGGTACAGTGACTGGGTACACTGATACAGTGACTGGGTACACTGATATAGTGACTGGGTACACTGATACAGTGACTTGGCACACTGATATAGTGACTTGGTACAATGATACAGTGACTTGGTACACTGATACAGTGACTGGGTACACTGATACAGTGACTGGGTTCACTGATACAGTGACTGGGTTCACTGATACAGTGACTGGGTTCATGATACATTGACTTAGTACACTGATACAGTGACTGGGTACACCGATACTGTGACTGGGTACACTGATACAGTGACTGGCTACACAGATACAGTGACTGGGTACACTGATACAGTGACTGGGTACACAGGTACAGTGACTGGGTACACTGATACAGTGACTGGGTACATTGATATAGTGACTGGGTACACCGATACAGTGACTGGGTACATGGATACAGTGACTGGGTACACTGATACAGTGACTGGGTTCACTGGTACAGTGACTGGGTTCACAGATACTGTGACTGGGTACACTGATACAGTGACTGGCTACACCGATACAGTGACTTGGTACACTGATACAGGGACTGGGTACACTGATACAGGGACAGGGTACACTGATACAGTGACTGGGTACACTGATACAGTGACTGGGTACAGTGATACAGTGACTGGGTACACAGATACAGTGACTGGGTACACAGATTCAGTGACTTTGTATACTGATACAGTGACTGGGTACACTGATACAGTGACTTTGTACACTGGTACAGTGACTGGGTACACTGATATAGTGACTGGGTACACTGATATAGTGGCTGGGTACACTGATACAGTGGCTGGGTACACTGATACAGTGGCTGGGTACACTGATAAAGTGACGGGCTACACTGAAACAGTGACTGGGTACACCGAAACAGTGACTGGGTATACTGAAACAGTGACTGGGTATACTGAAACAGTGACTGGGTACACTGATACAGTGGCTGGGTACACTGATACAGTGGCTGGATACACTGATACAGTAACTGGGTACACTGATACAGTGACTGGGTACACTGATACCATGACTGGGTACACTGATACAGTGACTGGGTACACTGATACAGTGACTGGGTATACTGGTACAGTGACTGGGTACACTGATACAGTGACTGGTACACTGATACAGTGACTGGGTACACTGGTACAGTGACTGGGTACACTGATACAGTGACTGGGTACACAGGTACAGTGACAAGGTATACAGATACAGTGACTGGGTACACTGATACAATGACTGGGTACACCGATACAGGGACTGGTTACACTGATATAGTGACTGGGTTCACAGGTACAGTGACTGGGTACACTGATACAGTGACTGGGTACACTGGTACAGTGACTGGGTACACTGATACAGTGACTGGGTACACTGATACAGTGACTGGGTACACTGATACAGTGACTGGGTATACTGATACAGTAACTGGGTACACAATACAGTGACTAGGTACACAATACAGTGACTGGGTACACAATACAGTGACGGGGTACACTGATTTAGTGACTGGGTACATTGATACAGTGACTGAGTACACAATACAGTGACTGGGTACACTGATACAGTGACTGGGTATACTGATACAGTGACAGGGTACACTGATACAGTGACTGGGTACACAGATACAGTGACTGGGTACAGTGATATAGTGACTGAGTACACTGATACAGTGACCTGGTACACTGATACAGTGACCTGGTACACTGATACAGTGACTGTGTACACTGATACAGTGACTGGGTACACTGATATAGTGACTGGGTACACAGATACAGTGACTGGGTACACAGATACAGTGACAAGGTATACTGATACAGTGACAGGGTACACTGGTACAGTGACTGGGTACACAGATACAGTAACTGGGTACACTGATACAGTGACTGGGTACACTGATACAGTGACTGAGTATATACAGTGACTGGGTACACAGATACAGTAACTGGGTACACTGATACAGTGACTGGGTACACTGATACAGTGACTGGGTATATCTATACAGTGACTAGGTACACTGATACAGTGACTGGATACACTGATATAGTGACTGGGTACACAGATACAGTGACTGGGTACACAGATACATTGACTGGGTACACTGATACAGTGACAGGGTACACTGATACAGTGACAGGGTACACAGATACAGTAACTGGGTACACTGATACAGTGACTGGGTACACTGATACAGTGACTGGGTACACCGATACAGTGACTGGGTACACTGATATAGTGAATGGGTGCACTGATACAGTGACTGGGTATTTCTATATAGTGACTGGGTACACAGATACAGTGACTGGGTACACTGATACAGTGACTGGGTATACTGATACAGTGACAGGGTACACTGATACAGTGACTGGGTACACAGATACAGTGACTGGGTACAGTGATATAGTGACTGAGTACACTGATACAGTGACCTGGTACACTGATACAGTGACTGGGTACACTGATACAGTGACTGGGTACACTGATATAGTGACTGGGTACACAGATACAGTGACTGGGTACACAGATACAGTGACAAGGTATACTGATACAGTGACAGGGTACACTGGTACAGTGACTGGGTACACAGATACAGTAACTGGGTACACTGATACAGTGACTGGGTACACTGATACAGTGACTGAGTATATCTATACAGTGACTGGGTACACAGATACAGTAACTGGGTACACTGATACAGTGACTGGGTACACTGATACAGTGACTGGGTATATCTATACAGTGACTAGGTACACTGATACAGTGACTGGATACACTGATATAGTGACTGGGTACACAGATACAGTGACTGGGTACACAGATACATTGACTGGGTACACTGATACAGTGACAGGGTACACTGATACAGTGACAGGGTACACAGATACAGTAACTGGGTACACTGATACAGTGACTGGGTACACAGATACAGTGACTGGGTACACAGATACATTGACTGGGTACACTGATACAGTGACAGGGTACACTGATACAGTGACAGGGTACACAGATACAGTAACTGGGTACACTGATACAGTGACTGGGTACACTGATACAGTGACTGGGTACACCGATACAGTGACTGGGTACACTGATATAGTGAATGGGTGCACTGATACAGTGACTGGGTATTTCTATATAGTGACTGGGTACACAGATACAGTAACTGGGTACAATGATACATTGACTGGGTACACTGATACAGTGACTGGGTATATCTATACAGTGACAGGGTACACAGATACAGTAACTGGGTACACTGATACACTGACTGGGTACACAGATACAGTGACTGGGTACACTAGTACAGTGACTAGGTGAAAACTTAGTGAAAACCGATAGACTTGATGTAGTCATACTTTATATGGAATTTTTAATTCAAACTGATTTTAAAAAGTACATGACTTGCTCCAGCACCACTAATTGGCCTGGTGATTGGTTTTGTTCATATGACGTCAATGTCATAGACCAGGGCTGGCGTGAACAGCTCACATCTGCTGGGGTTAGGGCCCTGTTTACTACTGTTTACATCTTACACTTTCCTGGCATTTCTCGTCAAATAATTATCCCTCAATCAACATGCGCAAGAGGTCACCCATTCTAGTTTACTACAAACGTATAATTGTTTATGCTACATCAAGACAATCTTACACCTAACCAGCTCGCTACAGAACGCATACGACTTGTACTTTTGTTTCAGAAGGCAAACTTGGATTATCTGTTCGGTACATAGCTCAAAGACCTGCGAAATCAAAGTGAATGATTAAGAAACAATAAATATGTGATAAAAAGTGTGCTGAATGCCCCCATGCATAAGTGAACAATGATATCATCATCATTAGACTTGAGGCCTCGCCTCTAATGACTGTTGTGGTACTACTATAAATACTACAACACTAGTGCTACCCTCCACCACCAAACGGCTGGTGTCCTGTGTACTGTACTTACCTAGAGGTGTTTTACTTGGGGTGTCGGGAGGTTTCGGATGCTGGTCAGGTCAAAAGGTCACAGCAATGGTCAGCTGCAGGTCTATCTAGAAGCAAAGTTGACATCAAATGTTTTTGGAATTGGTAGAAGAGTTAGAAAAGTTTGCTGCCATTTCCTGCATCCTGGTCTCTAGCTGATGTGTATGGGGGTGAAGCTGGGAACTTTTGTTTTGTCAAATGTACATTATAATATAAGGGGGGGTCGGTACACACGGGGAGGGAAACACAAGCGAGGGTAACGCTGGTGGAGTCGGGCAATAAGACTGGGGATGCCTGCTGTCTTGCTGGTATTAAGTCAGGTGCTAGCCCAATATCATAAGACACGATTACATCTCCGCTCACTGTCGGTCTTCCAGAGCAGTATGATTAAAGGTTTTTAATGTTGCGGTAATGGCTATATTAAAAAGAGCTACCAGATTAAATCACCTTTTCTTAAAATCAGTTTTGCAGTTTTCTTGCATAGGGAAGAATTTGCGGCAAAGCTACGGCATCGGATGTTAGATTGGGCACAATAAGGCCAACTAGGGGGACTAAGGGGGACTACAACGGCAGCACGGTCTTCTCCTACATGTCTGCTCCCCACAAGGTCACTGCCGGTGCTTTTTGTCCAACAAGTTCTCAATGAATCAAACAGCTTGTATATATCATGTGCTTCCCTTACAGCAGCTGAGACTACACACACTCACTATACCAAACACACGTAAAATAAACAACCATTAGCACTCTTACTGTCACACAGTCTATTTTGGAGAGCATCTCATTTTCGAGATCATCAACATTAAGCAACAGTTGTCTCCCGATGGCCCATGTAACACAAGTTTGGCACATGTTTATAATATACAGAACAAATAAGATCACATTCAACGGTATCATTTTGGGAATTGTACTTTCTTTTTTAGACCAGAAAACAGGTTATACAAAAGCTAGCCAAAAAAAATACAGAAAAAATATGAAATCTTGGGGAAAACTGAAAATGAAATTTTGTAGTTCGGTACAAGAGTTTCAGTATACCCCTATCGCAGTCCATCACCTTACCTAAAGCGTCACCGAGACAGGTCATGCCATACTGTTGAGGTCAACATCCCTTGAGTGTGTATTTGTACCACCAACTCTCTAAACACTCTTGAAGAAGCCCCGCTGTGACCGATAACCTCCACCCTAGTAAGCTTGGACCCGGCTCCCTAAAACAGGACACACCCAATCCCAGTCCTCACCGAAAACAGTAGCAGACGGTCGCCCGTCTATCAGGGAACACTTTCGTTGGTGAACAATTGGTCGAGATATCTTGAGATATGTACAATAGGCCAGTGATAAGACTCCTAGCTACACCAGTATGCACCGTTTGTGTTCAGTCCGCTTACAATCGGCCCAGGAACAAACACTGCCCTTTTTCCCAATGTTTGCACCCTTGTCAATGTAAGACCCACTATAACCTCGGCAGGCTCTCTAATTCACCTGTTTGTCTTTTCCCAACAACAATAGGATAAAACTTGTGTCCTGGTATTGGAGGAGGGGGGGCTCCTCAGGGGTATCGCCAGGTACAACAGGATTATGAGGGGGAGTGGGGACACAATCGGTCCTACCCTAGAATGGACGGATTAATGTACTGCTAAAGGACAACAATCCCCTCGTGGACATTAAACACACATTTGTCTTTGGCCAGACTTTGTGTATTATCAACTGTAATTGGCTCTATCAGAAAAGTCGTAAGTCAAACAAACTATTGTTACGTATCTCCTGTACTCTAACCTATAAACGTCACTCTGTTCTTAAGGCACGTCTACCTGTATACAGAGATCACACTTACGCCTAATTTCTAACCTGTGAATCCGAACTGTAGATACCTGTATTGGTCTACCTGTATACAGAGATCACACTTGCGCCTAATTTCTACCCTGTGAATCAACCCTGTAGACACCAGGATGGTTCTATCTGTATATTAAGAACACAGGTATGGCTAATTTCCGCCCTATGAATCCACCCTGTAGACACCTTGATGGGTCTACCTGTGTACAGAGATCACACTTATGGCTAATTTCTACCCTATGAATCCACCCTGTAGACACCTTGATGGGTCTACCTGTGTACAGAGATCACACTTATGGCTAATTTCTACCCTATGAATCCACCCTGTAGACACCTTGATGGGTCTACCTGTGTACAGAGATCACACTTATGGCTAATTTCTACCCTGTGAATCCACCCTGTAGACACCTGTATGGGTCTATCTGTGTACAGAGACCACACTTATGGCTAATTTCCACCCTGTGAATCCACCCTGTAGACACCTGTTTGGGTCTACCTGCGTACAGAGATCACACTTATGGCTAATTTCCACCCTATGAATCCACCCTGTAGACACTTGTATGGGTCTACCTTTGTACAGAGACCACACTTATGGCTAATTTCTACCCTGTAAATCCACCCTGTAGACACCTGGATGATCAACCTGTGTATGAAGATTTATTACTCAGTTGGAGAGTAGGTACTTGTGCTAATGGACGTGTATATTCTTTTAGAACTCAAAACTATTACTGGAGCTCATACTGAAAACAAGAACTGAAATTTGTTCCTAGAACTCAAATTTATTACTATAGATTAAACTTATTATTTGAGCTCATACTGAAAACATAAACTGAAATTTATTATTCCTAGAACTCAAATTTATTGCTAGAGATCACACTTATAACTAGAACTCACAACTTATTATAGAGCTCAAACTTACTACTAGAGTTGAAACATATAACTTCCTTCCATCCTGTGAACCTACAAGGTTTTATACTTAACGCTACTTAACCATTATCTATAAGATATGCTTAGAGTTATCTTCATAAAGGATACAAGCTACACACTGTCCAAAACTTTTGTTTAAAAGTTATCTCCCTTTTTTTAAAAAGAAAAAAAAATCAATCTATCAGACTTTTTACAATATACAGATATCAAGATTCAAATACTAGTCTCTTAAATAGAAAGCAGGAATAGGGGAGCTCAACTCATTCACCGTTTAAAGTAATGGACTATTCCAACCTTTGGATCAGGAGAGTTCCGTCACAACGCATTTGTTTAATTGGGTACCAGGGGCTGTAATTATATTTAAGAAATTATCATTATGATAATTAGTACATTTTGTTCATACAAACATCCCGACCTGGGAAATAAACAATATTTTACAACAAAAAGCAGGAATGAAAGTAGCAAGACAAGCTGGGTGCGAACCCGAGACCTCTAGGTTATGGAGTCAGGACTTTAACACCAGGCCAAAAGGTCCGAACCAGTTAACCTGGTTTGTAATTTACTGATATTGTTATGCAAAGTCTGTCTCCATGTAACAATTTATACTATTGTTATCTGATTAGCTGTACAAAGTAGAACAGAAAAGCTCTACCCGAATATTAGTCTCAGAAAACACTGAAGTATCATCAATTGTCATTAATACTATTGTTATCTAATTAGCTGTATGAAATAGAACAGAAAAACTCTACCCTAATATTAGTCATAGAAAACACTGAAGTATCAGCAATAGTCATTAAAACTATTGTTATCTGATGAGCTGTATGAAGTAGAACAGAAAAGCTCTACCCGAATATTACAGTCTGAGAAAACACTGAAGTATCATCAATTGTCATTAATACTATTGTTATCTAATTGAACTACATGGAAATTTTCTTAACAAAATGGACTCTTTTTTAACCTAGTTATATACACCCAGGCCAGGAAGGGATTGTCATTTCCTAAGTAAAGAGTTTTTATCAGTAGCCGAGCCAGGATACCCCTCTAATCTTGGAGGGATTTTTTGATAGAATTCAATACTGTGCCTTCACAGGATTAGCATGTATAGTGTGAATATTTGTACCCGATAGTTGATAAAGTGTCTCTATCAACAACCCCTAACATTATACAATGCTCCTTATTGACAACTGCTGTACAGTCTAGGTGTAAATAAAAGCGGGCACATATGGAAATATTGATGCAAAATATGTGAATGGTTTTACGTAGTCGATATATTTATAGCCAACTTGAGAAGTGATGTATTGTTTCCGAGCCATTGTTTTCTGGATCTACTTCCCAGCACACAAAAACTTGGTCCAATTTCTCCGCGAAAAAATAAGATCCTTCAACAATTGGAGATCGAGGACGAATAAAGGCATTGTCATCAAACAATGGTTAATGATTTTATTGAATAACAGCTAACCAAACAATGCTGAGAGAAAAGGGTCCAGAACACAAAGACATTAATAAAATAGGTATCACAATAGATGTCAAAGTCCGCTACAAAAAATATCAATACAGCATTATATAGACTAAATTAATTCTAATTCTGGAGTAAAATAAACAATTTTAATTAACAAGGTCTTGTACGAATCTATCTTTGTGTTACACAGGAAATTTATGTCGCCCAGCTGATAACAATAGCCGATACCCAGCTACCAAGGGGCAGTAACTCTGTCAGTAAGAAGTATAGACAGATACAAAATTCTGTTTTGTTTTTCGTTTTTGTCTTTAATCCTAAAATCACATGTTCCATCACCACAAAATTGACGTGTGGCATTTTAAAAGAAATCCCTTGTTTTAATATCAATCTGCCTTATGTAAATATCTGTGAAAAGATAATTGAAATTTAACAGTCAATAATTGAAATTTCACAGTCATCTTTACACAAGCTTGGCAACTTTATTGTAAATTAAAGCTCGTATTTCTTCCCATAATGCAATTTTCGGGTCTGAAGAGAAAGTCATCAGCATGGCGGGAACACTGGAACACGCACAAGTAAGACATTCACGCAACATTTGTGGAGGTGAAGATCTACAGTTTGTTACAACTATAGAGCCGACTAACAATGGATGCTTCTGCCTAAATCCATTCAGCCGATTAATGCTATGAAAACAAATGGAGAAGGATCAAAATATCTAACATCCAATTTGCTCCCCAAGATCTTCCCAACGTTTAACCTGTTTATGACAAGAGGAAATTCTTCCCGAATCATAATTCGCCTTTCTTCCAACATCGATTTAACTTCGACTGGTCGAGCCGTGTTATCATAAATACCGTTCCCTCTCCATCTTGATTCATTAGCGCAGACCGTTTTCGCAGGATTTTCATTGTGTTGCCTGCGCCGAGACAGAATTGGACAATATTTTGATAATTCAGTTATTCCTCGATTGTCACAGTAGAGTACAGGGCCTGCCGTTGCCCAAGAAATCAAGGATAATGAAATATCAGCGTAACCACGACATCCAATTCTCTTCGTGATTTCTGACAAAATACCACAAGTTTGTGAAGGAATTAATATCAGGCGAATGACTCAGTGAGTAATAGAAACGGCTAATGAAGAACATGGAGCCGCTGTCATCAATATCGCATTGTTTATAAAGACTAGATTGTTGCTAAAAGTGCCGTGAAGTACACAGTTTGGGGGTAAATAGCCTGGAGCTCTGGAAGCTCATATACAGTAATGAGACTGGCTTAGTGAATGTCTCTACTGTATTGGAGGGATAGCAACTCCCACGGCCACCAATAGAGGATGCTAGGGTCCCTGTCAATAGTGACACTCTCCAGAAAACCACGGACATCATTCACATTCACTTCTCTCTTTAGAAATCAAAATCTGACAGTAAACATTTTTCCCCGTCTTTAAAAGAAGGAATTAATTTTTGACCATCGCATAATCCAAGTTTATTGACACATTTGGTGGTTGTTTAATATTCATATCTACCATTTAAAGGGTCCCGAACCCAAACATCATTAACATCCACTATTAATATATATAAACACAGACTTCTATAGTATCTAATCCATCAAATCATTGAACAATTGGTTTGTACAACTTGATATATAATTTCTTATTAATTAACTCATTCACCCCCGACACATTTGAACTCTTCCAATTCAAAGGTGAGAACAGTGCATTATGAAATTTCAGGGTTAAATAAGTTATTACTGGTAGAGAAAACTTAGCAATTATACACCTTTTGAAACATACATATTAACTTATTCCCCTGAAATTTCATAGTGAACTATTCCAGCCTTAAAATTGGAAGAGTTCAAACATTTTCAGAGGTAGATGATTTAATTCTATGAAGCTCTATACTTATCTTTACTTACTTATTTAACACCTGTATATAAAACCACCATGTAGATCATTAGATGTTCACATCTTACACTGTTACCTGTATAAAGAGGCCAATACTCAACACTATTAACTGAACTATTCCAACCTTTGTATTGGAAGAGTTCAAATGAGTCTACAACTCCTTCACCTCAGATGGACTTGCCCAGTCCTGGATATGGTAAGGTCTAAGTTTGACTTTAGGGGTGGCTGGGTTATGTAGATTATTTGACAGTTACACTGAGCACCACTAACTTTCATTTATCTATACCCTGTATAAAGAGACCACCTGTGTAAGGGGACCATGTGTATTGAAATACATCATAATGGTACTCCGATTTACCTGTATACAGAGACCACCTGTGTAAGGGGACCATGTGTATTGAGTTACATCATAATGGTACTCTGATTTACCTGTATACAGAGACCACCTGTGTAAGGGGACCATGTGTGTTGAGTTACATCATAATGGTACTCTGATTTACCTGTATACAGAGACCACCTGTGTAAGGGGACCAAGTATTTTGAGTTACATCATAATGGTACTCTGATTTACCTGTATACAAAGACCACCTGTGTAAGGGGACCATGTGTATTGAGTTACATCATAATGGTACTCTGATTTACCTGTAACTTGTATACAGAGACCACCTGTGTAAGGGGACCATGTGTATTGATTACATCATAATGGTACTCTGATTTACCTGTAACCTGTATACAGAGACCACCTGTGGAAGGGGACCATGTGTATTGAGTTACATCATAATGGTATTCTGATTTACCTATAACCTGTATACAGAGACCACCTGTGGAAGGGGACCATGTGTATTGAGTTACATCATAATGGTATTCTGATTTACCTGTATAAAGAGACCACCAGTGTAAGGGGACCATGTGTATTGAGTAACATCATAATGGTACTCTGATTTACCTGTATAAACAGACCACCTGTGTAAGGGGACCATGTGTATGAAGTTACATCATAATGGTACTCTGATTTACCTATAACCTGTATATAGAGACCACCTGTGTAAGGGGACCATGTGTATTGAGTAACATCTTAATGGTGCTGTGATTTACCTGTATACAGAGACCACCTGTGTAAGAGGACCATGTGTGTTGAGTTACATCATAATGGTACTCTGATTTACCTGTAACTTGTATACAGAGACCACCTGTGTAAGGGGACCATGTGTATTGATTACATCATAATGGTACTCTGATTTACCTGTATACAGAGACCACCTATGTAAGGGGACCATGTGTATTGATTACATCATAATGGTACTCTGATTTACCTGTAACTTGTATAGAGACCACCTGTGTAAGAGGACCATGTGTGTTGAGTTACATCATAATTGTACTCTGCTTTACCTGTAACTTGTATACAGAGACCACCTGTGTAAGAGGACCATGTGTGTTGAGTTACATCATAATGGTACTCTGATTTACCTGTATACAGAGACCACCTGTGTAAGGGGACCATGTGTCTTGAGTTACATCATAATGGTACTCTGATTTACCTGTATATAGAGACCACCTGTGTAAGGGGACCATGTTTGTTGAGTTACATCATAATGGTATATTCTGATGAAGTCTTTCTACGTTATCTTACAGGCAAAATAAATTAACATATATCAAGACTAATGAATCTTTCCTTTTATTCACCTGAACATATTTTTAATTCTTTACAATAGAATTAGTTAAATATAACAGAAATGTAATTGTCTGGATTAAAAGTTTTTCAATACTTATAACCTTTTTTTGTGATAAAAATCAAAACTGTTAGTTATGTTTCATCAATTTTCGGTAAAAACAGAATTTTTAAGGGCAGTAACCCTACACAGCAAACAAGAACCCAATAAGCTTGACTTTGCCAACCTCATTTTAAAGAAGTTGTGAACAAAATTTCAAACAAAAAATATATCCTTAATTCGTAAAATGCCACTTAGGTCTGGGATTTACTTGTTCATCTTGATAGATCGAGGTTATATCTACCCATACCGATATGTACTGATAAAGGCGTTCATGACAAGACACCCCGTTAAATTAAGATGAATACCGAATAAGAATCAAAGCAATGTTCCGATATAGCTTAGCTCAATTTTAAACATAATTCTACCAGAAAACAAGCCCCGAGTATTTTCGTAAGCGAGACTAAAGAGATTGGAAACTGCCAATGCCTAGTGTATATGGGATACAATCATCTCCTCTGCCAACTTCCCGTCACAAGTACAACACAAATTAATAAATCATTGCTTAATTTAAGAAGATAAAGTCACACTGTTGAATTCAAAATTTGGCCCGTATCTTTGATTGGAGTATTGCCCTCCATCTATCTGCCTCCGGACCAGGTCTATCGGCAGCCTTGGGTGGCTTTTTTCTCTAATCCCCTATCACTAGTTGATTACAAGTATAACCTTCTATACATGGGTTGCCACCAGTCATGTTCCATACAAAGATTACTACACTACAAAAGACTGATCTAGACTTAATGAAACAGAGTTGACGTTTTAATTCCGAGTAATGTTTTTAAAGTACTTGTGCCAGGTTAGAGTCGGCTAAAGTGCTGTCGCTCATTGTCTCGTTGGCGGACGTATCTGGGCAGTCGCGGAGACCTATAGTGCAATGTCCCACATATAATTATATAAATAATGCTTCAACACTCTTTAGTATGGGTACAGAATTCCATACATGTGAAATGTGTCTCTTTATACATGTGCAAAAATCATATCTCACTGTCTCAGAAAAATTTAAGACCTATATCAAAAGAACTATTTTTTATACAAACTAGAACACTGACAGGTCAGGAAGGGCCCCGTATTGTGGCTGTAGATATCCCCCACATGCCCACACGCCAACCTACTCCCTCCCGCAAAAAAATGTCATTTCTCAAATCATCAAAATTGACACTGGCTAGGACACATTGTCTCATTTCATCATTCAGCAAAGAAACTGTCAACTATTTCACATCACCCGTATCGGATATCGGCGATACAGTATGACTTGAATTCTACCCTAATATGACTTTGACCTTTGACCCATTGACCTTAGCATTCAACCTTGTGTTTTATATTTGTTTATTGAACATGTTGACCAAGTTTCATGCAAATCTGGTATTCACCCGTATCGGATATCGCCGATACAGTATGACTTGAATTCTACCCTCATATGACCTTGACCTTTGACCCATTGACCTTAGCATTCAACCTTGTGTTTTATATTTGTTTATTGAACATGTTGACCAAGTTTCATGCAAATCTGGCAATGAATACCAAAGTTATTATGTAAAAACAAAATTTGTGGACAGACGGACAGACAGACGGACGGACGGACGGACAGACGGACAGACAGACAGAGTGATTACTATAGGGCACCCGTATCTCCGATACGGGGCCCTAATAATTAGTTTAAACGGTATTTTATTTCCAAAAAGTTAACACAGTCTTTCAAAATAATAAGGTATATTGGGGATAAGAAAAGAAGCTAAAAGGCTTATATAAATTCCCTTACCTGGGAATATTACAAGAAATGTTATGATTGGCCGAACACACTAGAATTAATGAAATAACTGATTCCAACACCTCTGTAAAGAGGCAACCCCTTGTGGAGATACCAAATTCTAAAACCTTTGAAAAGAGGCCATATACTATAGATTGTCGGGTGGTGCAATGGATAGCACTTTTGCCTTTCATCAAGGTAACTCAGGTTCGTTTCCCTGATTGAAGGTAAAAATGTATTGGGTGACCTGAGCAATGAAGGTTTTCTCCAGGTACTCTGGTTTCCCCACACTACAACCCCTTAATCAGTAACATTGAATCTTCCAAGAATAATTAAAATAATTTGAATAACTTGTTCCATAATTGCTATAAAATAAAGGTTAATATTTGATACAAATACAAAATTCTAAAACTTCTAAAAAAGAGGCCAACTCTGTTCTAGGACTTGTGTAAAGAGGCCATATAAATAATAATATGATAGAAAATATGATAGAAAAATCTGAATACCTTTGTTAGCAAGCAACGTAAGCTTAGAAAATTTCTTGTGATGTATAACAATTTTGGATAATTATACAACTGACATGTTATATATAGATTATAGAACAATATGAAATTAAAAAAAAAAAAATTCTTATATTTTTCTTTTTTTCCCCTAAATTATCTTTTGGTTTTTCTTTCATTTATTCAATTTAATGACAAACATTATACATCATGTCATTAACTTCATTTGAAGATCATGAATGACATGAAATAAATGGCTTATTTTATTGAAAATACATCAGCAAAATAGGCTTATATCATAAAGAATCTATAGAAAAATCTATAGATAAATTCATATTGTTTTTAAAAAGCTGTTTAACTTGTTACATAAAGGTAAGTATACCAAACACACAGCAAGCTAACACCAACTTGTAAACATCATTGTTCAAACAATGAAGGATTTTTCTTCATGCTAATTTTTTTTCCATTGCTATGGAAACTGAAGAACTGGTCTGAAACTCTTGGAGAAAATAAAGGGTTATCTGCTGAGCCGTGACAAGCCCATCAGGCGCTTTAGATGGATGCAATTGGGGTTTTGACTCACCAGTAGAGATGTCACACAAAAGGCATGGTCTCCATGGTGACGAAAAAACAAGATGGCTGTTCCATGGTCAATCTACTTTTGTCTTTCAATTTCTCTTGATATCAGTCCTCTGAAACATATGTAAATAAACAAAACATGAGTTAAGCAGACAGCTATTGTCTTTCTCTGAAAGAAAGCGAAGTAAAGTTTAGAGATATCTCAACGAATTACTGGAACATTTATTTTGTAACAAAAATTTAAGAATTTTTTTTTAATATGTCATATGATAAACAAAGTATTTTGTCAATATATGAACTTATAGATAAAAGTTCACAAAAAAGAAATAAAATGTTATAAATATTTGTTTCAGTCAAAGCTTTGCATTCATGAAATAAGTGCTCTATGCTATTCTCATGAAAAGTTTATGGTTTTCCAAAGAAACCATTTAACTTGCTACACATATTTCACAGTTATGCTCAAATACCAAATTAATTTGTTAATTTTCAGAAAAAACAAAAAAGTATTTTAGGTATATATATATATACAAACATATATAAGCTTTCTTACAACAAGAAAGCAAAACAGATTCAAAGAAAATCAACAAGGTATTCACATTTCCTAGGTAAAATGCATCACACATCTACACAGATTTCTTTGAAACATTTTTGATGTTGTCTTTTGATCACGATAAATTTTCGAATCAATCCCTACATTTGAACTTTCAATAGAGTACACCAGCATAAGTACATGCGACTGTGTGGACCTCGGGAGTCGCAGTACCCGCGTCTAAATCAATCACAACAAGTCGAGGCCCGAGACTTACCGTAACACTGTTAATCTGTTAGAAATCACAGACAACTTCGGACCAACAATTTCCCTGCTCTACCAGAAATCACGACAGATTTTGACAGGCGATTTTGACCATGAAGTTGAGTGACAGTCATGACCGGAGTCTATAGAGAACTTGGCCAGTAGAGGGCGCTCCCTAGGCAGAGACACGGTGACAAAACCTGCAGCACATTACATGTCCGTCATGATGGAGAGGGGACAACAAATTTGTGAAAACTACCAAGTGCGGCAATGTGACCAAATGAGCATAGAAAATCATTAGTCATCGGGGTTCAACAATGGCCATTGATGTAGGGGAATTTCATCAGCCCATCGATCCATTGATAGAGGGCAGAAAAAAGGCCATTGATTTTTTAACCATTAGAGACAGATTCCTTCAACTGGCGGAATGCGCAACGTGAAAGATATTAATTCAAGGATGATAATAACGACCCCCAATAACAGGTCAGTAGCTATTGTAGTCTTAATGAAACAGCACTGGGGACCACGGGCTACAGTCAATCCCATAACTGGTGTACAACAGAAATAGCGCCTAAATAGTGTTAGGCTTGCGCTTCCCTGCTATTGATCCTGCCCGGGCCCACTAATATTCAAAATTATGAGTCCTTCAACTTGCACACAATGGTAATGAATTGGACAAGTGTTTGCACAGCAAGGGGAATGAAGGAATTGAGTTAGCACACTTGACCATAATGTACCATACCCCCACAATGCTTGCTTAGGTATCGAGTCTTCAATAGGCCTTTTCTCTCCAATTAAAGATAGAAAGGTTTAATTTCAATATAACCAATTTGATTACAACACATTCAAACAGATACCTAGCTCTTATGGGATTTTTTTTTACAACTAAGAAATAAGAGAATTGCTTTAGAAAAAATAATGAAATCTTGATTTATATATTAAGGGGAACTTGTCAGAAATGTGTTTTGTATCTCCCGTATTGAAGAGCTCCAGTAAATTCATTAAGACAACTTACACAGGAGAATGGCATATCTTACTGTAGAGCATGTAGGTAATTCTTACATATCTTTATCTAAGTTTATTACATTTGGAGGAGATGGAAATCTTTTAATACAAACAAAATGCACACACCGGTGTAAGCAGCTGTCCGCAGCACCAAATACCTACTCATATCGTAATAAATGTATCGTCATACACGCTCCTCCGTGATGTAAACATGCAACATGTACAATAACTTCTACCTTTGCCTTTCTTTTGTCTCCAAAATAGATCTCTCTTTTCTAAGACCTTTCAAAGACAAAACTTTCACAGGCCATTGTGGAAAGATGTATGTGAAATGTGTTTCTATTTATATAAGTGTTGATGATGCATTAAGCACTGTATCTTACAATCTATACATCTGAATGCCAAATTGCTTTCTTCCAACCAGGTTTACAAGGTTACTTAAAGCTTGTTAATAAATCTACACACTTATATCTCCGATGGAAATATTCCTTTCTCATTTGTTATCTCCCTTTTATAACGGCTCTTCAACTGCTAAGGCCAAACAAGTTCAGTTCTTGGGAATTACAGGAAAATACAAAGTAACCAAAGCTTGTTAATAAATCTGCACACTTATATCTTGGATGGAAATATTCCTTTCCCATTGATTATCTCCCTTTTATAAGGCTCTCCAACTGCTAAGGCCAAAAAAATTAATTTTTTGGAAAGTACAGGAAAATACAAAGTTACGTCACAGTTGTTCATAAATCTACACATTTAAATTTAAGAAAGAAATATTCCTTTCCCATTTATTATCTCCATTTTATAAGGCTCTCCAACTGCTAAGGCCAAAAAAATTAATTTTTTGGAAAGTACAGGAAAATACAAAGTTACGTCACAGTTGTTCATAAATCTACACATTTAAATTTAAGATAGAAATATTCCTTTCCTATTTATTATCTCCCTTTTATAAGGCTCTCCAACTATTGAGGCCAAACAAATTCAGATCTTGGGAATTACGGTAAAATACACTTATATCTCGGATGGAAATATTCCTTTGTCATTTGTTATCTCCCTTTTATAAAGTTCTTAAACTGCTAAGACCAAACAATTCGAATCTAGGGAACTAAACCTGTAATTAAGCAAAGTCTTATATCAGTAAATTTGTGGTTCATGAAAATACAATGTTAATTTTTAATAAGGAGAGTCTGGTTTTTTACTGGATAGATACTTTTTCTTTACTATTTTCAAATATGAGCAGTACTTCTTTCATTATCATTATTATTTGGAGTATTGTTACGTATGGATGAATAAAGTCGGTGGTTTTGTTAGTCCATTTTTACGGTCGATATAAGGCTGTTTCCCCCAGTGAAAATTTGTGCTATTTTCACAAAGTGAAGCAAAATTCAAAAATATTTTCACAATTTATCTGAAAATCCTACTTTATTTCCCAATTCAATAAGGCACAGGCTGCTGTAAAATCTAGGTAGCAAAAACACTGATAGTTGTCAAATAAAACAGACAAATACTGTCTCTCCCAGTAATGTCAATCGAATTACTGTCTACTTTATTTTGTCACATACAATTCTACACTGTATTTTCTTCTTTTTTTGTAATTTTTGAAGCAGGTTGATAAGTTTTGTATAATAGAAATATGTTGCAGCCATTAATTATCTGCCAAGTGTTTAGTGCTGTATACAATGTATATATACAAGGTGGTCAGGCACCTGTTTGAAAAGTGTTCAAATCTTTTATGCCTTTCAAAAGAAGAGAAATTTTCCAAAATAATCTTTAAAATACTTGGTAACTCAGATATCATGCAATGTTTAAATTGCAAATATTTGACAATTAATACCACTTCACTTCATCAACTTAAATACATTATTTTAGAAAAGAAAAGTCAGAGCTCTTCTGGCTCATGATTACACATTTGATTTAGCGCTGCTAAATAGTTAATGCATTATAATAATTATTTCCCTTATTTAATTCCATGACGTGAGTAAATTTTTTACGATATACCACGTTCTGATTTAAAACTTTTGAAGAATGTCCTTGGCTTGTCACTCCGTAGACTCAATCAGGGGTGAGGGGAGGACTCAACATCTGTTGCCGATTTGTGTGGGTCAGGTGGCTCACGGGGACCCTCCCATCCTGACCTCCGCCTATCAGTCGACTAATCAGTTCGTTACACAACCCCGATTATTAATCTACTAAGGCAGTATGTAAGGGCCAGTCTCCACTAAAGATATTACTCATACCTACAAACTTAATTAATGGACAATTTCAAATACCCGGGATTGGGGGGTTGGGGTTTTGGGGGGGGGGTTTCCCCTCAACACAAGCCGGTGGTTTCGTAAACCAGGGACAGTGGTAGCTTGCGGCAGATCTTGCTGTCTTTGAGAATTGGTAGGTGTTCCCACCAGGTAGGCAGAAGCTGGCCTAACAAAGTCCCTCCGAATGCGAATATAATTGATGACAGCTGATTCCATTCAGAAAGATTTCGGTGGATTTGTTGTACCCCATGTACAACCCCAAAGAAGCTGTGGAGGGATTTACCTCCCCTCATTTATGGTTGGGTATCAGGGTTCTCATCTGATCCCCTAATTCCTCCCCCTAGTGTGTAAGAGTGCAGATAAGAGGAACATGGCGGTACAGAGAGGTTTTCACCACCAAATATAAATGTTTAAAAAAAACCCATGTGCACCAACACAAACATCTTTTACGGCCCCTCAATGTGTTTGAGGAGATGAAAATAATGTACCTAAGATAAAAAAAAAATGTTTACAACTTTATTTTTCTAAATTTCAGAAATAAAAATCTATACAAGTATGTGAACCAATGTAAAAATTCATCTTCAGAATTTGTTGATGAAATAGAAATGTGTATGCATGGTAAAAATTGTATAAAAGTTCTATAGATTCAATTAAAATATTTCATCAAAATTAAACTCACAAGTTTGTGTATATATATATATATGATTCAAATCAAAATAATTGTACATCAGGTTCCCATGCACTGCTTTGTCCCCTTATGCCTTTAGCCTCTTCCCCTTCTGTTTGTCCAAAACTCATAAATAATCTTTTCCACTTGTATGTTCTATGATATTCAATTATAACTTTCATGTTTAGTTCTGTATCTGTTCACTTATTCAATGCTCCCTGAAGGCAGTTTGTAAACATTTCCTACGGATGAGTGAACAATGCTGTATTATTTGATATGGGAGATATTTCTCAATAATATTTGCAATATTATTTTTGCCCAAGAAAGTTACTATCTTTCAATGTTGATAAGAAAGTGTACATTTAGTTTGACCTTCACACAGAATTGACCTTCATATATGATGACCTTAACACAAAAGAACCTTCACACAGAATGACCTAAATTCAAAGTGACCTTCATACATGATGACCTTCACACAGAATGACCTAAATTCAGTGACCTTCACACAGTGACCTTAATTCACAGTGACCTTAAACACAGAATGACCTTCATACAAAGGAAAGTCCATTGTGACCTTTGTTTCCGATAAGGAAGACAATTCTGATTTTTTTCTGCAAAATTCAATATACGTTTTGGACAGAATATCCTGTGGCAGAAAGTTTATTGAACATTGATCAGAAATGATACATTTAGTTTAACCTTCAAACAGATGGAAGGTCATTATTGGTTCCAACATAATATCACAACCTGGAGATGTGTCCGATTGCCTCTCATTACTGAAAACAAAATTATTGTGGATTTCAAAAGGTTAGTTTTCTTTTAAGTGAGAATATAGATTAAAATAGAATCTGTCAACTGATAAATTATCATTCCATAGCGGGATAAATCTGTCTCAAAAGCCATGACATATCGCTTTACCAAGGTGAACCCATATCCTAAGTATGAATTTTTCAGTGACTTGAAAAGTACAAGATAGAGCCTTAACAAGCCTTTTTTTTTTTAGATGCAGGTCAAAAGTCAAAATGTAGGTCACAGTGAACACAATTCTTTTTTAAGTTAGGTCAAAGGTCAAAATGTAGGTCACAATGCATCACCATCAGTGTATATGGCTTCCAGACAGTGCATACGGTCATCATGTAGTGTATATAGCACACACAGTGTATATGGTTTTCAGACAGAGAATATGGTCAGATAGTATATATAGCACACTTCAGACAGTATATATGGATTTTAAACAGTGTATATATGGCTTCCAGACAGTGGATATGGCCATCAGGCAGTGTATATAGCACAAACAGTGTATATGGTTTTCAGATAAGAGTATATAGCCCATGGATAGTTTATATGGTTTTCAGACAGTGTTTATGCCCCATGGACAGTGTATATGGTTTTCAGACAGTATATATGGCCCATGGACAGTGAATATGGCAATCAGTATATATGGCTTCCAGACAGTGGATATGGCCATCAGGCAGTGGATATGGCCATCAGGCAGTGTATATAGCACAAACAGTGTATATGGTTTTCAGATAAGAGTATATAGCCCATGGATAGTTTATATGGTTTTCAGACAGTGTTTATGCCCCATGGACAGTGTATATGGTTTTCAGACAGTACATGTATATATGGCCCATGGACAGTGAATATGGCAATCAGGCAGTGTATATGGCCCATGGGCAGTGAATATGGTTTTCAGACAGTGTTCATGGCCCATGGACAGTGAATATGGTTTTCAGACAGTGTATATGGCCCATGGACAGTGAATATGGTTTTCAGACAGTGTATATGGCCCATGGACAGTGAATATGGCAATCAGGCAGTGTATATGGCCCATGGGCAGTGAATATGGTTTTCAGACAGTGTTTATGGCCCATGGACAGTGAATATGGCAATCAGGCAGTGTATATGGCCCATGGGCAGTGAATATGGTTTTCAGACAGTGTATATGGCCCATGGACAGTGAATATGGTTTTCAGGCAGTGTATATGGCCCATGGACAGTGAATATTGCAATCAGGCAGTGTATATGACCCATGTATATAGCTCTTAAAGCAGAAAGTGTCATTATCCAGGTTTCTTACACAAACTTCACGTTATCAACCACCATGACACCTACCATGGAACCTATCTACTGCGGAGTTATAAGAAGCAATCATTTCCATCGGTCACAGACTAGAAGCAGACTGTCATTACAGGCACCCCACTCTAACAAAAGACACATGCACCACGTGAAATTATTAAATATTACGAGTGGAGGCTTAAAAAGTAATCCTGTCCAATAGTCGACTAGTTATGAGTAAACAAGGCGGCCGACAAAAATGACTTGAAACAGAGGAAAATGTCTCGCCTCCCCCATACGCCATGGTCATTGTAGATCCTGGCACTTTATCTTAATGAAGATTTTGATTAAAACACAGTGCAATGTTTAACTACATCCTGGGTACTTACACACAACTTATACGCCACTTCAGCCGGCCACATACTAATTCATAAGACTTCCTGAATTTGTTTGAACTTTCTACGCGGCACTATGACACCTTATATACACAATGATGAAAATACATGCGGCAACCAACGGTAGCCTTCGTTGTAGTAGCACAGAAGTCAGTCGTACAGTTAAAGAGGTAGGCAAGGCAAATGTAATAAGAACATAAAAGTTATAAAAATGGGCATTGTTACCGCAGTCATTTGGCCCTTTATTGGTAGTAATATCATAAATTACCATAAACGACTGCAAAAACGGTACATCAATATTCAACACACATCTGTATATATAATACAATAAACCATCAACTGTGAATTGTTAAAAATGTTTAACAAAAGTAAAATTCTTGTCGCGGTAAAAATCAACATGTGAAGCAATTGCACATTTTAGATGTCCTATTTATATTCATTGTTTCCGCAGAAACTTGATCTGTATACATATCTGTTGAATTGTGCAATAGCAGTGCTCCCCCCTCCTCCCACTTCTCATCTACCCCCTCCCCCCACTCCTCCCACTTCCCATACTGCAATCCCTATATCATTACAATCCCTATATCATTACAATCCCTATATCATACAGATATCAAGTTAGATGAATACTCACATGGATCTTGTTAAAGCAAATCTCTAAATTGTGTTAAAATAGAGTAGAACAATTTCCTAACAAATAAAGTAAGAATGTGTGTCGGGCTAATCGGATCACGATCATCAACACACAGAGGCCTGTGTAACTTATCTAGATAATGGTAATAAGTCTGGATATAGAAATTAATGTGAGAGAGTCGTACCCAGTGCATATTGTCGGTGAAAACCATTAATACTAAGGAGTACTTGCTTTACCCTGGCTTGTGGGAGGCTCACGGCTCGGTCTAACCACAACAAAACCTCTTGTTATATGTGAACCCTTCAAACGCTGTCTCTAATAACCGTGCCGATGTGTGGAATTAGTGCCGAGAATTATCAACTCGGAACATTATTCTCAATAATTCTGCAGTTTGAAACGGAGCATAAAATCACAACAGTTGAACGTCAATTAAAATTTTTGAAAACTCACAAAACCCCCGACCAACAGACTAGTGTTAGCCAATCTATGGGAAGGAAAAAAAAACATAACAAACTCATAAAAAATAGACTTTTCCGAAGACAGGAATCTTGGTAGACAGGCCTCTGTGTGCCCACAGTTGAGTTAACAAAAGATGTGTTAGCGAGTGTTGATATCCTGTAAGTCACGTCAGTTCTGGCAATTGCCACAACCGACATAAGTGGCTAGTCAAAATTCCAATAAGTTTTGTCTCCATTTTTTTCCTTTTTCACACTTTTTCTTTTTCCCCTTGTTTGCCGTTTTAACGGCAACTTAAAAAAGAATTGTGTGCTTTTGTGAGAGGGTTAATAATCTGCGGAATTTGGAAAATGGTGGATTGCTTGGGTTAATTATTTCTTAAATACCATGAAAACTGCACCGAGCCCCTGAACCATCATTCATCAGTGGGACTTCACTGCTAAGTGGTGTCAAGTCTAGCTGATCTGTTCAAGCTTCCCTGTGTTGAAATAAACGGCCATGACAAATACCATGGTAATGACAAAGATAAGTAATGGTACTGTCAGATCTGTGTACAATTACATACTATAGGGACCCAGTTCACTGTCAGATCCGTAAACAATTACAACCTTCTACTATTTACTCTCAGTTCTGTTATCATAGCAACAGACTGCCATTTACTATCATATTTGTTGCCATAAGAATAGACTGCCATTTACCATCATATTTGTTACTATAGCAACAGACTGCCATACACCATCATATTTGTTACCATAGCAACAGACTGCCATTTACTTTCAAATCTGTTATCATAGCAACAGACTGTCAATTACTGTCAGATCTGTTACCATAGCAACAGACTTTGATCCTCACAAACAATTTTGAGTTAAAAAGGACTGTGTTTTAGTGGTTTTTCTGTGAATAGAGTTATTTGTATTGCATTTTGTTGGAGTAATTGTTCATGATTGGTGTGTATTCCTAAACAGACGATCATTAAACAATCATTATATTCACTCCTTCACCCCTGAAAGCACATTTGAGCCCTACCACTTCTAAGGTTGGTATAGTTCACTTTGAAATTTCAAAGATAAATTACTTTATTCTGAATAAAAAATAAAGAAATTGAGTCCTAAAACATGGACAAATAATTATCAGTGAAACCATTCCTATTTGTGAAGCATTGTACAGTGTAAGCCAAGAGAACTTGTGTAAACAGTAAAGAGTGTGCGAGACCTGCACTACAACTTATTGTAGTATTACAGTCAGCCATTACTGTAGAGTGCATCACCTGTTCCTCGGTCATTACATGTCTATCTCTGTTTGATGTCCCCCTCCCTCCAGGGGTTTAATTGTTACACCCCGGCCCCAGACACCTGACCCCCCCTCCGCGAGGGGAACTGCAGCCTCCCTTTACTGCCCTGGCCCTTTTGTGTAGGCAGATCACAATCTCATCGCTTTGCCGTCATCAAAGACCACGTTTTTCTTTTCCCAGCAGGCAATTAAATTTATAATGCAACAGATTTTTTTATTTTCAAAATATGTATATATAGCCTTGAATGTGAGAGAATTGAAGATTGTGTTCTGTATCAAACAGCTACATCACTTTTACTTTGTCAATGGTTATTACAGAGTCAAAAATATATTACATCACAGCAAAGACGTTTATCTCTTCATAAACACTAAAAAGATCTGCACCACAATATAAATATAACATAAAGACTATAAACTTGTACCACTACATAAACACTACAGACTTGCAACACTACATACACATGTACACTACACAGACTTGTACCACGACATAAACACTACACAGATTTGTACCACTACATAAACACTACACAGACTTGTACCACTACATAAACACTACAGACTTGTACCACGACATAAACACTACACAGACTTGTACCACGACATAAACACTACACAGACTTGTACCACGACATAAACACTACACAGACTTGTACCACTACATAAACACTACACAGACTTGTACCCCTACATAAACACTAAAGACTTGTACCACTACATAAACACTACAGACTTGTACCACTACATAAACACTACACAGACTTGTACCACTACATAAACACTACACAGTCTTGTACCACTACATAAACACTACACAGACTTGTACCACTACATAAACACTACACAGACTTGTACCACTACATAAACACTACAGACTTGTACCACTACATAAACACTACACAAACTTGTACCACTACATAAACACTACACAGACTTGTACCACTACATAAACACTACAGACTTGTACCACAACATACACACTACAGACTTGTACCACTACATAAACACTACAGATTTGTACCACAACATAAACACTACAGACTTGTACAACTACACAAACACTACACAGACTTGTACCACTACATAAACACTACAGACTTGTACCACTACATAAACATTACACAGACTTGTACCACTACATAAACACTACAGACTTGTACCACAAAACAAACACTACAGACTTGTACCACTACATAAACACTACAGACTTGTACCACTACACAAACACTACACAGACTTGAACCACTACATAAACACTACACAGATTTGTACCACTACATTAACACTACAGACTTGTACCACTACATAAACACTACACAGACTTGTACCTCTACATAAACACTACAGACTTGTACCACAAAACAAACACTACAGACTTGTACCACTACATAAACACTACAGACTTGTACCACTACACAAACACTACACAGACTTGAACCACTACATAAACACTACACAGATTTGTACCACTACATTAACACTACACAGATTTGTACCACTACATAAACACTACACAGATTTGTACCACTACATAAACACTACACAGATTTGTACCACTACATAAATACTACAGATTTGTACCACTACATAAACACTACACAGATTTGTACCACTACATAAACACTACACAGATTTGTACCACTACATAAACACTACACAGACTTGTACCACTACATAAACACTACAGACTTTCACCACTACATAAACACTACACAGACTTGTACTACTACATAAACACTACACAGACTTGTACCACTACAAAAACACTACACAGACTTGTACCACTTCATAAACACTACACAGAATTGTACCACTACATAAACACTACAGACTTGTACCACTACATAAACACTACACAGACTTGTACCCCTACATAAACACTACACAGACTTGTACCACTACATAAACACTACAGACTTGTACCACTACATAAACACTACACAGACTTGTACCACTACATAAACACTACACAGACTTGTACCACTACATAAACACTACAGACTTGTACCACTATATAAACACTACAGACTTGTACCACTACATAAACACTACAGACTTGTACCACTACATAAACACTACAGACTTGTACCACTACATAAACACTACAGACTTGTACCACTACATAAACACTACACAGACTTGTACCACTACATAAACACTACACAGACTTGTACCACTAAATAAACACTACAGACTTGTACCACTACATAAACACTACAGACTTGTACCACTACATAAACACTACAGACTTGTACCACTACATAAACACTACACAGACTTGTACCACTACATAAACACTACACAGACTTGTACCACTAAATAAACACTACAGACTTGTACCACTACATAAACACTACATACTTGTACCACTACATAAACACTACAGACTTGTACCACTACATAAACACTAGACTTGTACCACTACATAAACACTACAGACTTGTACCTCTACATAAACACTACACAGATTTGTACCACTACATAAACACTACACAAACTTGTACCACTACATAAACACTACAGACTTGTACCACTTCATAAACACTACAGACTTGTACCACTACATAAACACTACAGACTTGTACCACTACATAAACACTACACAGACTTGTACCACTACATAAACACTACAGACTTGTACCACTACACAAACACTACACAGATTTGTTCCATTAGATAAACACTACAGACTTGTACCACTACATAAACACTACAGACTTGTACCACAACACAAACACTACACAGATTTGTTCCATTAGATAAACACTACAGACTTGTACCACTACATAAACACTACAGACTTGTACCCCTACATAAACACTACATGGACGTGTACCACTACACAAACACTACACAGATTTGTACCACTACATAAACACTACACAGACTTGAACCACTACATAAACACTACAGATTTGTACCCCTACATAAACACTACAGACTTGTACCACAACACAAACACTACAGACTTGTACCACTACATAAACAATACAGACTTATACCACTACATAATCACTACACAGACTTGTACCACAACACAAACACTACAGACTTGTACAACTACATAAACACTACAGACTTGTACCACTACATAAACACTACACAGACTTGTCACTCTACATAAACACTACAGACTTGTACCACTACATAAACACTACACAGACTTGTACTTTTACATAAACACTACAGGCTTGTACCACAACACAAACACTACAGACTTGTACCACTACATAAACAGTACAGACTTGTACCACAACACAAACACTACAGACTTGTACCACTACATAAACAGTACAGACTTGTACCACTGCATAAACACTACATAGACTTGTACCACTACATAAACACTACAGACTTGTACCACTACATAAACACTACACAGATTTGTACCATTAGATAAACACTTCAGACTTGTACCACAACACAAACACTACAGACTTGTACCACTACATAAACACTACAGACTTGTACCACAACACATACACTACACAGACTTGAACCACTACATAAACACTACACAGACTTGAACCACTACATAAACACTACACAGATTTGTACCACTACATAAACACTACACAGATTTGTACCACTAGATAAACACTACAGACTTGTACCACAAGACAAACACTACACAGACTTGAACCACTACATAAACACTACACAGATTTGTACCAATACACAAACACTACACAGACTTGAACCACTACACAAACACTACACAGACTTGAACCACTACATAAACACTACACAGATTAGTACCACTACATAAACACTACACTGATTTGTACCACTACATAAACACTACACTGATTTGTACCACTAGATAAACAATACACTAGATTTGACCACTAACAAAACACTTCCATTAGTGAGATGAAACCGTAAGGATGGATTCATATAGGAGATAAACCCGCAAACAAACAAACAAATGGTTTCACTTCATAGATACCATCCACATATACCACTATGTATTTACACCAAGCTATTTTTTTCCTTCAACTTTCTCAAACACATTTCATGAATAACAAAAGAGGTTCGCTTTGTGAAAGGTTTTATTTCAGGAAATATTGAAATACATTTTTATTAATTATATATGTATTTGAATACATACCACTATCACACTTTGCTCTGAATCATCATCGGTAATAACATAGCTCAAGATTCAGCATCTGAGCTCTGTAAGACTTCACAAAACACACACCCTGAATCAACTTTCTCATCAACGGGAACCTTAGGCAACGAAGGCAGACAGGACCAAGCATCCGTGACAATAAATGAAAATTTCATTCATCCACATTCCTTCTTTTCAATCCCAATAATTCTGACAACAATTCTAACGGATGTGCACGGAGATAGAAACAAGTGTGAAATTTATGCGGAAGATATTAATGGCGGTAAACATCCTCAAAAGTCAAACAAAGCAACTATAAAATCAAATTGACAAATTTAAACATTTTGAGAACTCAGATATCCGAGTTTTAGTAAGAAAATTTGTTTAGGAAACTTTGATAGAAAAATACAGAAAAATTAACTGCATTGTTATAAACTAGGGGGGAAATATGATAATTTTGATTATCGAAACTTGAAGATGGTTACCGTAACTGTCCAGCTAAAGAAACAATGGAGTGCAGCAGCTTCTGTGGTGCTGAATCATGCCAAGGAATAGCCATTTAACATGATGAGGACAATACCCAGTACCCCTACTGACACTAAACCATTAATGGATGCATCGCAATGAAACAACGACACAGCTCCGTAGCCCCGGCAACAGCCGTCATATTGGTCAAGGATTATTCTAACGACTGACAAAATTCCAACGGAGGTTGCATTTCAAGCACATCCCCTCTCCATCACCAACATTTGTTTCATAATGGGTTTTTGTTTTAAAAAAATTTCACATTTAACATTTTAAATAAATCGAATTCTGTGGAATAATTTACATATCTTTTTATGTAATAAGATAAACCATTAAACTTTACCGATCAAAAACATTTTCTGCACTTTTGTTAAATATACTTCTGAATTTCTTGATTATAAACAATTATTCAAATGTTGTTTAAATACATTATGTACTAAATATTACTTTTATTTTCTGTTGAAAAGACAAAATGTAAAAATCTAGGATTTCCTTTCAATTTGTCATGACAAAATTAACTCTAATCAGATGTCAACTCATCACCAAGACCATTGATACTAATTTAAAAATCATCTTTATTTTCTGTTAACAGTACCAATTCAAGAATGAACGATGACTTTCTTTGCAACTTAGTTGTAACAAACTTGACTCTGTGAGTTTAAAACTAGTCCTAGCACTAACAGACATCACAAAGACTATTGAAACTAAAATAGAAATCATCTTTATTTTCTGTTGACAGCACCAATGCATGCAAGAATCAAATTTTTTCTTACATCTCAGCTGTAGCAAACATGACTCTTGAGAGTTTCAAACTAGTCCTACAACTCAAACAGATGCCAAAGACCATTGATTCTAAATTAGAAATCAAATTTAATTGATTTTTTGTTACCAGTTCAAATTCAAAAAGAATTAACAATTTCTCAAAACTTAGTTGTAACAAACTTGACTTGACTTTAAAACTAGTCCTCACTCTTATAGATCACAAAGACTATTGATACTTAAAATCATCGATGGTGTTCTGACAACAACTCCAACAAGGTTTTAGCTTAATAAGACACGGGGACCTGCTAATGTCACCCCCAGAAAGAATAAGACATGAAAATCAAATACTCTAAAATGAAATTGTCAACTGTTAAAGGATAAACTAGGGGGATTAAAATGAAATGAGCCATTCTGTTAGTGTGCCATCCCCCCTTGGGTTAGACTTGGAGTGAGAAGCTTGTCAGAATGACAGGTGAGGTCCCCGCTTCTGATTACCACTACATCCCCCTCCCCACGCCAATATTACATCCGAAACATCACAATGCTGATATGCTGAAACAAAAAACGGCCTGATGAGAGCTCCATGACGACCCTTAAGCTGACAGAGGTAATGACGAGAATATCTCCGATCTTAATCTTCTCATTTAGTGTACATTTAAACTGGTCGCTTGCTCCTGACAACAGAAAACAAATTGAAGTATCTCGTATCAGATTTTCTTTCCAATGACTCCCGGTATTATAGATATGCATCGTTATTTACATCTGATGACAAGGATGTGGCTCCCGGTGTTGTGGGGATTTTATCCAACATCTTGTGTGTTTCATGGAGAGTCGAGTAAGACATTTAGTGCCACAGGGTTTGTAATCCCTGAATAACTGACAAGGCTTACATCCCCTACCTGTCAAAACAAAGCCCTCCTCTACACAGACATCTCCGCCAATGCTACCGAAATAGGGTACTGTCTCAGGGTCTGTCAGGCGGCCATCTTGTGTGTTTCATACTCAGGATTAGAGTGACTTTAACACTTTGGCCTTCACTTGATAACACAGATATCTGCCTTAATTACATACCCACCTGTCAACAGGGAGGTGCAACAACACATTAACACATATCTCAATACCACAAAAACAAAAACCAAATCCATGTTTGTATTCAATATATGTCATGGATCTTAATTGATATCATGGGCAAAGTGTCCATATCATGGACACCTGGGACCATACAGTCCATATCATAGATACCTTGGACCATACTATGGTTACTAGTGTCCATATCATGGTAACCTGTAACTATACTCTGGACACTGGTTTCCTGGATACCTGGGACCATACTATGGTTACTAGTGTCCATATCATGGTTACCTGTAACTATACTCTGGACACTGGTTTCCTGGATACCTGGGACACTACTATGGTTACTAGTGTCCATATCATGGTTACCTGGGATAGTACTTTTGACACTGGTGTCCATATCATGGATACCTTGGACTATGTTATGGATACCAAAGTCCATATCATGGATACCTGGGCCCATACTATGGATACTCTGGACTCTGGCCTATATCATGGATACCTGGGCCCATACTATGGATACCATACAAAGGAAGCCAGACCCCATAGAAAGGATTGGAGTTCAGGCCATTACTCATGATCGCCAACAAAAGATCCTGCCCCTGACAAAAACTTCCTGACAGCGAGCAAGCACCAGTTTGCAGGGATAGAGGCATCATCCTTTGTAATCTGCTTGCAGATTACATCAACAAATACTTCTGAAATCACATTACCTATAAGGCACTCATTAAACGGCTTTCCCTTGCCTTAAGTTTTTGTTAAGACCCTATTTTATACTTTATTTTGTGATGAAGCGAGTTGCCTCGGAATTCTAAATCAGCTTCAAATGACTTTCCAAAGGTTGTTTGTAACCAAAGAGCATTAAACCATCCCCCATAACATGCTACTGAATGCTGCATTACAGCAACGTAAATTAAGAAATTTCAATGAACAAGTTGGAGGTCTATTAAATGTGCTATCACTTTTGGTCATTATCCATGTTTTGTGGTCATGTGAATAGCGAGTGTTAGCCGCCACCAATGGGGAATCACTGCAGGAGAATCAACCTTTCTGCTTCTTCAAAGTACAGCCCCCTTCACAAAGAGATTGGTCACAAGACATCACTCAAAACTCTTGTATCCTTGCAAGATACATGGTTTCTTCACCTGTTCATAGACTTAAATACTTGTGATTTCTCATGACTTCCAAACATGTGTTTTTTGAAATTCCATGACCTCCCACTCATTTTGTATCAGATATGTGGTTTCTTAATACTCTTAGATATGTGGTTTCTTAAGACTCTCAGATATGTGGTTTCTTAAGACTTTCAGATATATAGTTACTTAAGACTCCCAGATATGTGGTTTCTAAAAACTCCCAGATATGTGGTTTCTTAAGACTCCCAGATATGTGGTTTCTCAAGACTCCTAGATATGTGGTTTCTTAAGACTCCCAGATTTGTGGTTTCTTAAGACTCCTAGATATGTGGTTTCTCAAGACTCCCAGATTTGTGGTTTCTTAAGACTCCCAGATATGTGGTTTCTTAAGACTCCCAGATTTGTGGTTTCTTAAGACTCTAAGATATATGGTTACTTAATACTCTCAGATATGTGGTTTCTTAAGACTCCCAGATATGTGGTTTCTTAAGACTCTCAGATATGTGGTTTCTTAAGACTCCCAGGTTTGTGGTTACTTAAGACTTTCAGATATATAGTTACTTAAGACTCTCAGATATGTTGTTTCTTAAGACTCCCAGATTTGTGGTTACTTAAGACTCTCAGATATGTTGTTTCTTAAGACTCCCAGATTTGTGGTTACTTAAGACTCTCAGATATATAGTTACTTAAGACTCCCATATTTGTGGTTTCTTAAGACTCTCAGATATATGGTTACTTAAGACTCACAGATATGTGGTTTCTAAGACTCCAAGATATGTGGTTTCTCAAGACTCTCAGATATGTGGTTTCTTAAGACTCCAGATATGCGTTTTTTAAGACTCACAGATATGTGGTTTCTTAAAGACTCACAGATACAAGATACAAAGCTTTTCGAGACTTTTCAAGAATTTTGCATCTTTCAAGACTCCACAAATGTGGCTTCTCAAGATTCTGTAGACATGTGGATTTTAAAGACCTGTGCCAGTGTGATCTCTCAAAATGTTTTTAATGTACATAATTTCTAAAAATTATTAAGACAGGTTACTTTTTAAATAGTAATTAACAAGACAGGTGTTTTCAAGGTAGGTAAATTTGATTGGAACTATAGAGAACGTGAAAACACAAATTGTAATCTCTCCAGACGAAAAAAAAATCTACTGTTTCCAACACTTGACAAATTAAAGGAAATAGAAACTTCCAAGTGTACGTGACACAACAAACGACTGCATTTACAAGGCTTTCTTTCTATTTATGTACGTCTCTTCACAGTAAATATCATGTTACACACAATCTGTTAATTATCTGCTAAGTAAGTGCACACCTGTGATGTTACCTGCACCGTACCAATTAATACAATAACCGAAACAAACCAAAATAAAGGCAGCAAATATGTATTTATAAAAAAAATTAATAAAATGTAAATTCTCGATTTTATTATCAAATATTTCCACTTCCTGTTTTGAGTTGCTATGTAGAAGCGGTAACCAGACAATGTGACTGACGCATTGTTGGGTGTGTTTACCTGTGCTGTAATTACCTGTGTCCCTAAGGCCGTCTCCGTCACCGCGGCCACAACGATACATCACGACTACAATACGGGATCTTGCACGCCCCAGACCCCCAAACAGGCAGGGGTTTCACTGATACCGTGCTTCTAATACCACCCCACCTTTCTACAAATATTGACACGGTCTCATTACAAGCACATAACTGTTAACAGTGCTACTACAGAGAATTCCGATTGTTCCTCGCAATGTTTGTTAAAGCTTTGAAGGGGAAATTCATAAAGGTACAATTTAATTTTAGAAAAGTTTTAAATCTTAATTGTATGTACACCTACTAGACAAGGCCTTTGTCAAGGGCGAGCAACTCTCTTTGGTAAAACGATCTCCCAGGACCATGTAATTCCCTACCCCGAACTCACGGACACTCATCCATTGTCGCCGAACCAATTCAAACAATCGTCGACATATTAAAGAGATATTTTAACATTCATCACAGGAACAATTCTTTAACGGCTATTATTATCCAATTAAACCACAACGATCTCCACTAAGCGACAATTTGACATAGAAAGTTGAGACAATCCCTCCACTTCCCTTATATGTCTCGCAGGTAATTATTTAACGAGACAAAAACATGACAATTATTTGTCGCAGTTTTTGATAGCAACACCTTTAAACCATAATAAAGCCTATAGTTTGCCTCTGATGGTACTTTAAATCTGCCGTCCATCTGATTGTGCCTTCACAGTGGGTCTGTTCTGTATAGACTTACTCTACTCACCGTTCTTTGAACGTCCTGTTACCAAGCATTGTTACACTTTTAACTATTATGACATTAATGTTTTATTTTTCTATAGAAGAGTTCATAACAATTACCAGATTTTCTTTTCACGGTAAACAGGAGGGCGATATTAATATCCTTGGGCATTTGGCTCATTGTCGGAATCGTGACAGACACACAATGGCCTGTTACAGGACACGGCAGATGAAGCGGCGATAGGCTCTGTTTTTAAGGGAGAGACTTAAATTTATTTAACTTGTAAAATTGAGTTTCAATTTCCACTTCATTCTTAATTACCTAGTGATCACCAGTTCAAACGACAGTTGCCTATGCAACTGTCCTACCTACACCCCATCCGAGTGCAATCTTCCTCGCGCAACAATAGACAGTATAAAGTGTTGGTCTGCGATACCTTGTCTTTATAGTCAAGCGATGAGAAGTCTCGTGAATCAAATACCACATCAAGTAAATCTCGATCAAATACAAAATCATTCATTTTGCATGGTTCTCAAAAATATTGCCAAAACTGTCCAAACAAAAGTTTTCTGAGCTCTTTATTCTTGAAGTCAGTTTCTATGTAATATCAGAGATGAAAACAGCCAATTGTGAAAAAAGAAAATTAAAAGAATTAACATTACAGCAAAATTATCAAACAGGAGGAATTCCTTCTTTTGGGGAGGATTTTCATACCTGAGTATATAGGCTGTATTTGAAGGGTATGCTAGGTCTGAATATTCGTCAAGAATCTTTCGTTTAAACAAAAGGCCCATTTGCCCTGAATCGCTCACCTTCTATTAATATTTTAATCTGAGTGTCCGCCCTTTATCCCTGTATGAAGTAGTGCTAGCTAATATCAGTACCTATATCCTTTTAGTTGTCCAGAGAAAAGTTGTTCGACCGCTGTGACCTTGAAAGCTGGTCAAGGTCATTCATTTGAACAAACTTGGTAGCCCTTCATCCTAGCATGCTACCAATATAAGTACCTTGGGCCTTCTGGTTATTAAGAAGTTCCTTGAAGTGAAATATTGACGCCGGATGACACATGGATATCCGACGGACGCAGCACCATGGCATAAGCATAGCTCACTTGCCCTTCAGACAGGTGAGCTAAACATTGTACCAAAAAAAACATTATTTTAGAACAGGTGATTATAATTTGTTATAGAATCTGTTTCTAGGTATCTTACCATACAACTATCTTACTATTGTCAGCCTGAAGACAATGGTGTTTAAATAAACTAAAACTTGACTACTGGAGACCGGCTAAGGGTAATGTCAAAATATGACATCCTGTTAACTCACTGATCCCTGAAAATGCATTTGAACTCTTCTAAATCAAATGTTGGAATAGTTCATTATGAAATTTCAGGGGTGAATGAGAAATCTTTACTTTTTTTTCATAAACAACATATCACTGGTTTTATATAATTTTTTTTCAGACTTCATTCCTACTTAAGTTTTTATTTATCTATGAAAATGCATTTGAACTCTTCCAATTCAAAGGTTGGAATAATTCATTTTGAAATTTCAGGAGTGAATAATTTTTTTTTTCATAAATGACATATCACTGGTTTTATATAATTTCTTCAGATTTCATATCTACTAGTTTTCATTTAACCCTAAAATGCTTTTCAACTCTACCAATTCAAAGGTTGGAATAATTCATTTTGAAATTTCAGGAATAGGGATAATTTAACAAGTTTTTTTTTTCATAAATGACATATCACTGGTATTATATGATTTCATCAAATTTCATTCCTACCAGTTTTCTGTTCCCTGTTCATTACAATGGGAGCTGGACATATAGAATCCCTTGAATCTATGTAATAACTTTCTTGCGTACTATATACTTTCAATCTGTCTGTCACTGAAGCACAGATGCCGAGAACTCCACAAACTCTGTTTTCATTTGAGAAGACAGATGTTCTTTGCGGGTAAAACAATAATTACGGAGCAAAGTCATGTTTTGTTTTACCACATCATGTATATATACAGAATAAAAATCCCTATGAAAGAAAAAATCAATTGACTCCCTATCAAGTATCAATAATGAACTCTTTCATAGCAACTACCAAAGAAATGAACAATAATTCCTGATTATCGTGTTTGATAATCTTTGAAACAAACAATTAAGAACATCCTAATGTTAGTATTTAAAGTTCGGAACACAAAGAGTTCCGGTTGGCTGGTATGACAGTGTGGCGGGATGCGTCTGAGCACTGTGCTGGAGACACCATGGACTATAGATCCGACGCGCGCAGGCGACACAGGTCCCGTAGGTCCCGGCAGATCCCACACCGTGAAGGCCATTTTATTGGCTTATTTTAGTGTTTACAGTCTGTTAATTTGATAATATTTATTCTTTCTACTTAATCTTCCTCTGTTAGTTACAGATGTAGCCGTGATCCTGACACTGCGATCTGATCTGGACACAGACTTAGTGGTGGTGTTCGCTAATGTGAAATGTCACAAACTTCAAACACTGGCGTTCATTAGCTAACACAAAAGTGCAAAGGCACAATAAAAATTATCATTTTATATCCAAATGATTTTTATTTCCATATAAAATATGTTCATGTACAAATTCAAAACAAATTTCTTTGACTTGACACCACAACGCTAGGCCATTAATTCTTATCATTAGAATTGGCAATTCAAGGCTCAACAGTATAAATGTATATAGGTTTGTCATTATTTACTGTTCGGCTCCTTTAAATTCAAATTAATACCAATGTTCTTCGCAAAATAAAAATTTTAGCAAATGGACAAATTAAAATTCATTCACCTCTGATATTTCATAACGAACTATTCCAACCTTTGACAAAGAAGAGTTCAAATGTGTCTTAAGAGATGAATAAGTTAAATGATAAAATAAGTCAAAGTGAAGAACCATTACTTTGAGGTTTGGTAATACCATCATAAAAGTATTTCAACAGCTATTCTTATTCAATTATCATTTTTTTTACCTCGCCATGAAAATCATGCCAACCTTCAAGTTTTTTTCCATAAACAATGAATAAACTGAAGCTTGCAATCTATGATATGGTTTGGGTTATTTTAATTTTGCATCCTTTAAGAACCTGTCAGGATTTGAAGTGGAGGAAAGCCGTACTACAGGAGAAAAACCACCGACCTACTGTCAAAATCTGTCAACTGCCCCAAATGGGTTTCAAACTCGCAACCCATAGGTGGAGGGCTATATCTAGTGGTAGAGTGTTGGGACACTTTTAACCACTCGGGCCACCATAACCCCCTGCAATCTATACAGCCGTTATACAGGGTTTTATTATAAGAGCAGTCAGTCTACTCAGGTTCTCCCTTGTCCGTTTAAAATGTGTTTAGCTCATTCACTCCTGAAATTTCATAATGGACTATTCTAACATTTGAATTGGAAACATCCAAATGTGTCTTCAGGGGTAAATGAGTTGGGTCTTGCTTAACAGAGGGTGTTGATAGCCAGGGCTAGATCTACAATATCTGCATGCATTCCCTGGTTTTGACTGCTCCTATTCCCCCTGTGTAGAACTGTGCATTCGGTGGCTGAGCTAGATAAGATTTGATAAAGTTGTCCTTATAAAATATCTCCATGCATATCCATATGATTAAAATGTTTTAAATTTCCGTTGATAAAAACCTGGTCATCAGCGCCGCTACTGAAGATAATATGGCTTACTTGCTCAAAGGCCGAGCGCCACGGAGAATTAGTTAGTAGTAATACCCGAACTGGGGGAGACTTGGTTAAATATTAATTCTCACAATCCCCGGGAATATCACTGCTTATGTTTACGATATGTTGAAGGGGGTTGCACTCAACTGCGACCTGCAGCTTCGTACCTAGTAACCATGAAGCTGACTACAGAGACACAGCCTTCGTATTGTTATCTCGCCCTCTATCTCGACCAACAAAATTCAATTACAGAAGACCTGGTCACAGTATATTGGCCAGATAAGTGTTTCCTTCCCCACTAGGTCTCACACCCCAGTTGTGTCTGAGCCGCCCGTGACCGAGAGCCAGAATTCCATTTTTTCCACTGACTGCTCCAGTCTCTGAATAAGCCATAAACTCATACAAATGTTCTCATTCTCTTTCATCCCACTCAATAACACAAGATGTATGGCCTAACTTCTGAAACATACATCGACTTTTAATTTTCCAACTGACTAAATTCGGGCCATCAGAAGGCAAAATTATGGTGCCGAAGTCTTACCTCTTGCAAGACATGGGCAGACAATGCGAGAACGATACAGAGGTCTTTGTATATCGTGATTGATGATTTATTGAAAGTAATCAAAATAATTCAATCTATTTATCCATATTTTATCTTCAAAATGGCACACTGGTTGAGCTCTGACCTGGCGACAATCATTTACCAGCTCTATTGCACGAAAGTGCTTGCGCATTTTGCTTTCCGCACTGGATTTCGCGCGGTTTATGCATTGGTACCGACTAAAGCTGATTAAAGCGCTCTACATCTATTGTCTGATAGAGTACAGCAAATAATCATCTATTTTATCACATGTTATTTCCCAGAAAAGCTGAGTTCCCGTACACGGGGAATTAGAGACGCCTGCTGATAAAAAATAGTTGCATTGAGGGCTTTACAATCCCTAGTATTAGAGCACACAGTGTCCCCAGTACGGGACTTAATTACAAAGGATGTGCCGTACATCTTCGGCTCGATTGTTGTACCCTTATGATGGCGAACTACCTCGGAGCTGTAATGTCTCTACACTTCATTTGACAATGCTTCATCTGGCCGTACCAATGTTGACATTTATGACCTCGATGTCATGTGGCCGGGGTGTAATCGGTGCTATGAATGCTCTCTTAATGCTGTGATCTTATAGATGTTCAATATTCTAGGTAACATCACAAATTTACTTGGGCAACTCAAAATGTTGATGTTTATAAATGATCAATTTCATAATCTTATATTCTAGGTAATATCATAAACTTACCAGGGCCCTTCAAAATGTTGATGTTTATAAATGAACAATTTCATCATCTTATATTCTAGGTAATATCATAAACTTACCGGGGCCCTTCAAAATGTTGATGTTTATAAATGAACAATTTCATCATCTTATATTCTAGGTAATATCATAAAACAACTCGGGCCCCCTCAAAATGTTGATGCTTATAAATGTTACAATAAATTATTTATTAATCTTATAGATGTTCAATATTCTAGGTAATATCATAAACTAACCGGGGCCCCTCAAAATGTTCATGTTTATAAATGTTACAATAAATTATTTATTAATTTTATAGATGTTCAATATTCTAGGTAACATCACAAACTAACTGGGGCCCCTCAAAATGTTCATGTTTATAAAACTAATGATCAATTTCATCATTTTATATTCTAGGTAATATCACAAACTAACCGGGGCCCCTCAAAATGTTCATGTTTATAAATGATCAATTTCATCATCTCATATTCTAGGTAATATCATAAACTACCTGAGGCCCCTCAAAATGTTCATGTTAAAAAATGATCAATTTCATAATCTTATATTCTAGGTAATATCATAAACTACCTGATGCCCCTCAAAATGTTCATGTTTATAAATGATCAATTTCATAATCTTATATTCTAGGTAATATCATAAACTAACTGGGGCCCCTCAAAATGTTGATATTTATAAATGATCAATTTCATAATCTTATATTCTAGGTAATATCATAAAACAACTGGGGCCCCCTCAAAATGTTGATGCTTATAAATGTTACAATAAATTATTTATTAATCTTATAGATGTTCAATATTCTAGGTAATATCATAAACTAACTGGGGCCTCTCAAAATGTTGATGCTTATAAATGTTACAATAATTTGTTTATTAATCTTATAGATGGTCAATATTCTAGGTAATATCATAAACTTACCGGGGTCCTTCAAAATGTTGATGTTTATAAATGAACAATTTCATAATCTTATATTCTAGGTAATATCATAAACTTACCAGGGTCCTTCAAAATGTTGATGTTTATAAATGAACAATTTCATAATTTTATATTCTAGGTAATATCATAAACTAACTGGGGCCCCTCAAAATGTTGATGCTTATAAATGTTACAATAATTTATTTATTAATCTTATAGATGTTCGATATTCTAGGTAATATCATAAACTTACCGGGGCTCTTCAAAATGTTGATGTTTATAAATGTTACAATAATTTGTTTATTAATCTTATAGATGGTCAATATTCTAGGTAATATCATAAACTTACCGGGGTCCTTCAAAATGTTGATGTTTATAAATGAACAATTTCATAATCTTATATTCTAGGTAATATCATAAACTTACCAGGGTCCTTCAAAATGTTGATGTTTATAAATGAACAATTTCATAATTTTATATTCTAGGTAATATCATAAACTAACTGGGGCCCCTCAAAATGTTGATGCTTATAAATGTTACAATAATTTATTTATTAATCTTATAGATGTTCAATATTCTAGGTAATATAGCCAAACTATAGAGCCAAAATGTTCATGTTTGTACATTAAATGAATTGTTGATACTGTAAAAGATGTTCTATGTTCAAGCTAATAGAGCCGACCCCCCCCCCCCCCCCCACCTATTAAAATATTAATATCTATATTTGGTACACTCTATGATTCCTATAAAGTTTCATTTCAGATATTCAGTATTCTAGATAATATAGCAAAACAAAAGGCCCCTCCCCCATGAATTTTGTGCATGCATGTATGTAGGTGTGCTGGAGACAAGGCATGTTGGTGTACTTGTCTTCTTATGATAGCATCTTTATAGTGCAATCTCACTGAAATATCAAAGTAACACAGCCCAATATTCCGCCCTATCACTTTATCGTGACACCGTTGAACAAAAGTGATTAATATAAGTTGTATAACTTGTTTCATATTTGTTGTAAAATAAATAAAGTTTATATATAACGTTGAACAAGTTGTTGTTTTTACCCTAAATGTGGAACATTGAGCATGGAATAAAATCTAGGCCAGTTTTAATGACTCTGATATGTTCAAGATGACCTGTGGGCCTACACTAAACAAGTCATCCAAGTTCAAATAAATTTGACTGAATTTAAATGAATCAGTTGTGTTACCTTAAACTTCTTCGTATTATGTTAACTTAAATCTTAAATTTCCATATTGGGTCTAGGATATATCTTGGATTTCTATTTATGAACAATTTTGAAGGACTTTCTTTCTCCAATCAACTCTCCTTGTATAGTCAGAGATTTTGTTGACATGATAATGTATTATTTACTTTATACACCCCTGAAATTTCATAATGAACTATTCCAACCTTAAACTGCAAAAGTTTATATGTGTTTTTAGGGTTGAATGAGTTTTAACTTTTAGAATGGCCCAGAAAACATGCGAAGTGAACTTATCAATACATATAATTCATTTCAAAATGGTAAAACATGAAATCAAACTTTGTTTCGTATACTGTATCATCATTATTGTAAATATTTCCAACAAACTTGTCCAGAATTGAGTTGTGTGCTTATCCCTGTAAACCTCTTGAGGTTTCGGAGATACATTATCACATGCTTTAAATTGTGAAGAGAGTTTTAAGTGAATTTGAATTAAAGCTGACATGAATTCCCATACGTTAAATTACATTACGTTGAAGTGACAATAAAACAGATAATGTCATTTTAAAAATTCAAATCTTCCACAATAAGTCATCAGTACACAAATGTTAAAAGCAAGTTCACAAAAACGTAAAGTATGTTCACTAAATGATTTTGTCTTGCCGATTTTCATGGCGAACCAATCAAAATGTGCATACCATACATTTAGTACCAAGAGACTCCTATTGCCCTGATGCCATGAAAACTTCATAATTACCTCATTCATCCATGAAATTTCATAATGAACTCTTTCACCTTTTGAATTGGAAGAGTTCAAATGTGCCTTTAGGGATGAGTTAAAGAAGATGGAAAATATTATTCTTCAAACCATCATTCATCTATCTAAAGCACTTCGGATGCATAATGACAACAGTGCCATAAAGATAAAGATTTGAAATAAAATCTGAAAACCGATAAGACCTTGTTAGAAACAATTGGACAGAAATAGCTCAACCCTAAGTGTGCAAAAAATCGACTTCTTCAATATTGAAAATAATTTTAAGAATATTAACAAAAACAGATATGACAGGAAGCGTATAAAAAATTATTCAAATTGGCACTTGTGCCTAAAATTACAACTATCTAAATTATTATTGGGTATATAAGTTTGCACAGTTCTACGTAAAATACATCTCTCGGGATTGAAAACAATAATATTTAAATGATAAAAGTGAGAAAGTTTGCGAGCCCGGCCCGCTTCTCTCCAGCATCTCTGTATCGCCACATTATCATAAAACATCAAACTCGCACACAATATTCTAACATTTGAAGCCGGTGACAGATAAGTGTATTCTATAGCTCTAGACGCTACATCAAGGCCCCTTCAACCCAATCTCACACCCAGGTGCCCTAACCCGATATAAGTCATTACCAAGTTTTTCCCGCAGAGCAGATGTTAAAATACACTATCTTCGTGTGATACGATAACAATGGAATGTGATTATTATTATTAGAAAATGTGTTTGAAAAAAATTCTTCTCTCCTCACCATAGGGTCTACATAAATGTTTAAGATGGCTGATCTCGGGGCTAATGATTCAGAAACCTTCAAACAAAAACTCAGAAAATTCTTACGGTTTTATTTATAGGTATGAGAATAGATCAAATATGATTGGCTTAAATACTTTTGATTTAACCAGCAAAACAGAGAGAATTAATCATCTGATTGGTCAATTGTTACATACATTCAGAATTAATCATATGATTAGTCAATTGTTACATATATTTAGAATTAATCATCTGATTGGTCAATTGTTACATACATTTTAAAATTGATTTATGAAATTGGTCATTGTTAATACACATTTTTAAATGATCATACAGCCCGTTAATATTTAGAATTTATTTCACCATTACTCAATGTTTATATATAATTAAACTCCATTAGAACAGCCCATTTTGATAGGCTATCACGAGATATAGTTACCATGGTGATGACAATAGATTTTCTGTAACATTGTAATATGTACAATGACACTTTGTATAACTCCCTGAAACCTGAACCTCATGAAACTATTGTTATACTAAACATTTACATGAAGTTCCATTAAAATTCACTGAAAAATTGGGTCAAGCGGGTATGATAATATTTTCTTAAAATATTGATGACCCTGATCTTGACCTCTAGAGTAGCACCCGTAAAATGCTAACATAAAGATAGAGTTATTGTAATACACAAACACAAGTAAAAAATTTCATTAAAAAATCATTGTATAAATTGTGTGAAGTCCCTTAAGTGATGACAAGATGGTTTCTTTTCATTTTACCAAGACATACATGTACAAACAAGCCTATGAAAAACTCAGTTACCAATTTTGATTACAGATATTGTTTTGGTTGGGCAGCTCAGGACATATATTTCATATTAAAATAGAAATCCTCTTTCTTGCAGGTTTAAAAAATTCTTGACCCGATCGGATCGCTTAATTATTTCACAGTAATCTTTTTAGTAACTCACTCACCCCTGAGATTTCATAACGGACTATTCCACCTTTAGCAATGGGGAAGTTCAAATGTGTCTTCAGGGGTGAATGAGATAATTAAATTAAAGTTACGCCTTGTAGAGTTGCACATCCCCTATGCTCCCCTTACTTCTATTTTATCTAAAAGATGTATACTTAAAAAATGTCCAGGGTGCTTATTAGGTTAAATACACCAGTCATAAATCACGAGACAAGAAAAGGCTGTCAGGATTTTTGCATGACTGAATGCGTCTTAGATAAACACATAAAAAAGACAAACAACAATTCATGTTTTCTTCATTATAATTTCTTTTTTCTAATTTTCTTGGGTATCTGTCGCCCTTTCCCTTTACTAATGGAAAATTACTTTTATATGACAATGCAAATATGAAAATTCCCCTTTTTAAAACTGTTTTCAGATATTTCACAGAAGACTAAATTTAAATACAGTAGACTTTGAGTGTAAACAACTAGACAAAATTTTTCTAACATCAACATATAAGAAATGTCATTGTCGTAATTGACCGACTAAATACCCCCTTCCTGTCACACTTAAAGCACCCAGTACTCTTTATATGTATCTGATCCAAGAATTTCCTATCTCTTTGCTATATTTTAGAGAGTTATAAATAAAGTATCTATATATATATCTATTAAGTTTTTCAAAGCATTTGAAAGACCGTATTCTCTTTCTATTTCCCTCAAATTTCAAAGAATTTGCAATAGTTTCGTATTTACGAAATTCGCTATATATATAACCAAGGGCATTTTTTTAGATTTAATATTGTATTCATAAATCACGGGACAAGAAAAGGCTGTCAGGATTTTTGCATGAGTGGTTATGTATTATAAAGGGTATTGTACATATTACATGGTGAGTGCACCAGTCAAACTGTTGTTTGAGTCTTTGTTGCGCTCACATTTACACCTCCTTCTAAGCGAGAGTTTCTTTTGTTACCCTTCAAAATTTTCCTCAGTTACTAAATTTATGGCTTGTACTTTTACGCTGTGCTAAGTCACCTGTGTTCTGCTACTGATAAATCACATGTCACACAAGTGTTAGCCACTGTTGTTTCAGTAACTGATTTTAACCTTTTTCGCAAAAGTTTATAATAAAGTTTTACTGTTCTTAACATTTTGCGAAGTTTTACTAATTCTAACATTTAGCAAAGTTTTACTAATTCTAACATTTAGCAAAGTTTTACTGATGTTAACATTTTGCAAAGTTTTACTAATTCTAACATTTAGCAAAGTTTTACTGATTCTAACAATCAATCATGATTTTTTTACTCTTTGTAGTTTTACATCAAAACCGTAATAATTTGTACTTTGGAATAAAAACTTTTTCTGGAGGGCAAAATAATATAATAACTCTTTTTTCAGTAGCCCTGAAAATTAAACTTGTCACTTTGTATGTGAAGTTTTTAAGAGACAGTTTACGATATTCTATTTAAAATGGTGTCCAAACACTGGACCGACTCTGATGACATCTGCTGGACTTGACCTTGACCTTGACCTTGGTTACCTCTCTCACCCCTGACAAGAAATTAAACTCTTCCAAAGCAAAGATTGGACTAGTTCATTATGAAGTTTCAGGGGTGAATGGCTTATAAAGGGACCTTCATTAGATGGACTTTCAAGCTTTCCTCAGTTCTGATATAAAACCACACATGAGTTTATCATCCCAACACATTCCAGCCCTGTTACCACCAGTTATCAGCTCTAGCCTGTGAAATATAGAATTACCTGATCTGCCAAGGTTTGTGAAATATACAAATCAACATGTTACAAAAATGACGTGTGTAAATCTATTGGAAGAGACAAGATCTATTTGTTTTGTACTTGGCAACGTCTCTGAACTTTTGTGTTTTTCATATTTGGCAGGGCAGCGCCATCCTTTGACACCCGACATGCTGTCATCTTTGATACTCATTGGCGTTTTCTAGATTTTACAAATTTCTTTCAAAATATAAATTACTTTTTATACATGAACTGCCTAATGTTTTTTTCCCCATATCGTAAGACTACCTGTTTCAAACATACCTAAATAGAACTCAGGTAATAAGTTATGTTGTTCTTGAATCAACCCATCTTATTCAATGTAACTTCTAAAGTACATGTAATCGTTACGTTTCCATGGCGATTGTGAGATATCGCACTTTAGGCTAGGTGTGACATAACTTAAACATAAATTTCTGTTCCAGAAAAGTTCTAAAGATAAGCAAGCCATACAATATCTTTCATGAATGGTAATTTGGATTAATTAATCGATGACTAATTTGAAAGTCATGCTAACTAGAAAGAAGTTTGTAAGGAGTATAACTCTAAATACATAAAAATATTTGTCAAAAGAATTATGAAATATCAAGTTTAATTTAAGTAAACGGTATCAGTGAATTAGAAGTACTGTAAATCACTTTGATTTTGCAAATATTTTATTTCATGAGCTTACTTTACGAGACATATTTGCGAATACATAATTTCGCAAATGTCCATCTAAAAGTGACGATGATGAAAGAATAAACAAAGGCACCTCTAGAGATATAAATAGTCACAAGGTATTTGAATATTCATGATTGAATCTTCTCACGAATTAATGCGAAAATAAATACCTCGCAAAATCAAGTGATTTACAGTAATTGTGAAAAAGAGTTCAACTCAAGAGCTGATTTTCTGAGTTGGAGTAATCTCCCTTCCCAGCAAAGAGTGACTTCCCTTGTCGCATGATATTCATATCACAATGCTTGATGCTTTTTCCCGTTGGACTCACAGCCAATACTCTAGGATTGACAGAGGAAAGGTCCTTGGTTAAGCCCCTGTAGTTTTGGTCTTTGCGCTTTACCTCAATTATTAGATATTCAATCCTTTTCAATCAAGACAACTTCTCTAAATCACATTGCAACATCAGATAGGTATCAGGTATTTTAGGCAGGAAAAACAAAAAAAAAGACTTCAAGATGTAAAACAAGGGAAGATTTTACTGCTGTCGAAGTTTTCCCTTATTTTTTGCCCTCCCTGACAAGAGCAAATATACTACAGAACGAACTTTAGTCAACAACATACAATTTTTGTAATATGCATAATAATGCAAATTCATTTTATAGGCAAAAATTAACTGGGTAAATATTTTTCATTAAAAGAAATTTCAATTCGAAAGCACTGCCTTTTTTATCCATATTGAGTTTGATCTGGCCCCGGTTTCATCAACGTTCCTTAACTTAAGGAAATTCCTTAACCTAAAAATCTCCTTAGGAAAGCATTACAGAACTTAAGGAAAGTTTCTTAACTAAGGTTTTCTCCTTAAATTCTGTAATGCTTTCCTATGGAGATTTTTAAGTTAAGGAATTTTCTAAGTTAAGGAACGTTGATGGAACCGGGGCCTGAATATATCAAGGTGTCAACAATTTCATATTTTAACTCATCACTGAGACATTTGACAATTCAGGGTGGAGATGTATCTGTGTCTCCTCAAATACCCGCCACTTATATATCAGGACCAATCATGTGGAACTAATGTTCAATAGTTGGGGAGCCATTACGACTGTATCGTCCTTCATTAACGACGGGAGTTAATTGTACAGAAGCCCATACAGACAAGAGAGGATGCTAATTGACAGAGGTAGATATTAATTGTGTGACCCCGGGGATAAATATGAACAGTGCTGATTGTCTAAGTATAAAAATTGAGTGGTCAGCAAACTGACCGGACCAAATCAGGTAGATAATCGACACCCTAAAAGTGCCTCTAATGACTTATTAGTAATCCCCGATATCTATGACCAATTCTGGTGGACATCCCCTTTACATTGTTCCTGGCCTTCCTCTCTCTTAGCTGCAAACTGATTCGGAGGCTGGTCCAAGGGTTGGATGTACTTTTCCTTTCACTTCAGAACATAATGTCCTGTACAGTTCCTAATACCATCCAGCGGGATACACACATACAGGTCTCCAGTTCACTCCAGGTCCCTACTGTTCCCCAAGGTCCCTACAGTTCCCCCAGGTTCCTATTGTTCCCTCCAGGTCCCTATTGTTCCCCTCAGGACCCTACTGTTTCCCCAGGCCCCTACTGTTCCCTTCAGGTCCCTACTGTTCCCCCAGGTCCTTACTTTTCCCTCTGGTCCCTACTGTTCTCTTTAGGCTCCAACTGTTCCCTTCAGGCCCCTACTGTTCCCCCAGGTCTTTACTGTTCCCTTCAGGCCCCTACTGTTCCCCATGGTCTCTACTGTTCCCCCAGGCCTCTACTGTTCCCCCCAGGTCCCTACTGTCCCCCCCCCCCCCCAGGTCCCTACTGTTCCCTTGAGGCCTCTACTGTTCTCCAAGGTCTCTACTGTTCTCCCATGTCCCTACTGTTCCCCCCAGGTCTCTACTGTTCCCCTCAGGACCCTACTGTTCCCCCATGTCCCTACTGTTCCCCCAGGTCCCTTCTGTTCCCCCAGGTCCCTACTGTTCCTCCAGGTCCCTATTGTTCCCCCAGGCCCCTACTGTTCCCCAAGGCCCCTATTGTTCCCCTCAGGTCCCTACTGTTCCCCAGGTCCCTACTGTTCCCCCATGTCCCTACTGTTCCCCCATGTCCCTACTGTTCCCCCATGTCCCTACTGTTCCCCCATGTCCCTACTGTTCCCCTCCATTTTCTTCCTGAAAACATATTTTGCACGTATTTCTACAGACAAAAAATTTTCAAACAATTTCTTCCACCAGGAAAATATATTTTGGACATATTTTCTACTGCCAAAAATAGTATTCAACCAATTTGAAAACACATTTTGGATATATCTAAACAGACAAAATGGTTTCAGCGACATGTCCATGTTTTACGTGGAACTGACGGGTCCGTCACAAGACAATCACTGTACCTGTCATAGGAGTAACGACAAGTGAAAACACATGTAGATGAATCAGGGTGCGGAGGCACTCCCCCGACAAACCCGTCCAAACAGCTAAATGTCTTAATGATTCATTTTAATTCAGTTTAAGTAATCAACACAAGATCTGATTACGTTTACAATTTTATGTTTCCCCTCTAATTATGTTCTGTCGTATTTAATATGATTCATTCTATTTCTAATTTTAGCTGCAGCAGCAGGTCACAGTTTGGGGAACCCCGCCAGTCTACCACCGGGCAAGTTCTTTAATCAGGTATCAGTGATCTAAACCGTCTTTTTCCTTGATAAAACAGGTGACTGTCTGAAGCGACTGTTTGTTACTATCATTTATTACACTTATCAAGTACACATGTACACATATTTATTTACATTTGCTCTGCAATTTCCCATTGACACAATGCTAAGAGGCAGTTGCTGCCATATGCCTATAACACCCAGTGGCTCACGACTATAACAGCAGTTGGTATTGTGACGTCATCAATCTCTATTGTGATGTCATCCATTTCAATGTTGTCTACACTTGATTTGCTGTCCAAAATCGTTCCGAAGAAACTAAATAAAGCACAATAATTCTATCAAAATGTAAATAGAAGTAATGAACATTTTACCGGGCTTTATTTCATTTGTCATCAATAGCAATGTGTGTTATAGGACTATAACATCATTTTCTAAAACATTCATTGCTTAGATGTAAATATCATAAACATATATGAGCAAGTATATTTCACAAGAAAACATTATCAGGTATTTGTACTCCGGACTATGATCACCAGAGGTCTCTATAAACAGGTAAATGATTTAAGTTCTGATGAGAGGAGCACTGGTCTATTTATACAGATAACAAGTAGTGAAATAAACTTCTGATGAGAGGTGAACTCTCTAAACAAAAAAAAATTTCAGTCAAGTAAAATTCTGAAGGAAGTTGATCTCTGTACAAGAGTGTTGTTGGTCAGTTGAGATCAAAAGTGGCCTCTTTATAAAAGTAACTATGTAAGGTTAGGTACAGGGGAGTGTTGGCCTCTATATACAGGTGAAAATTAACTCAATAAAGTTAGGTATTGGTGAGGGTTGGTCTCTGTATACAGGTGAAAATGAACTCAGTAAGGTAAGGTACTGATGAGAGTTGGCCTCTATATACAGGTGAAAATTAACTCAATAAAGTTAGGTATTGGTGAGGGTTGGTCTCTGTATACAGGTGAAAATGAACTCAGTAAGGTAAGGTACTGATGAGAGTTGGCCTCTATATACAGGTGAAAATTAACTTGGTAAAGTTAGCTCCAGGTGAGAGTTGGCCTCTATATACAGGGTAACATTAACTCAATAAGGTTAGGTATTGGTGAGAGTTGGCCTCTATATACAGGTGAAAAAATACTCGGTAAAGTTAGGTACTGGTGAGAGTTGGCCTCTATATACAGGTGAAAATTAACTCAATAAAGTTAGGTATGGGGGAGAGTTGGCCTCTATAAACAGGTGAAAATTAACTCAATAAGGTTAGGTATGGGGGAGAGTTGGCCTCTATATACAGGTGAAAATTAACTCAATAAGGTTAGGTATGAGGGAGAGTTGGAATCTAAAAACAGGTGAAAATTAACTCAATAAAGTTAGGTATTGGTGAGAGTTGGCCTCTATATACAGGTGAAAATTAACTCAATAAGGTTAGGTATGAGGGAGAGTTGGAATCTAAATACAGGTGAAAATTAACTCAATAAAGTTAGGTATTGGTGAGAGTTGGCCTCTATATACAGGTGAAAATTAACTCAATAAGGTTAGGTATTGGTGAGAGTTGGCCTCTATATTCAGGTGAAAAATAACTCTGTAAAGTTAGATGCAGGTGAGAGTTGGCCTCTATATACAGGTGGAAATTAACTCAATAAAATTAGGTTTTGGTGAGTGTTGGCCTCTACATACAGGTGAAAATTAACTTAATAAGGTTAGATACAGGTGGAAGTTAGCTTCTATATACAGATGAAAATAACTCGGTAAAGTTAGATACAGGTGAGAGTTGGCCTCTATATACAGGTGAAAATTAACTTGGTAAGGTAAGGTATTGATGAAAGTTGGCCTCTATATACAGGTGAAAAATAACTAGATTAATTAGTTTTTCTTGATGGGTAATCTTCTCCAGCTCCGGTTCCATTTCTTAAAATATATTTTTCTGAAGATTTCAACTGGTCGTAAAGGCCCGACTTGTGACTCCGCAGGTTTGAGTTTATTGTGTAGGAGTATACCAACTCTTGCTACCTTGTATTCCTAATCAGAGCAAGGAAACTGGAGCTGAAATAAACACCCCATTAACCAATCGGAGGCCAGCACTACAAGGGTCGGTAAGTGGTGTATATTGTTTTGTCTTGAGAGTTTGAGAGTTTTCAGACACACTGGCATAAAGCAGCCATTAATACGAGAGAGTTTTTCGGAGGCTAGTGCTAGCATATGGTAAACCTGGATACAACGGAGCAGGACAAACGCCCCCTGGACAGGTTGTCATAGAGTTATCTACCCTGATGTGATGTGTCCGTTGTGAACTCAGAATGGCGTTACCTACTGCACCTGAGAGAACCCCAAACAACAATAATAAAACACATTCTGCCTCCACGACTTCCAAGGCAATTAAACAAACAAACCTAAGCTTTGTCTTCCCTGATACTAGTGATCGGCCCAGTGAACCGCACAGCTGCGATCAATCAGACATCCCAAAGACAACACTTGTTGTAGCCGAAGACAACATGCCTCATAACAGTTATCATCAATTAATGTAGGCATAATTAGGCGAATTACAAATGCTGACACATTAGTCAGGCAACAATACGGCAGAGTCAAACGAGTACACCCTAATCAAGGCGATTACACATCAGGGGAAGCAACTGTGTATACGTCGTGTGATCAATCCGTGCAAGTCACACCAACGGCACAACAAATACAAACATGTACCGAGAATTAGTGACAGTAAAAATAAGACGGGGATTTCAAACAATTTGTATAATGGTATTGACAGACATCTTGTCACTAGAAGATTGTAAGCCTGCTCTTTTTATTTTAGTTTATGTCCTATTAACAGCTAAGGTCATTGAACCCTGAACAGAAAGAAAAGGAAAACACCATCATCAGTCATTTATCTTGGCCTTTTTGACTGCGGTTTTTGACTGAGGTTTTTGACTGCAGTTTTTGACTGCGGTTTTTGACTGCGGTTTTTGACTGTGGTTTTTGACTCTGGTTTTTGACTGCGATTTTTGACTGAACTTTGTTCATTTTTCAATGCAAAATTGTGCAAATTTACTGAAAAATAGGATTTTCTCTTTCAAGTTTAAAATTGTAACTATGGTTTAAATTGAAAATTCCCCTATAAATCTCTCTTACTTTCCCCTTATGTTAGGAAAGGTTAAGTTTCCCCTAATCCTAGATTAATCCTTGATAATGTCATTTCTGAAAAAATTCAATCAAATAATACTCGTTTTGAACTTATCCAAAAAGTGTATAAATTTCTTCTTTTGTCTTGGACAAGTCACTATCACACTTTTTGTGATATTCCATCAATTATTCTACAAGTCAAAAGTTTTAGGAACTGAAATCAAAATGACACTTTGATCTTTAACCTTTACTGTCAGCTGCCTTTATATTTGTTCCAGAGTGACTTGCTGAAGTGCTTGTTGGTTAATTACTCAAGAGATACCGGTGCATTAGTAGATTTTAATGTTTAGGCTTTGCGATGTTGACCATCGCTGTGCACTGCCTTCCATCTTGTTTCTGATATCTAACTGATTAGCTACAACAGCTATGGTGATATTCCATTTATAACTTTGACAGAAAATGATGGATGGTTGGAAAAAGGCAGACATTTCATGCCCTCAATCATAATGTAAGGGAATGGCTGTAAGATATCACAGCTGTCCATATTTCACACTTTCAATATATTCATTTGAACCAGTACATATGACAATATACAGGATTGTGAAACTTTTGATATGGCAGTAAGCTTTTAAAACATTTGAAACATTTGTAGTAGGAATGACCTCTCAGTCTTGACAGACTTTTACCCAGGTTCTAGTCTGGGGTTCCATGTTGAAACTTAATATCTGTGTTGTTAACTATTACTGTTACACATGGAACCCCAGACTAGAACCTGGGTAAAAGTCTGTCAAGACTGAGAGGTCATTCCTACTACTTCCTTCTAAGTTGAAATTGTTTTTCGAATTAACTTTCATCAAAAATATCAAAATCATTATATCATCCTATCATTTTTAAATAAACATATGATGTGGCTGGTCATCTCAACATCAATCACCTCTATGGATAAGAACGATAAATTCTACAGACTCTTCACCACTATACAATGACCACCTCAACAGACTGACAACTTCAATCAACCGAAAACCTCTCGAGACTGACCACCTCTATACACCAACCACCTCTATATATTGGTCTGTTCGATGTACTGATCACCTCTATATACTGACCACCTTTATATACTGACCACCTCTGTATACTGACCACCTTTATATACTGACCACCTCTATATACTGACCACCTCTATATACTGATCAACTCTATACTGACCACCTCTTTATACTGAACTCTATATACTGACCACCTCTATATACTGACCACTTCTATATACTAACCACCTCTTTATACTGAACAACTCTATATACTGGCCTGTTCTATATACTGATCACCTCTATATACTGACCACCTCTATATACTGACCACCTCTATATACTGACCTCCTCTATATATACTGACCACCTCTATATACTGATAACCTCTATATACTGACCACCTCTATATATACTGACCACCTCTTTATACTGAACAACTCTATATACTGACCATCTCTATACACTGACCACTTCTATATACTGAGTACCTCTATATACTGACCACATCTATATACTGACCACCTCTTTATACTGAACAACTCTACATACTGGTCTGTTCTATATACTGACCACCTCTTTATACTGAACAACTCTATATACTGACCATCTCTATATAGTGACCACTTCTATATACTGAGTACCTCTATATACTGAGTACCTCTATATACTGACCACATCTATACACTGACCACATCTATATAGTGATCATCTCTATATACTAGTTTTTAAACTGACCACCACAATGATTTTTTTTTATAATTTTGAGTGATGTATATAGAATGAATGAATAAATTTAAAAACAAAATAAGGATCTATTACAATAAAGGTTGAATTTCTGCTGAGTAGGAAAAGAACAGCTAGATAAACAAAATCTTAATTATTTTTTAAGATATGCTAATCAGACATGCAATTGAACACACTGGATCATCAGAATTACAAAGATATGAATGAGAGACAGATGTAGTGGTGTGTGTATGAAACCAACAGCCAACGAGCTGGTAAACAGGGTGCCCACTCTGTAAGTACCTCCCAGACACCAGGCTACACCTCCAACACTGAATGGCCCTTCACTTTCATGTTTACAAAGACATGACAATATTTGTTCTGCTGTTGTTTGAATCATCTCCTCCACAACCCTAATATTACAGGCTTGTTTTTAGTGCATAGACCACTTACACTAGTCAAGTGTACTTCCTTAGTTCTACACTACACACCTGTAAAGTGTACCTGTATATAGTGAACTTCCTTACTTCTACACTACACACCTGTAAAGTGTACCTGTATATAGTGAATGTACCTGTATATAGTGTACCTGCATATAATGAACTTCCTTAGTTCTACACTACACACCTGTAAAGTGTACCTGTATATAGTGAATGTACCTGTATATAGTGTACCTGCATATAATGAACTTCCTTAGTTCTACACTACACACCTGTAGTGTACCTGTATACAGTGAATGTACCTGTATATAGTGTACCTGCATATAATGAACTTCCTTACTTCTACACTACACACTTGTAAAGTGTACCTGTATATAGTGAATGTACCTGTATATAGTGTACCTGCATATAATGAACTTCCTTACTTCTACACTACACACCTGTAAAGTGTACCTGTATATAGTGAATGTACCTGTATATAGTGTACCTGCATATAATGAACTTCCTTACTTCTACACTACACACTTGTAAAGTGTACCTGTATATAGTGAATGTACCTGTATATAGTGTACCTGAATATAATGAACTTCCTTACTTCTATACTACACACCTGTAAAGTGTACCTGTATATAGTGAATGTACCTGTATATAGTGTACCTGCATATAATGAACTTCCTTAGTTCTACACTACACACCTGTAGTGTACCTGTATATAAAGAACCTCCTTAGTTATGTATACTACACACCTGTAGTGTACCTGTATATATTTAGTGTAACTATAGTGTACCTGTATTCAGATTGCAGAATATAATGAACTTCCTTACTTATACACTGCAAACTTGTATAAAGTGTACCAATATAGTGAACGTCCTTAGTTATAAACAACACACCTGTATTTAGTGAACCTGTATATAATGAACTTCCTTAGTTATAAACAACACACCTGTATTTAGTGAACCTGTATATAATGAACTTCCTTACTTATAAACAACACACTTGTATAGTGAACCAGTATATAATGAACTTCCTTAGTTATAAACAACATACCTGTATTTAGTGAACCTGTATATAATGAACTTCCTTAGTTATAAACAACACACTTGTATATAGTGAACCTGTATTTAGCAAACTCCTTATACACTACAAACTGGTCACTATTACAAGGCCAATATCAATATACAGGTGATATTGTTGAGAGACACTATCACTTCAGAACTGAAATGCTTTTCTAAATACAAAACACACAATTCTATACTGACAATTTCATGTCTTTGGCAGTAGCAGACATGTCAAAGCTTTGGTTTTCTATATTATGGGACAGAACCTTTAATCTTCCAAACCCTAAATTTTATCCAATGAAAAAGACATTTGTTGAGTTTCTACTTACTCTTTTACCCATCATGCATTGTTAAACAACAATATAAGCTTTTTCAAAATTGCTGACCTTATATGCTCAGACAGACAGAGAGGTCAATCAAAAGACCAATGACTACGTATCATGAACAGCATCATGTAGTTCACTGGAAATGAACTCAATTGTATAACTCAGACCTTCAGCACATTAAACATCATTAAGACACACGGCTAGGTGAACAGGCTAACGAGAAATAGAAAGGTAAATAAAAAACAAGTAATCAAGTCTTGATCTCACAAAATGTTTCGTATTAGAAACACAACTTGCACAAAGGCATTTTCATTCATCAAAGTAATGCCTGGTCTAATTGACAATCTGAAAAACCAATTTCATGTATGTCTATTAGAAAGCTCCTTCTCTATGATCTTGGATCATATTAGTAGAACATTGTGTGAAAAAATGTCCTACAATTCAATATGGCTATGCTACATCAGTGCTCTTCTATTTCACCTGTACTAAATTCTTCGGCTTGATAAAACTCGCAGAGAGGCCGAGATCGCGCCGCTGTAATCAACAGCTGATCGATGGAACAGCGGACTCGTTAATTTACCTGTGCGTTTCTTCACCTTCGCTGGTCGGGTTGATATTAACTGGCTATATTAAATTGATTCATTTAAAAAACAGTAAGCCATGAGAAAACAACAAAATAGCATCAAGCCATACAGGTAGTACAAAGACTTCGCACCAAGACGTCCCACTTCATTATTTGTCAGCAGTCTGAAGGCATGCAAATTTAGATGTGATTATTTATTCCGTATTGTTGGCCATTTACTTGTGCTTTTCGACTGAACATTGTGTTATGTAAATGTCAGTTCACTTTCCTAACACCTTCCATACAGACGCATTCATTCAGACACACAATTCTGGGGTGCTTTCGAAACAAAACATGACATTATTACAGGTAAACGATCAATTCTGTACCTGTACACATCGAAATTAACAATACGGTTGAATTCATTTATCAATAAACCAAGACAATGTGTCGGACACAAAAAAAAAAAAATTTGTGCACCGGAACAGCCCTATGTCCCAAGCATAATTAAATCGCCCAAGACCAAAGAACCAGTACCTGAAGCACTATAGCTAACAAACAGTTTTTCTACAATAAACATACTTATTTAGTATCAAGGAAGTTTTTTCTATGACGAATACATAAGTTAACTAGATACGAAACAGTTATTATTAAGACCAATATGCCCAAAAACAAGTTCTTTCAACACAGGGGAGATAATAACTTTTCTTTCGATTTTTATCACCAAAACACCAAGAACAAGGGAGATTAAAAGTTTTCTTTTCCTTATGCACTCATACGAGGGGAAGATAACAGGTTTTCTTTAACTAATACAACCAGAACAAGGGGGTGATAACAATTTTTTTTTTACTAATACATCTAGAGCAATGGGGATATACCTAGTTTTCTTTTACTAATACACTCAGAACAAGGGGGAGATAACTAGTTTTTCTTTTACTAATACATCTAGAGCAAGGGGGATATAACTAGTTTTCTTTTACTTATACATTTAGAGGGAGGGGGAGATAACAAGTTTTCTTTTACTTATTCATCCAGAACAAGGGGTAGATAACAAGCTTTCTTTTACTAATACATCTAGAGGAGGGGGGGGGGTGATAATAAGTTTTCTTTTACTAATACACTCAGAACAAGGGAGAGATCACTAGTTTTTCTTTTACTAATACATTTAGAGGGAGGGGGAGATAACAAGCTTTTTTTTACTAATACATCTAGAGGAGGGGGGAGATAACAAGTTTTCTTTTACTAATTCATCCAGAACAAGGGGAAGACAACAAGTTTTCTTTTACTAATTCATCAAGAACAAGCGGAGGATAACAGGTTTTCTTTTTTTTTCACTCAGAACAAGGGGAGATAATAGATATCTTAACACCAAACCAATAGGACCCAGAACAGATTTTTATCACTAATGCATCTAAAACAAGGGGAGACAACTATATTAACAAGGTACACTACTCTTCAATAAGTGTATCTTGTAAAATATCACTTTTGCGAAGATGTTAATTTCAAAAAATAAAAAAAAAATAAAAAAATGATACACCTTTTAAACAATTTTTAAATTGTTACTCCGAAACTGTTTCCATGGATCTAAGGGGACAAAATTTAAAGACTTAAATTGCTCCAGAACCCTTAACTTAATTTAAGCTGAATATTATTGTACATTAATTTGCAGTTCCTTTTTTTGTTCTGGGTAAAAGAACTTAGCTTCCAAACTGGCTTTGATAAAACTTAAAAGAATTGAATACTTTTAATATTTTAAGGGGCAAGCTTTTCTGATGAAAGCAAGCAGTCGGTTTTAGGTGTAGAATGTCTAGCTTCTACCAGATGTAGCCAGCCTTCCCAATACATCCTTCTAATAAATTTCATCAGAATTTATTTCTGAATTTCTATAGACTTTGCTTAATGATGTTTCAGATCAACTTGGGTTAGCAAAGCTGTTTGGTAATTTAAATTATGAGTCGGTTACTCCGACATCTTGTTCTGGGCTATCAAGTGTGTGTTCGGAATCGGTAAAATTGAGATATGCCTTGATAGCGTATGGTAAGGCCGAAAAACGGCCACCAAATACTGGCAGAGAAAGTCATTTCTATAGGAATCTGGGTATAATGCTGATGGAGTTAGTCACAAAGAACAGCCAACCACCCATAATGGCCAAGCTGTGTTTAAACTAATAACACATAACTAACAATATCCTACACAAGGTGAAAGGCACACTGAATCAGTAGCCCAGGTAATCCCATCTTAATTAAATATCATAAATGGCCACCATTATCTTGCCCAGAGAAACACCACCACTCCCGTGAAGTGGGGAAGCATGTTGTGTGATGGTGAATTATGGAATTGAAACAAAAATCTGGTACGGCATTATTTGTCGAGAAACACATAAACAAACACTGCCAGATATGTTATTTTCATGTATAAATATTCAAAAGAGCTTCTCTCATTACAACTTTGTAATACATTAAGATAATCTGATGATCCCCTTTATGAGTTTGTTTTATTTCATATTTACATAGATATTAGTGGTCACAATAGCAATATAATTTGTTAATTTAAGTTTGAGTCCCCCCCCCCCCCCAAACCCCACTATGTTTCTAATTTTCATGATTTTTTATTACAACAGTTAAGCAAGAAAAATAAAATAAAGTATATAAATAAAATAATAAAATATTTTATTAAGTAGATAATATAAAATAAAATTCTCTCAAAAATATGTGCCATGGTCATCCCTGGACCTAAAATCTATACAAAAAGAAACAACAAGTTGACCTCCCAATCCCTTAAGGTTAATATCTTTGTACATCTGACAAATTTGGGGACAACAAAAAAAAAGAACTTGAACCGCATAAAGGACAAGGAAATTTTACATGCTTATTAATTCTGAAATACTTCCCCATCAAATAATATAACGGCCATTTCATTTTCTCTTGAAGAAAATGTAATTGTTGTGAAAAGGAGTGGGTACAAAGACTTTTAAGAAAATGGAGGTGAAATTTGCAAATTTTGAAGAGCGAAGGCAGAAAGGTCACTTTAGCAGGAAACACAACAGCCTAGAAACCATCATAAAGCCTCGAACAATAGCAGGCAGACGGGCGATGGACAGAAACTCTTTTGTAACGCAACGACATACTAACAGGGCCATTACACCATTGTGACCATCTCTTTGATTTCAGCACATAAACATTTGGAAGAATATGGTTAGGAATAAGTTAATTAATCACATACAAAAATATACAGCATTGTATTGTGTGCTGAAAAACGTAAACCGAGTCGTCCAATCACAGCCTCCTACCTGTTTAGTTTTCAATCAATCACCACCACAATGCCTACCTTTAGTTTCTGATCCTATTTTGTACCTGTCTTTCATGTATTTATTGTTACGGGGGGTTTTTATTCAAAATGAAACTTCCTTTCGAACACAAAGACTTCTAATTTGGTGAATTACAAGTACATTTCAAAAAGAAAATTTGATTTCCAAATATATCCGACGCAGAATAATATTAGCTTGTATTTGTCGGTTTTATATTGTGTATAGAAATGATTTCAATGATAATGCTCCCCGCTAAGTAAGGCTGATGTTAATTGACTTTGTCGTTCTATTATCAGGCATAACTATAAATTCGTATTAATAAAGGAAATATGACTAGTTTACCTTGATTCTGATTATTCCCAGGTGAACTAAATGGATTATGGTCCGACTCACCTGTATGTTTGGCAGGCAGGGCTACAGAGGCCAGACGGACCACACCTTGCGATCAGTCTCCAAACACGAATAACCAGACCTTTTATTGATATTGTACAATCCCAGACTTTGCCCTTCTATCGAAATTTATCGGAATTCATCAAACCATTGTCATGATGCAAATTGATGTCATACAACAGTTTTGAATATGGGGACGGAAGTTCTGGCTAGCTATGGCACAATTCGAAGGATCAGTGTCAAAAACGAAATTACGGAAAACCACGGGAGCATGATTATACACATACATAACACTAGAACTGTATTATACAGCACCTCTGTAATGTATGACGTTCATGGTATTGTATAATCTTCCCAGAATGACGTGACCTTTTAGGAATGTATTACACCTTTTAAGGAATGAACATTTATCTCAGTAAAGCATGACCCTAAATATAAGCGTATGGCCAACCTTTATTGAAAGGGTCATGACATTTTATACATGTATGACTTTCACGAGAAAGTATGACCTTGTAACCTCTTAATATCCATGTTGACCCGTACAGGAAAACAAAAACCTATATACATGCATGACCTTCACATACATGTATGAACTTTACAATAAGGTATGATGTATTACAGGAATATGACCTTCACCCTTAACCCTGACATGTTGTATGAAAGCCCATAAAAAAAATATTTTAAGCCAATCATTCTTTTAATAGTATTAAAGTGACAAGTGAGAAAAAAATAACCATTTATAAACAATAAATTATGAATATATCGCAGTAAACATAATGGCAATTAGAACGGCACCAACGTGTATGTCGGTGTGCTTCCATTCATGAAGTTAGCATTAAATGTCTACAGTTAGTTTCGTACTACATGAGCGAGTCTGTCAGACTAATTATGTCAGCTTGTTATACTGGGGCTGTTGGGTACGTGGTAACGAAGTGATGCTGTTGGGTACATGGTAGCTGATTGAGAGGTTGGTGTGAGTCCATGTTAACTATGAGATATTGTTAGATCTTTGGTAACTTGGTGGGGTTGCCAGGTACATGGTGACCATGTGATATTGCGAGGTCCATGGTATCTTAGTCGGGTTGCTTGGTATATGGTGACCATGCATGTGACATTGTAAGATCCATGACAATTGTTAGAGGTTGCTATAGGTACATGGTAACTGCCAGAGGTTGCTAGGATCATGGTAACCATGTGAGATTGTAATTTCCATGGTAACTGTCAGAGGTTGGTAGGTACATGGTACCCTAAAAAGATATTTAGTTCATTTTAACTGTCAAAGGTTGCTAGGTGAATGGTAACCATGCAAGCTTTTGAATTCATGTTAACTGTCAAAGGTTGCCAGGTACAGTACATGGTAACCATGTAAGATTTTGAGTTCATGTTAATTGTCTAAGATTATTAGGTACATGGTAACCATGTCATACTTAACCGGCACAATAAAATTTTAGCGCATTTTCAGTTTTGGGCACATTGGCGCAATGATAAATCCGCGCATCCCTGGTCATTACTATATAAGAAACATATAAAAACTCCAATTAGTGCAATCATATTTTATCGCAATACCTTCAGCGTGAAAAGTGCTAAAATAAAATAATACTGCGAAAATATGTATGTTTACAGTATTTTGCGTTCATGTTAACTGTCTAAGGTTGCTAGGTACATGGTAACTATAGGAGTTTCCTGCATGGATACATGACTTACGTGTGAACATTTTCAATACATGTCGATTGTGCGAATTTGCCAGATACACAGTAACAGTGTCAAGATTGTTTAAGGTAGGTTCACTGAAAATGAAAGGATGTTTAATATGCACCAAATATCAAGGAGGGGGTATCAAGGAGCCACATCACAATCATCACTTGTATGTATGACTTACACTAAGATTCCTATCTACAAAATATCATTACCATGTCTACACTTAAACTCGGACTGAAAAACCCAACAGAAGCTTCATAAAACGCAAAAAATCAATGAATTAGTATTGAAGCCGAATGAAAAATAAACTGACAAGGCCATTTATCTTACGCAGATGAAGTTACAAGGTCATGTTCTCGAATAAATAAATTTCCTCCAGGGAAAATTAAACATTTCCAAAACATATGGTATATTAAATTCTCAATTCAATGTCTTAATTAATTATTAAAGTTTTCAAAGTTATCTATATCTAGCTAAACAATCACTGCTCTGGTGCACAACAGTAGGGACTCGGACTAATAGGTTCAAGGAGCACATGACAAAAATACACCATCCTGGGTCCTGGCAGCCAAGGGTTCCTTCAGACTATAATACCATCAATGGAGAATTTGTCAAGATACAAATGCCTTGTTCTCACAAACTTACGAACAAAAGGAAAGGTCACAGAGGTCAAGGTCAAGGGTAACCAATATTGTGTTACTTTAGCTGTGGTACTTAGTTTATAACTGACCAAAATACAAAAGTCTTTCCAATTCACAGAGGTCAAGGTCAAAGGTCAAGATTATAAAAGGTTTGTGAACTTTCTGTACTTTATTATATTATAGAGGTGCTTAATAAACATGTTTAGCTATATGAAGCTATTGTATTTAGTCCACAACTGACTCAAAGAAAAAAGTTAAACCAAGGTCACAATGGTAAAGGCCAAAGGTCATGGTTGCAAAAAATGTTGTCCACATTTTATAATAATGGAAACATTATAATTATATAGGTATGTGATGCTCTATGGCTCTTGCTGCAATACTTATTAGTCCATAACTGGTTAAAACACAAAGACATTTCAAGCTGGATTTATGGAAACTAAGACATGTGTTTGGAGAAATACAAATGTAGAAAGAAAAGCATATTCAGAGACTTTCAGACAACGGTAACCATGTATATGCCTGACACTTTACATTGGGGTATAAACATGTCTACATAACGAACTATAAGTACAGACGTTACAATGTCTAAATTGAACATAGCCAAAGTTTTACAAAATCTATCTAGTACATTTCCTTTTATTTTAGGATCAAGATAACAAAAACTTACAAAAACACCAAGATCAAAGGTCATTCAATATAACTGATGGATTTGCATGGATAAACACAAAACTTCAATTGACAATTTCAATTTTTGATAAACTTTGTGTAAAGTTCTCATGATATATCTCATACTTGTAGCCATTTTTTCTGCCGCCAAATTGCCAAAATTAAATAAAATTGATGTTTTTATGTAAGAGTTGTCAGCAAGATGATGTCAACTGACTGTAGCAGCTATGGGAAGTAGATAAGAAAGAGGGCATGATCGACATGGCAACAAGTTCGTTACCACGCCAACAGCTGCTGCAACACTTAAACAAAAATGAGGAAAGACAAAAAATTATAATAAGGTTATTTAGTACAGTGAGCACTTGAATTCAGGCTGATAAGATGTTTTGGCCCCAGGCTCTGACCCCCAGGGGGGGAGGGGAAATACAAAGAGGGTTGATACCCGAGCCCTCCATTTATTGCGATATACCCCCGTTCTATAATCAACACAACAAATAATCAGTTTTACAGGCATTTTGTGAGCACTGCGGGGCAGATGATGATGAAAACAGACTGTCAGGGTAGAATTGGTTAACTTCCTGTGCCTTGTGATAAGGTTTGATTCTTGTCTCAGATGAAACGGTTTGTAACAGTGGTCATTCTTTAAGTGGGACGATAATTAGCCGAAGCTCTCTCGGCAGGCCTGGGCCCACAAAGCTACCAGACACAGTCAGTTCGGCACACCTCTGGTCATAGAGATACCTCACAATGATCTGGAACACCCCCTCCAATACCGAGTTACAAGGTCATGACTAACAAACAATCAGACCTCATCTAATGTCTAACTGTCTATAGTACAGGATAATAATTTATAAGGTCCCACCAGGATTCAGTTTAATTACACACAAGGTCTTAATTAACTAACCAACTTTGGGACTAGGGTAGTTGGTTGGTGCAGTGGAAAGCACACTTGCCTTTTCACCAAGGTGGCCAGGGTTCGATTCATTGACCAGATGTGAAAAGGTATGAGGTCACCTGCCGGATCACATGAGTTTTCTCTAGGTACTCCAGTTTCCTCCCACATAAGACACCTTGCGAGCTAACATCCAGGTCAACAAGAACGACTTATATAATTTGTTTAACTTGTTTTATAATTGTTGTAGAAATAAAGAAAGTTTAAACCATTCCCTTACTATTCTGTCTATAGGTGAAAATAAAATTGAAAGGTTTTCAATTTATATAAATCCTCTGCCCTTGTCGGAAATTTCAGCAATTTCTACCATATACATATATAAAGGCAAGAAAAAAATGGTCATTCTCCAGCAATGTCTAAACAAATAGATACTGTAAAAACATTAGTATTATTTTTGTGGAGGTTTATTTTTGTTATTTTGCACTAGGTAAAATTAATCTATGAATTAAAATGTCCACAAACTAATGAGAAGTTCGAAATATTGACTACTTAACATTAATATTTAGAAAACAATTATCTCCATCCATGCAATCACATATTCCGATGAAACAATATTTTTCAGAAAATCACAAAAAGTTTAAGCCTCACAAAAATTTATGATTTAAATACAGTAAACGTTATCATATTACATATATTAAGTTTCTTTTAAAAATAATCCATACCAGTTTAATTCTTTATTTATGTGTATTTGAAAACATGTTATTATCAAAAACATACCTCAACGACTGCTCATGCTATGAAGTATAAAAATATCCGGTAACTTCAAATTCCACAATCATAAAATCGAAAAGATCTCAAAAGAGCTCGAGTAATAAATTTGAATTAATTTGAGCGAAATCTGAAACAAAACTCACGTCAGCCCCAGTGACATATGTAAAGAACAGTATGATCCACTGAAGTCTAAGGAAGTGCCACTAAATATAATAAGGAATAATGGGTTTGGACGGAAACACATGTAGCTTATCTTATAAAACACATAATGACCAGCATACACCTGTTTATAAACATATACCTTCATAATTATTCACATCTACGAAAATAAACACCAGTAAATACAAGAGGCACACAGGACTTCACTCATTCACCCCCCAAATTTTATAATGAACCGTTCCAACCTTTGATTTGGAAGAGTTTAAATGTGTCCCAAGAGGTGCATGAGTTAATAGTTATCAGAGTTGCAGTGTCACAAAAACAAATCATGATTTTGATGATTCCAATAATTATGCAAATGGTTTTTGGGCATGACCAATAAATATTTAATAATATCAAGATGGTAACATTGCCAAAAAACAAGGTTATTATTCAGCAACAACAGTTTCCTCCCCAGGGGGAACAAGTGACAATGAGTAACGAAATTCTCCATTTTGATTTACCACAGTAACTGGATCGGCCTATCCATCCTTCAAGAGTATCTGATTTTAGCAATGCTGGGTCCGAAGAAAACCCAACTTTTTTTGCAATTTTAACCCCTTTTGGCCTGTCACTCTGGCCCCTAGTGAGTTAGATCCATATAATTCACAAAACAATTTGCCTATGACCATGGAACCTGCCTTTTCAGTGGTTTCAAACAAAAAGTGAAAATTTGCATAAGGTAATTGCAATAGGTCAACTGTGACTTTATCACAATTAATCAACTTAATAAACACATATAAATATATAACACCCCACCTTATGACAATAGAATGTCGCCATCTTTATGAAGTCTAATAATAACAGTGACCTGTAAATGACAAAATCATATGTACAACTAATTTTTTTATTTCTAGGGGGTGATGCTAGCGAATTTAAAGCATAACATTTGGAATCACTTCTTTCCTTTGGAAAAAAAATGTGTTTGATTCAAAAAAATATCCCCGAACGACATATTTAGCAACCTATTTCCGATAATTTCTGACCTTGATGTAGATTCAGTCGCAAGATCAAATCGTTTCAAAAACAACCGATCAAAAGATCAAACCATTTCCAGCACAGGTTTAAACTCTATCCATACTGAATGGTGCATAAAAATGATGGAAGCCATATTCTAAGACTTTTGGTGTACATAACGTTGCATATTTTGCATGACCTGGCATGCTTTGTGCTAAATAATGGTTTCTCTAGTGACAAGGCATATTAACCTTGGCCAAAATGCTGCCGCACATGTTCGACTACCCAGTTTGTTTCTTCCCCTCCCTCAACACGTGTTTATACGGCTACATTACACAAGATATAAATACAATCTTATCTTTCATCTCCCGCTAACAAAAAACTCTTTAACAAACTCTCCGAAATAAAGCTCGGCTGACATTTACTTGCCTGGTACTGAAGATTAAAAAGGAATCTTGTGCGTGACTAATTTCAATGTCCTTTGAAGTGCCAGCAATTTCAATGTGCGGTAATGATAATTAAAACAATCTTACGACAATAAAAGTGAACTGGATTGACACATATTTCTCAACAAGGAACAAACTACTCATTCATACATAATACTTTATGTGGATTTTATTTGCCTAGTGTATGCCGTTGACCGAGCGTCCGATGAAAAATGAGGGTAAATATTGAGTTTTTCCGATAGCATTGTTCTAGTCTCAGTATGTTAATCTTCCATCTACAGCGCGACGAGTTTGTCACGTCAGTTGTAACATCTGGCATTTATAAAACTCCGCAAAAAACACATCAAAACCTAAACAATCTATTTCCACACCTTGACCGACCCTTGAAACAGAAATAGTGACGATTATCCGTCATCTATAACTAACTCAACACGGCCTTGCAATTATACATTAGTTATTGAATTGCCCTGACGACAATGGCCGCTCGACAACAAACATCGGAGTTCCGAGGTGTGGAAGCAGCCAACTAAAACAGGCCCGCAAACCAGTCATTGTAATTCATTGACAAGAAAACTATTTTTTGTCTGCCTCTCAAAAAATGACAATAACCAAATTGAGTGACACTTTTCAAAGGATCGGTAAAACTGCGTCACTCAATCGGTGATTTGAATGTAAAACACATTATCTTGACTTCAAATATGACATAACGTTCACGGACTGTAAGAAAGTCCACCGCGCGAGCATCATTCAAGGCTAGAGAACATAGGCCCATTTGATGTGGGGCGTTGGAGCCGAGATCTATAATATCTAACACCGATCCCAGACATATATTTGGATAGCCATACATCGCTAACCTTCAAAATGCCACAATTCTTCCCGTCACAAAAGAAAAATTTAAGTCATTTAGAACATGATTTGGGTTTGAACACGCAAGACAAATTCAATTGTTATCAACATACAGCGGGCACTGTTTATGAAAGCTGGAATATTATATAAATTATCGATATTAATGGACAACATTAGACAGGTGACTTAAGAGTGCGCTTAAATTAATTTTTATATTCGTACATTTCGTCAATACCTACACAGAGCATGTCATTCTAAGTGTTTCTTTTATCATTTTTAACTTAATGCTTTCTACTAATGACTTTTCACAAAGGCCGTCAATATTTATTGCAAAAGTTTAAAAATGTTGACTTTTGAATCATTTATTACACCGGTTTACAATACAAAACCCACCCGTGTTTTTCAGCAGACTTTTAAAGAGATGTCATGTTCGTGTCCTGTTTTGTATATATAAAAGTCTGTCTGACTAGACAAACCTTTTTCCAAAGAGCTGAAGACAAGAAGTTCATTCTACGACAATATAGAAAGATGAAATGAACATTTGTGACCCGCGGCCCTCTGCCCGACATCCAATTGACACACAATGGATCGCCTTGATGATGTATAAAACCTACCACATTAGGTTCCCTAATGCTATAGACTTAAATACAGGCGGCATGCTTACTGTCAATCTACGGCACATTGTCACCTTCCCAATTCTGTAATCAGTGTAGGTAAACATATACCTAGCTATATCATTTACTTCCTTACGATTGTTCAAATTCCAAATTGGCTAACGATAAATGTCTTTAAATGTCAATATCAACTAGTGTTATTCTGAGAGTCAAAGAACAGTATCGGACCAGAAAGGCATATGTGAGATAATTTGCCTCCCCCCCCCCCTCCCCACCTCAACACAGTCGCAATGTAAAGGTTAAATAGACTGCCACCCCCACTTCTGAACACAGATTTAGGACTATAGGTTCTAGGTTCTTATACAATATTACATACACATACCGTTCAATATTCAATTGAGAGATACATAAACTGCCACCAATCAGCTAGAATAAAAACAAAATTCTCCAAAGGCAATGCCATATATACACCTCTGCCAATTTATGAGATTGATTCCTGATATTTAACCTTGAAATTTACCACTTTTCAACAAGCGAATTTGCTAAACTATTCCTTTATTCTAGTAACTTATGACTTAATTCAAAAGAGCAATTCAATGTTTTTTTGTAATATATCATTTAAAATTGAGGCGGTAGAGGGCAAGTGGTAGCAGAACGTCAGATACCTTAAACACTTGGCCACCACGACCATGTGGTAGAGAGTTATAAATGAAAGTAGAATGTCAGCCACCTTAACCACTTTGCCACCACGACACAGAGGTGGAGTGCTAGTAGTACCACGATTTACCACGGTATTTAGGCAAATACTGCAGTACGTACCACGATATACCATCTTGAATGAATGTTTGAGCTAGTTAAAGGTCTCTGGCTGTTTTTGTTCTGAAGCCAATCAACAAGTAGCCTGTCATAAGTTTCTTTGTGTTATCCTCTAATATTGTTTGAGTGAAGCTATGTCTGTCCTAGTTGATCAGCAAACTAATAGGAGTTCCAATTGATCCATGTAACAAATAGTTAATTAATAAGCTAAATAAAAGTCTCCAAAAAACCAGTACAGGACTAATGTACCACGGTACGTACCATCACCACTAGCCCACCGCGACCCAGGGGCGGAGGGCTAGTGGTAGCAGAAAGTTAGATACCTTAACCACTTGGCTACTGCGGCCAAGATGTGGAGGGCTAGTGGTAGCAGAATATCAGACACCTTTGACACTTTGCTACTGCGGCCCAGAGGTGGAGGGCTAGTGGTAGCAGAATGTCAGATACCTAAACCACTTGGCCACTGCGACCCAGAGGTGGAGGGCTAGTGGTAGCAGAATGTCAAACACCTTAACCACTTTGCCACTGCGACCCAGAGGTAGAGGGCTAGTGGTAGCAGAAAATTAGATACCTAAACCACTTGGCCACTGCGACCTAGAGGTGGAGGGCTAGTGGTAGCAGAATGTCAGATACCTAAGCCACTTGGCCACTGCAACCCAGAGGTGGAGGGCTAGTGATAGCAGAAAGTCGGACATCTAACCACTTGGCCACTTTGACCCAGAGGTGGAGGGCTAGTAGTAGCAGAATGACAGATACCTAAACCACTTGGCCACTGTGACCCAGAGGTTGAGGGCTAGTAGTAGCATAATGTCAGATACTTATAAAACACTTGGCCACTGCGACCCAGAGGTGAAGGGCTAGTGGTAACAGAATGTCAGATACTTATAAAACACTTGGCCACTGCGACCTAGAGGTGGAGGGCTGTGGTAGCAGAAAGTCAGATACTTATAAAACACTTGGCCACTGCGACCCAGAGGTGGAGGGCTAGTAGTAGCAGAATGTCAGAAACCTAAACCACTTGGCCACTGTGACCCAAAGGTTGGAGTGCTAGTGGTAACAGAATGTCAGACACCCTAACCACTTGGCCTCTGCGACCCAGAGGTGGAAGGCTAGTGGTAGCATAATGTCAGACACCTTAACCACTTAGCCACCATGACCCAGAGGTGGAGGGCTAGTGGTAGCAGAATGTCAAGATACCTAAACCACTTGGCCACTGTGACCCAGAGTTGGAGGGCTAGTGGTAACAGAATGTCAGAAACCATAACCACTTGGTCACTGCAACCCAGAGGTGGAGGGCTAGTGGTAACAGAATGTCAGACACCATAGCCACTGCATCCTGACATACAGAAGTAGAAAAAAATTACCATATTTTTTGCTGACAACTGAGTGAACAGAATCAGTGTTACTACATTGCTGACCAATGTAAGAGATACAAAGAACGAGAAATATCTCCTCCCTTCCCAATAAAGCACTAACAAACTGATGAAGACATCCACCATTGTTACACTCATTTCCATATTTACAGTAAATTTATTAGTTTGGACTTGTTTTATCATGCATTTTAAAAGATATGTGTAAGTCAATTAAAATACAAAGCAAAATAAGTTTGGAAATACTCAACAAAACATTTAATAAATAAGTTCCTAACTATAACCACGCAGGAAGTTAATTTTCCACATCACTTGTTTATCTGCATGATCAGTTGCTTTCCACATGTAATGAATTGAAGTCTTGATTTGATTTGTCAGGAAAGATAAAGATAAACTTTTGTCTGTACATAATCAAATTCTTCATTACAATATGAACTTCACATTACACACAGTACAATGTACTACGTACTTCACACTACACAGTACAATGTACTACATACTTCACACTACACAGTACAATGTACTACGTACTTCATACTACACACAGTACAATGTACTACATACTTCACACTACACAGTACAATGTACTACAAACTTCACACTACACAGTACAATGTACTACGTACTTTACACTACACAGTACAATGTACTACGTACTACACATTACACAGTACAATGTACTACATACTTCACACTACACAGTACAATGTACTACATACTTCACACTACACAGTGCACTCTTGTACTCTTACACACAAATTACACTTCATTTTGTACTTTGAGTCATACTGTACAACTTACAAGGCGTACTTTGTATCACATTCTATACTGCACTTCATAAATTATGTTGTACAAAGTACATACTGATCACATCTTCCAAACCAAACGATAATAAAATCAAGCCCAATCTCAAGCACAATTCAAATCCTCATAGTAAACGTAACAATAAGGATTTTTATGTATCTGAACACTTTTTGAGTTTAAGTTATGCTCCTGTGTGTTCGGGTCTTGGAAGTGCCCAGTACAGCTGGCAAGGTTTAAACACAACACAGGCAGGAAATATATAATAAGTATCTATTAACAACAAACTTCACAGATGATTTGTCAGTATCTTACCTCAACAAGTACCGTTCTACCGTAAACGTCTGCTTTCACTTTCAAAAAGGGTGCTGAAAAATAAACCGTCGTTACTTTAACCATTTCGCCGTCTACATCCTAGTCAAATGAGGTTATGGTCTAACTATTTTAAATTTTTATCAAACAGTAAGCTAAGATTTGAAGGCTGTCTGTTGCACAAGTTTTCGAATGATATTTATTATGTTTATTCACAATAAAATTGATGTAATTCTGGTCACATATATTTATAAAAGCTGGAACCACTGAGTACAGCACACAAATTCTTCCTTGTAATGAACAACCAGAACTGTTTACCACAATAACCTTATACTCATTAAAGGTCTTCCATAGCAACTGCACCTCACTAATGAATTCGCTACAGAATATGGTGATTTTAAATTTTTACCGTACATATAAATGCTTTCAGCTTTTAAGGTTTACATATCATAAGCAAATATGACTTGAATTTTACATTCTAGTATTTTACATTTTAAAATTCAAGTAGACCCAATAAATTGGTGCAACCCACATAATGCTATAGTTTGGTGCCATATGTTTTTAACTCCTTCACCCCTGAAGACACATTTGAACTCTTCCAATTCAACGACTGGAAAAGTCCATTATAGAATTTTGGGGGTAAATGAGTTAAAAGTCACTAAGTGACCATTGTTTTGACCAATAATGGACAACAGAACACACCTTGTAACTGACCAATGATATGGTAAAACAAAATTATGATTTCAGTTTGGCTGACCAATGAGAGTGAAAAAAATACTAACTGATTAGGGAGGTAAAGGGAACAACCATTATCTGGTTGCTAACAAAAAAGGGAGATAAACGGAATGGACCTTTACCTTGTTACAGAACAACCATAGCATGGACAGATCGTCATCACTAACCAATGAGGGAGGTAAATAGAACGGTCATTACCTTGTTACTGACAATTTAGGGAGGTAAAGGGAATCACCATTACCTTGTAAAGAATGTTCCTTTGCAACTTAGTAAGTTAAATAGATTAAATTACTTTGTCATAGACCAAAAAAGGACATTAACAAAATGACCAGTGCTATATGTTGTGGACTAATAAAGGCAGTGACCATTACCTTAAATTGTTGCTGACAGATAGGTTACTCAACTGCTGGATGAATTCTGTATCTGAAAAAGATGAAAAAGAAACAAACTTTCACAAAAAGTCAACTTATAAAGCAAGCTATATATAAGTAAGCAATTTTAGCTGTAAGTATACAATCTGCATTTATCTACCTGAAAACAGGAACAGTGGTTGTGTTGTTTAGTTGTCTCGCTTCAAATGGAACACAATGGAGAAGTCCACATTACATGTAACGTAATTCCGCAAAGCGCAAAAAAACGAGAAATAAACAGTCCAGTTAGCAGACTTTCTGCAGATGCAACAATAGATGTTATATGTGCAGCCAAATAGCACCCAGTGGTCAAACAATACACCACCTTGTTCTCTGCACATTGTTTTGTCAACAGAGTAGATTATCTGAAATTCTCCGTAAATTTTTTTTTTACATCCTTCCAGAATCAGAAAACAAAAGAACTAATAAACAATGTCTGGGTTTTTCGTTTCTTCAAATTGTATGCATCCCACCGCCAGCACCGTGTGTGTAACCAGTGATATCTTCACTGCAGATACATTTCAAAGTGTTATTTTTCTGTGAAAGAAAAAGGCAAGAATTGCGAGACAAGTACAATAGGGTATGTAATAGGACCTGCAGATGACAAGTCATTTTACCTGGTGGAGCGCGCAGGGTGGCATGTATTGTCACGGTCACGCGTCAGCGACAGTCCACAGTGATGGGTGGAACCTGTCAGCAGGAGAAGGAGGGGGCTGTAGATCTGAACCACATTATTGTTGTCAAATTGTTTTTCATATTTTATTGTGCGAGAGATATGTGTTTCCTTTGATGTGTAAAGCTGTATATGCATGTCATCTATCACAGCACAAAGCCTGGGTGGATACCTATTAACACCCTCTCCAGTTATCTCCTCCCTTCTTTCCTCCTCCTTTCCCACGCCTTTACCTCCTTGTACTCATTTCTTTCAATGCTAATATACCTTCATTGCCTTTCTCCTTTTCATTTTCTTCTCTTTCTATGTCTCTTTTCCCTCTTTCTTCCTCTTTCTTTGTCCCTTCTCTTGTTCTCTCACTTCCTCTCCGTTCAATCTTTCCATCCCAAATATACCTTCATTGCCTTTCTCCTTTTCATTTTCTTCTCTTTCTATGTCTCTTTTCCCTCTTTCTTCCTCTTTCTTTGTCCCTTCTCTTGTTCTCTCACTTCCTCTCCGTTCAATCTTTCCATCCCCACATATTCATCCATCTGTATTTTTGCTTTAAAGGCCTTAGTTTCTCCCCCTTTTCTTCCTCCTTTCTATTTCCCTTTTCATGTTCTCCAATTTACTTCCTGTTTTATTTTTCCATCCCCACATCTTCATCCTTCTGTACTTTTGTTTTTACTCCTATGGTTCTCACCCTTTTCCTCTTCCTTTCTCTCTTCTGTCTTTTCCCTCCTCCTCTCTGTTACTGAACATCTCCTGGTGTACCCCTTCCTTCTCTCTTTGCTTTTCTCCTAATCATGATCTTCAACCATCCAACCTTCTACATTTCTACTTCCATTCACATTCTTTTCTTCTTCCTTCCATTCACATCCTTTTTTTCTTCCTTTCATTCACATCCTTTTCTTCTTCCTTTCATTCACATTCTTTTCTTCAGTAACTCAATCTTGCACTCTTTTTTTACCAAACATTATACCTTTAATCCCTATTCCTTTACATTTCTTCTTTTTTATCTCTCTTATTCTCTCCATCTGATCTTCTTCCTCTTACGTTTTCCTCTCTTTCCTATCTGACCCCTAACAAATGAGTTAAGTTCATTAATCAGGTCCAGGTACAAGAGTATGAATTTTTTAGTTTGGTTTTTCATGTTTCACAACTGAATTAATCTTACCCGTTTCATAAAGGATTATCAAAAATAACTGTAAAATTGTAACATGTTTTGATTATCCAAGGTAGCACGTCAACTTAGCTCATTACATTCCATAGTAAGACAAGACCATTTTCTTTCTCACATGGTCATCAAAAGTCATGTGACCATCTCCAGTCAAGTGGAAAGAACACAATATTTCTGTTAGTACGTTTTAACGAGAGGATATTAAAAGTCCTCGAAACCATTTTTGTCAAATTTGGCTTTATTTTATTCCCCCAATTAGATGTGCTAGACTTGTTCATTCGTGTTATGAATGTTATTCAAAAATTTTAAAATACATTTTAAATTTTATTCTCAACCTAGTGAACTGGGTATGTTGTTGATACATACCGACTGCCTTACAACAATAGGAAGAAAGTCGGCCGATAACATCAACTGTTTAAATGTCATACGAAATAAAGTAACAACGTTTCTATAGTTAGAAACATAGCCATTAGCATAATCTTCACACAATGACATCCTCTATACTGTACAGAACGTGATAAAAATATTATTAGCTGGCTTCAGATTGTGTAAATAACGAGGTTAGCGACTCTAAGAAACAGAAATAAAGATAAGTAAGTGTGTCTGATGTTACTTTAGTAAAGTGGCATATATATTCGCGAGGGTTTTAATTTTTTCGCGAATTTCAGGAATGTATTTGATTTGCAAAAATAAAACCCTCGTGAATATTTGTAAATACCGAGGTTAGCGACTCTAAGCAACAGAAATAAAGATAAGTAAGTGTGTCTGATGTTACTTTAGTAAAGTGGCATATATATTCGCGAGGGTTTTAAATTTTTCGCGAATTTTAGGAATGTATTTGATTCGCAAAAATAAAACCCTCGTGAATATTTTGAGATCATTGCTAGAGCATCCATACTTGACATTTAAATCTTCACCTTGTGTCCCTGCAGGTAAGGTGTCAGAATTGTACCTGCTGCCCCCCATAGCATGATCGTCAAATTTGAGATCTTATCTTTTCTCTTCTTTCTAAGCAACTTTCTCCTTCCTAATGTCTCCCTTGACACAGCCTCACTTTTGGCCTTTAGTTGAGCAATCGCCACTGGGAGGAGGGCTATGGGTTCTGTCCCCAGGCCGAGACATACCAGAGTCTCTAACAATGGTAGCTACTACTCCCTGTGAGGAACGCTATGGGTTCTGTCCCCAGGCCGAGACATACGTACCAAAGTCTCTAACAATGGTAGTTACTTCCCCCTGCTTGGCGCTCAGCATTATTAGGATGAAACGACTGGTTCGTCTGTTATCAGTATAATGTGACCAGGTGGGGTGTTCTGCTGGGGGCTTTCTGCAGTATACTTCAGTGTAGTAGCACTTCAAATCGGCAAATGATCCAGACTATTGCAAGGAGGCTTACACAAACATACCGCCGCCTTACAAACACACACACTCACAGCATACACCGGGAGGCCGTCCTTAAATGATCTTTACTGTTAATAGGATGCTAAAACAATCAAACCAACCTCAATGTGTTTTATAAACGATAAACATACATGCCATGTTTAAGATATTTGACTGCTCGTTAATAGTACATGTAGTAACAAACACTAGAAACTCTTTGCAAGGTGTTCCCAAATAGACAGAAATAATTATTTAAAAAAAATAAACACCTGTGAAAAGTATGGGATAAAAAGTCGCAAAATTTCAGCCCCACAAAATTCAACAGCTTTGTTGCAGTAACATCATTGTGTAATAATATATTGTTTCCAGTTGAATCACCACTAGCCCTCCATCCCTGGGTCATTGGTCGAGACCCATGTTGGGCAGTTGACAGGTACTGGTCGCAGGTCAGTGGTTTTTCTCCAGGAACTCCAGCTTTCCTCTCCACCACCAAAACCTGGCATGACCTTGATGACCTTAAATAACTTTATTTGTTAAAAGGTCGTAAAACATAAACCAACTGAACCAAATTCAACGGATTATTCATCTTTTGTTTGAATCATGTCAGTTAAATATCAATTTGACATTTCATTAATGATTGATTCTTCATGGGATATATACAAATACGCCTCTTGATTAACGATCAAAGAAGATGAAACACATCGAATATTACGACATATTTTCCGCCTTTAATTCACAGCTATAAAAGTGTTTGTTGTTGCATCAATAAATAAGGTAAGAGAATGCCGCGAGTCGATCGCCGAGTCGTGTTTCAGGTTTTAAACTGTAAGCCCGTTAAACAAGACATCAACAGTAAAAGAAACCCCACAACAGCAAGTATCTATTACACGGATAATGTCGACAGTTCGGTTTTTATTCTTGTTTCTTTCTTTTTGTCATTCTATTTGATTGTTTTGTAACAAAATTAATGTCTCCATGAAAATGTTTTCTTAAAATTCCTAAGAAATTTATTAGAAACAAAATCCTCTTCTCATTTGAAAAGTTGGGGAAGACCTTCAAAGCTGTGCGTGGAGAAGCTCTACCAGTGTTAAACAATGGTTAGCAGTGCACTTCAGATTCCAAACCAGAATGTCTTTGTCTCGCTTGCCTCATTGCCTTTGCACCGACTGTTGTCCACAGATCCAAGCGGTGCCAGCCTCTGAAACTCCTCATTGAAATATAATGCCACAATGTGTTATTTCTACCATTTGCCAAAGGTTTCCTTATATTTTCATTTCCTCACGTGTCTCCAAAGTAAGAAATGAAATTGAATGGCATGTTATTGTAAAGGATGTTTTTATTGGGGTTTTTTTTACAGAAAAACAGCACTTTCTGTAATTTTCAACAAAACATCATGGATGTGACAAAAAAAAACAGTTGAAAACAAAATAATGCTTTAATACTGAAAGCTCTACCAACCAAACAATCACAAAATCATGATGACACATGGCTCAACAATTAACAGTACAAGGTCTTCACACAGTCAACAGTACAAGATCACCACAAAGTCAACAGTACAAGGTCACCAGTCAACAGTACAAGGTCACCACACAGTCAACAGTACAAGGTCACCACAAAGTTAACAGTAAAAGGTCACCACACAGTCAACAGTACAAGGTCACCACACAGTCAGCAGTACAAGGTCACCAGTCAACAGTACAAGGTCATCAGTCAACAGTACAAGGTCACCACACATATAACAGTATAAGATCACCACACAGTTGACAGTACAAGGTCACCCCACAATCAACAGTACAAGGTCACCCCACAATCAACAGTACAAGGTCACCACCAGTTAACAGTACAAGGTCACCACACAGTTAACAGTACAAGGTCACCACACAGTCAACAGTACAAGGTCACCCTACAGTAAACAGTAAAAGGTCACCACCAGTCAACAGTACAAGATCACCACACAGTTAACAGTACAAGGTCACCCTACAGTTAACAGTACAAGGTCACCCCACAGTCAACAGTACAAGGTCACCCCACAGTCAACAGTAAAAGGTCACCACCAGTCAACAGTACAAGATCACCACACAGTTAACAGTAAAAGGTCACCACACAGTCAACAGTACAAGGTCACCACAGTCAACAGTACAAGGTCACCCTACAGTAAACAGTAAAAGGTCACCACCAGTCAACAGTACAAGATCACCACACAGTTAACAGTAAAAGGTCACCACACAGTCAACAGTACAAGGTCACCACAGTCAGAAGTACAAGGTCACCACACAGTTAACAGTACAAGGTCACCACAGTCAGAAGTACAAGGTCACCCCACAGTCAACAGTACAAAGTCACCCCACAGTAAACAGTACAAGGTCACCACACAGTTAACAGTACAAGGTCACCACACAGCCAACAGTACAAGGTCACCCCACAGTCAACAGTACAAAGTCCCCACACAGTCAACAGTACAAGGTCACCACAGTCAGAAGTACAAGGTCACCCCACAGTAAACAGTACAAGGTCACCCCACAGTAAACAGTACAAGGTCACCACACAGTCAACTGAACAAGGTCACCACACAGTCAACAGTACAAAGTCCCCACACAGTCAACAGTCAAGGTCAACACACGGTCAACAGTACAAGGTCACCCCACAGTCAACAGTACAAAGTCACCACACAGTCAACAGTACAAGGTCACCCCCCAGTCAACAGGACAAGGTCACCACAGTCAGAAGTACAAGGTCACCACTTAGTTTACAATACAAGGTCATCACACAGTCAACAGTTCAAGGTCACCACACAGTCAACAGTACAAGGTCACACCACAGTCAACAGTACAAGGTCATCACACAGTCAACAGTACAAGGTCACAACAGTCAACAGTACAAGGTCACCACACAGTTTTCATTACAAGATCACCACACAGTCAACTGTACAAGGTCACCACAAAATAAAAAGTGCAGGTCACCTCATTTACACAAAGACAGTGTGATGTGACAAACTGCCAAACAAGCAGAAATTTCAAGCAAAGAAGGAAATATTGCCATTCCTGCTGAAGTTAAAATCATGACTTTTATGCCCAGGAATGAACTCTTGTGAGAAAAAGTTACATATTTCACACTAGAGGAATGGGGTGAAAATTGCACATAGCACAGTATATATAAACGTGTCACCAAAACCGTGGGTAGGTGTTGAGAGGTAATAACTCTGCAGACAAAACCTGGTGACCTCTTTGAGCTGAGCCAGTGTGTAGGTACAAGATACAGTGGCCTGCGTCACACTTCCAACTTTTCTTTTTCGCATATTTTGGTGTCCCGATGAAATCACATAAGCCGATGAGAGGTTAATGTGTGATGTTGCTGTCGGACATTCTAAATCATTGCTCTTCACAGTGTGCATGTTCGAGATCTGTATTTTATAGTCTCATTTTTATGGATATGCCAAAGGATGGAAAAAATTCTGCATGAGAACTTGGGGAAAATGTTCGGGGTATATTGAGTCTGAGTGACAACATCTCTGTCAACATTTTTGGCAGGTGCATTAGAATATGATCCTTGACATCATAACATAATTCATCTTAAATTTCAATTAAAACCACAAACATTGAAACGTTTTCACTTAAATCTGTAAAATTGTAATTTTTATTTCTATCGTAATTTCATTTTGAATCGCTATGATACAGTATTTTACTTATCAAAATGATTTACTCACCTGTTTTATAGATATCCGAATTATTACAATATAAACTCGTAAAACCTTAAATATCTACTGCCTGAAAAGATGAAACGTTTCAATTTTAGAATGATAATGTAACGAAATGATTTACTTGAGGTAAAATAACTGGTACAAAGACGACATTAAATCATGCAAATTCGGCGACACAATAAAAGGTCATTTTCCGGCTCAACAGGACAAAACGTCTCCTGCGACTTACACGGACACAATATTCATAGATAGTTTTTTTTTCAGATGTACTTTTAACAGTTGAAATGTTGCCGATAATTTATGGTAAACAGCTTGAAATTGAATATTTCCCATTCTTATGATGGCTCAGATAGATGATCGTGTGCGATAAAGCCATCAGAAGAAAATGTCTATATTTGTACGATCCCCTGACTCTCGGCTACAGTGTTATTTAACTCATTTACCCCTGAGGATACATTGAACTCTTCCAATTCAAAGGTTGGAAAAGTTCATTATGAAATTTCAGGGGTGAATGAGTTATCAAGAAAGAATCGATGTAGAAGTACTCTAATGGTATTATATCTCGAGTTTATCAAGTGGATGATCACACAGCGAATACCAACCTTCCTGATTGAAGGATCATGCAATACTGATTCTTCTACTAGAGCGCTCACGACTCGCAAAAATTATAACAAAACAAGCTCACTTTCACCGGACTACCCCAATTTATCATTAAACCTCTACAAAAAATTCGACACCACCTGATCAGGCAAAACAAATGACAGAGAAAAAGATTTGCCAATCAATGACTTGATACAAGAGAATGTCTTGTTCGGAGAAAAATAGACCATCAATTTAAGATCAGTGGTATAGCTTTAATTATTATTCAGTACAATGGTCACAGGCTTAATGATCTCTTAGCTAGTACAAACCCGATCAACTTTTAATTCATCTCCAAAACGTGTCTGTTAATTGAGTAATTTTCTACGGCGTTATCTGGTGGCTGGGTAAAGTCAATAGATAGACTTCAACCAAGGTAAGACTTGATGTCATTAGCTCTTGTTTAACTAGGCTATAGAAATCGGACAAATAATTAAAGTGAATTATGTTATATATATAATGTAAGCATGCCACACTTCCATCAGAGACGTTCATAGTTACGATTTCCTTAACAATTCTCTTGACTACAATGGTCTAGCGTTACACGGCCAACCTTGAAATGACCTTGCCAGGTACAATTACCTCGAGTACCCCCTCCCGACCTCGGCTTTTACCCGCAAACACAATTGTTGCTGTTGGGATAGGCTCAACAAAACTTAGATTCACAAAGATTTCCCTTTGATCAGTATGTGACACTTGATAACAATACATGAAATCATTAAATTGGTACGATTATATCTAGGTAGACGCCTCAGTGGTCATTAGGTGAGACTAGAATATCTACCTATTGTCGTAGAAAAATGACAGTAAATTATGTCCCCAGCATAGAATTAAATGCTTACAAAAATGTGCATTAGTAAACACAAGGAAACTCCGCAAACAAACAGGGGCCCTCACAACAAGTTTCGTCAAAGAAATAAAGGCAACAACTATATAATGCCGAATTTGTGATTGAAATAATTTGAATGTCAAGAAAAGAGAAGTTAGCTGTCGGGTAAAAAAAAAGTTGACGTACATTGTGCTGCAGAATAACATGGCCTAAAGAGTCTTTGTAAAACTCTTCCGCCATTGTGATCCCAACCACAATCCCTGTCAAAATTTCATGCATATACATAGAACGCTGGATATTGCTGCATTGTCCAGTGTTTCCACAATGCACCACCACACCACTGAGGGAGCAGCTCCTTATATACAAATTCTAAACAAACGTATTCAAGATTATTCGATTAACAAGCTTCCAAATACCATTAAGATATAATCTCAGGTGATGTTTTGATACGCCCGATACCGTGTTAAAGGCATTTCAATGAAAAGTAGAGCAAACTTGACTTTTTCATAACCTTTCCTCGCAATGATTACCTTATTATTTGACAAATTAGTAAACATGGCTATTTCTATGACAAAGGGTAAATCCATCTAATGAAAAGTAATTTTACTCGATTTAATGGCAAGTCATCCGATTTGACACCATGGGAACTTATTACATCGAATGTTTACCTGTCTAATTGGACATTGTGGCAACCTGTCTTCTGCATGACACCATGGTAACTGCAGTTTTTTCTCTTACCATTAAAACCTGTCCAACCTGGTAACCTGTCTTATTTGTCACCATGGTAACCTGTCTTATCTGTCACCATGGTAACCTGTCTTATCTGTCACCATGGTAACCTGTCTTATCTGTCACCATGGTAACCTATCTTATCTGACATTTACTATGTAACTTATTTGAAACCATGGTAATCTTTCTTATAAGTTACCATGGTTACCAGTGCTATCTAACATCATGGTAACCTGTCTTGACTGACACTCTATTTACTTGATGTCTGAAACTATGATAACTTATCTGAAACTATGGTAACTTATCTGAAACCATGGTAACTTATTTGAAACTATGGTAACTTATCTGAAACCATGGTAACTTATCTGAAACTATGGTAACTTATCTGAAACTATGGTAACTTATCTGAAACTATTGTAACTTATCAGAAACCATGGTAACCAGTCATATCTGAAACCAAGATGACTTGCCTTTTCTTAAAACTAGAAATGTCTGTGAGACATAAATGCCCCTGCCCCTAGCTGGTTACATTACCAAGGGACGGGACGGACATGGGTAACACAAAATGCCCCCATGTCATGGCGGGGCCATAAAAACAGGGTTTTTTATGACACCATGGACACATTGTCTGTTTACTTTACAAGCTATGCAAAACCAACTTTGTCCTACTTTTTTGACCGACCTCGATCTCAACAATTCACGTTTTATTGGACGCCCTTGTCTTGGTCAAACGTGGGCCCAGTGCCACAACAAATTCCTCTGATGGCCAAATCGTACAAAGCATGACAGCAAATTGAAAAAACTTCAAACGATATCTTAAATGATTTCATTCACTTGTACAATTCATCAAATCAAACGTATTCATTTCCCAAAAACATATCATTACTTTTGTGTTTAAATGACCAGTACGCATTGTTTCGTGACTGGCCTTGGTCGCCGCCTTACCACTATAAATCAAAAAGTTTTCGCGTTTTGTATTGTAGCTATATCACAGGGCCAAAAGACACATCAATAACACTATACCTACTTATTACTTAACTCATATTTACATTTTTCTACATGGTTGAGGAGAGCTGTGGTCGACACCCTTTGGGGCCTTCGTCAGTTTTTAAGGAAGGCTGTCACTTCAAACTATTACAGGTGCGGTATGATGGAGTGGGTACATGTGGGTATAAATTATACCCAAGTATTCTCCCGGTATCTTCACTCATTTAGCATTGTCAGTGCTACCTCTATTGTGTCTCGTTCTCCGGTATCCGTAACGTAACATTTAACTAATAATCAGAACTCCTTTTCAAGTAACAACACGAAAATAACATCAAGAAATTGAAAAATATTCATTGAAATGTTTTCAAGAATGAATATAGGACAAAAAGTAATTTTCATAACCAAAATTAATAAAAAAAGCATCAACTCAAAGTTAAAAAGTTTATTTCAGAATGAACAACAGCCAGAAGATTATGAAAATTTAATTCATGTGCCTGGATGTCCTATCATCCAATGATTTCAATATTTTGTACACGTTTTTTTTTTTTACACATTTTTTTGCAACAACACAGTCACAAGATTTCACTGACATAAATTTAACTACACTTGTGAATGAGTAATAACTCATGCTACAATTGAAGAAGATTTACGGCAGTCAACCAATTACTATAAAGTAGCTTCATGATACTTTTTTTGACCAACACAGACCAACGGCCAGTACCTGGCAACTGCACCACTTTTGGCCTCAAACCTGCAACCATGTGGTGAAGGGCTGATGGTAACAGAATGTCAGGCACCATAACCACTTGGCCACCTTGACCCAGTGGTGAAGGGCTGATGGTAACAGAATGTCAGGCACCATAACCACTTGGCCACCATGACCCAGTGGTGAAGGGCTGATGGTAACAGAATGTCAGGCACCATAACCACTTGGCCACCTTGACCCAGTGGTGGAGGGCTGATGGTAACAGAATGTCAGGCACCATAACCACTTGGCCACCATGACCCAGTGGTGGAGGGCTGATGGTAGCAGAATGTCAGACACCTTAACCACTTGGCCACCATGACCCAGTGGTGACGGGCTGATGGTAACAGAATGTCAGACACCTTAACCACTTGGCCACCATGACCCAGTGGTGGAGGGCTGATGGTAACAGAATGTCAGACACCTTAACCACTTGGCCACCATGACCCAGTGGTGGAGGGCTGATGGTAACAGAATGTCAGGCACCATAACCACTTGGCCACCATGACCCAGTGGTGAAGGGCTGATGGTAACAGAATGTCAGGCACCATAACCACTTGGCCACCTTGACCCAGTGGTGGAGGGCTGATGGTAACAGAATGTCAGGCACCATAACCACTTGGCCACCATGACCCAGTGGTGGAGGGCTGATGGTAGCAGAATGTCAGACACCTTAACCACTTGGCCACCATGACCCAGTGGTGACGGGCTGATGGTAACAGAATGTCAGACACCTTAACCACTTGGCCACCATGACCCAGTGGTGGAGGGCTGATGGTAACAGAATGTCAGACACCTTAACCACTTGGCCACCATGACCCAGTGGTGGAGGGCTGATGGTAACAGAATGTCAGACACCTCAACCACTTGGTCACCATGACCCAGTGGTGGAGGGCTGATGGTAGCAGAATGTCAGACACCTTAACCACTTGGCCACCATGACCCAGTGGTGACGGGCTGATGGTAACAGAATGTCAGACACCTTAACCACTTGGCCACCATGACCCAGTGGTGGAGGGCTGATGGTAGCAGAATGTCAGACACCTTAACCACTTGGCCACCATGACCCAGTGGTGGAGGGCTGATGGTAGCAGAATGTCAGACACCTTAACCACTTGGCCACCATGACCCAGTGGTGGAGGGCTGATGGTAACAGAATGTCAGACACCTTAACCACTTGGCCACCATGACCCAGTGGTGGAGGGCTGATGGTAGCAGAATGTCAGACACCTTAACCACTTGGCCACCATGACCCAGTGGTGACGGGCTGATGGTAACAGAATGTCAGACACCTTAACCACTTGGCCACCATGACCCAGTGGTGACGGGCTGATGGTAGCAGAATGTCAGACACCTTAACCACTTGGCCACCATGACCCAGTGGTGGAGGGCTGATGGTAACAGAATGTCAGACACCTTAACCACTTGGCCACCATGACCCAGTGGTGGAGGGCTGATGGTAACAGAATGTCAGACACCTTAACCACTTGGCCACCACGACCCAGTGGTGAAGGGCTGATGGTTACAGAATGTCAGACACCTTAACCACTTGGCCACCACGACTCAGTGGTGGAGGGCTGATGGTAGCAGAATGTCAGACACCTTAACCACTTGGCCACCATGGCCCAGTGGTGGAGGGCTGATGGTAACAGAATGTCAGACACCTTAACCACTTGGCCACCATGACCCAGTGGTGGAGGGCTGATGGTAGCAGAATGTCAGACACCTTAACCACTTGGCCACCATGACCCAGTGGTGGAGGGCTAATGGTAGCAGAATGTCAGACACCAAAACCACTTGGCCCCAATAACCCTGTGGTAAAAGGCTAGTGGTACCAGAATGTCTGACACCCTTAACCACTTAGCAATCGAGGGCCAGAGGTGGAGGGCTACTTGTAGCAGAATGTATGACAGCGTAACCACTAAACCATTGTGGCCCTGCTGATTCCAGTTTGAAATCTTCTCTACTTATCCATTGGATGCACACATTATTTATACCAAACAATAACTTTTGTGCAAAGTATATGTAACAGTTTCTTAAAAGATGTTACCTTGAATAGCTATTATATATTGTCTGCAAATAATAAGTCAAAGACAAACAGTGATAAAGTTACTGAATTCAGGATTTGATAGATGGCCACTGAAAAACTATAGATCCAACAGTAACATTGATTCTCAGGGTGGTTGGGTGGTGCAGTAGATACCACACTTGCCTTTCACCAAGGCAGCCGGGGTTTGATTCCCTGATAAGACATGAAAAGGTATGGGAGTCATCTGCCCCACCACCTGGGTTTTCTCCAGGTACTCCGGTTTCCTCCAACATTAACACCACCTCGTGCGCTAACATCCGAGCCAACAAGATTGATTAATATAAGTTTGATAACTTCTTTCATAATCTTTGTAAAATAAATAAACTTTATATTTATCAATACTACGAGTTTGTGTAACAAGTTTCAAGAAAACCAAACATCCCTGTAAGAGTCATTTATAAATCAAAGATGGCCACTGGTGGTGATATTGAATTTCAGATCAAACTCAAAATCATATTTGAGCAGTTAAGTAGTCAATCAATTAAGTATTTGTTAAAACTTTCATTAAAATCAAATCATTCCTTCTGGAGTTACCACAAAGAAAATGTTTCTATGACCAACAACACCACCACAAAAGTGATGCAGGCACAGTGATCCCCTTTATATCTCCTTCACTTCCACAGCATCACAAAAAGGCCATATAATGATAAAGGCTCATCAGAAAATATTGTAGTCCACTATTTTTATTACCAAAAACACATCATTTCTTTTCTGGATTACACAATAATTTTCTATCAGAATTCACCATAATTGAAAAGGAATGAAACATTTTTCCTCGAAGACTTGATAGAAAAATTCTACAATTGGGGGATTTCGTTTCAGCCAACAGACAGGACTGGTTTATTTTCTCAGGGCTTAAGTGGCAGGAACCAAATGATACAGCGTGTTGTTTTAATTTTACATGCACATCAGGACAAAGCCGATAATTGCATTCAAAGATACAATTGTTAATTTGGTCTTACAGAACAAATGATAAACACGTAGCTAATCAAGTCTAAAGATTTGAACATTGGCAAGCATGTGAGAGAGCTGCAGCCCCAGTTAGTCAGCGGTAAATTGTAGAAGTTCCCTCAAAATGGGCCGACAGTAGGACAGGCGTAATCCCTCCCGCAGAAGACAAACCTCAATAATAGGCCAATCATTCTAATGAAGCGACTTATCATTTACCCGCCATGTACACAGATAAGATATATAGGCATTCTTGCGCTTGGCCATCACTCATTCTCCACAAACTAGCCTCAGTCCTAATTTAATTCAACAAAACAATTCTACTTCCAGGGCTTTTTCTAAGTAAATTGGGAAAAGGCCCCAGAGTGAAATTGGGAAAAATTATCATTATATCAACAAAATAGTTCCTGAATAAAAATCATCTATTAATATATATGATATTAATTTGCAAAAATATATATCATTTTGTCTGCAAATGCAAACAATACCCACAGTTTTTATTACATTTTCACATAACTTTCAGAAGGTTTGAGGAAATTACAGCCCAAAAGTTAACTGATTGGGAAAATAAATCTCAAATTTGGAAAATTGAAGCCAAAATCTCATTTGGAATGGGGCCTTATATCGGCCCCTGAAAGACCCTAGAAAAAAAGCCCTGACTTCAGTCCAACTAATGGTAATATATGTCTGAAAATAATTCTAGAAAAAAAACCAGTTTATTTACTGAAATCTTTTGAATATCAAACGAATATACCTTAGTCATGGATGACAATTGAATAAAGGTGAGTTATACAGCTGTATCTCGTCTGATTGATACCAATTAATTCATTCTCCCCTGAACTTTCATATTGAACTATTCCAACCTTTGAATTAGAAGAGTTTAATTGCCATCTTCAGGGGTGATTGAGTTAAACCAAAAGTTTTTTAACAAATTGTTTCATACAAAGATATCTTGATTAATACATGAAGACTTACAGGAGGCCCAGCCATTTCCAGGCTACCTCGACATCTTACCAGCTTTAACCAAACTGATGTCATTCACGTGTTTGCTTTCCGAGGTACAAAAGAACATTTTGTCGACTCATATTATTACATATGCCAAATTGTATCTTTTTTTTGGTCAAAGAGTTGTACTAAATGTATAATGTAAACAAATCTAAAACCAAATCTGTATTTAAATCTATGAATTATTCTCTCTGAAATTAAACCAATTTAAAACTTCTGCATCAAAGGAAAATGAAACAAAAATTTTACCTTTCCTTCTAAGTTACCATCTAATTTTTCACATTTTTAGTTAAAGGGTTTCCATGTAAATCTTTCTTGTATTTTACCCCTAGTTTCATTGATTTTCAGTTTAGATTATGGTTTTGTTGGCATTTCCATATTTTAATTTTGTTTATACTGCACGTACATGTACATATTAAAATACTGTTATTTAACAAACAAAAAACATTTCTGTAAGACATGAAGACCCCCACATACTGTACGTACATCAAGACAATTAAGTTACATTCTCTGACAGTTTTTGTCAGATTTATATATGGTGACCTTGACCTTATCCAATGCAAAATCATTCTCATACTCAGGGATGAAAATGGACTCGGGCAAAAAGGTTGAAAATTGGGTTAATCAAAATCAAAAGTTTACATTACACTGAAATTCTCAAAAAGGCTGAAATCAGCCAACTGGCTGAACATTTTCATATCTGCATACTCTAATACTGTATTGAAACATATTGTAATTTGTTCATGAATAATGTCGATGGTGTAATAATACTATATCTGTTAACATTTCTCTATAAATAAATTGACCTTGACCTTGACCTTTTGTATGAAGACAGTAGAGATGAAATTAAATTGATGAACAAATGTCAATTACGGTTAATGGCCTTGACCTTTAAACATTAAAATATAAACTCTTTTGTGATAATTTCATAAACATTGAAATATAACTCTGTTGTGATAATTTCAAAAACATCGAAATATAACTCTGTTGTGATAATTTCAAAAACATCGAAATATAACTCTGTTGTGATAATTTTTAACTGGACATATGCTGAATGAAGTTGCTAGAATGATTTTCCTTGACCTTTGAACTCAGAAATACAAATTCATTTATCAAAAAGTTTTGGATGTACAATAAATTGTTAAGAACCTAATTATGTTCTGAGGTTAGGTTGATTGGATCAGAAATATATCATTTTTTTTTTAGTAGAGAAAAGCAAATACTGAACAAAAATTTCAATTTCCACTTGTCAAATGGAGAGATTTACCGAGAATGACTGCATTCAGACACACCGATTTTTACAAATCATGACCCGCCTTGTAAACTCTTCAGTGGACAAAGCAAGCGTGCACCACACACTTCAGACTATCAGCTGCAGGTCCACAATGCCAAAATTGAAAAATTTAAAAAAAAAAATCATAATTGGGGATAAGTACATGCTGCCAAAGAAAGGGTGGTATTTGCATCTAGCACAAAGCATTATCAGCAACTTAAACGCCTGCCCCTTGCCTCAAAGTGAATCTCCAATCAAAGATATGATAAAACAATTTGAATTTTAATTAAGTGTATCAGCAGATGAACGTACGGACATCTCAGTGAATTATGGTGGTACATGTTTAAATGCACATTGACCCGACTCCGTTATTTCTCCCCGTGTTCCGACAACCAGCTCCAACCCTGATCCGATTCACCTCTGTTGTTCTTTATCAGCTCAAATTGTATCTTTATCATTCAGAAACTTCCCAATCTATCTTTACTTTTTTTAAACCAACTGAATATATATTTTTATCTTAATTGATGCAGCAAACCTTTTCTTATGACTTTCCTTTTTAAATTTTTAAACATTTTTCATAAACTTGAATATATGTAGTTTGTAAGATATTGATATTTTACCAACTGATGATATTTTTTATCTTAATTAATGGAGCAAACCTTTTCTTATGATTTTCATTTTTTAAATTTTTATACATGATTTTCATGAATTTGACTATCTGTAGTTTGTAAGATATGATATCTATTAATCTCAAAATTGTAAAACAAAAAAAACAAAATGCATTTTAAGCATAAAAAGCATTGTTGTATAGTTTTGCAACAACTAATTGTACTTAATGTAATGCACTACCTAATCAAGTTGTTCAAACCCTTTATTTTCCTGATCTCATAGGGGCCTTTCCCAATTACAATAAATTATTTTACAAATATGTTTTTATACTTGATTTTCATAATCATGAATATCTGAAGTTTGTAAGATAGTTATATTCATATTTAGAAATTGATATTTTCACTAATGTTTTGTGACTTTAAGTACATCTGTGACTTCACTGCCATTGCCCCTTAAATTTCACGCATACCTTGTCTATTCATTATACTCAAAGTGTGCTGTAATACACAAAGTAAAATTCCGGGTTTGGGAGTCATTTAAATTGTATATAGTATTTCAATTAAGAAATCTTTTACGATTTTTTTCATAATAAATCTTTTTATCAGGATGTTTTTCTTCCATTTTTAATTTTCTTTTCAATTCTGGATTATTTATGTGACAGTATTAAAGTTTTATCTAAACGCATTTTTTAAAAGCATGAAAATTCCATTGTCATCGAAACGATTGTGCAGAAAAGGTTTTCAATGACAAATAAATTTTCATACACTTAGTTAAAACATGAGCAGACAGTCGAGAAAGATATATTTCAATAAAACTGTAATTTCCATTAGACAGTTTGGAAAAACCGAACCTAATCAAGCATGTCCCACTCACGATTTTCACAAATAACACGTCGGAATTTGGTTATCTTGAAAGCATCTTGATTTCGTGGCAACCACGGAAAAGAGAAAAAACACCATTAGGTCATGCATCTATTCCATTGTTGATAGAGAAACGCTGCATAATTATTTAAAAGTCAATTTTCAGTTGGACTTGTCCCATGTTTAAAGTATATATATACATCCAAGCACGAATTTCTTTAAAAAAAAATTTTAAACAAGATTTTCAACAATTTCTGATAAAAACAGTGATCTTTTGAAATACAAAAATAGTTTTTCAAGAACTTTCATGAGTTAAGGCGCGATTTTTCACAGCAACTGGGACCAGTGGCTTTATGATGGGACAAGATGGGGGTACAGACAGGGGACATAACTCTGTATGACACGTCCAAAGTCGCACTGCTATGTGTAAGGTTATGATTTATCGACCTCATTACCAGCCTAAACACATTGTCAAGACACATTAACACCAGAAGATGAAACACTCCATAAAAAACCCAGTCCCCTGTTTACATTCATCAAAGTCGGAGTAACTAACCAGTAGATTTTTTTCCTGTAAGAAAGATACAGATGTTGAGTGTAGTGGGATCTGTATTGAATTATGAGCGGGGTATAATGAAAATGTTAAAGAAAATTACAAGTACAAAGTGCATATTAATACTCTGCATGTTTTATAGGCAAGCCTCAAAGGACGCTGCAATTTTAACTGATTCTAATGTCAAAGAGATAATAAGAATTCGGCACGTGGAATTTATTATTCTTCAAACACAGTGTGGTATAGTGAAGGTATGTCGGACCACAATTACCCAGGTGTCGAGGCTCATTCCGTTAACTAGCTAATGTGTGAATCATTGTAAAGTCATCAGACATGAAAGCTAATACACAAAGGGAGGCAACTCACACACATTTACATTTTTACTACAGCCGCTTTGAAACTCATAACCAGCTACAGATTACAATAAAAGTAAAACAATATTTACATTAACCGAATCTTCTTTTGAAACCATAACGAATTACAGGTTAGACAATATGTATATTAAAAGTTTATAAACACTCGACAGGTTCTACAAATTACCCTGCTGGATCAATGAATTAAATACACAAGGCCAACCCGCCTTTAATATGGAATTTTATTATCTTAGTTTATTGGATACACATTCAAAATTTAAGATAATTAGACCTTTCTTCTTTCAATGCGATAGGCTTTCTAAGAGAGTCTTTTAAGAAATGTGTGGATAATGAATTTTCAGTTTTTAATTTTGAAATGAAAAAATCCGAAGGAACATCACGGACAACAATACAAATTCTTGCTCACACCAGCAGAAAAAAAGATGACATATCTACACAAAAATCAGTGAAATGTGTAACCCCCAAAAAATCCAGACAATAATGCTTTGATCATGGCTTCACATCAAATATATTTATAATTATGATTCGAGGAAAATCATATCCCACTTGAAAACTGTTCAACTTAATCAACATCTATATTGTATTCGGGATAACACATCTACAGCTGAATTGACAAGTATATACCATCCCCAAAACAGTATGATAATTTTTGTCATTGTAATTGACACGACAATTTTTTTTTTTTTTTAGAAAAGTTAACATAATTTTCTAGCCCACCCACCCGACACCTGTTGGATATAGTACAGTGACAGACCTAGCTCATTCCACCACTGGCAGGGGGTGATTGTAGGCACAATTCACAACTACATAATCCTTACAAGTCTTTGGTCGGGTAAATATACCCGCACAATACCCGGGGTACTACTCGATAACAATTTCAATATTAACATTGAAATTTATACAAGATAAAAGCAAGCCATTACAATAGGTATATGTATGAGCGGGGGAGAAAGGAGGGGGGGATATCTAATGTGAACAAAGCTATCCAAATATACAGGTATTTATGGAAGAGAAAGTGCTCCCTTCTGTTCCGTCAGTGTGGGATTATATATTTTAATTGTTGTATCGCACAGCTGCAGTTTGTGAGGCGATTACATCCCTTGATGTCTTGTACAATCCATGACAAAATGTTCTATCAGGTATTTAGTGTCAACTTTGAGACGGTTTCACAATTCTTTAAACATATGACCTATAGATGCTGTTTACCCACCGAGATTAGGATTAAATTCTTCTGACATTAAGATATAAAATCACACAGGATGCATGAACCAAATCAAACTGATCATTACTGTATACTGATAAGAATACAAATTTAATTTTGAAATTCCACTCATGTAACCTATCAGTCGATCCATCCATATATTTATTTCTTGACCTTACCAATTAAAATAAAAACAAAAGAATGAAATGGCCAGACTAGGATTTGAACTAAGATATCTAGCCGAGCGCTCTACCAACTGAGGTACCTGGTCGTCAAAGATTGACCGAAGTCTGAAGTTCTGCTATACCATCATCAATTGTCTACATGGAGACTCTTGTAAAAGAACAGGAACATAAGACCAGGTGTTCCATAAGAGTAAGCGTGTTCTGCTTCATTAATGATACTCTCTCTGTAAATCTTGGTCACATCCAAGAAAATGTCAAGAATTATCTGTGCAGTTCTTCTTCATCTGCCTGTCTATCCACTTATCCATCTGTCTGTCCACTCGTCCATCTGTCTGTCTAGTCATCCATCTGTCTGTCCACTCATCTGCCTGTCTGTCCACTTATCCATCTGTCTGTCCACTCGTCCATCTGTCTGTCTAGTCATCCATCTGTCTGTCCACTCATCCATCTGTCTGTCCACTCGTCCATCTGTCTTTCCACTCATCCATCTGTCTGTCCACTCGTCCATCTGTCTGTCCACTCATCCATCTGTCTGTCCACTCGTCCATCCACTCATCCATCTGTCTGTCCACTCGTCCACTTGTCTGTCCACTCATCCATCTGTCTGTCCACTCATCCATCTGTATGTCCACTCATCCATCTGTCTGTCCACTCGTCCATCTGTCTGTCCACTCATCCATCTGTCTGTCTAGTCATCCATCTGTCTGTCCACTCATCCATCTGTCTGTCCACTCGTCCATCTGTCTTTCCACTCATCCATCTGTCTGTCCACTCGTCCATCTGTCTGTCCACTCATCCACCTGTCTGTCCACTCGTCCATCCACTCATCCATCTGTCTGTCCAATCGTCCATTTGTCTGTCCACTCATCCATCTGTCTGTCCACTCATCCATCTGTATGTCCACTCATCCATCTGTCTGTCCACTCGTCCATCTGTCTGTCCACTCATCCATCTGTCTGTCCACTTATCCATCTGTCTGTCCACTCATCCATCTGTCTGTCCACTCGTCCATCTGTCTGTCCACTCGTCCATCTGTCTGTCCACTCATACATCTGTCTGTCCACTCATCCATCTGTCTATAGATACGTCTATATAATATCTACCCCAATCTCTCTATCCATTTTCTGTCCCTGTATCCATCTATTCATCTATACGTCTATATTTCTATATCAACATATTCACATACTGTAAAGTTATTAATATTTGTGTGGGTTTTAATTTCACTATATTCATAAAGACATCAAAACTTGCAAAATTTAACACCTTCTGAAATTTATTTAGATGATGGCCATATCACCTTTGTTTCATAATTTGTTTGTGATCCACAAAATTAAACCAAGTGAATATTTGTTTCAGACAAAAAAATCACAATATTTGACACCTACGAATTTAACAACTGTAAAGATGGATGGATTAACTGAAAAGCAGAAGGACAGACAGACAAACAAGTCGAAATATATAAACACTTGGCTGATTAAATTCAACTTATTGGACGGATTCTGTTGTGTAATTGGACAAAATGGATAGAAATGGTAACAAATTAGTACAAACGGATAAGAAAGAGAGACAGACATAGGAACAAATTGGAAATATACTGAACAGATAATTTTGTGGTCAGAAAAATGCATAACAAAACACTTTATACGAAATTGAAGTCTATTTTTTCTTTCCATTTCCCATCCAGCCAAGTCTATTTGTTCTTTCTTTTTCCTATCCATCCGATTTGCTTTATGTACGAAGAGTTACAAATGCTGACACTTGAAGTACAATACAATTATTTAAATGTGACAAAATCCTTTCACGGCCAATACGACCAACGGTATGTCAAATTTACTTTTGGACATCTGCTCATAAGACATTAGAAAAGGGCTCGGAAGAAACTTCTCACTTCAAATAATTCAAATAAATGAAAAGTTTTTACAGAATTTGAATGTTCAGTAATGAGATTACGATATTACACTTGGTTGCTGCGGAGCTGCTCAACACGACCTAACAATGGCGGAAATACAACAGTTGATGAAACGCTATTGAATAGCCTGGAGGACTAGTTGGTCTGATCGCCCATGTACACGTGGTAATTCTGAGGCTCGAGATCACTCTCCCGTCACCCTCAACAATACCTGTCATATTATGAGAACCCAGTGTATTTTAACAAAACAGATTACCATGATAGAATGGACGGAGACACACCTGCGATAGCAACAGGAATTGATATTTATGAAAAACTTTTTTTTTCGTATCCCTGGATACATGGGATAATAAATTCAAAAAATAAAATAGTTTCACATCGTACCGATACATTTCTATCTTCATTGAAATAATTGCCAACTCGGAGGGAAGCCGAAAACTTCAACTGGTACATGGGATGTCATATAATTTCATTTTGTGCGGTGGTGGCTCTTTGATACACATTTATACAGGAGGACAATAGCAGAACAAAGCTACCCACCGTAGCATTGTGATGGGCGAGAATGGCTGCTCAGAGAGGCAGAATTTTGTTCTTTCCATTAACGCGTGGGAAATGATACAACAATATGATCGTACAAGCTTGTTATAGGTAGGATAACAGCATCGACAATACTCTTATAATCCCCACGATGACAACAGAATACAAAGTAATACAAACAATCCGTAAACCTCATTAATTTTTATGAGGTTTCCAAACTTGAGCCCTGCACGAACAATAGGCCTTTGAGGCCCTGTTTATGGTCAGTGCTTCTGTATGGTGAGATTACCTAAGAAAGCCACAAGGAGTTTAGGACACCAAATACGAAAGTTAATCCAATCCAACATGAACATATTTTATTTCCTGTGAAAAGCAAAACAAAAAAAAATATTCACACTCACTTCTGTCAGTTTTATTTCCGTGTGTGTGAAGTAAATTATTATATACTATTATGAGGAGTGTTTAAAAACCAGCAATCGAAATACAATTTGCTACCACAAGGAAGTCCAATTGAATTAGGTAGCTGGATATTAAGCGAACCAATTTAATCTAATTAAAGGTTATACACACCATAATAATATAACTTATTTATTACACAAGAGCCGAGAGGGCTAGTGAAACTTGATATTAATCAGTTTAATCTCTACTAATTCACTATCATAGAGATACATGTACTGACTGATGTTAATAGAGAAACCCTGTACCATCTGCATACTGTATTTCAATTACTGAGACAGTTTGTTTTCTGGTAACAAAGACATTCAATTAGAGACACTATGGAGACAATATGTTTTGTCCTAACAACCAATTAGAGACACTATTGAGACAATATGTTTCGTCCTAATTAAGACAACCAATTAGAGACACTATTGAGACAATATGTTTCGTCCTAACCAAGACACTCGATTAGAGACACTAAGGAGATGATTTGTTCTGTCCTAACGACCAATTAGAGACACTAAGGAGATGATTTGTTCTGTCCTAACGACCAATTAGAGACACTATTGAGACAATATGTTCCGTCCAAACCAAGACACTGGATTAGAGACACTAAGGAGATGATTTGTTCTATCCTGACAACCAATTAGAGACACTATTGAGACAAGTTGTTTTGTCCAAACCAAGACACTGGATTAGAGACACTAAGGAGATGATTTGTTCTGTCATAACAATCAATTAGAGACACTATTGAGACAATATGTTCTGTCCAAACCAAGACACTGGATTAGAGACACTAAGGAGATGATTTGTTCTGTCATAACAATCAATTAGAGACACTATTGAGACAATTTGTTCTGTCCAAACCAAGACACTGGATTAGAGACACTAAGGAGATGATTTGTTCTGTCCTAACAACCAATTAGAGACACTATTGAGACAAGTTGTTTTGTCCAAACCAAGACACTGGATTAGAGACACTAAGGAGATGATTTGTTCTGTCATAACAATCAATTAGAGACACTATTGAGACAATATGTTCTGTCCAAACCAAGACACTGGATTAGAGACACTAAGGAGATGATTTGTTCTATCCGTACAACCAATTAGAGACATAATTGAGACAAGTTGTTTTGTCCAAACCAAGACACTGGATTAGAGACACTAAGGAGATGATTTGTTCTGTCCTAACAACCAATTAGAGACACTATTGAGACAATATGTTCCGTCCAAACCAAGACACTGGATTAGAGACACTAAGGAGATGATTTGTTCTGTCCGTACAACCAATTAGAGACACTAAGGAGATGATTTGTTCTGTCCGTACAACCAATTAGAGACACTATTGAGACAATTTGTTTTGTCCTAATTAAGACACTGGATTAGAACAACTAAGGAGATGATTTGTTCTGTCCAAACAACCAATTAGAGACACTATTGAGACAATATGTTCCGTCCAAACCAAGACACTGGATTAGAGACACTAAGGAGATGATTTGTTCTGTCCAAACAACCAATTAGAGACACTATTGAGACAATATGTTTCGTCCAAACCAAGACACTGGATTAGAGACACTAAGGAGATGATTTGTTCTGTCCTAACGACCAATTAGAGACACTAAGGAGATGATTTGTTCTGTCCTAACGACCAATTAGAGACACTAAGGAGATGATTTGTTCTGTCCTAACGACCAATTAGAGACACTAAGGAGATGATTTGTTCTGTCCGTACAACCAATTAGAGACACTAAGGAGATGATTTGTTCTGTCCTAACGACCAATTAGAGACACTAAGGAGATGATTTGTTCTGTCCTAACAACCAATTAGAGACATAATTGAGACAATATGTTCCGTCCAAACCAAGACACTGGATTAGAGACACTAAGGAGATGATTTGTTCTGTCCGTACAACCAATTAGAGACATAATTGAGACAATATGTTCTGTCCTAATTAAGACACTGGATTAGAGACACTAAGGAGATGATTTGTTCTGTCCAAACAACCAATTAGAGACACTAAGGAGATGATTTGTTCTGTCCGTACAACCAATTAGAGACATAATTGAGACAATATGTTCCGTCCTAATTAAGAAACTGGATTAGAGACACTAAGGAGATGATTTGTTCTGTCCAAACCAAGACACTGGATTAGAGACACTAAGGAGATGATTTGTTCTGTCCAAACCAAGACACTGGATTAGAGACACTAAGGAGATGATTTGTTCTGTCCGTACAACCAATTAGAGACATAATTGAGACAATATGTTCCGTCCAAACCAAGACACTGGATTAGAGACACTAAGGAGATGATTTGTTCTATCCTGACAACCAATTAGAGACACTATTGAGACAATATGTTCTGTCCAAACCAAGACACTGGATTAGAGACACTAAGGAGATGATTTGTTCTGTCCTAACAACCAATTAGAGACACTAAGGAGATGATTTGTTCTGTCCTAACAACCAATTAGAGACACTAAGGAGATGATTTGTTCTGTCCTAACAACCAATTAGAGACACTAAGGAGATGATTTGTTCTGTCCTAACAACCAATTAGAGACACTAAGGAGATGATTTGTTCTGTCCTAACAACCAATTAGAGACACTAAGGAGATGATTTGTTCTGTCCTAACAACCAATTAGAGACACTAAGGAGATGATTTGTTCTGTCCTAACAACCAATTAGAGACACTAAGGAGATGATTTGTTCTGTCCTAACAACCAATTAGAGACACTAAGGAGATGATTTGTTCTGTCCTAACAACCAATTAGAGACACTAAGGAGATGATTTGTTCTGTCCTAACAACCAATTAGAGACACTAAGGAGATGATTTGTTTTGTCCAAACCAAGACACTGGATTAGAGACACTAAGGAGATGATTTGTTCTGTCCTAACAACCAATTAGAGACACTAAGGAGATGATTTGTTCTATCCTGACAACCAATTAGAGACACTATTGAGACAATATGTTCCGTCCAAACCAAGACACTGGATTAGAGACACTAAGGAGATGATTTGTTCTGTCCTAACAGCCAATTAGAGACACTAAGGAGATGATTTGTTCTATCCTGACAACCAATTAGAGACACTATTGAGACAATATGTTCCGTCCAAACCAAGACACTGGATTAGAGACACTAAGGAGATGATTTGTTCTGTCCAAACAACCAATTAGAGACACTATTGAGACAATATGTTCCGTCCAAACCAAGACACTGGATTAGAGACACTAAGGAGATGATTTGTTCTGTCCTAACGACCAATTAGAGACACTAAGGAGATGATTTGTTTCATCCTTACCAAGAAACTGGATTAGAGACATGAAGGAGATGATTTTTTCTGTCCGAAAGAAGACACTAGATTAGAGACGGTAGAGACAATTCATTGGTATCCTTTTTACGTCAGTATAATCCATAACTCTTGACATATATAGTTCAAATTGGAAGTAAACTATGCATAGAAATTCATAAAAGCCAGAAAACTAGTATCTTTTCCAAAGAAAGTTTAAAAGGATAAATGGAACAGGATGAAAAAGGGCCAGACAAATACACTGTGAACGCCCAGATGGTCTTGGACTCATATATTACCCTTCTGTAAGACACAATGACCATAAGTATAAATCTACAAGGAAGAAAACAAAGGTGATCCAATAAATTATTTCATGCACATAATTTCATGTTTATTTCAACAACAGACTAAAAAGACTTTTTGCTTGGAGATCAAAGAGTGCCTTTAAGGGGAGACCACTCTAGTCTGACATTTAGGTATGACATGGAAGACCATAAAAGAGCTACTGGAGAGGGGTATTGTTGTCATTGTGTGCGAAACTGCAAACTTTCCTACCTGTAAAATCGGACCGAAACATTCTATTGTTTACAAAGCAATAAATTCTTCACAATCGCCAACATAAATATTTAAAAATCTACTGGCAAGTTAATAATGAACAGCTAGATTCATGCATAAAAGGTTTATTATTAAAGTCAGATTAAAAAGGCACAAAAAAGCTGATATGAAGCTAGACAAAAAGAAACACAAATTCATTGTAAATTTAAGAATTGTCATAATTTTTTTAAGCAAGACGTCATAAAAATATTAAAATTTTATTTGCACAGCTGCTCTTCTGACCTTTATAAATGGCAAGCATGCACTTGTCTCTCAATATCCCAACTGTGTAGACGGGTAACTGTTTATTAGGGTATAGGTGTATCCTTGAGACTGCCAGTTAGCACAAAGCGTACCAAAGTGCTGTCCAAACAGTACACGCCTGTATCACGACAAAGCAAACTCTCATGTTGTGCTGAAGTACATCAGAACCATACTGACAAATGCACTATTGTCTGCTGTGAATATAACAGTAAAAGCAAATGTGGACTGTTTCCAGCGTGAATAGTAATTCACAATATAAGTAATATGGTTTGGTTTATTCTAACATCCTATCAACAGCTAAGGTCTTTTAATGTATGTGTAACAGACCAGGGGTTCAAACCCCGGACGTTCCAAACTATAGACGGACGCTCAACCAATTGAGCTATCTTGTCAGTCGAGTTGACCCGGTCCAGACCCGCTACATTCCTCCGGTCCAGACCCGCTACAGTCCTCCGGTCCAGACCCGCTACAGTCCTCCGGTCCAGACCCGCTACAGTCCTCCGGTCCAGACCCGCTACAGTCCTCCGGTCCAGATCCGCTACATTCCTACCTCCTTCAACAAAGTCTTTGACACCGAAGACACGCAAGACTCTATACCATCTTCCATGGTTACCTTAACCACTTGGTCACTGCAACCCAGAGGTTGAGGGCTAGTGGTAGTAGAATGTCAGTCACCTTAACCACTTGGTCACTGCGACCCAGAGGTGGAGGGCTAGTGGTAGTAGAATGTCAGACACCTTAACCACTTGGTCACTGCAACCCAGAGGTGGAGGGCTAATGGTAGCAGAATGTCAGTCACCTTAACCACTTGGTCACTGCAACCCAGAGGTGGAGGGCTAATGGTAGCAGAATGTCAGTCACCTTAACCACTTGGTCACTGCGACCCAGAGGTGGAGGGCTAGTGGTAGCAGAATGTCAGACACCTTTTACCACTTGGTCACTGCGACCCAGAGGTGGAGGGCTAGTGGTAGCAGAATTTCAGACACATTAACTACTTGGTCACTGCAACCTAGAGGTGGAGGGCTAGAGGTAGCAGTATGTCAGACACTTTAACTACTTGGCCACTGCAAACCAGAGGTGGAGAGCTAGTGGTAGCAGAATGTCAGACACCTTTTATCACTTGGCCACTGCAAACCAGAGGTTGAGAGCTAGTGGTAGCAGGATGTCAGACACCTTAACCACTTGACCACCATGACCCAGTGGTGAAGGGCTGATGGTAGCAGAATGTCAGACACCTTAACCACTTGGCCACCATGACCAAGTGATTGTGGGCTGTAGTGGTTGCAGAATGTGGGTCACCTTTACCACTTCCAGGCCACATGGACCTAGAGGTGGAGGGCTAGTGGTAGCAGTTTGTCAGACACCTTAACCACTTGGCCACTGCAAACCAGAGGTGGAGGGCTAGTGGTAGCAGTATGTCAGACACTTTAACTACTAGGCCCCAGTGAACCACATGGTTACTGCCAGATTTCAGATGTATTTGTTTTACATGTAAACCCTTCACCCGCTCCCCCTTTTCCACCTCCCAGGATACCCCTAGTTACCCACATAAACAGTTCTACACTCTCTGTACTGATCTTTATATGGCAGAACTAATTAATTATCAATTTCAATGAAGCAATCATTCCGGATTTAACGTTGAACAAAAGAAATCAAACACTACCTGGTAATACTATTAATTGAAGAAAATCGCAATCCTATTCAATTACGATTGTACCTGTATGTTTACAAATCATTAATGCCAACAGGGGGACATCAATACAATTGATCTTTATGTACATATATATACGGTTTTATACCTATCACAGGATCAGTAAATTAATTATCACTTCCGAACAAATGAAAATCAACAGGGTAGATCTTTCCACTACATGAAAATGTACAATTAATTAATTTTCTTTTAGAAACAGGATTCTTACTATTTAACAAAGCTTTAAATCAAATTTGAATTCAATTTAATTCAATTTATATTTTTTTTTGACATCCTATAGATTTTTTTTCCGTCTTGTATGTGCTTCATGACATTTTGCATTTGTCTGCAAAGTATGCCTGCAGTTCATCTGTTCATGCTTTAACCCATTCACCCCTGAAACACGTTTGAGATCTTCCAATTCAAAGGTTGGAAGAGTTCATTATGAAATTTCAGGGGTGAATGATTTAAGTTTCCACCCGCCTCACCCATATTTTTTTCCTCAATTCTTTTTTTTTTTCCTGACATTAATGTGTCTATAAATATCATTTTGACAAAACATAATACATTAGTGCAGTTATTTTAGATAGTGCAGTTATTTTAGATTTTACATGAAAAAACTCTCAGTTCTTTGACATCTTAATTATTCATTCATTTGAAATATTTGTTTCAAAAACATCAAGTTTGTTTGAAACATGGTTCACCCTTTAACCTTTTCAGATTGAAACAAAATATCCAGATCTTTTATTTAACTTTTGTAGAGTGACACACATATCACATAAGGTGCTGATACGTTTTTTTTCATTTTTGAACATAAAAAACTCTGGATATCAAAGCACCAAAAAAGTCTTATTATAAATATAAAACCCATCTTTGTACCTACTGGGTATTTGTTCATTTTTCTCGTAAGAAAGTAGCTTTGTCTTGTTCTTGAAGGTTATATACCAACAAGAAAAAAAATTACCTGTTCCGACCATAAATCACATAATATCAGTCCAAGATCTCATCAGAAATGTGCACTTTTAGCTGATGACATGAAACTATATAAACTTGGGTTAAACTGTCTGATGCAACGATTTGTTCAACTTCAAACACTTAAAATTTATTTTTAAAAAAATCTAAAAAATAAATGTATTATCAGAAAGTATTACCCTGTGTCTCGTTGAATCAAGTCTCTGTATCATATAACCAGTAACAAGAAACATTAAAAGGTCGTTTTCACTATCTTATCTCCAGTTCATTTAAAAAGTAAGAGTAATCGTGTGTGATCTGACAGCCAATGAAAACAGATCCATCTTATTACTCCCGGACACTGCTCAAGCAGACAATTCGCCATACACAAAATATTCATAAATACCCACCATACTCTGTATTATAAGGGAATTACTTCATTCTGAGAAAGCCACTAAAATTTTGATGAACAATTCAAATCTATCTGTCCGTCCATTTGAAGTTTAAATGCTTCTGATATATATTGATTTCAAGCTATTGCATCATAAAAGCACTCTAGAAAACTTGATATTCAAAAATGCCTTAAATAAGACTGTTTTAAATTGTCTAAACAGAATTATCCTCAGACCCTGTTTCCAGGGACATTTCCACAAATGGTGATATCCAAAGTGTTTTTCAGTTATCAAATCTGATCCTAATTTACTGGAGCTTGAATCAATTGATCGCCGTTTTCTTAAAACTAGAATGTTACTGTATGACATTAATGTCCCCCATCCCACCCCCATATTAATTTCATTGTTTGATGTTCTATAAATAACAACAACTACAATGACCTTGATATTTGGCCCTGAAATGTGTGGCATTGACCTTGAAACCCTCAAACACAAAAAAATGCCTGACTTATTCTGTGTTTAAACTTTCATCAAAATCAGGTTCAGTTTAGTATTGGCAATGGCCAAAACTCATAAGCCAACAAGGCCTTAATTGTTCCTAATGTTTCATTCACAGTAAAACCCCAATTACTTGAATTTGTGTGGACCTGATCAAAAGTTCGTGAAAAACATGGTACTCGAGTATTCCGAGTTTGGTTGAACTCAGTCGGGACCAAACAAACTGTTCTACAATTAAGGGTTATTCGATTACACTGGGTTTGAGTAAGTGGGGGTTTTACGTACAGCTTCAATGCATTTCATCCTCAACTTGGTTTTAATAAAGGTCAAGGTTATTCATTTAAAAGAGGTTTTATGCAGTATGATATTGAATTGGCCCTTAGAACTCTTGATAGCTTGCAATTGTGTGATTTATTTTACTAACTCAACTTTCCTTCATTCTAGCTATATCTACAGGTCAAATATCAGAATTCTAGGCCTTGTGAATCTTAAGAAGAAGCAGAAAATTAAAATTGCTAAGTTCATGGCAGTTGGCCAAAATAAAGACGCATAACAAATTGTCATTGTGCCTTTAATAAAAAGATGAGAAAATGTCTGATGAAAATGTCCAATGAAAACATGCTAATATATCTTGTTAATCAACTTTTGAGATGCATCAAATGATATTTTCTCTACTTTACAAATGAAAATCAAACTATTCAAAGTTTCAAGCAAACATTTTTCTCAAAAGTTTTAAATTCTTTATCAGCCAATGTAGATTACATATTTTCTTGGGAAGCTACATGGTTTGGTGTTTCTGAACAATCTCAATTTTGCACATCCCATCTCATGCGTCAGTGCACATGGTTTATGAAAACCAGGTGTACAAAGCGATTGCAGGTAACAAGAATGGCCTCTTTGTTGCATCGATTAATCTAACAGTCAGAAATTTCTCCGTGCAATTTCATGCTCCACTTGGCCCTTGTATTCAAATTTCCCTGGTGTCAGCACAAGGTAATGATGTACAATATTCCAAAAAAAAAAAACAAGATTCTCCGCAACTCCTTGTGACATAGAAATGAATGCATGAATCTTGACACAAAGATTTGACAATTTAATTTGAAAGAAACACTACATACTTTACAATATTTTTACACAAAGCACTTAAAAATAAACGTGCCAGACAACAACCTGAAGGGTATGTATAGGCAAAAACAGGTGTGTGTCGCACATACGTACATAGTTTGTAGTATAAAGGTATGCACCATGCATATATATATCACTAACAACATAATACAATCTACGCATGATAATGGAACAATAACACAAGTGTCCGTGTTTTCACTATACTCACCAAATGCTATGTTTAGAGGCTTGTGATAAAATCTTGACTTCCTGTATTTTTACAGCTAAATATTATCTAGTATCAATGTCTCACAAAAAACTTTCCCTTCCTGATGTTTCTTAATGAAGCATTTTCAAAAGAGAATGTGATTTTTCTAAGCATTTTCTGAACATATCAAATTCAACCCCAAAGAAAAAACTCAGTAGCGTGCTCTGAAAATACTCTTTGAAGCATATTTCCGATAAATGAACTCTGATAGATAGCTCGTTCCAGGTATAATCCTGCATCCTCCTCCCCCCCACCCCACCCCCCTCCTGCCTCATCCTCCCCCCCCCCCCTCGTTTCTCAAGATCCTCCAACTCAGTTTCTTTCCTTAGCTAGTGTATATAGACATATACAGGTATACTTCTGCATCTTCTAAGTGTAAATGACATAATACATACTGTAGTCAATATTATGTCGAAAACTTTTCTCACCATTGATACCCTAGCATCTGTTGAATTTTTCAGCAAAAAAAAAAATATTCAAAATTTTTACCCAAAAATTCAAGTAATTTTCCCTTTCATAGATTTGAGGTATTTGATGGATATTTATTGTGAAGCGTTTTTTTTCGTTTTTAACATCAGCGCTGAAGTGCCGTCGACTGTTACATTTTAAAGTACACCTGATCCAGTCCGTGTACATTTAAATCCCATTAGTATATTTCCTCTACAATGCATGCCTGCATCCGTTTCACAAAGTCTCTCGTATATGATTCAAATCAATTGTTGTTATTGTTATATACGAAAAAACACTTTCCCCTAAATACCACTTTTCGTATAAAGTGAGGCCAATCAAAAACCATTAAGATTAAATTGCTTATCCATGAGAAATTCGGAGGTGTGAGCTATAAATAGAGTGAGGATATAGCGATTTGTAACAAAAAATACCCATTTTCTCGACATCAAAAGTCTTACTATTCACTTTCACTATGTCTGTCGAGAACATGAAATAACTGAAAAATCGTAATTTGATGTGTTTATCTTCTTCCTTTCTCTTAGGCTTACAGATATCGAATCTCTTACCTTTGTGAATGGATGCTTTGAAAAACCGAATTATTTTCAGATGGTCGGTCTTTGATGATTGGTTATTTGGACAAGGCGTGGACCAATAGGAGGTTATCCTTCAGCGTTGCCGTGTCGACGTGTTGGCGGCCCGGACAACAAGGCTTGTATCACCTCACCTGAAGGAGTGTAAACACAGTGTAAAATAAGGGTTACAATACATATTGTGTATTCACCAGTACAATCTAACGATAACCTTGATAAAAAGTTAGCCGGCGATATAAACACTTGTTCTACTTGTCCGACACAATCTAAACAATGTTATATACCTTACCTGGGCCGAGACTTGACAAATGTAAATTTGCTGCAATCGAAATGCCACTTATTGTACACACAGGTATAAACTACAATAGTTTTATCAAATGCGATACGGGGTAAATACTAGCACGAGTACAGAAGAAACAAGCCCCTTCATAGATTACACAATCGGTCTGAATCAAAGGAACACTGCTTACTCAAACACAATTTCAATTTTCTAGATTAACATTTCTATCATGAGTAAGGGTTAGAAGATAAGTATTGGGACCAATAAAACAAACAGGTACTCCACTCAAAAGTGTTTCACACATTTCACACACAACAATGGCTTCTTAATTAACAGAATTCTTGTAGAAAAATCATCATCATTTGACAGAAAATTTAAATACACCAATTTTTTTCATAGGTTCTTGTTCTTAACAATGAAATATTATAATAGATCATATTATAGACACAATTTAAACATCACTGTAAAAGTGAAATTTCATCTTCATGTTCGGTGTTTAAACAAACACGATCAAGTGGTTGAACCTGAACAGTTGTATTATGTTAATTAAAACTCATCCAGCCAATCTCTGGCAAAAGGATAACAGAATTTAAACTAATTATTTACAGGTATTATCTAAACATATATTATATTATACCTGGGATTTGTATTAGGTTTTAGGTTCTATGCTTCACACACCATCGTACATGTGATTTGTGATAGAGTTAAGGATAACCATGTTTTCTTGCACCTGTGATTTGTTATGGAAATAAGGTTATATAATATATATATCCATTGTGCTACAGTTAAGGCTATACACTAACTAACAACTTTGATTTGTGTTAGACTTAAGGCTATATGTCACCTTAAACATGTAATTTATAATAGAGTTAAGGTTATATGCTACCTTACACATGTACATGTAATTTGTATTAGAGTTAAAATTATATGCTACCTTACACATATAATTTGTATTAGAGTTAAAATTATATGCTACCTTACACATATAATTTGTATTAGAGTTAAGGTTATATGCTACCTTACACATATAATTTGTATTAGACTTAAATTTATATACTACCTTACACATGTAATTTGTATTAGAGTTAAGGTTATATGCTACCTTACACACGTAATTTGTATTAGACTTAAAGTTATATGCTACCTTACACGTGTAATTTGTATCAGACTTAAGGCTATATGCTACCTTAAACATGTAATTTATAATAGAGTTAAGGTTATATGCTACCTTACACATGTAATTTGTATTAGAGTTAAAATTATATGCTACCTTACACGTGTAATTTGTATCAGACTTAAGGCTATATGCTACCTTACACACGTAATTTGTATTAGACTTAAAGTTATATGCTACCTTACACGTGTAATTTGTATCAGACTTAAGGCTATATGCTACCTTACAAATGTAATTTGTTACACATGTAATTTGTATTAGAGTTAAGGATATGCTACCTTACACATGTAATTTGTATTAGACTTAAAGTTATATGCTACCTTACACGTGTAATTTGTATCAGACTTAAGGCTATATGCTACCTTACACGTGTAATTTGTATCAGACTTAAGGCTATATGCTACCTTACACATGTAATTTGTATTAGACTTAAAGTTATATGCTACCTTACATGTGTAATTTGTATCAGACTTAAGGTTATATGCTACCTTACACATGTACATGTAATTTGTATTAGAGTTAAGGATATGCTACCTTACAAATGTAAATTGTTACAAATGTAATTCGCATTATAGTTAAGGTAAACCCTATACACAGCATTATCTATCAATAATTTGTTAGACTTAAGGCTATATGCTACCTTAAACCTGTTTCTTGTGTTTAAGTATATGTGCTATCCTACGTATCATATACAGTACGCTTCAGGTGATTTGGTACTCAAACGCGCCGCGGGCGAAAGCCGCCGCCGGAGCGGAGGGGATTAAAACCCCTCGGAGTTATCACCTGAGCAAAGTCGCGGAGTCCCGCTCCCAGCGCGCGGTCCAGCGTTGGGGATTAGTCTATCTGCCACTTACTACTGTGAGGTGAACACCGACAGTCCAGGATAACTGAATGTTATACACATCTTTATGTGTTTTTTATGAAATTTAATACAGACGTAAAACGTGTCGTGTCGTATTGTTAACATTCATGTCAGATCATCAGGTGAAAATGGTTAATAAAACAATCAATACGCAAGCTAAAATTGCTAAGTTAACGTATTGTATATGCGTAACACGAGCCTATAATGCAGTTTTTAAAAGAAGTCCCTTGTTTGGAAATGTTGTTTTATCATATAATCGAAAATTTTCAATGGCAAAATCCGCCGATGATTTACATTACGTAATGCGAGGTCAATAAAGGTGAAGCCAAAAGTACGGAATAAGATTGCTAATTTACTTACGTCCGTGCCAAAATGTTTTGGTATTTCAAAAACATTTTTTTGAAAGGAAATATTAAGAAACAGTTAACGGGGAAAAAAACGTATGTTCTCCAATCATTCGCTATCATAGTGAAAGTCATGTGTCCCTTTCGCCTCCGATCTTGACAAATGCACAAAACAAACACGACACTCACGGATTTGGAGTAATGCTTTCAACCCTAAAATACAGAATACTTGGTCCATACCTGACTTAATTAGCTAGTCCATATTCTGCCAGAGGGTAGAAAGCGTTTGATTTTTTTACCGGCCGCGGCGGGGACCTTTGACCTACAGCAAGGAGCTCTGCAGCCCAGCTAACAGGTGTCTCAAGTTGTGAAAGCTTGGTTAGCTTTACTATTCTTTTTATTGTGCTAATGTATTGGACAAACTCATCTATTTTGCATTTACAGAAAACTAATATATATATATATGGAACAATCTGGAACACTTTAGTCTTCTGACAGTATGCATATTGTAAGCGGAGGTTAATTTTTGGCTAGTTTTAAATCAAAATGTTAGCGGATCTTTTGCACAAGCTTACTAAACCCATGGATGCAGCGAACTGTGACTGACGAGTGACAGCTACCCAAGAAGTCAAACACAGGGACCTGAGAATTTGTTACAGCTAGTTTTGGACCTATAAATTTTACATGTTTGAGAGGTTTAGGTCAAATTTTCGATAAAATACTCTATACACCGGCTAAAGGTACAAAACTAGCTGTAAAAAATTCCCAGGTGCCTGTTGTCAAAAGATCAAATCTCGCTAATCGTTTCCATTTATTATTTCATCTTGCAGATACGAAATGCTCTATACGAAATAAAAAAAAACACATTATATTCTGATGAATGGAAAAAAAATAATCATAAGATACGTGTATTTTAATCCAAACTTTTTCTTGTGTACGTACCATTATAAAAAAAAAATTTTTTTTTATTCTAACAGCAAAAAAAAAAACCACGGGAAATGGCTGAGTCCGTACCCCTCACTACCTTTGCCCTTCACCTATCGTCAAACATTGTTTTCAGACAATACAAACAATAGTAAATTATTTATACAGGCACCGTACAATTAACTGTTGACCGTGGTTTCTCTCACCTGGCAGTCGCTTAAGATCGTAAAACTGTTTGCATTTAACAGGAAGGGGGGGGGGGTGTCAGCGTAACACCTGTCAATCAAAACAGTTTGACACAATGGACAGTATCAACTACAACACAGTTTTAACAACCCCCAGGAAACAGGTGTGAAACTTGCCCTGGGGTGTATACCCGTACAGGTGTGGCGAAAATGGACTGTAATAATTACCATATGATGTCGTAAAATTGTCGATCCTTAACTCATTCGCTCATGAAGACACACTTGAACTGGTCTGATTGAATGGTTGGAACAGTTCATTATGAAAGTTCAGGGGGGAATGACCTGTATTCATTTATGTACTTTAGTGTACAATTATTATCGTCGACAGCACGGGAAATTATCTATCCAAGTCCGTGTCGATACTTGTACAGTTAGAAACAAATAACGAATCTCAACTTTGTGATAACAGTATCCGTTCTTTTTGGCTTCTCGAGAAAACGTAAAAAAAATGTTTGGAACAATGGGTCTTGTATGCATTTCTTTAATAATAAATTAAATCAAATATTAATTACACATAGAATACGGAAGCTTGGGTATTGAACACAAGTGAAGTTTTCAAAAGTTGTGTTCGAATTCCTGTTGCATTTGTAATAAATTTTGTAAACGGGATAAATGAAGTTTATAGTAAAATGTGGTATGGAATGCTGACATTGCAAGATCAACTTAGAGATGCAGATATGCCTGGTGTAGATAATGATTATTGGAACATATTATTTCGTACTGAAGAAATGTAGATTTGCTTTACAATTAAGTCTGGTAAAAAAATCTCGTGATCAAATTCTCACAGTCATTTTGAACTTTTGTCAGCTTGTATTATAAATTACGTCGACAGATTCGTGGAACTAATCAAGCGACCGGCACTGGCTCTTCTTAGCCACATTTAACGTTATCATAAATATATACAAAATATAAACTGGAGTACATGCATAAGAAAAATAAAACCAAGATTTGATTCATTTCGACTTTAATACTGTGTCGTAGTGATTTCGATGGTTGTACGTCCGTTATTGAGACCTTAGGGCCTTTCGTTGGACGATATACTGTACGTGCCTGTAACTTTTTTGGTATATAATTTTTAAGAAATACGGATACATGTATATCAAACAAAGCTTACATTACAGTTAACTTTCAAAACGTAGTTGGTTTGATGCTGTTAGTTTATACAGGGATGTATACGTCCCTGGTTTATATGATTCTAGTATAAGTGTATTTCCTATTGTAAAAGCTTTAATCACAAACTGGACCAATTGCCTAAGAATATTACCAAACTATTATATTTTTCAACAAACTACACCAAATCCAGGAATTACCTAACACAGTTACGATTAGGTAATACTTTCCGTTTCCGATTTATACGTACGAAATAACAGGAAATAAGTCCATGTAATCGAAGTCAACGTTATAGCTAAAATAATGATGTAAATCAACTGCAGACTGTCGCTTATAATCAATTATATTAGGGACGTATATAACGTCCCTGATAATATATATTTTTTGTCATTACGCAATGTGACCGTCGTTATTTTTAAACACAATTTATATAAATTGATTGTGAATGGCACCTCGACGACACGGTCCATCATCTAGTTCAGTCACAGGATGCGGTGCATTGCGTAAGCTCCGCCCATTATGTCACGAGGACTACTGTGTTCAGGTGTGATTGACATTTCAAACCAACCAATCATTCAGAATGCAACAGACCAGAAATTGTCAGCACCGATAGGCTAGATGTCACGGGTTAAAAATAAATGTTGATCGGTAAGTTTTGAGAACTTTCGACATGGTGTACACGGAAAAACATATAATGTTAATGTGCATAATCATAAAGATGCAATAATCTTGTATTATTCGAAGTAGAATCGTGTAATCTAGTGGAACTGATCGACACCTGCGTATCAGGTACACTGTCTATTTTGGGGTAGAACCATCACGAAACCACGGCAGTGACGAAACGTAATGGTATTCTATCGTAAAGATGAATGGAGAATGTTCTTGTGAGATGCATTTGTTTACAGTCGTCCAGTTTATTACAAAATGTTTGTTTCTCGGGGATTACAGACAGTTAAGCTTCGGATATATTTGATAGCGTTATTTCTGTTCCGTTCGCCGAATTCGAGTAGCGCTTTCTGTCACGATACGTTTGTCGATCATATTTCCGGCGTTGAACATCGTACAAGTTACTGTACACTGTAGGCCTAATTTCTGACCAAAGTTAATCCCCATCACCCATGACCACGGGATAGTCGCGGGGGGCTAAGGCCAGCGGTCTTACCTGGACGGCCGGAGTTTCGCCTGCGGTCATCCCGCGGCTACGAGCGACAGGTGAGCGGGATTGTCGCTCCGCGCGCGTTTGACTACCATATCACCTGAAGCGTACTGTACCTAATTGCTTTGTATTTCAGTTTAAGTTTTATGCTACCCTTTAACATCATAACTGTGAACTTTGTCAGATATAAGGTTATAAGCTACCTTACCTATTGTACCTGTGATTATAGGTGTACCAGTACTTTTACCAGAGTTAAACTCTACCCTACACACATACATATACCTGTCACTAGCTTTAGTTACAGATATTTAGGTATATTTCCCCATTTTAACTGTGGTAAACGTTAAATAATGCTACTTAAAACATAATAACTGTGATGTTTGTTTGTGAGTCATAAATATTGCCTTTAATTTCATTCAGTTGACATCTAATAATTAGGAATTATTGCAGTGTCATCAATGTGTGTATTCATGTGTACTTTCCAAATGTGTCGTCAAGTATGAAATAAAATAGAATATAACAAATATCTACAGTGCAATTATTATAGAATAATCTCATTGTATTTCGAAACACTTAAAAAAAACCTTACCCGGATCATGAAATGTAAGTACAGTGTAAACATGTGTCCTAAGTTTCTTCATGTGATATATATCTACAGGACAAATCTAATTTTAAACTGAAGTATTACAGATTTTATACCTTGTCTTGTTATCTATTTGACTATATATAGCCATGTATCACTCTTCTATTGATAAACAATCTCTGTCCCAAAGCATTCTTATTTTTTTTTTACATATGTAACAGGATAGAAAACAGACCAGGGTTCAACCAAAGACATTTCGAACTCTAGACAAATGGAGGCTCAACATTATGAGTTATCTGGTCGCTGACAAACGGCCCAGTCTAGTTCCGGTACATACCTCCCTCCTTTTTTTAATTCTTCGCCCCCCAAAGGCGAAACAATTCAACTAACAGTAGGTTTGGGATTCTCTTTTAACAGGAATACATATACAGCAAATGCTTAAAACAAGGGTTAGTCACAGGCACCAATGCAACAGGAGAGGGAAAATTCACAGCCAGACCAGGGTTCGAAACTGGGACCTTACGAACTCAAGACGGACACTCAACCTATTGAACTGAGCTATACAATTTGGTAGTAGACAATCAACCCATTCAAGGTTTACTACTTAGATATTGAGTAACCTCCCTTAATTTCATTTTGGATATAACAACAGGAGCAGTTTTATTTTATTTTACATCTAATAAATAACTATAAGGCCATTAAAATACAGCCTCCCAGTGTATGTGTTGTGAGTGTATGGCCATTAAAGGGCGGCCCCTCAGCTGCAGTGTATGTGTTGTGAGTGTATGGTCATTAAAGGACGGCCTCCCAGTGTATGTGTTGTGAGTGTATGGCCATTAAAGAGGGGCCTCCCAGTGTATGTGTTGTGAGTGTATGGCCATTAAAGAGGGGCCTCCCGGTGTATGTGTTGTGAGTGTACGGTCATTAAAGGACAGCCTCCCGGTGTATGTGTTGTGAGTGTATGGTCATTAAAGGACGGCCTCCCAGTGTATGTGTTGTGAGTGTACGGTCATTAAAGGACAGCCTCCCGGTGTATGTGTTGTGAGTGTATGGTCATTAAAGGATGCCCTCCCAGTGTATGTGTTGTGAGTGTATGGTCATTAAAGGACAGCCTCCCAGTGTATGTGTTGTGAGTGTACGGTCATTAAAGGACAGCCTCCCGGTGTATGTGTTGTGAGTGTATGGTCATCAAAGGACAGCCTCCCGGTGTATGTGTTGTGAGTGTACGGTCATTAAAGGACGGCCTCCCGGTGTATGTGTTGTGAGTGTATGGTCATTAAAGGGCAGCCTCCCAGTGTATGTGTTGTGAGTGTACGGTCATTAAAGGACAGCCTCCCAGTGTATGTGTTGTGAGTGTATGGCCATTAAAGGACAGCCTCCCGGTGTATGTGTTGTGAGTGTATGGTCATTAAAGGACAGCCTCCCAGTGTATGTGTTGTGAGTGTACGGTCATTAAAGGACAGCCTCCCAGTGTATGTGTTGTGAGTGTATGGTCATTAAAGGATGCCCTCCCAGTGTATGTGTTGTGAGTGTACGGTCATTAAAGGACAGCCTCCCAGTGTATGTGTTGTGAGTGTACGGTCATTAAAGGACAGCCTCCCAGTGTATGTGTTGTGAGTGTATGGTCATTAAAGGATGCCCTCCCAGTGTATGTGTTGTGAGTGTATGGTCATTAAAGGACAGCCTCCCAGTGTATGTGTTGTGAGTGTATGGTCATTAAAGGATGCCCTCCCAGTGTATGTGTTGTGAGTGTACGGTCATTAAAGGACAGCCTCCCAGTGTATGTGTTGTGAGTGTACGGTCATTAAAGGACAGCCTCCCGGTGTATGTGTTGTGAGTGTACGGTCATTAAAGGACAGCCTCCCAGTGTATGTGTTGTGAGTGTATGGCCATTAAAGGACAGCCTCCCAGTGTATGTGTTGTGAGTGTATGGCCATTAAAGGACAGCCTCCCAGTGTATGTGTTGTGAGTGTATGGTCATTAAAGGACGGCCTCCCAGTGTATGTGTTGTGAGTGTATGGTCATTAAAGGACGGCCTCCCAGTGTATGTGTTGTGAGTGTATGGTCATTAAAGGACGGCCTCCCAGTGTATGTGTTGTGAGTGTATGGTCATTAAAGGACGGCCTCCCAGTGTATGTGTTGTGAGTGTATGGCCATTAAAGGACGACCTCCCAGTGTATGTGTTGTGAGTGTATGGTCATTAAAGGACGGCCTCCCAGTGTATGTGTTGTGAGTGTATGTGTTGTGAGTGTATGACCTTTAAAGGACAGCCTCCCAGTGTATGTGTTGTGAGTGTATGTGTTGTGAGTGTATGGTCATTAAAGGACGGCCTCCCAGTGTATGTGTTGTGAGTGTATGACCATTAAAGGACAGCCTCCCAGTGTATGTGTTGTGAGTGTATGACCATTAAAGGACGACCTCCCAGTGTATGTGTTGTGAGTGTATGGACATTAAAGGACGACCTCCCAGTGTATGTGTTGTGAGTGTATGGTCATTAAAGGACGGCCTCCCAGTGTATGTGTTGTGAGTGTATGACCTTTAAAGGACAGCCTCCCAGTGTATGTGTCGTGAGTGTATGTGTTGTGAGTGTATGCATTTGAATGCCTGCATGTGTATTTGGGAGTGTTCAGAATGTTCTTGTAAAACTCTTTGTGATAGTGCAGAACCAATGCTAACTTTATAGTAACTCTTGTAAAACTTCGTGGGATAGTGAGGAACCAATGCTAACTTTATAGTGCTTTAACTCTGAAGTAAGATGAAAAAGACCCCCAGCAGAAGAACACCACTCTTTATTGTTCAGATCATCAGCACATATGTATATACATGTATCTTTAACATTCTGTGGTCAAGAGTCCAAATCCTCCATTGTCTCACTGAATATGTCTTGGAAAATACAATTAATTGTGCCACGTAAACAATACATCACGGAAGGTGCAAATTAAATTGTCATTAGCCAACAGCAAGTTTGGACCTCTTTAAACTTCTCCTTTGGGTAAAGGACCCTCAAAACTGGAAATGGACCTTAGTTTTATTTCAAAGAATGTCTTTCAAGTTTTATGTTTTATAAAAATTGTTGAAGATAGCCTGTTGCTCCCAGCTGCAAATATTTTCCTTATTTTCTTTTTACTGGTGGTTCTTTATATATTGAAAAATTAGAGCTTGCTCTTTGAAAGCGAAACAATCAGTGAAAACACTAAAATTGTATTTCTTAAATAGTAAAAATATTACAAAATACATCTATGCTAGTTATCTGCTGCTGAATCTTAACTCAGACGGATGTCCATAGTTATACTAATGACACATTTTTACAAATTTAGAAAATTTATAATCAACAGTTAAATATTTGAATCTGCAGCTGAATCCTAAATAATTTGCATGTATGACATTTTTTTTAAACTTTGAAAATTTTGCTTTATGTTTTATCATCTCTCACACCCACTTTTACAACAATGGCCGCCAGTCCTCTATAAATGTGTTTTGTTATACTGATACTGATTTATCATTGTTGACACCAAGTCAGACCACTTCCTCTTTGTTTGTTTATCTACATACCTGTATACGCTGTCCTCGGTAAAAAGGTCTATTGTCACTTGACTGACAAAGATAGTGACCACAGTCCTACTGACACTTATAAATATATATTTAAATTCCCTTATTCGTAAAATCATCCAACATCTGCATAATAGTCTTGTTAAGTTGTTCAAGTCCTTAGTTTCAAATGAATAGATCAAAATTCCTGCTTGATGTGTGCAAAAATTTGAAAAATATAAAGATATCAATTTTTCAAGTTGATAAATCTTTGTATAAAAGTTACTATCCAGAGTCCATTGTTATCAACAATTCAATTCTTCGTAATCATTTAAGTTTTTATCATTCGGCCACGGCCAACTGTGCAGACTGAGTTTATCATCCTATTGTATCTCGTTGCTATGGCTACATCCTCCTTCACAATATCTCTGGTACGGAGTCTGATATACATCACTTACATTTCACAATACAGGTACAATATTTCATCAACTTACAGGTGTGTCACTATCAGTATCACCTATTACAGAGTTATCATGAAAGAAATCCTACAATATGATTACATACTTCACAGCAGCCGAAACCTATCACAACATGGTATACAATATAACATGGCCGATTTTGAGGCTAATGTGAAAATTTTCTGTTTTTATTTTGAAAACCTTAGTCAGCAGTGATCAATTTACTATTTATTTTCATGGGTCCTTTCAGTACATATTGCTAAAAATAATGAGTCCCACTATATTAAATTGAAGTATTTTCAAAATTTCTAAAAGTCCCATCAACATTTTATAAGTACAAGACTCAGGCCTCGCACATAGATTGATGCCTGGAGTTAGGGAAGTGCTAATTTTTTTCAATATCTGCCCTGCCCCATTGGCTTTACTTGGAGTTTGAATCACACATTTCTGCACTGCTTTAATTCAACAATCTAGAAAATATTTTACCTCAACTGCAATGTGACAACAAGGTATACTTTTTATCATCATGGTATATTAAAGCCTACAAAGTTTGAACGAAATTGGCATTTAACTGTGGGAGGGGATCTCTGGGCAAGTTTGTAATTGTAAAATATATGTAAAGGGCAATAACTCTTCCAAATATAGTCAGAAAAACACAACGTTATGTCATGGCGGATAAATATACATTCAAAGTTTAAAAATAGATCGATTAAAAACTGTGGGAGACCTCCGGACAAGTTTAAGATAGTGAAAAATGCAAGGGGAAATAACTCTTCAAAAATCATTGAATCAAACTTAACGTTTTATGATTAGGAAAACACAATTTTATGTCATGGTGAGTACATGTACAAAGTTTGAAAGGGATTGGTTGAAAACTGCAGCAGGAGATCTTCAGAATATATTCAGATCGTGAAGCATATAAGGGGCAGTAACTCTTCCAAATATAGTTTATTTATTTGATATTCAGAAAAAAACCCAACTTCATGTTAAAGGCCCAATATACGTAACTTCAGGAATTTTTTCGGGATTCTAAAAAATCATTGAAAAAAAATCCAGTTGATAACCATGCAAAAATAAGCCTAAAACAAAGTAAACCTGAGCGGTAACTAACAAGAAACTCTGGACAAAAAAATCCAAAGAATTGAAAATAGTTCAGGTGGGGCCCACTTTAACAACAAACCGAAGGTAGAAGGCAGTTCTAAATGGACGCGTGTTTACAAATACCGTGTTTCAACTGCTGCTGTACCGGTAACGGCGTAAGATAAATTTTGAATATTGCTGATATCAGTTAATCTTAACTAAATCTATAAATATAATAAGTTATTAGGCTTGATTTTCGCTTCAAGTTTTGTCGAAAGTTACATATACTGGGCCTTTAAGGTAAATAAATGTACACAATTTTGAAAATTGTGGTAGATCTCCTGACAAGATTTTGATTGATAAATATGCAAGGGTCAATAACTCTTTCAAACATCGTCGAAAAAAAACTGATGTTCAATGTGGAAGGAGATTTCCAGACAAATAAAAGTTCATGAATGACAGACAGTCACAGACAACCCACTTCCAGTTACAAATGAACTTTGGAAATTTTGCTGACATATAAATTTATATTTTGTATTCATTGTATTCTTCATGTTCAAGCCTTATAAAAATCTTCAATGAAATTATCCTATCACTTTTATCCAAACTAAAATGTACTTACATTTTCTTCATGATAGAAACCACTGTACTTACCATTACCATATCAACTAAACTAACAGCTTTCTACTATTGTGTCTACTAAGGTAACAGGATCAACATTTTATTGTGAACTCTTAATACACTCAGTGCACTAGAACCTTGCGATGAAATAAACAAGATGTTATGACCGAGATAATGGGATGGATGCACCATTCAGGAAACGTGAATACAAACAGGATTAAACATCTATATTTAGATTTAAGATATAAACATAAAGATTTTATAACAATTGTAACCTCAAACAGTCCCTCCCCTTTAAATTAAAGTTACAAGTTGAAGTCAACAACTATCAACTGAACGAACAATTCATTAATATCACGGAATTAGATTAGCTCTACATTTTTTTGTAAGTCCGTGTTCATATTTAATCTTTTAACAATGATACATACATCCACCAGGAAATATTTTCTTTAAATATTCATAAGCCTTTGCCCTTTTATTATTAAAGTTTAAATATTGTGGTATATTTTACAACATTAATTAGAAATTTATATTTACATAGAACATAATAAATACACATGCAGACACAATAATAATTAATGTATTATTAAAATGAGTTCCAAGGGTTATTTTTGTGTGTCACAGTGTGTGGTGTTATTTTTTTAATAAGACCCAGATCTAATAACTTCTTATTTTTTAAAATATGCAGTACTTTTAGGAAATACTCTGTTAGATCTTCATGGGGCAACCGATATTCAGTTCACTATAACATGAAATGTACTAATTATGATCTAGCTCTACATACTTTTTTTTTATTTCATGTAATTGCAAATCTTCATATTATTTTCTAGATCTAAAGCGCTCTATTCTAGTTAATGAAATATTTTATAAGATTTATAATAGAACGTGCTTTTATAGAAAAAAGGGAGCACTATACTCCTAAAAGTATTGCTAAAAGTAGTTTTTTTGTTATATGGTGGCAATGAACATTTTTTTTGGAACGTCTTTGTTTATCCCCCCCCCCCCCCCCCCCCCAAAAAAAAAAGGGGGGGGGGGTGTAGACAGGTTATTTCTTTACTTTGGTTTTTTTAAATCCAATTACTAATTTTGTTCCAAGGTAGTGAATGTTTGAAAATTGAAAAAAAGGCTGCTGACCAACTCCCTACAATTTGAACTTAAAACTGTCTTCAACTTTCGATTGTCAATGGAGATTGGTCCGTCAACAAGTCACAAGGCCGGGGCAGTGCCCGAATCGCATATGTGGGTGCAAACTTTACATGGTTTTTCTATAGGCCTACCCCTGGTCCAAGCAAATGATATCGCTTAATTGAAGTTGCTTGGTTGCTAGGATAACAATATCCATCGAGATACCACCGGAAATACAAATACCTTAGGTGACCTGCTGCTGATATCAGACATCGGTTGTTGATTTCACAACATCCTCAACTCGAGGCTGTGCAGTCAACCATGACAACGCGGGAAAGTACACGTGAACTTTTTCTGTACAGGGAGGGCGGGACAAAATTTAAAATCAACTATTTAGAACTAGGCCTATATTTGATTAAACTTCAGAGGGTTAATTGAATCTGAAATTAATGTTATGGTGGGTTAATTGTTGATTAAGAAATTTATACAAGCATTTAAGATGAGGGTTGAAATAAAGGAAGGGGTTTGGATCTAGACTACACGTGGCAGGGACAAATAAAACAAAAATGAGGAAGCAAGTTGCTAGGCCTTACTATTAACATTGAAACCACAGGGACCTGAGAATTTGTTACAGCTAGTTTTGGACCAAAAATAGAGTGTTTAGAGTAATTTTACACATTTGGGGGGTTAAGATCAATTTTCGATAAAAATGCCCCCTCAATGGTCATAAAAGCTATTATGACCATTGAGGGGGGGGGGGGGGCATTTTTATCGAAAATTGATCTTAAATCCCCCAAATGTGTAAAATTACTCTATACACCCTATTGTTTGGTCCAAAACTAGCTGTAACAAATTCTCAGGTCCCTATGATTGAAACAGGTCAACTCATGTATATATTTTTCTTTAAAATTCGGTAAGACACCAAAAAACTCATTCTCATTCAGCGGAACATGCTTTGGATTATCACGCCGGAAACGCGAATTCAATATTCCCGTCGGGGTACATGAATGTTTTTTTTTTCTCTTAAAGTAACATTTGAAAACAACCTGCAAATAAATTAGACGACAAATATTCATTAATTTTTTTTTAATAAATTATAAATTTCCAAGAACATTCGCATTGTTATACTGAAGTTAGTCGTGAAAAGGGGAATTGAAACTAACATATAACAACGGAAGAATTAAATTATCTTTGAAAATTTAGAAAGATGACGTAACACACACAAAACGATAAATGTACCACGTATACAATAGAGAGTGTGTGATTGCGGCGAGCATGGACCATGACGGAAAACAAATGTTGGCACTGAACAGGTACACTCTAAATTTCACAGTTCAAATTTTCAGCAATGCAGCGGAATTAAATAGCGAAATTATGGTTGGGTAATCTAGTGTAATAAGACGAGGAAAAATTATAAAGATAGTACCGTCGCTGGGGTTCGGACCTGCGATCCTTGACTCTCCAGCCCGATACTCTACCGATTGAGCTAATTGGAACGTACAATACATCGTTTTCTCTAGGGTTCATACATATACACGGATACGAGATTCCAACAGAATAATACGCCATCTTATAATCAGTCAGAAAGCATGTACTACTTTGGTTTTTGAGACTGACTGAAATTTACTTGTCAGGTATGCGGAGATAACATGTATTGTAACTTAGGACGCACTTGAGGTGAACAATTCTAGGTTTTTTCGATTAGTTATTTAAACGTTATGTTAATAAATCTACAATGGTTTTAACATGTTTAAGTTCGAAGCTTACGTACCATAAAATGAAAATCTCCACTTGATATGAGTTTTCGGTAATAATAAAATGTCTACAATAACAATCAAAATTGTAATTTTATTTACCGATTATTTAAAAATTATATTTCTTTGTGTCATAAACGATAAAGATATCATCAGATCTGTAAATATCCTTCTAGTCCATTTTTAAAATTTTAAGTGCTACATGTCAACATGTTTTGGCCGGTTATACAGTATAACAAGCTGATATAATATGCAGGTACACTGTATCGGTATTTTTAATACTTATCATATAATCCATATAAAAAAAACTGTGATAGACATTCTGGAATATTGAAAATGAAAACAGCAAATTCTGAAAGAGCAAATCCACAATTACTTCACATTAAACTATTCCACATCGAAAATTAAGAATTATTTAACTGTAGCATACACATGGAAACTTCAAGTGCATACATTTTTGTGTGTGTGATATTATGATCTTATTATGAAGTACAGTTTACTTGGGGTTCTATTTCTCGGGGATCGAGAAAAGAATTTTCAGAAGAGGCGACTAATGTGTCAATCCTGCCTTGTAATTGGTAAATAAATCTGATGCACCAGTTCCAATAGTTGTTACCTTTATATTTTTTTCTTTGTTCTTAACTGTCTTTCATTTCCTAGTGATTTACAAAACTTTACATCGCTATTGGCTTTAATTTTTATTCATTTAAAAAGAAATCAGGACACAACGCACTCTTCTACATCAGCTTCTGTCCTCAATCTATATTATGACTAACACGACCAGCATTCCACTAAGCTGTACGATAAACGTGAACTTTCCCTTTCTTGATAACTTCCCTGCGTCTCCAACCTATGGCGTTTATATGTCGCAGTTGATTCATTATTCTAGGACTTGCTATTAAATTTCGTGATGGATATCAGCTGCCGATGAACAAACTTACGGCACAGGGACAGAGGTACAGGTTGATTAAGACTATGAGTAAGTTTTATGGTCGCCATCTTGTTCTCAATGAGAAATATTTTACATGCCGCGTATAATATGAGAATGGACGTTTTTGAATAACCTCATTAGTATGTAGCCGATCTAGACAGGGTCGATCATCGTCGGCGACCAGATAGCTCGATTGGTTGAGCGTCCGTCTGGATTTAGGATGGTCCTGGGTTCGAACCCCGGTCTGGCTGTGCAATTGTGATTGTGAATTATGTCTCAGTTCTCATTTTGAGGCCATGACATTTACTTTGATCTGACTTATATTTACATGGCGGGTGTGTCGTCGATGAAGCAGAAAACGCTTTCTCTTCCGGAACACCTGGTCTGTTTGTCTTGGTTGTTTTTTCAAGGGTCTCAGTGTAAATATTTTCTTTGTTCATGTTTTGCCCGTGGTTTAATCGATTTTTAGTTCTGAGTATGGGTTTGTTGTCTCTTTCATATACACGCAGATGTGACCTACCGAGATATTTCAGTTACATGTGCGTGTAATAATGCAAAGTGAAAACAAAACAATTCCAAATATGTTATTCAACAATGAGAAAGTAACATTTCCGTCTTTACAAGAGGTAACAAGATAGTCTACATGACTGCAATGCTATTGGATACTATTTCAGATTTATATGGAAGACTTAGAAATATGTTTAAGCAAAACAAAATAATGCAAAATATCTTGGATTGACTCACAAATATGTTATGGAATATCTTCCAATTTAGGTGCCTGGGAATTCTAGTTCGTCATAATTAATAAAGAATTAAATCTAAAAATTAATTAATGTATATAATTAAACTTTACCGTATGCACATACATGCACGTGTATGGCATAAGTCCTGGGTATGACCAGCCAATCAGGAGCGAGCACGAGCCTTGCAATATTATTTAAATGGATCCCACGATTTCAAAACACTTCAAATTTGACCCGGATTTCAAAAACACTCCGTTCCGTATAATATTTTGGAATGAAATTGACTTTACAAAATACCGGTAAGGACGATTTTTGTCTAGACATTTAATTCCAGCTGAATTACGTGTAACTAAATTATTTCATTGAGCAAGATTTTTTTTATTGGTGAAAATGTTTCTCATTCGATGGACTTAATTATTTGTGATAATTCACACTTTAGCTGAAGTTGATTGGCATAGTCCAAAATTTCAGTTTAAACGAAATCTTTTGAAGAAAAGGTTTTCATGCTAACATTTATTTTATTTTACCTTTAGGTGCCATTTTATTTTTATTATTTTTGCAAAGATATTCATGATAATGAAGAACGGAAATCAAATTTCTAAAAAGTATAAACTCTTAGTGTTTATTATAACTTCCGGAATGTAGCTAATTACAAATCCGCATTAATATAAAGTTAATTTGAAATATTTGTAACTAGAATTATTTCTAATGTATTAATCCGTGCTATTATTAATACTGTCTAACTTTTTGAATATGTAAAGATAATAATAAACTAGAAAGATTGTTTGACTCTCGCTTTAATACAGTGACTACTCGGCCCCTTAGACATGTACATTGTAATAGACAAACGTAGCCGGTACAGTGTTATTCCGTACACTTGAAATGTTGCGCTATGTGCACATTTGTTTTTTTACACAACAAGGGAATAGATTAATAATAAAAAAACACAATATGGTTCGGACTAATGTATCCTTGTTACATTAAATACCAATTAGGAGAATTTTATCGACGCTGTGTTGATAGGATTTTCTTTCATCAAAATTGTGTTTCATCTCACATGTATGCTATTACTGTAGTGCTTAGCCAATATTCGCGCAAGTCACTCAGTGCACGTGCGTGGAATTGGTTAACGCGAGGAAACAAGACAAAAAGTAGTTCTAACTCTCTCAATCCGCGGAATTAATTTCATTTAGCTAAAGTGCAATAAATATTGCATCTCTGTAATTCGCAAGGATTTCGGTTTTTATATAAATACAACATAGTTCACGCACGTTCAAAAAGCCTTTACAGTCAGTAACAAACAGCACGATTTCCGTTCGGGAACCTTCGGCACTTTCCGTAAATAAGAAAATATAGCCGACTGTTTCCGATTGTGACAATTTCGCCTGCTTTTGTTTTTTTATGATAAACGGGGTGTTTTTGAAACATGTCGAAGAAATAAGGAGTATGGCAGTATATTTCACCCTTGGAATTAAATTTCCGAGAATAAAAACTAAAATGGAAGTATTATCCATATTATAACATGTGATTTGTACATTATTCGATCAGCCCAATATATTCTACCGTTTTTATGTGGCGATATAAATGGTACTAGATCGTATGCATGTTATATAGCTGTAATGATTTCAATTATGTGTTTTGTATCACAGTAATACAAAATTTAATGTTACTACATGTATATGATTTGTGAATTTTAGAAAAGTAATTAAAAAAATTGCGTGCGACATAAATTTTACTTAATAAACTGTGTGATGTAAATGTTATATAAATTGTGTGTGATATCAATGTTACTATATGAATTGTGATATATATATATATAACTATCTAAGTTTTGTGTAATATAAATGTTATATGATTTTTGTGTCATATGGAATAAAACACGTATCACTTGTTTACACGACTGTAAGTACTGCAATATGACTTTCATTTTATAAAAAAAAATGAAAATACTTTTGCATTGTTCACTCAGTGTAATTGTAATTCGTTATATGGCCGTGCAATGGCCAGGGACGTATATGTGGTCCCTGCAAGGACGTTTGCCTTAGTTTGATGTCCGGTAATTTCCTATTTATTATTATTTATTACTCTATATCAACTGTTATAAACTCAGTCACCCCTGACATTTCATAATGAACTATTCCAACCATTGAAATTGGAAGAGTTCAAATGTATCGTCAGGGATGAATGAGTTAAGTCCGAAAATGACATGCTGCATTCAGTTTCTAGCCCCTGACTAACTATGGAACTGATAATTCATGGGGGTTCGGGGGGGGGGGGGGGGGGGGGGGGGTGTTGTAACTGCAAAATGCTTAATGCAATTTGTAACTACTATAATTATCATTGATATGGATTAAGGATCCTCGTTCCACCTGCCTGGAACTCTATCTAACTATGCATTGGAAGTGTTTCCCAAGCATATCTTAAGGTGCTGCGATACACTAACTCTTAGTAGGGAATCAGAAGCCGGATTTTTCTGGAAACAATTATAAGGGTGATTTTATTGGACTTATTTTTACGTGTATCATTTCAGAAATTGCTCTTCTGCTACCGGAAGGTGACCAACTTCAACTGATTGAAGATTATGTCATTTTTGGTCAGTTGTTTCAGTCGTTGATAGTCCGGGGAAAGAAGGATTCTTTCCTCACGGACGTTCTGCTAGGAATGGTTTGAAAAGTGTTGTGGTGAAGATGCCTTGATCGTCTTGAGGTCGGAACCAGATGGTTGTGGTTTATAACAAATTCGCAATTTAAAATAAACAACAACAAACAAACAAACAAGATAATCCGCGTATCTTTTCTGCGATCGAGATCTATAGGTAACCATTTTCTTTTGCTGTCAGATGGTGCCCAAGCCATGAACGTTATGACCTATTCTTTGATGACAGCATTATTATGACGTCATGATTACAACATTACACACATTCATCCACACACAACTGATGCGTTCATTACACAAAAACGTCCACAACACATATAGATATTTTAGTTAAATTCTGACATTCGATTTGGTATATAAGAAATTGTAAATGATAAAACGAAAGTACTGAAATGCCGAACGAAAACAGTTTTATGCTTCAGTAGCAACCCCGCTCCCTTCCCAATATCGATTGCCTATTTCCAATCATTATCTTAATAACAGGCAATCGTTCTCAGCCACCAACAGTAAAGAGAGGAACGCGTCTTTTGCACGCGACTATCATGTTCACGTGCATGATCGCAAAGTGCATATAATAGCACGACACAAATTTACTTCGTTATATCACGTGTCGCAATTTCCCGCCAAAAAAAATAAAAGTAGTTTTGATCCTACCACGTGATGCGAATTTGACCAACTCAATGTACCTGTTTAAAAGCATGCTGATTTTTACTCACCGTTTTATTTGTTATATCCACACACGTGTGACGAAAAGCACGTTTCTGGTGACGTACTGCACAATCCGATGATGACGGCTACACGCACGTGCAGAATGACTCGTCTGTACGGGTGTACGCAGTGATACTGTTAGGATGTTTGCAGTCACGAAGTTTATTTTTGTACACCGAGCGTGCTTTCTTCTAAAATGATTTGACATTTAATTTCACCTCTTGCATTCTTTATATAAAGATTGATTATTCATATCCGGGTTCCTTTAAATTTAACAAAACATAGTTTTGTATGTTTGTTCCTTTCTTTTTCCATTTAATTTCTTTTTTAAAAGTTCTGTCCATTTACTCTTAGCGCCTCATGCATGAAATTAAAATGTTCACTGGAGCGTCAGAAAATCGTTTATTTTTACGGTTGGGAAAACCTATGTTAAGATATTTCATGAAAAAAAGATTATGAGAATTGAGTTGTAAAAATCCATTAGACGTCTCGCTGTTGTTGACCGACTTGACAGGACAACTATCTTGGCTTTAAAACCTTCGATAAGTACATTACCGACCAGTACTATTGTTATAAATCAACCTAAATACAAATACCGGGTATTCGTGGGAATATCTTGTCTCAATCATTTCATTTTTTTTTTCAAAATTGTTAAGAATTTCATTTTATTAAATATTTAATTGAATTTCTATTGAATTTGTTATTCTATGATTAAGACATAAATACACACAAAAGTTTCAGGGATTAGATATTATACAAAGAACGTGACATAAGTTTTAAGTTTTCAGACATTCCAATTAAATTAAATCCGGATAAAAATGTTCAAAGAGTACCTGCTATGATTATTTTATTACTTGATATTTAACTTTATTTCTTTTTCTGTCATTGCTATCAATTCACTGCGGGGTTTTAAATAATGCTTATTTTATATTTGCATTTGTCAAAATCAATTACATTTTTAACTTTGCATAAGTTAAATAATAAGTTTTAAAAAGACACTGACGGTCCGGAACTAAGTTCCTGCTGTGCGGTTTGTTATATACACAGGAAGTGGAAGGAAACCAAAGCAAATTTTTAATAAATTACATTATTTGTTAAAATGATGATAATCAAATATACTATCTCAACAGTATGTTTATTAATGTTACCATTATTTCAGACGGTAATAATCAGGGAGAGGTCATTATCTGAGACAGTAGTAATCAGGGAGGGGTTATTAATCAGGTTTTGGCTGGTTTATTTAATTTTACACAATACTAGTCTGTCTGCAACTTTTATTGGACGTCATCACTGCTAGACTAACCAATTGTCTTTAATTCATTTTTTTGTAGAAAAAATTAGTTTTTCTGACGTTAGCGCACTCTTTTCTGAAGGGGGTCCTATAATTGAATTGTGTGTTGGAATTGACCGCCTGCCGATTTCGTCTATTTGTGAGGGGATGTCCTTGTGGTATTTCAAATTTTGTTTGGGATATCATGGGGCGCGCAGATTTTATAAACATTAAAATAATGTACACATTATAAAGAACATCTTAATGGTATTTTAAGCGTTGTTTTGTCGTGCCAAAACCATACTCATTAAATTAGTACAATTTAAAATTAATGCCATTAATAAAGACCTGAATGGAATTTTATGCAAATTAACTTGTTCAGCATAATTTGCATAAATGAATAATTCATTTAAATAGATTGAACACTGTTGAGCTGATAAAAGGTGGTCAAAATCAAAGAAATAAAACATTAGACGTTTTGAGATGGAGTTCCGATAAAATGTTTGAATGTTTTCTATAATTAATAGGCCTTTAAATGCATTATATAGTGCATGCATTCTTGATTTATTTTCTAGACTTAAGTGAAACGTGGTTGAAAAATGTTTAATTGGTCAAATTCGTGACTTTCCGAAGCTCGTCAAGTATGGTTATGTTTATAAATGTCATTAAGCCACGTGACGCAGGGCACGGGAAGGAAAAAATGGAAAACAAGAAATAATTCTCATATTTGTTTTTAATCTGATGGCTTTTCAGCTATTTGCCACTTCATACCCCTATCCATTCATCTATTCATAGTCTTGAAAGAGGCGGGTTTAACAAATCAAGAAAAAAAAATGACTTCCGGTCAAGTGATGTCAACAAAGTGTAGCAAGAATTCATGTTAGGTTAGAACATGACTTCCTGGAATCCAATGGTGTAAAGATATCATCTGGGGATTATGAATAAAGACGTCTAAGTCAGAATCTCGCCCAATAAGGTCATAAAAGCTGAGGCTGCAACAAGACTTCCGGTATGAGCTCATTAAGTTTGAAAAGCAACAACTTTGCCGGTCAAATGAGGTTATCATAAAACTGGATATTCAATAAAAAAAAATCGAGGTTCCGATATACCGCGTTATCATACCTAGTTTGTAAGTGGTCTCAAACGTAGCTCAGAAACTATCATCCGTTGTCATAGGCAACAGATTTGAACCTCGTTGTCTCGAACTCGTGTAACTCGAAGTTCCCGTTTAATTTGAACTATTTTTAGAAGTTTTCATCTGGGACTGTCGACTTCGAGATTATGACGTTCGATTGTAGTCGGTGCTGCCATTTAAGCATTCAGATCTAGCAGTCAGGAAAGGTCGATACTAAATTGTAAAAACTTTGGTCCAATCTTTTCGTAAATATTTTGTAATAAATATGTCTGATACCTTCTACAATTTCTAGCACTGCCCGGCCATGTACTCATTTAAAGCTGAGTAGACTGGACGAAGCAGATTAAAACTTCTAGATTAAAGATATAATACATATATATTGCCATTCCGTGAGAAGAGCCAGCGAGACCGCTATCCTACCACTAGACCACGTGCACCGTGCTTCCCTCACAAGAAATCGGGAACCACAGCCAGACTTCCGGTCAAACTTTAACAAAACTTCTAGTCAAGTGAAGTCAGTCATGAACGCCACCACATAACTACCGCTAAGTTGTGGTCTTTCAAGCCCCAAGACGGACTACGGTCAAGTGAAATGAACTCATGCATCCCTTAAGACTCTATCAATTCAAAGTTTGGGATATTTTATTTTGAATTTCAGGGTAAATGAGTTTTGAAAAACTCCCTGCAACAAGACGTGGAGTCAAACGAAGCACCAAAATCCGGCACCAGGTTTTTTTGTTAACCTTTCACCCCTAAACTTAACAAATCACAGAATGGAAAAGTTCAGTTTAAGATTGTAGGGGCTGTTTCACCCCTGAAGACATATTTGAACTCTCCCAATTCAATGGTTGGATGAGTTTATTTCAGGTTAAGGGGTGAATCAGGGTTTGCGTTGAAGCCTTCCCTATATCTTTTTCAAGCATAGAAACTGAAAAGGACCACACTTATTTTCAGGATTCCCCTTTGAACTATGCAGAAGGACCCCATATACTCAGGAAACGACTCCATTTATAAAATACACAGCGCAAACCCCGTGAATGAGTAAAAAGTTTGGACGTTCGTAAATAACGTAACCTAGATTTAAGCTGTTTGTGTGGGAGGGATAAGGAGACAACGCCTCTCGTAAATATCTATATCCGATTACTAAACGGAAAACATGTCAACAATATGATGTTCATTGTACACAAAGCATCCAATCAAATCAACCCATTATTGCTAAAGGATAAACGCAATTGCAATCATGTATAGAATTCTGTTGTTCGATTCCGGAAACATGACTGGGCCGAAATCGTCCTTCCATCCATAAGGCGCACCGCAACAGTTACAGGTCGTGACGTTGTTTATTATTATTCAAAAATATGTAGTCTAATAAACACGAGCGGGTATGCTAATTATGGGAGAGGGTGTAATGTTGATGATTAACAAATATTTAAATAAACATATATATTTACACATGAATGTGACACGTTACGGGTGTACGGTTTTAAAAATGGTAAATTTTCGCGGCAAACCCATCCATTTGTCGTGACAGGGACTTTAAGCAATTAATTATGTAATACAGTACAAAACATTAGTTCTATAAATATATCATACACATGTTTTATCTACATGCATTTATCAGTTCATATGTACTAGTGTCCAAATCTAAGCTCTAAATAAACTTCAACTGCTGTTTTAAAAGTAAACCTTTAGCAATTTCAACACAATCACGAAACATATAGGATTTTTTAATCTTAACTTATTATTCCTGTTGCGCCAATGAATAAACACGTATTTGCATTAAGAACATTATTAGAGTTTACGCATAACTGGTGCGTTCATACAATTCATATACCTTTATATCTACATAATGTATTTTCAAAATGATTATGACTTTTTCAGGAATTAAATTTGCAAATCTTATAAGGTATTTTAAAGAGCATTGTTATATTATTTATGATGTACATGTTTATGCGTTTAAGCGCAGAATTTTAACTTAAACATGAATTAATGTTTAAATTATTTATTTATTGTAAAGTGTTCTTATTTTTTATGCACCAGTTGTGTCTCCCCAATATGTCTATTAAATATCTATTCTAGACATTGTCTCATAACTTTTTCAGGGAGCTTGCTCGTATGAAAATGTATCACATGTGCTAATTGCTAGACGGTGCTCTCAATAAAACAACATCACGTATGTATATATCGAAGAAAATTAGAATACTTTAAGAAAACCCACGTGGTTGGGCAAGGCATTCTGAAACTGTCCACGTTCAACCCCGGCCGTCTAGGTAACAGGACAGCGCAATGACTACTACGCCATCCGAACACTTCTTTACTAGTGTTATCATAAATTTAAGATTTTCATTTCAAATAAATAGTTTATACACCAGCTTTATCAGCCTCAATTTCTTCGTGGTATTATGAAGAAGTCATTTATTGATTTTTACTTATCGATATCTGACCGCTTGTGACCTTGAACAAAGATTTATATATTTTACTCACACCAAATTGATACATGTAGCTTTACATGTATATTCAAGCAGTTTAGGCGGAAAACTGACGAGGAACTCCTTAAAAGATTCTGACATACTCCACACCTTGATCTTAAATTGAGGTTTTGACAACTATTCAAAATGTTCAAACAGAGTTAAGATATCAAAATTTGTCATGGTCGGCTATTTATCTGCCTCTCGTTGGTTAGATAATACGATAAACACAAGAATCACCGACACTCGATGTCGAACCTCAGTGATTACGTGTGTTTGTGGAAGTAAACCGCAACTGTCACCACATATTTTATACAGACATTTGGATGTTATAATGGTCAGCAAGTTTAATGAAAAACATTAATCAAGTGTAAAGTGAAAAAATATGTTTTACTGAAAACATTCGCACACAAGCACAAAACCAAAACCGGAAGTCAATAAATTCTTCTAATTGATCCTGACCAACTGTTTCCACATTAATTTAGAAAATTGGATTCCTACCTTTTGGCCCCTAGCATCACTGAAGAGTGCTAGGAGGACGAAACAGCTGTATGATGTAGTTTAATTCATTTTTCGGCATACTGTATCTATTCCTAAATTTAAAAGGTGCAGCATATGTGTGTGTTACGTCATCTTCAACTAGCTGAAGACACTTTCTGTGGAGGAAGATAAGAGACGCGACTGGCTACATTATTACTTGGCCTGGGATACAAGTTGAACAGGACAGTTTTGAAGGAATCGTTCGTAGTGCAGGAGACAATATCTGGTGGGAGCTTGTGTACCACTCAACGATGGTTCGGGGAAAGAAGAATTGTTTTCTTGTTTGGGTTTTACAATGCAGTATCTGGAATGGGAATACAATACCAACAGAAAATTGAGACTTTTATGAGTTCATGTACAATTAACAAATATGATTGTAATAGCATCAGTACTAAACGAGAAGACCGGAACCGGAAACTTCTAAAGACGACACCCTCAAACAACCAACCAACATGTTTGTTTCATTGAAAAATATTTCGTATCCTTGTGAGGAATCAAAGGGGACGTTTGCAACCCCTACTGGCTGCCTTCTTTTTTGTTTTTATACGATGCTCAATTTGTCGAGGAGCTTATCAGGACAGGTACCAAAAATCTTGCCAATTTTTTCTATTTCATTTTCCTACATATCGACGATGTGTTGTCTATAAGCAACCAGATGTTTGCTGACCTAGTCAATCATATTTGCCATTCTAAACTTGAAATCAAGGACAAAACAGACGCGTCAATATTGTACATTAGCTGCTAACATTTATCTTCACTTAAAGTATGACCAACATTGGCAGCTTAATACTTGGCTGATAAACGTAACGATTTCGATTTTCCTATCGTGGATTTTCCTTTTCTTGATAGTAACATCCCCGCTTCTCTAAGCTATGGTGTTTATGTAAGCAGATATTATTACATCAATATATTGTGAGAATAATAGATAAATGAAATGTGATGATATACTTTTGAAGAGGTGACTGTATGCAATTAATTAGTATGTCTACTTGTTCTGATTGAGGATGATGCCTCAGTTCTCACTTAGAGGACTTGGCATTTACTTGGATGTGACGAAAATTTACATGGCATGTGCCGTTGATGAAGTGGAAGACGCTCACTCTTCCGGAACAGATGGTTTTACCTTTTGAAGAATCTTCATATATTGTTTTCCTTTGCTCATATTTTGCCCTTAGTGTATTCGTTTTTGAGTTTGGAGAATGGCTTTGTTTTGCTGGGATATCTAGCAATCTATTGACATAACATAGTTTATTCGGCTATCAAAGATTCCATTAACAGCAAAAAGTTTATTCTGCTGTCAATAATCCATTAAAAGAATAAAGTTTATTTGGCTATTAAATAAATTATCAACAGAACAAAATTTATTCGGCTACCAAAGAAATTATTAACAGAGCAAATTTATTTGGCTATCAAAGAATCCATTAACAATATAAACTTTATTCGACTATTCATTCAAAGGAAAAAGTTTGTTCAGCAATCAAAGAATTCATTAAAGGCCTAATATACGTAACTTCAGGAAATTTTTCGTGATTCTGAAAAATTCTGAAAAAAATTCAGTTCATAACCATGCAAAAATAAGCCTTAAACGAAATAAACCTGAGAGGTAACTAGCAAGAAACTCTTGACAGAAAAATCCAAAGAATTGAAAATAATTTAGGTGGGGCCCACTTCAACAACAAGCTGAAGTTAGAAGACAGTTCAAATTAAATGGACACCTGTTTACAAATACCGAGTTTTAACTGCTGCTGTACCGGTAACCGCTTAAGAATTCATCTTGAATATTGCTAATATCAGTTAATCTTAACTAAATCTATAAATTATAACAAGTTATTAGGCTTGATTTTCGCTTCAAGTTTTGCCGAAAGCTACGAATATTGGGCCTTTAACAGGAAAAGGCTTATTCTGCTGTCAAACTATCCATTAACAGAATAAAGTTTATTCGGTTTTCAGAGAATTCCTTAAGACACTAATATTTATTCGGTTATCAAATGATTCATTAACAGAAAAAGTTAACATGTATTTATTTATCAAAGAATCCATAAAAAATAACTTAATAAAGTTTATTTGGCTCTCAAATAATCCATTAACATAACGTTTAATTGACCCTCAAAGAATCCATTTTAAGGCTAAAGTTTATTCGAAACATTAAAAAAAGATACATAATATACTAAATTACTTTCTTTTGAGATATAAAATTAAGAATTTACAAACAAAATAACTTTTATTCGAGTCATAGAAGAATTTACAAACTTACCAGCTTTTATTCGAGCCTCAAAAGGAATCAACAAACAAAATAATCTTTATTTTCAAGCGTCAGGAATATCTGCAGAAAAAGCAACAGGGAATTGAGTCATTGATGAATTTACATACATTATTAGACCAGTGGGAGAGTTTATGGTGTACAATCTAATATAGAAGGCCATTTGAGAGAGAGAGCGTGTGTTTTTTGAAGGACGATCTTTAAAGCTTGAGGTTATAGAAAATAAAAATTGTTGACTTTCTTGAAGAGTCTAGAGAACCTTTAAAAGGGAAGTTACTTCATTGTGTTTGTTTCCACGAAGCAATATAATTACAAGTTAGACGTAAGTATCGCCTTATCTAAACTTTTCATGTATATATACATGTACTTTAAGAAGATTACAAATAAAATCTACCTTCTTTCTGTAACATGCGTTTGTTAATGTTTACAGTATTTGTAAGTCTGTATACAGGCAACAGGCAATGTGTTTTAACAAACTATCAATATTTGAATATAACAATGGGCATTACATTTACAAAAGCATAAAAGAAATAAATAAATATAAAACAAAATGCACGTGTAAAATAAAGTTTATGGCTCCTGCATCTTATGAAATATTTTAGGATTAACCTTTTATTTTGTTATGTACTTTTATGGACACAATAGTTATAAACAATTCACATAAAAATACTTTTAATATAATAATTAAGCGCTTTTTTGTTAGTTTATGAGATCATATATCCAATGGAGCACGAGGTAATTTGCATACAAGCGAAGCGTTTACGTTAAATTTACCAACTGCTCCATTGGATTTATGATCTTATAAACTAAACAAAAAAAGGTTAATTATTATATTAAATTATATTATATAAAAGTACTTTTCTGTGAATTGTTCATAGCTATTTTGTCAATAAAAGTCTTATTTGCGGACACATATTTCATTCGAAAACAAATAAACGTGAGAACGGTTCGATAAATGACGCTTGCAAAGCCCCCATGTCTATTGCATGTTGATGACGTCACACACTATTGTCTCTCGAACCCGAATAATTTGCATAGCTCCGCCCGCATATATTGTGGTTGAGGTCATAGAAATTTAGTACGTGCTCAAGTATAGTTATTGGATGATAAATCTAGTTTACAAAACAATGGCTATCAAGTGAAAGTCAGAGTTGACTGTAAATATTAAACATTAAAAAATGAATAACGAAAACTAACGTTAAAGCTAAATGACAAATTAAAATTAAGTGTTAATTACTAATTTATGTTCGAGATAACAAACATAAACTATATATTTAATTACCAAAACTGTTAAAATAAATTAAGTTTTATGATCTTTATTAACCTCACAGTAATCAACGTGAATAAATTATCGACATTTTACAACTTCACACCGAGTCATTTGATGAGATAAATTTTCATCATTACATAACATGAAGTCTCAACAAGTCTCATAAATAAAACTGACATAACAAACTCAACACAGCAGAATTAAATATTAGATAATTTACAGTATGGGTAATATTAAATTTTAAAATGAATTCTTTCCAATTTAAACAAAATATTCTTCAAAAATAACCTACAATATTAACTTAAAAATAAGTCGTCAACTGAGATAACAAGCCTATCACTAATATATCAATTATCAAATTTGTTTGCTTATTACCATAAAATTAGAAAAAATTTGCCACCCTCAACCCTTAAAAAAGGTGTCTGTTAAATGTATTTTTTGTGGTCACAACCAAACAAAATAAATTAGAGAAAACCGAAGCGTTAACAAAATCATAATCCGAACTCAAAATTGATTAAGCCAGGGGCAAAATATGAACAAAGGAAAGATTGAAAAAATATTGCTAAAAGTCTAGTATATAAAGAAAAATTTCCTTTGTAATAAAATAATGAAACTCAAAAATTTATAAAAAAATTCCAACTTTATATCCAATTTGATAAAAACAAACCAACGATAATGATTTAACATTTTAACGGGCCACGACAACTCAACTTGTGTCCTGCGTTGCAACAATGCATTACAAGTAGTTTAACGGTTTTCTTATCAAACCATTTTTAAACGAGCATTGAAAACATAAATGTAAGGTGACTATGCTTTTATGTTATAATGTGACCATGCTTGTTAGTGGCATTTGTCTAAAGCAGACAAGTATATGCAATAGGACAACAAAATGCCAGTGAAAAGACCTAAAATCTTGCAATTAGTTTACAAAATATTTGCTCTGTATATGTTGCTTTTCAAAGTCTTTGAGTGTCCACCCTCTTGAAGACAGCCATCAAACATTTAACGAACTATTTTCAAAGTGGCCGGGTGTCTACTCTATTGTAGTGGGTCCTTAATGATCTATCTGCTATTTTCAAGGGGACCTCAGAGACTTTCGTGTTAATTCGAAAGATGTTGTGTCCATTCTCTAAGAGAGTGATTGAGTTTCGTCTCACTCAAAAACAGCCTTCAACATATTAGGTATTTTCGAAGTGTATAAGTGTCTATTCTCTCAAAGAAAGTCCTCAAAGATTTACCTCAATCAGAAATATTCCATTTGTCGAAAAACAAAGTGATTGGGCACAAGTTGGAAGCCTTACATCCCCATTATTACACCCTACAGTTAAATATAGGATACGGGATGACAAAAAATTAAAAGAAGAAAGGTAAGAAGTGAGTGAAAAGGGGACAGAATGCGCATGAAGAGAATGTTCTGGATGCAAGCATTGTCCACAATTAAGTATCAAACATTTTGATTTAAATGCCGCCATTTATTTGGAACGGAAATCAAATTTCACATTTAAGAGTATTTAACTTGGGACTGGATGAATTCCAATGTTTGATTAAAAGAGCATCAACTAATCCTCTTCAACGATTGGAAAAAAATATTGATACCCTTCTTCATTACCATCTTTCATAACAGGTAGGTCAGGCACAAATAAATCACTGTTAATACCACTACATTCATGTCTAATTCATGTAATTGTAGAGTTTACCGTGTTTGATTTTCTACTTTCTAAAACAGAGTCGTTCAAAGATTTACCTGTTATTTTCGAAAAGTGTCTGGGTTTCTACCTTTGCAAAGATGTTAGAGCTAATACTCATTAAAGATGTTTTTTGTTCTGATTGACATTTATTGATTAATTTCCTCAAGGAGTTATACAACATTCGGTATTTTTTAATCATAAAATTAGTATTGTATAATATGGACAGAAGTTTTAAAGTACATGTTGACTTCCTCGACAAATAGCAAAGCGGTGTCGTGTACAAACAAAATTAAAAGCATATTCATTTGAAGTTAATACCTTTACGAAATATGTTTAAGGTAAGTGAAGGATTTCATTTACATGTCATTCCTGCAGGAAGGGCGTACGAATTGTACGTAAGAGGCGACTAAAATTGGGATCTTATCTTTTCCATTCTTTCCAAACAACTTTCTCCTTCCTTTTGTTTCCCTTGATGCTGCCTCACTCTTGGCCTTTAGCTAAGCGTTCGCCCCTGTGAGGAAGGCTATGGTTCTGTCCCACGGCCGAGAAATATATCAGTGTCTAACAATGGTAGTTACAACTCCCTGCTTGACGCTCAGCATTAAGGGAGTGGAACGACTGGTTCGACCGTTTTCAGTATAATTTGACCGAGAGGGGTGTTCTTGTGGGGGAATTCATCGGTATACTTCAGTGCAGTAGCACTTTAAATCGGCAAAGGATCCGGACTATCACTAGAAGGCTTACGCGAACATACCGCACCTCCCAAATACACACACTCTCAACACACGCACCACATCGCATACACCGGGAGGCCGTACATAAATTACACTGGTTGTTAAAAGACGTAAAAGCAATCAAACTAAACCAAACTATCTACATATATTTTTCAAGGAAGGAAGGTAAGTTTAAAAGAGAAATGTTCAAATAAGCGGCCATTCAGCAAACTATTGTTACTAAATCGCCTTTTCTTACAAAAGTTTAGAATATATATTTGAAAAGTATTGAGGAACTTTATTTTTTCGTCGGTGAACTGGCCTTTCCTAAGAAACATGACATGGATTTTCACTCTTTTACCTTAGATTGTAGCTACACTAATGACTCCTAGCTCCATGCTCCAAGAAAATGCTATTAAGTACCATAAACATTTGTTTTGCTTCGCTTTCTGTATCAGTAAATTCTTTTAAAAAGTTTTCCCGTAATAAGTATTTCTACTTCTGTATGACACATTTTAATTTCCAATTTAAGCTAATAAACACTTTATGTCTCATTTCATTAAAAACTTATTAATTTGTTTTTCTAATTCAATTAACAATCCGTCATGTTTTGACAAATGCCATCTATCCACCAGCTTTGTATTGATTGTAATTGTGGTAACCAACAAAGCCATATATTTAAAGTAAGAAAGGTCATTTTTTTCGAAATTATGGCACAGGAATTCCAGAGATGCAGGTTGACTATGGGTAAGTTTTCTTGTCACCATCTTGATCTCATTGATTTTTTTTCTGTATCTTTGTGTGAAATGAAGATGGACGATTTTGAGTATGCTCATTAGTATGCTTACTTGTTGTGATTGACAATGATGTCTCGGTTCCCATTTTGAGAACTTGGTGTTTACTTGGATGTGACCAAGATTTACATGGCGGGTGTCGTCGATGAAGCAGAAGACGCTTACCCTTCCGGAACACCTGGTTTTAATAATCTTGTACTTTTACGACGGTTTCCATGCTAATCTTTCCTTTGTTCATATTTTGCCTCTAGTTTAATCGATTTTGAGTTCGGATTATGGTTTTGTTGACGCTTTGGTTTTCTCTGTTTTTTTTATGATCTATTAAATGGTTAGTTGTTCTAGGTTTCATTGATCCGAAAGCAGCGTATTCGTCAGATGGATGTGTTTATTTAGCAAACAATGTTCAAAAGAAGATATTACGGAACAAACTTGAGATATGATTCGATAAGATCTTAAAAACAGTGAAACGGAGCACCAGAATGCAAAACAAATCGTCACTTCAATTTTGCTTTATTTTCTTACATAATACATAAAATGCTAAGGAAAAAATAAAATAAAAATAAAATGAAATAAAATTCATGACAAAAATGTGTAATGTAAGACAACTCTATAATTTTATCAATCGAATATCCAAAATGCAGTCTTATTTCACAAAATGAAACAAACTCTTTATATATATTAATAGGTGCCAATATCAAAAATACTGAAGAAAATATTACAAAGACATATCTGTGTTTGATGAAACGTTAGACTTTATGTACTGGTATATATACTTAGTAGGTCATTAGGGGAAGTATATTACTAAAGTATCTAATGATGAGTTTCGTCTAATGGCGCAATGAATTTTAACTATTGGTGGAATGAAATTTCTTTATTTGTTCTATGAAAAGTTTCATCTATTGGTGCAATGAAAAGTTTCATGTATGTAATGCAACGAAATGATTCATCTATTTAATGCAACGAGATGCTTCATTCATTAGCGCAATTATAAGTTTCTTGAACTATTTAATGCAATGAAATGCTTCATCTATTGGCCCAATGAAAAGTTTCATCTGTTTAACAAAACGAAATGCTTCATCTTTTAGCACAAAGAAAAGTTTCATCTGTTTAATGCAACGAAATGCTTCATCTATTAGCACAATGAATAGTTTCATCTATTTTAATCAACGCAATGCTTCATCTATTTAAATCAACGAAATGCTTCATGTATTGGCGCAATGAAAAGTTTCACCTGTTTAATGCAACGAAATGCTTAATTCATTGGCGCAATGATAAGATTTTTAAAATATTTAATGCAATGAACTGCTTCATCTATTGGCCCAATGAAAAGTTTCATTGATCAATATATAGTATTTTGATCATTATATAGTACATTGTATTTACGTCTGTACATTGTTATATGTGCTTATGAAATTGCTTTTTTTTATTTGCCTTATTCAGATGTCTTCTCTAGGTAAATCCCTCTTCACCCTACCTTCTTTCCCACTTTTCCACCCCACCTCCATATCACCACTGCACATTCTCTAATTCCCTCCTTTCTCCCCAAACATGTATGTGCTCATTCGTTATCATGAATTGCGGAGAAGACTATTTTAAGTTGTAATAACGTGTTGTCCAATTTATTTGTATATTCTACAATAAAAATGTTTAAACTAATGTTCATCTACTGGTGCTATGAAATGCTTTGTCTAATGGTGCACTATAACTAAAACAAAATGTTAAATATTTTTATTTCATCGTGTGTGTGAGAATATAAATTTGTAATAAACTACAATTACTTAAGTTTATGTTTACTGCAGTTTATGAATCAATATCTTACATGTAAGTTATGGGAACACAAATTAATACAAAGGTTATACGAGTCAATATACCCATATAATATAAGTTACTATGGGAACTTTCTCTGGCTAGAGTCAGTACATGTCTTTTATGATTTAAAACTGTTGACAAATATATTATATAGTATTTACAAGTAAACACATGCATGTTTAAACAGATGTTGGTGATAATGCGATGAAAGCAATGCATGTCTGCGGTAAAGGGATGAAATTCACAATCTTCCTATATTCATCCAATTGAATTTTTAATTTTTTAGATGATACATGTAATTTTCTACAAAAGTAATTAACATATGCTTTTATGAAAAAAAAATATAGGTTTAAATGAAATAGCCATTATGGGGTGTAAAGGCAAAGCTTTCAATGTTGAGTAATCAATAATATGTACATGTATACAGCATGTACACACACTAGCATACAAAGGCGGGCGGGTTATTTACATAAACAACTACAAATGTATTTTTCATATAATGTCCAAAGAAATTGAAATTGACTGTACATATACTATTTCAAAATGACAAATGAATTATTTATATATTTCAATATTTACTTGCATCAAATGGCAGAGGAATAATTTGTAGTATAATGATTATTCAAGCATATTATGGCAAAATAAAGTATCTGTACATGTGTTTCTTTAAATAGAAGGTAAATTATTTCAGTATATGCTAGATTGTCAGAAGAATTATTTTTACATAAAATACACATTGGAAAAGATTGTGCTCATGTATGTTATATATTTATGGTGTAAACTACTTAAACACAATCTACTACTTGTCGGAGAATTTGTTTATCAATTTACAACTTTAAAGACAAAACTTTTCCTCAGGGTGTCAATTGAAATTAATTCATTTTTCGTATAAAATCTAATTACTAGATAGTAGTTTTATTGTTTTCTACTGGACGGCTCCCATTGAGATATAAACAATAACAAAACAAGAAACAAGATCGGGGTAACAAGATGGCGTGCTCAATGACTACATCAGATAGCCATACTTAATCTTCAACAATTGTCAACCTTTACGACAATGTTTACTTGTGAACATACTAAATATGTGATAAATTCTCACCCGACAATAATTTTATCTGTGCGATAAAAGTTTTTTGTACATGTTATCTGTGTACATCACTACATTACCACACAACGATAAAAGATATTAAGTTTTGATAACTGCATTATCAAACATGCATCAGTTTGTTACTCACGAAAATGGGTCTTCCATTGTTGCAAAAAAAAATGATGTCGTAAATACAAGGTAATATTTCTTTCTTGATAATTTATGCTTGATAAAATCCATGTGTGTGTAAAAGGAATAAAGAATTTCAAGGATGCATTTTGATGCAAACTTTGTTTCATAAAGTGTCTTCTTTTGTTTTTAGCATAATAAAACATTGTTAAAATATAATTTAGAAACAAGATTTAAAGCTTATTGAAATTAATCTCAAGCAGAAGAAAACATACGAAGTTTTAGGACCACGTGAAGAACATTTACATGTATACACCAATGCTTTGACAACAGAAGGCAGGAGGAGGGTAGGAAAGGAAAGAGAAGGGAAAACGAGTAGCGTAGTTACACATGGTGTTAAAGAGAAGGTAAACAGCGAAGCAAAGTAGGAGACAAAATCCAGAAAAGACCAGATCTATATTTATTGAAATAGAAGAAAAACGTATTTAAATCTATCTTCGTGGGCTTATAATAAGATTTTGAATACAAAAGAAAATTAATGCATTTTCATCTTTTGAAAACTCGCCAATATCATACAGAAGTATTTTAATCAAAACTAAACGTTTTGTTTCAGCGAAAACACATGTACAGTGTTTGTGAAAAATAGTGGCAATGAAATACATATTGTTTGTTTGTATCGTTATAGTACATACATACAGGACTATCAACAAAATGTTTACGATATAAGTAAAATGTCCGGGATATGATATGCATAAATAAACAAATGTATAACACTGTAACAGTTGTAATTCGGGATAAATTCACTTGTATTGTGATATTTTAATTTTCTAAGAAACATACTTAATACATTGTCAATTACATATTTATTTTGAACAATTGCTTATAATTATTATTTTTCCTTCAATGTTTAAGAACGTTCGATGTTCAGAACTGACCTTACTTTGAACTACTTTTTAACTGTTTGTTGATAGCTTTTTCGTTGCTAGTACAAAACAGTGTTTGTTATTTGACCACTATATCATTAAATGCAGCCAATATTCTGAGGGAAATGGATTAATATAAACTACTAGCTTGTTTCCAAATCCTTCATCAGATCTCATTTTGTATTGTTTTGTATATTCATGATTATTCTCAAATAAAATACTGTTTAAACTAATTGTTTGTTCAGAGAGTGTTGTCGTCTAACTAGATTATTTTTATGTTTGAAATCAGTCAGTTGGAATCTGTGACTGACAGCTTTTACAAAAACCACCCAAGCAGCAAAACCCCTCACAATTATACATGTTCATACTTGTGTACACAAGGAATATGACAAATTATTTTATTATTTTTATTGAAAAATATATAACAATAAAAATAATAATAATACCAACCGCAGTAAATCCAGTTGCGATTATTCTTAAATGAACTGCGCCTTTGAATCGCAACTGTATCTATTATATGGGAGTCGTCAATGATCTTACAAGGAATTATGCAAATGCTAGGTATGTTTCGGACATGATTGCGTTCATCAGCAATATCATACATCGATAGTGTAAATATATTAGAAAGTAAATAATATTAGTTATCAAAAGTGGGGTTCGGATAGAAAAGAAATAATATTAGTTATCAAAAGTGGGGTTCGGATAGAAAAGAAATAATATTAGTTATCAATATTGGGGTTCGGATAGAAAAGAAATAATATTAGTTATCAATAGTGGGGTTCGGATAGAAAAGAAATAATATTAGTTATCAATAGTGGGGTTCGGATAGAAAAGAAATAATATTAGTTATCAATAGTGGGGTTCGGATAGAAAAGAAATAATATTAGTTATCAATAGTGGGGTTCGGATAGAAAAGAAATAATATGAGTTATCAAAAGTAGGGTTAGGAGAAGATGGTACGTCTACGGTAATGTTGTAGGTTGTATAGACTTATTTCAGAAATATATTTTAAAATGTGACAGGTTTATAGGATAGAAAAGCTATATTTATTCTTTAAAACGTATCAAACTCAATTAAGATGACTTCGAGCGTGTCAAATGCTAACATATATAATTATTCTATAATTGAAATGTTTGACATTTTGTAAATGTATTCAATAACTGTAAATAAATGTGCAATATTTCATATTTGTATTCATTACTTATTATAGTATATATAATAAAAATATGAATATTGAAACATTTGACACGCCATTATGACTTTGTTTGAGATGTATGCATAGGTTTCCTTCGTGAAAATCTCATCAAACATAGAAGAACATGTTAATGGTGCACGTGCGGAACAGGTAAGTAATGTATATACGTACCTAGACCACGTGGTTCACTGGTTGCTGATGATGACAACGTGTTGTAAGCTAGCGTCACTGGCTCCGGGAGGATTTACTGGTTTTCGGGTCAATAGAGGTCCCAGATCATAACGGCAAAATAGGACACGCTTGACTGGTCAGCTACACGCTCATAGTGCCATAAAATCATATTGTATATGATACACAGGTAGTTCCTTTCTTAAAGTGACGCAATTACGATTTGAATTCAAATTCAGGATAAAGGTCTAGCTGTGCCGACGTACAGACAACCTGACAGGGGGGTGATACACAAATACCACAACTCAATTCCGATAGGCAACTCGTCTTTCATCTCATCTACGGAAAATAAAAATGAACTAAATTCACCATTTGTATGAAAAGATACCATTATTTTCACTTTTCATTATATTATTCTACGGTTTTGTCATGAGAGAAATAACAACGATAGCTGAGTTTGTGGAGCGGCGGATCTCTCGCTAGGCCTAGTATACATTCGGGGACGTCAACCGTGCGCTTTAGGATAGCGAGGCGGGCGTCTTTTGTTCGGCTAATATTATAAACTTGATTTTTCAGCATAAAATCAGCTTTGTGGAAAAATGAATAAACTTTCGGTTGTGGATTTTTAATCTGCTATCACAATGACAGTGTTGAGTGCGTTGCCACTGGTTTGTTTGTGAGAGTTCTGTCAAGGTTGGGAAGATTTAGAGGGGGAGGGAGGGGAGAGGGAAGGGGGAGGGGAACTCTTTCATGTGAATGTTATCAACAGACTATAATAATTCAAATCAACATCCTATTGACAAATAATACACACCGTCTGTCCACACAAGAAACGATGAAGAGAATTCCATCGACCGTTGTCATATTGTAGATGACGGAAACGATGAAAAGGAAGAGAAAAGACAATAAAAGTGACAAAAATACGAAACGGAATCAATTAACAAAACGAAAAACTAGTCGTTTTGGCGTCTTTCTTTATATGATAAAAGAAAGCGAATAAAAATTAACTCAATTAAAATGTATTTAAACAGTAGCATGAAAAATTGAGGAACGAAAAAACTGTCATCGTCATTTTCATCTATTTTGTCGATGTAATGGAACGGAAGTGGTGATATCTACGTTTAATTGATCATGACTTCCGCTTGAGCGACAAACCGTGGGACGTCCATCTTGCGACCGACAACAGACAACTTTAAACAATTTCTATTAAAGTTTATCAGTTTATAACACTCTAATACACTTCGAACAACTACAATATATGTATAACAACAAAGTACTTGTCAGAACTCGCCTCTGATAATCCGACAACCTATTTAAACAAACACGTGTCTTAAACGACACATGCGCAACGGTCACGTGTTGTACTTAATGGCAACGCATTAAAAGTACATTTTAAATTTTAAATTTAAAAGCCGTAAATTAATAACATAAATTATATCTTATCTCATCCATTTTCATATATTGTACTTATATTTCAGCTTGGTCAAAAAGAAACATGGTGGGGCACGGTGTTCTAGAGGTAGTACGCCGGGCATTTGGTCGAAAGGTTGCTAGTTCGAGTCCCGGCCATGACAATTCTGTTGTATCCTTGAGCAGGACACTCAACTCTACTTGTTTCAGTCTACTCAGCTGTAAATGAGTACGTGATTGGGTAGTGCTAGATTTGTTCAATGCTAACTGTGAGCGCCGAGATGGCAGCACCGGTTGTTTGCTCCCCAGGGAGTTGAGAACGATATTGGCTGATTGCTAAGGTCTACCTTTAATCACGAATAATGGTTTATGAACCGCTTTGAGAAGACATATAGGTTTAAAGTGGTATATAAAAACATCGAATTATTAATTATAGTTAATTACTTCGAGAAAATCGCGAAAAAATGTCATGCGTAAAGGTCAAGATCGATGAAAAGTAAAAGTCACAAGCGCTGAACGGGAACGGTAAAAAACCATAGGCGTAAGATACAGGCCAAGTTCAGCAGGTAACAATTGAATCAGGTGAGATTAACTGAGGTCAGCTTGGGAGAGTAAAGGTCATAGCTGGTCAAGAGCGAATATTATACCCGTTAAAGCTTTAAGATTGTAACTGGCCAAGCGTCAACGCCATATCAGTTCAAAAGAAAAGGTCATACCTGGAAAAGAGTAAAGAGATATCCGGTGAAGTCTAAATTAGGGTCAAGTTTAATGTTATTCCTGGTCAAGATTGAAACCCGAAAGTGGAGAAAAGTCAATGGTCACCTAGTCAATATTAAGAGTCGTAAATGGTAAAACTAAATGTTTAAAAGGGTGGTCGGGTGGTGATCATGACTGCACTTGCCGATACCAATGCGGCTGGGGTTCGACTCCCCGAAAAGTATGATTGGGTCATCTGCCTGGCCACGTCGGTTTTTTCTGGGTACTCCGGTTTTCTCTCACAATAAGACCCCCTAGGCCTGCGCGTTAACATCCAGGCAAACAAGAATGATTAACATAATAAATAACTTCTTTCATAATAGTTGTAAAATAAATACAATTTATATATACCTGACCAAGAATGACGGAAATAGATGGTCAAAAGTTAATGTTTTACCTGGTTAAGAGGAAATATTAATATCATTCGAGGTCAAAAGTACATCGTGTGAAGAATATTACAACTTTTGCAGTGTTAAATAATTTCAATTAAGATCAAACAAAATACAAAAAGGGGAAAAGGAAAGCTACAGATATGTTTACTCATAGATTTAGCTATAGCGGAGCTGGTAATGTACTTTGGGTCGATTTCTTGTTTGTCAATGTAATCAGCAGAAAGTCTTCTACACAAAAAAAGACATCCCTCTTACGTGCTGGCAAATGGCCTTTATTTTTCATCCATTATCGATTGTTATTTACTTTAATTCAATAAAACGTGTCTAAAGTTGTAAAACATGTGTTTTGTGGTCGTAGATAGCACCCCATTAGCTTGTAACCTGTATATACCTGTGTAGCCCAATACCTTGTCCGGATAATTACAAACGCTTGAAATGAAGTTTTGTGCTTCAAAAATCAATAACATAGGTTTTAACTGAACGTTGTTATCGCCTAATTTACATATCGGGACATTTTAAAAAAATAATTAAAAGCATCCATATAATGAAACATGACAGGATATCTTTTAAAGTATTGAAAAGATCAGAATGCGAAATATCGCTTTACGTTACAATATACACAAATCGATGTACATTATATTTTTTTCGTGGCTTTTATGGAAGAAAAGTATTTGTGACTTGTCTGGGTTGTATTGTCAAAAAAAGATGGGCGAGTTTTGGTACCTGGTACACAGGTGATGTGTTAAAACATCAGTCAGGAAATCACAGGTAGACTTAAGTATTTTACATTCGTACATTTTAGTAAGATGATAAAATGTTACCATAATTTATCTGAAAACCAAACAAGAAGTTTTATTGGAATTCCCGTCTACAATTGAAAGGATGTGAAGAAAACATTAATTGAAAATCTTATTCTTTCAATTAATTTCAATTCATTAAAACAACTTAGAAACAAGATATATATATTTTTTAATAAATGGCTTTTGTTGTGTTGAATTTGAATGTACGTGAGCTTTTTTTAATACATCTGTATGGCAAGAAACCAGAAAACCAGGAGAAAAATGGTCAATCGAATTCAGACCCCAGCTGTCTTGGTGATGATGACTGCGTTAACCACTACGCCACTAAACCGTAAAAAGTCTGGCTCCGTAGGACAAAACGTTTCGGAAATAATGCACAGGGTGAAAATTCAGAAGAAGAATGAAGTGCAACTGGTATCACCTTAGACATCCTAATGCAGGAAAGGGACGCTAAAAGAGAAAGAAACCTAACATGTTTTTCAGCTGAAATCAATTTTGGCTTCATTACACTGTATTGCCAAGAAAAATGAAGAAAAATGTTGATACATTCAGTTGTTTAGTATCTTTATGAAAAGATTACGTCACAGACAAGTCACGGGCAGAAAATTTACAGCTACGGGCAGCGTCTGAATAATACGTTCTTAAATAGTCTGTTCACTTCATTCGTATACATAAGTGAATAAAAGCATTACAGCTAAATAATAATTGAATTTACGATTATATATAGGTTTGAATCCGTTTTAGAATTGCTCTACTTAATAATATCACATTAGTGTATTCGAGTTTTCCGGAACACCTGGTCTTATTATCTTGTACTTTTTCAAGAGTCTCAGTGTAAATTTTTTCTTTACTCGTGTTTTGCCCCTAGTTAAATCGATTTTGAGTTTGGATTATGGTTTTGTTGTCGTTTCGGTATTCTCAGAAACTTTTTCCTCAACCCGGTGTGAGAGGCTTGGAATTTATCTGAAACAAATGGGGTGGTCGGGTGGTGCAGTGGATAGCGCACTTGCCTTTCACCAAGGCGGTCGGAGTTCGATTCCACAATAAGGTAAGAACCCTCGTGCTCTAACATCCGGGCCAACAAGAGTGATTAATATAAGTTGTATAACTTGTTTCATAATTGTTGTAAAATAAATAAAGTTTATATTATAACAAATTGCCGACAATGAGTAATTTAAATTTATAGATTAATTTATGTTCATTGATGTATATAGGTTTGATATATGCCCCCCACCCCCCCCCCCCCCCCCAAAAAAATAGCATTTCTCATGAAATAAAATTAGACAGATAATTCTGAAATCGCCGGAAGTAAGTCATTTTGTTGATGACGTTACAAACTGCGTTTATCAATGTAACTACGGTAACCAAAAATGAAATCCGCAATGCCCCAAACAAAAAAAACAATACGTATTTCTCATGAAACAACATTACACAGATAATTCCGACAACAGAGCAAAAGGTTGTCGAAGCAATAACAATATACTCCGATCAACCATCAATATAACTAAACATTAAAATTCATTTTCTATCCACGCTCACACTAGGACAGCCAATTGGGACGTGCGATCCCTATCTCGCGTTGACAAATGACGCGTGTCGGCACATTCCGCTCCTGTCTCTATTACTTTGAATAATGGAAATTGATTTCATATCGCTGTTTGCCTAAAACTGATTCCAGTTATTCAGGATTATTAAACATGATGGATGAAAATCCAATTGTGTGTGATTCTGTCGGCATGAATAGGGAATAGACTTTAAGGCATTTTATTTGCCATCCATGTCCGATTTTCCATTCAAGAAGGACTAAATACGGATGTCCTAAACTCGACTATAATATCCTGTTTCTTGTGAAGTATTGTAGTTTAAAAATACAACACAAAAAGGGTGTTTCGTTTATAGTTGGCTTTTATATAACATGAAAGTATGGGCCTATACAACTGTTAATACTGACTTACACACAGCGCGACAAAGCGCCAGACATATCAATCTATTTTCTACATGAACACATAAATATTTCACAGACAGAAAAATGAATGCTTCATTTACCTCACTACGTCCATCAATCAATTCATAAGTTATAAAAACCCACAGCGCTCGAGTTTATTCAGCAGTTTAATTTCACACAGTTTGGGTAAGAAAGTTTTAGCAAGGGTGAAAATATTCGAAATCGGTACTTAAAATCATCGGATTCTAAAATCACTCTGTACAAAAGGCAAGTGAAGTGTATGGACGCATGAACGGCGTGAACAATCCCACCCACGAGCCCATCAGAGAGAAAACAATCACGGAGCTACTCGCCACTTCTTGGATCTGACAAATGTATTTTAAACAGAGTATGAAATAAATGATTTTGTTGAGCGCCATAAAGATGTAGATAAATAACACTTGTTAGAATCAAACTTGTTTTGTATACGATGACGTCTTCAGAACGCTTTACTTTGGCCCACACAGACAAATCGGGTGACTTACCAAATAGAGCTTATCAAAGAAACGGATGGAAAGACATTATTTAACAGGTTTCTTTATTATATTGATATATACAGTTACGTGCCATAAGTCTTTCAATTTTTTTTATTTTGCTATATATTCTTTGTATTTCCAACTTTTTTCAATGAATTTTCCTGACATCGTTTATGGATGGATTTTGACAATTTTTGTCATTTGGTTCAGAAATATACAAGGTTTCCTCTCACAATATTTATATAATTTTCCGTTGTCTATTTATGGAGCTATACAGAATTATCTACACTGCTAATTTCCGTGTGACGCCATTCCTCTATATAACGTCACCAAAATGACGTCAAAATGGCGTCCCGAAAATTAGATGTTGTAAATAAATTATGATTTCTCTAATTATACATAACGAAAAACAGTGAAAATATTATGAAATGAAAGAGGAAACAATTCTCTATAAGCACACAAAATTTCATTAAAAATGATCCCGAAACGAAGTCAGGAAAATTCATTGAAAAAAGTTGGAAATACAAAGAATATATAGCAAAATAAAAAAAATTGAAAGACTTATGGCACGTAACTGTATATTAACGAGACACACGTATATTGAAACCAAGGTAATATACAACGTCTAGAATCGGACAGCATTGTCTTCTGACGGATAAACAGACGGACTTTTTTATGTTCGACGAACAGTTTGATTCAACAACGGACGTTAGTTCGGATTGAGGACAGAAGAACGGAAATTGATGGACAGAAGAAGCTGAACGAACTTTATTTCTATATTCAAACATGATTTCCAATTTGAGGAACGGACGTTTGGACAAGCGATATTTCTGTCTGAAGGACGGACGCTATTATACAACCTTAGACTGAAGGACAGACGGTTTTCTGACAAAAAGACAGACGTTATTGTTGATTATCAAATTATAAAAATAAATGAATTACTATATTTTGTCAAGTTGTCTTAATTTTTTTCGTTAAAATAAAACATTTAAAGAATTGATAATTCGGGAAATAGCAAAGGTATGTTCCTCCTTGGTAAACTATTTCATGAGACGACGAAATTTGCAAAATATTATGTCTCTCTAACAGAATATAATTTCTCACCTAAGGGACATACATTGGACGATGATGACAGGATAACAGAAGAGTTTATTTCTTGTATAATTCAATGAAGGACAGATAATATCACCAAGGATTGACAAACATTGTCAATTAATGTTTGCCCTATATTGATGTCCATTATTGTAAGGACCAGCTAGTTATACTTTCTTGCATAAGGTCGTAGGTACTATGATATACACACCAGAATGAAGTGGATAATATGATAAATTATATACACCAGAAACGCATAGCCGAGAAAAAAGATGAAACGGATTAACTGTTTTAATACGAAAATCTGTTTATACATGAAAAACTAATGGCCCTGCAAAACGAATGCATACATGTATTTTTTTTTTTAATTAAAACTTTTTGAACTCTATCCAATGTAACGGAAAGCGGTTCAATCTAGCTTATTAAACGGATAGAGTCAATAAATAAATAGAATATAAATATGAAAAAAATCAACGTTCACGCGTGAATGGCGATTTTTTTTATAATGATTGTACTCATTTTTTTTTTTTATTTTCATAAAGTTGTCATTAACTGAGGGGCAGACGCTATATATAATTAGGAAAAGACACTATTATTTAGTATTTCTAACTTTCGGAAAAGGAAAACTGGACTGCCCGTAGATAAACCACTGACCTGCGGTCATTACCTGGTGACTGCCCCATGTAGTGTCGAACCCGTGACCCAGAGACTGAGGGTTAGCGATCAGAGACGGCAAGCGCTTTAAAACAAGAGCACCGCACGCAGAGGCATGATACGCCCGTCGTACCATATTGGAAGTATAATGGTATGGAAACAAAAAAAAGTTCTGACATTTTCCACATAATGTCCCAAATTGCATCAGATACAAAGTTCCAAAGGGCCATACAGTTTAACTCTAGTAAATATTGTCAAATCAAACTGTCAATCAAGAAAACACAACTTCATGTCATGATGATTAAGCCTAGCAAATTTGAAAGATATCAATGGGAAACTATAGGAGAAGATCTCCGGACAAATAACAGTTTACGACAGAAATGCATTGTCTACATAATGCCTATATTTAAATATGAAATGCTGTTACGCGAAAAGTTGAAATAACTCAACAAAACCCGTTATACATGTCAAACATTATAGCTTTTCATACCATACCAAATTTTAGAGGAATTGAAGAAAACACAAAAAAGTTCTGACATTTTCTACATAATGGCCAAAATTACATCCCAAAGGGTAAATCAGGAAAACACAACTTCATGTCATGGTGGTCAAGCCTAGCAAGTTTGAAATAAATCGGCTGAAAACTGTAGGAGGAGATCTCCGGACACATAAAAACTGGAAACCACAACCGAAAGACAGAGCTACATTTGTACATCATTGTGTTTGGAGAAGCGTTTTTTCGTCGGTGTCATTATCGCATAAAAAATCCCTTTTCCTTGGATGATATGGCGGACGGTTGTTTTTCATTATACTCATTCCTGTTCCTTGTTATTTCATTGGCATTACCCCGGTTCTTGTTATGGGTGCGTTGCATTATGTAACGTCAATGTACCAAAACCGAGTCACCTATTGGAAATTGGACCAAGAAACTGTCATTCAACACAGGGACTTGAGAATTTGTTACAGCTAGTTTTGGACCTAAAATAGGGTATTTAGAGTAATTTTACACATATGGGGGGTTAAGATCAATTTTGGATAAAAATGCCTAGCTTTTATGACCACTGAGGGGGCATTTTTATCCAAAATTGATCTTAACCCCCCATATGTGTAAAATTACTCTAAATACCCTATTTTAGGTCCAAAACTAGCTGTAACAAATTCTCAGGTCCCTGTGTCATTCAATGCAAAGGAGTAGTTTTATGTATACATGTTTGCAATCTTCAGTATAAAACCACATCTAGAGAACACAGCAATCGCAATGAACTTCGTTGTGAGAGGAAATACGTTTGTTTCTACAAGTTTCGGAATTTTTATTATTTTTCTCTTATCAATTTCTTCGATTTAACTATAAAAATACTTGCTTATTCTTAGTTTTCAACTTTCAATTAAAAGTCAAATACCCTCGACCTATCGCCACCCGAGCATATCGCCATCCGCCACACCCTTTAAAATACAAACGTCCCGAATTGCTATATATTTCCCTCGACGATAACGCCATATTGTTCTGTTTTTGGAGATCGAGGAACTCTTTAGTGTTCAATTTGGAATGGCATGCCGCAAAACCAGATCAATAACTATTTTCAGATATTTTGTGCCAATGTAGATCTATATGACGATATAATACTAAGCTTGTTTTAAATGAAATGTTGGAAATGCAATCTTTTATGCAATTTAATTCATGGTTATAATTTTCATAATTCTATACTATCGCCACCATCGTTATACAGCCATAATTGCTGTGGACGAAAGGTGGCGGTATAACGAGGGTACACTGTACATGTGCAATAAAACGTTGCTATTAAAGGCCCAATATACGTAACTTTCGGCAAAACTTGAAGCGAAAATCAAGCCTAGTAACTTATTATATTAATAGATTTAGTTAAGATTAACTGATATCAGGAATATCCAAGATGAATTCCTTCGCGGTTACTGGTACACCAGCAGTTGAAACTCGGTATTTGTAAACACGCGTCCATTTCGAACCGTCTTCTACGTTCGGTTTGCTGTTGAAGTGGGCCCCACCTGAATATCTTTCAATACTTTGGATTTTTTTGTCAAGAGTTTCCTGTTAGCTACCGCTCAGGTTTACTTAGTTTTAGGCTTATTTTTGCATGGTTATCAACTGGATTTTTTTTCAGAATTCTTCAGGATCACTAAAATTTCCCTGAAGTTACGTATATTGGGCCTTTAATAATCTGGCAGTTTTGATATTCACGTGGAAAGAGCGTAAGTGTTATGTCAATTAACTTCATTCTTATGTAAATTTTTACAAATTTAGATAAATATAGTAACATGTGAATGTATTTTAGTATTTATAAAACAGACCAATCATCTTCAATATCTGCCGTCATCAAAGCCACAACGCCTCGTATTCAACCCCACACAATATACATGGGACGACAGGCCCAAGATACTATCGAAATGTCTGTTTCAAATCATAATGTATCAAAGCAATTTCACTTTCAAACCGTTTAAAATTACATTTTCTCATAGAACCACCGACTCGAAACAAATAACATTTATATCAAAATCAACATTTTTCTTTAAACAACTCAAAATAACAGACAGTATCATTTAAGTGAGATTTAGAAAAAATAAGCAAGATTTTAATACCTTAAACGAAAATAAACAAAATAACTCACAACCTACGCTCTCTACAAGTTTTAAACGATCTAAGAACATTTTACTATAGTTTTATTACGAACACTAAATTTGTGCATCCTTTAGGAATTTAGATGTGGGTGTTTTTTCATAATACTGCATTTGATTTAAACGCAAATAAAGCATTAGTTATCTAACTCTATATTTTAATGTTTTTTTCCTTACCAACAATTCCATGATTTATTGAGCGTTTCGACCAACTTTCATAAATTAATTTTATATTGAGGTTGTCCGATTTACCTACAACTAGGCCTTTATTTAGCCTTTTACTAACCCGAAATACGACGGTATTTTATTGTGTATTTCTAAACCCACAATTGTTTACGTATCACAATTTAATGTACGGAAGAGCGTATAGGACATGAGGGAAAAGAGAATACTGCCCGGGCAGAATTTTTTTTTTCTTTTTTTTTTTCCATGTCCTGTTGGCTCTTCTGTCTTAAAGGCCGAATATACGTATCTTCAGGGAAATTTTCGTGATTCTGAAAAATTCCAAAAAAAAAATTCAGTTGATAACGATGCAAAAATAATCCTAAAACGAAGTTAACCTGCGCGGTAACTAACAAGCAACTCTTGACAAAAAAATCAAAAGAATTGAAAATAATTCAGGTGGGTCCCACTTCAACAACAAACCGAAGGTAGAAGACAGTTCGGAATGGACGCGTGTTTACAAATAGCGTGTTTCAACTGCTGGTGTACCGGTAACCGCGAAAGAATTCATCTCTAATATTAATGATATCAGTTAATCTTAACTAAATCTATAAATATAAGAAGTTATTAGGCTTGGTTTTCGCTTCAAGTTTTGCCGAAAGTTACGATATTGGGCCTTTAATTTCATTTTTAAAGATTTACCGCATATTTTATATTTAGCGTTTTACTAAATGTCATATTGGCGCTTTTCTAGCACAAACAATGCGCGTGTAAACTATTATAGAACGTTTCTCACATTCTGCAATTCTATATGAGATGTTTTCAATAGAAAAATCCTCCATTTTGTTTTTTATAGAAAAATCCAACGTTTTGTTTGACATTCTTTTTGTGTACTTGTAACATGTGTACTCAAGGTATTGCGTATATCGTTTGTGCGTACATCGTGTATCGTTCGCGTGTACTGCGTTTACATTTCGTGCGTATGCGTATGTCGTACATCATTATTGTGTATTGCGTGGACGAAATGAACGATTGGGGTATTTCTGTCAACTAGACCAGGTCAACAAACGCATATATTTTATGATTTATAATACATTTCTTTTTTCCAGGTTTGATTAATGGTATACCAACAGAGCGAAGAATAAATCAAACAAGATGTAAGCGTCTTGTTAAAAGGTTTGTTTACCTAATGATAAATGTCTGTTTCTCCCGTACCGAGGGAACACTTTGACAAAATGGAACCACAATAAAAATGTCAAGAACATTTACTGGAAGTGTAAACTGAACAGATATTATTGCATATATGGTACTTTACCCTTGTGAAAAAAAGACTTATCTTGGCGAAACCGATTATTATATGTACTCGTTTTGATCGGTAATGCCGCGAAGTTTTCCTGTGTCGAATAATATTTAACACAAAGTTGTCGTCTGCTTCATACATATTTTACTCATTTTGGCGTTTTGAAAGAGACTACCTACGAAGAAAACACGGTCTCGAAATAGGAACTCGAAAGAAAGACCCAAAAATACGACACTTTATTCTAAAATCCTATGTTGTGAAATCTTACTTTCTTATGTTGATCAGGATAAAAGAACTCAGAAATGTTCGGTATTCATTGGTTTAGACCTGCAGACTAATGAAAATACAACAAAGTTGTTAACATATTGCGCACATTATTAATCATGTCACGTGATCTTATCACTTCTATTAACCTCTGACCTTTAATGACGTATAACAAGGTCGTATGAATTATTTGGTAGACTTCTTTTTTAATCTATTGAACACAAATTAATAACAATTGTAGAGTAGGGATAGAGAGGGCTACACTATCTGTACGAGTTGTATTTATTGAAATTAATGTGATTATTGACGGGGAATCGCAACAAAGCGAATCGGGCTTATCACCCACCTCTAGACAAGGTAAAATCATCGTTAGACGCCAATCCGATGAAATCTTTAGCATTCTTTTAATTTGTAACCCCTCCCAGTGTTAATTCACTTGATTGAAAAATTATATCTCTCGACTTCAAACTAGCAAGTGACTAAATTATGCCATTTTACAACTTTTTACTATTTAATTTGTTTAATGAAAATTTTCAAATCTTTTATGACATTGTGTTACCGTTGAGACTGCGAAAGCGTATCCGAACAATGAATTTGTAGAGTGCAGCCGTTCTTGCGTGCTCGATACAAATGTATCAGTGGATCAGACAGGTATAGCCAGCATCTTAGAAACTGCTCGCTCTAAAGCAACACAACAAACCCGCCCATTATCATCACTACTTCACATTGTTCCCCAGCAAGACTTTTGGCACCTCCTTATTCTATCAAGTTATTTCATCTTTTTTATGTTTAAAGATTAATCCTGATTATAAATCATACGTTTTCTCTATATTGTTGTCAATTTTACTATGGCTCCGGGCTGTAAAACGCAACATTAAATTTTTAATCTTCAACATATACATAGAATAGACATAACAAGGACGTGACAATATCCCTTTTTCAAAAAAAATAAATCTAATCTTGATTGTCACCATTGGTGCAGGTAATTTAAAAAGAAAGATTTTTTCAATTTTCACAGACATGCAGCATGTGTAGAGAAAGCCATCTCAGCATCAGTTACACACGAGATAAGCTCCCCTAAATTACCATGGGATCAGATTATACGCACGTCTATAGCAAGGCCAATTGAACAGCTCTCGGAGAGAGTGTGTACCAATAAAATCGAATGTTTGAGGAATTTCAAAGAATAGCTGCTGATATATTCATTTGTGAATCTTGTGATCAATTGTGAAGATTTGTCACACTATATAAGTAGAGTAGAATCCACTTAATATCACGTCGGTTAATATCATTTTTTTCGGTTATTAGCATGTTTTCTTCATGTACCATTTTTCTTGCTATATATGACAGATAACAGATTTTAAACAAACATAAATCTACAAAACGTTTCTTGGTTGTTTTAAATCGTTTGAAGTTGCCCGAATTCTGCGGAATTTTCTAAAAAAAAATGTTCAGAGTTTTGCGGTTAAATGCATGGAGTTTTGTTAACAGTTCAAAGGGTATTCAAAATAAAAACAATTTTACATAGAAATTGGGAGCTTTTGTAGGAAAAACTGTCAATTAATGTACAGAGTTCTGCAAACAATAATGAAAGAGTTCTTTTTAACACTTTAACAGAGTTTGGTGAAATCCGATTATCATTCGTTATCTCTGACAAGGCTTCTTAGCATTGCAACCCGAATTACAACCTTGGAGAACAGTTGGTTTTATAGAAATGATCATTTGTATACATGCAGAAACAAACTGTCTAAAAGCTGTTTCAAAAGCATGAGAATGAATGGAAGTTTGAGAGATTCCTAAATCTCCTGAAATGATACATACGGCGAGTGGCGCAGTGGATAGCTCACTTTCCCAGCACAAGACAGCCGGGGTTCGATACCCTGTTCTGACGTGATTTTTGAAAGTTAAGTACCAGATCACGTTGGGTTTCTTCCTATCGTGGTTTTACTGTCACAAAGTATTTTCATTGACCAACAAATGTCGTGTTACATCACTTATTATAATTGTGTATATTTAACTATTGTGTGTATGATATTAACAAATACAAGGAATATTGTGGATTGAAAAAAGTTGTTGGTATTTTAGTGCTCTCCCCGACAGTAATAGATACATGTATTTGTTCATTTTGGAAATCTGGTTCTGCAACTTTACGGAACATTGGAGCAATCAGAAAAACACAGAAGGAATCATTGTTGAAGTTTTGAGGTACCATCACTGTTGATAACGGGATGAATGCAAAGTTGAGTGATTAAGAAAGAGTGAAAATATGCTCGGCGCTGGTTTGGTGTTGGAACTCGGCAATAGGGGGGGGGGGGGGGGGTAAACTTTAGGTATCTAGGTAGGTCAGATGGTTAAAGTATCTGTCTAAATTCGGAAGTCCTAGTGCTCGGATGTCCGTCTGACCTTTCCAAAGACATTACAACATATTACAGCGTATGACATAGTAGACATTTAGTACATCATTCAATTGTCGTTTGTCAGCTTTTTACAGTTTCTGTACTTACGTTTCGTCTATCTTCCAGTTCTGCAGTTTTTTTTATATAGTTTCCAAGACTGGTGTAAACATCATGTTCACTTGTTTTTTCTCATGCATACAATGTAGCTACACGCGTGTAATACACTTGCATAGGGGCGTTGGACGTTACGCATGGTTGGACCTGGTTAGAAATTACATGAGCAAGGGTCAATCTAATTCACGTGCAGGTAAAAGTGACCAATTGGTGACTTACGTGTGTCTGTCTGTATATACCCCGATCAGATCTTGCACAAATATCCCAATCCTCATTCCTACCCTCGTACATGTTCTCAATGCAACTTTGACTGAAGTTTAAAAAAAAAATCGGATATACACTGTGAGTAACAGATAGAATAGAGTTTGATCTCTTCAAAGCACCTTGGTCAATTTTCTTAATGACATAAACATTGTTTTGTTGGTTGCGGTATGCATATTACTTGTATTGCCATTTGGTCCTTTTTATGATACCCCTACAGATAGTCACTTGATCGTCGTCACCCTAACTTATTCATTGCTAAATTCTCATTATTTCCCGATATTGCACAGCAGGTTCTTTTCCTCCCAAAAACTTTCCAATACAAGACATATTATTTTCGAAATCATTCATCTCTTTTAATTCGTTATGGTACGTTTGTCCGTAGACGAAATCTTGTCTGGACAACTTCTCTCCTATTTTTCATCTTGAAATCAATATTTACCAGAACAAGTGATTATATTTGAAAACAAATAATTAATCTATATATTACTTCAGATATACTCCCCACACTGATATTTGTTCGTCCTTGTACATGTGTTGGTATTTAATTATTGCAGTTATTCCCCTTTTACAAAATTACAAGCCAATTTTGTTCAGATAACTTTTCCCAGATCGAGTTTATATCAAAATGTTATGAAATTCCACTGACATAATTATCTCATTCCGAATTTGTGAATCATGGCTTGATAATATATTCTTTTTATTTTTGCATCTTTATTGGAGTTATGTCCCTTTACTGAAATTCTTTTATCCAGAACACCTCAACATTATTTTGCTTATACCTGTATTATCTGTCTTCTTTTCCCAATATATCAAAATATCATTTTCACCCCTATGTAGCATAAGTAGACTCTCCAAATCCCTGATCTGGATGAATCTATTTTGATTGTCAATGAAGAAATGACTAAATAGCTTTTCAAGTTTTGCCTGGTATGCCAATCTCTGAACATAGATATGATGAAATTTGTTATCAAGATTTACCATAACGTGTGATATAAAAATAAATAATATTTCATTTTTCCAGTTGATGCATTCATCAGAAAATTACCCATGTATTGAAATTGTTGAGATATATTCATAATTCAACTTGTGTGATACATATTCATAATTCAACTTATTTGATTTGATTTAAGATAATTTTTATCAACGTGTAATTAAACTCCTGGACCATGCAAGCTCATTGCAAAAATAAAATAAACAAAAACATTTTCATTTTGTTGTAATTGTTTTTTTTTATTCAATTTTCAAATGTGTTTTTTATTCATACAAATTGTTCATCATGCACCCACTGTCATTTACACCATACACAAAATACAGTACAAATATATAATATAATGTAGGATTGCAAAACATAACATACTCAAAACAAAATCAAAATCAGAAAACAAAATGAGTCCAGCTCATTGCATTTTGACCTTTGACCCAGAATCCAAAACAAACAGAAGTTGAAATTGATAGATCAAAGATAAAACAAGCCCTAAAATCAAGTAACACATATTAAAATATCTTGATTTTTAGCACAATAATTAAAAACAATGCAAAAACCACAAAAATGTTTCTGACAAAGCAAATGTTATCTCCAATTTTAATCAGCAGGAAACACATTTGCCATATTCTTCATTAACTGCATGCCCTGTTTCAAAGTACACATGAGAAATGTGTTTTGCATTGTAGGACCTTAAAAATAGTGTATGAAAACTTTATGTGTGGAAAAAACATACTGTATACAGGGGGACCATGATAGTGTACGGCAGAACCTTGATCAAATCAAGTGAACATGGGACCCATATAATGTCAAGGATACTATAAAATTTACTAGTAACCATAGAGTGTACTGATAACCACACAGTGTACTGGTAGTGATAGAGCATACTGTACTCATAGAGTATGAACCCATAGCATGTCCTGGTAACGTAGAATGTCCTGGTAACGTAGAGTGTCCTGGTAACCATTGAGTGTACTAGTAACCATAGAGTGTACTAGTAACCATAGAGGGTACTAGTAACCATAGAGTGTACTAGTAACCATAGAGGGCACTGGTAACCATACAATGCACTGGTAACCATAGAGGGTACTGGTAACCATACAATGCACTGGTAACCATAGTGTACAGGTAACAAAAGAAAGTTCTGGTAGCTATAGACTGTTTGGTTACCTTAGTAAACAGGTGCCCATAGAATGTACTGGTAACCATAGAATGTTAGAAAGTACTGGTAATCATCAAATGTATTGGTAACAATAGGGTACATATATCAGAGTGAGCTAGTAACCAAACAGTGTACTGGTCACCATAGAGTGTACTGATAACAATATGGTTTACTTTACCATGCAGTACACAGGAAACCATAGAATGAACTGGAAACCATGTAGTTTACAGGGAAATGTAGAACTTACTGGTAAACAAGGAATGTACTGTTGGCCATATGATGAACAGTGAAACATGTTTTAATATCTGAGAACACAGTAAAAGAAAACTATGTAGTACAAGTAGAACCATATAGTGAATGGGGAACCCTGAAGGAAAACTGGAACCCTTACGCTGTGCTTACGCTGTGGGGAGCACTGATGTGTACATTGAATCCTTAGTTGGAACCATACAGTTAAGTGTGACCATATGGTAAATATATATAGTGTACCCATGTAGTGTACACTGAAACCATAGAGAGTACATGGGAACCTTTATGATACAAAGTAGAGTGTGTGCGACCCCGTATCAATAAGGTTGTGGATGAGCCTTTTCTCATGACTAATAGCATTGTCATTTAATGACGGCTTCTGAAATGTTCGACAAGTTCGTGTCAACAAGAAAACGCTTCCGGGGATATTCTACGACAATCTACGCCCGACTTATATTTGTTTCTTAAAAAAATGTTATCACGAAATATGATCATTCAATAATGTTGTAACAATTTACAATTCTGTCTTTTCAGAGTATCATTACAACAGAATAAATTTGCAGTGGTGGATTGGCGTCGCCTTTGATGTACATATGAAAATGTCGCATAACAAAGATTGGAAGACAGATGAGTGGAGGGAATGTCGGTACTACCCCTTCCAACATCAGATACGCAGCGAATTACAGGCGTATGTACTAGAATGGGTCGCGGGTGAGTGACTCGACTGTCTGTACCACAGAAATACCTCCACACAATGTCGACATGCTAATCCAAAAACAGTGTAACACATTAAGAGAAATCAGCTCCACTGGTATCTATACAGGGTGTAAAACTTATCAGCCGGCGTCATCCTCCAAACAAATATTCATACCCATTAGCACGGGGAAAGCAATAACTATAAATCTAATATCCTGGTATGTATATACCTGTACACAAGGTAACAAGACAACGTTTGTTAATCTAAAATAACAAAGGTTTCAATGGAAATTCCCCAGCGGTATGTGGTAGAAGCCTACTAATCTCTTCAACAGAACCTGTGAAAAATAAATACTTTGTACACTGACCCTGTATATAGACCTTAACTGGTGTAAAACAGACACTTTGTATTGTGGCACTTGTATATAGACATCTTAATCTGCCTAAAATTGAACCTTGAAGTAACATGTTGGCTTAATTGTTTCCACAGACAATATGGAAAATGGTTAATTAATCCCACTAAATTATCACGCTACATAGTACACTGAACAAAATCGTACCAAAAAGAACACTGGGTAGTCACTTGTGAAAATAAAGCAATTAGGGTGCATAAATGTCGTCATGGAGAGTATGTACTTTTAGATCTTTTAAACCCTCGCCGTGGTGGTCGTTTTAATCAAATAAATATAAAATTTAAATTTTAAACTTTTAATTCAAATTTACCCCGAGGTATTCAACATATATATATAATGGACAATTCCGCAGCAATTGTTGTGTATCATCAGTACTTGGTGTATGAATGATTGATGGGCGTCTAATTACAAATATCCGCGTCTTTAGACCTGTAAAGAGGTCGTATCAATAAACTAGTAGTCTTTTGTTTTATAGTAGCGCTATTCTGATGTTGATGTACAATGCGTCCGTAGGGTCCCGTACGGTCACGGCAGCTGGTTACTGATTACGGCTATATTGTCTTTTTACGCAGGGATCTGATTTGTTTCTTCGTTAATAAATAACCAGATTTCGAGAAAGTGCTGATGTTAGTTTGATAAAAGTGTCTGTATGACCAGCAGGGTCAGACATTTGGGTAGCTTTGACGAAACAATTCCTCCATAATAAATGAAGCGTTACCATAGAAACATTGTATTGTAATCACAGCTGTTTTGTTTTCTCCCCCGGGACAATGGTTCTGTGATGTTTTACCTTCACAGTCCAAAGAAACATGGCCACCTATGTCTTAGAATTTGTGTCTTAACTGTCAACTCCTGCACGGAATTCCAAACCACCACATGTAGAAATCCCATACCGACACAAAAGGAAACTGTGGAACCCCATGTCAGAACATGTAGAAATCTCTAACCAATATATGTGGAATTGATTTACATTAAGATGGAAATATTGAATACTCAAAAATGTAGATATTATAACTCATACCATTATATAATCAGGAGAATATCATACTATAAATGTGAAAGTTCTACACCACAGATTTCATGTGGAAACCTCATACTTGTACATGGGGAAATTCTTTACCAGTACATGGGGAAAAATCTAAACCAGTACATGGTGAAATTCTATACCAGTACATGGGGGAACTTCTAAAGCAGTACATGGGGGAACTTCTATAGCAGTACATGGGGAAATCCTATACCAGTACATTGGGAAATTCTATACCAGTACATGAGAAATTCTATACCAGTACATGAGAAATTCTATACCTGTACATGGGGAAATTCTATACCAGTACATGGGGAAATTCTATACCAGTACATGGGGAAATTCTATACCAGTACATGCAGACATTCTATAGCAGCACACGGGGAAATCCTATACCAGTAAATGGGGAAATCCCATACCAGTACATGAGGAAATCCCATACCAATACATGAGAAATTCTATACCAGTACATGAGAAATCCTATACCAGTACATGAGAAATTCTATACCAGTACATGAGAAATTCTATACCAGTACATGGGGAAATTCTATAGCAGTACATGGGGAAATTCTATTCCAGTACATGGGGAAATTCTTTACCAGTACATGGGAAAAATCTATACCAGTACATGGGGAAATTCTATACCAGTACATGGGAAAAATCTATACCAGTACATGGGGAAATTCTATACCAGTGCATGGGGAAATTCTATACCAGTACATGGGGAAATTCTATTCCAGTACATGGGGAAATTCTATACCAGTACATGGGAAAAATCTATACCAGTACATGGGGAAATTCTATACCAGTACATGGGAAAAATCTATACCAGTACATGGGGAAGTTTTATACCAGTACATGGGGAAATCCCATACTAGGATATGGGGAAATTCTATACCAGTACATGGGGAAATTCTATACTAGTACATCGGGAAATTCAATACAAGTACATGGGGAAATTCTATACCAGTACATGGGGAAATTCTATACCAGTACATGGGGAAAAATCTAAACCAGTACATGGGAAAAATCTATACCCATGTACTGGTCTAGGATTTCCCCATGTGCTGGGTAAAATCTATACCAGTAAATGAGGAAATTCCATACCAGTACATGGGGAAATTCTAACCAGTACATGGGGAAATCCTATACCAGTACATGGGGAAATCTTATACCAGTACATGGGAAAATCTCATACCAGTACATGAGGAAATCCCATACCAGTACATGGGGAAATCCCATACCAGTACATGGGAAAATCTCAAATGAGGACAAATCTAACATCTCCCACTCCTTTTCTGATTGATTCAGTCTGCGGCATACCTGTACATCCCCACCCCGTGTATGGGTATCAATTTCATTAGTAAGCCACTGGCCAACACACATAATCTGATGTTCCAAATTAAAATTTCTCTGAGGAAATCAAAATCTACAAGATTATCATACGAAATTAAAATCTGGTTTTCTAATAAGTCTGAATTGAAAATGCATTCCCTTGTGTAATAATGTATGTCCCGATGCCGTGCTTTTGTATGTCCGTCTGTCTTACCTCATCAATATGCGTACATGTTCTGTTTTCAAAAACAGGTCTTGCTCTTAAGAACATACCCAAGGAGAGGTATTTAATGAACAATAAAATGTTTTTATGGAAAATCATGCATAATTCATTTGACATTTTTGTTCCAGGACTTTGATAAATTAGCTAGATAATTGTCATTAAATTTGTTTTCAATAATTTTACAATAAAACTTGTATTCCTTTTCAAGGCCTGTAATCTATGAGGAAATCTGACCTGGTACAGATATACAGGTGAGACACACAGGTACATTTGTAATGTACACATGCGAGATGCATCATCATGCTCATTCAAGGAAACTTTATATAAATATAACATTAACAGTATCATCTAATAGTGCACATATCTTCGTAACTGTCAACAAGAGGCCCAATGTGCCTGAATCGCTCACCTGATATTAATCTAACACTTTTAATCGTAAAAGTGAACAACAATACAGGCAAAATATCTGTGTCTGAGATCAAAACAATACATTGAAAGGTTTAACACATTACACCTGTGACCTTGAAAGTGGGCAAGGTCACTCATCTCAACAACTTGTATATAGCCATTCATCTCATCATAATAGAGGCCTAATATAAGTACTCTGAGCCTGTTGGTTGTTGAGAAGTTGTTTTTGATATTTTTAACACATTTGACCCCTGTGACCTTGAAAATGGGTCAAGGTCAATAATTCGAACAAACCTGGTAGCCATTCATCCCAGAATGCTACAAGCCTTATATCAGTATCCTTAGCCTTTCAGCTATTGAGAGGACATTTGAAGTAAAATCTTAACACCGGACGACGGATGCTGCAACATGGGAAGAGCTCACTTAATTTGCCCTTCGGACAGGTGAGTCAAAATAAATAAATAGTCACCACCTTTGGGTTTCTAAACTACGTACGTGTTTGCATCTCTGCTATATCATGACGATAGTACTGGAAATTGGGTCAGGTTGAACTGTATCGAAAGTCGATCTCACACAAGAATCAAACTCTCCTACCACATAAGTATGAGTACGACACATTCTGCTACATACTGGCTACATACTGCTACATTATGATTATGTTAAATACTGTTTCTGTATATATTACTTTCTACAGCAAAAAAGTATTGTGCATGTGCCAAGTCATCCTTACAATTATTTGTTTACAATCGATATTGTACTACTTTTACAGTATAGTAGTGTATTGTATACATTTTGTACATTATCATACCGAAAGTTACTTTTTCAGGTACAATGAAACTGTAGACTTAATATACTATATAACACAAACTTGGAATGTCGACTTGTTACTTTTACCTATTTGGAATTACTACAAACAATTAAGTCTGTATCTCATACTTCAAACACTGTTCCACATGGATTTAAGTTCACAACACAATCAAACATTGACTAGATAAACACAAATCTGTGAATCCCTATCTCCATTATTTGCAGGAATAGAACTGGAGTTTATTTATTCTTTCTCCCACACTTCATTGGTTCATTCCTATTTTTGTAAGGGAAAGATAAACCAGAGTAGCGTCACCGATTTCAGCACACATTACAACTGCCATTGATGATGGCGCATGCACTGAGTTCACCATTACATCTTATTTTATAGTAGGAAAGTGTGTGAGAAAAATAATCAATCACCCCTGTATAATGTAGACAGAGAAATCCCAACTCTCGGGAGAAGATTTATGAAGTTTAACACTTAGAAAAGCCTCGTGCTGAAGTTCAAATATCTTACCCTTGGGATGAGGTTTCGCAGTCTTCATCACATAAGGGTGATAAATTCTATTAAGCTTAAATATCTATTCATTGAACTCGCATCAAATGAATGATATTTTATGTACTAGCACCTCTATTTCTCATACTCCACATCAACCAAATTTGTGCTCACAACTTTTAACTTTTTAACCATTGTATTCTAACCCCCCCCCTCTTTCCACCCATCCTTCCCTAAATAAGTTTATTTTCTGTCTCTTAACTAATGAACTGTCTTACCTTTACAAGTCCTCATGTATTTTGAAAAGTTCTGAAACATTCTGATTTTCCAAATTGCTATGCATGGAGGGCCCTTTTTAGGTACCAGTATATCTGGAAGGTTGATCAGCATTATTCTGAATTTTCTAGTCTTTTTTTTATGAAGGTCTGAATTATTATGATTTTTTCCAAATAGTTAAGCACCTTTGGTACAGATTTGGTCTTTTTCAAGGTTCCAATTTTTTTCAATTTATTCTGATTTTTCCAAATTGCTATGTACTCAGGACACTTATACAGTCTTTTGCTATTAAGCAACTAGGACTATAAGACTCTTTCATATGTGTGTATGTAGGATAGGGATATTCCACCCGAGGGGTCACAAAATGTGGTGAAACCCGAGGCTTGCCGAGGGTTTTACCACATTTTGTGATCCCGAGGGTGGAATATCCCTATCCTACATACACACATAATGAAAGAGTCTTTTTCTCTCATATCAACTACCCGATTAAGCTCAAAAACCATGAAAATATGTTTAAACAGGCTACCATTTTGAAATTTCAACTTTTTCCTTGAGCTTTTCTGAACGAAACGAATTAGACAGCGAGTTTAAGAATACCCTATATTTGCAAACGAAGTTTGCGCAGAAAAATTAATTTCCTCTTCCTGATGTTTATGGTTAAAATTTTGTGAAAGGTTTTAATTTTACCACGCCGTCGTTTTCTCTTTCCGGAATCAGAGTTTACCGTATTCGTGACGTCACGTCATTGTTGAGCCATTGTGATGCCACGTCGCGTGAAATGCTATGTAAGATAGATTTTTCTTACATAGCTTTCTTACATGAGCAAACTCTATCCAACATGGCGAGATATGAGAGAAAATTATGTATTTGGTCTAAATAAGTCTGATTTTCCCAAATTCCCAAGCACCTTGGGCAATAGTTAGGAGGAGTACAGTATATTAGCTTTAAGTATATGCAGCATCAGTAAATCTTATGTAATGTAATGGTAATATAATTTATATATCAAAGTTTTACTTAATAACATTTAGAGGACTGGTTGCATTCATCAAGTATAGCACTATCTGAACAATCATAATTCAAAATGTGTTTACCGTGCTATAGAGCAAAACAAAAATAAAAGCATGCTTCAAAAAAATACTAACGAATCACTTGAAAAATACCACATCTTAAAATCATCTGCATTTAATTAAATATTTACGCTTTTAGAAGAATAAAAAATCAGTTTCACAGGTATAATTGCATTATTGTACATACACAGTGTATACTTATACAAAATAATCTTATGTGTAATATTTATAAATAATTAAGTGCCACTTCCCAAAACCAAATCAGCTCAATGTGCAATATGTCACTGAATAGGACCATTCCTCCCGAAAGTTGGATGTAACACCTCATACAGTAAAACCTCGCTACACTGCCATCAGTCCTGTCAAATTTTGGCATTAAAGGAGGGAGTTTGGCAATTTTCATTAGTCAGAGTTCATTAAATAAATTCTGGAGAAAAATGGAAAAAGGTGATATTTAATCTGAAACCTCTGTAAGCCTGATTGTAAATTAAAGCCGATAGTTATATAGAGGTTTGGCGATCGTTTTACGGATGATTGATGATTGCTATATGAAAGTTTGACAACCATTATAATTGTGACAACCATTATAATTGTGACAACCATGACAACCATTTTAATTGTGACAACCATTATATGGCGCTTTGAAGATCATTATGTGGGAGACTTGACGGTCGCTGTATGGAGGTTTGAAAACCGTTCCATGTTGACAACTGTTACATGGAGGTTTTACTGCATTGTATTATACACCAAATCATGTAATGGCGGGAATGACAATATACATGTAGTTTCACTAACCCTTTCAACAGGATGAATCTCTGATTAACAACCATTTTGTACAAAATATTTTAACTATAAATAAGAATTGCAGTGTTTCGGTGTAGGCCAACTCATAGCATAATACGTAATATTTCTAGCCTTACTATGAGGTGAGGTTGCGTGGGCTGGGGTTTATGCAACCAAATGAATTTTATAAACAGTTGTGTCTGCGTAAAATCATAAGATCAAGACATATATAGTACTTAATTATCTGCAAAATTGTGAAGTGAAGTATAAAAGCTGTCTGTGAAGTGAAGGAAATGAGTTAGTTTAAAGTATAGTTGTCTGAATTAGCATGCAGTGTGGTTGTTTGCGTAGTCAACAAAATTATATAAACAGGAAGTGAAGTATATAGCTGTCTGCGTAATATGTATACTGAAGCATAGTTGTCTGCGTAGTCATGAAATTGATATAAATTTTAGTATAGTGTCCAATAAGTCGTGAAAATGATATAAATTTTACTACCGGTATAGGGTCTGCATAATCATGAAAATGATATAAATTTAAGTAGTGTCAGCGTAGTCGTGAAAATAATATTAAGTGAAGTATAGTGTCTGCGTAGTTGTGAAAATAATGTAAATTTATGTAAAGTGTCTGCGTAGTGATGAAAATAATATTAAGTGAAGTACATGTATAGTGTCTATGTAGACATGAAAATAATGTTAATTCAAGCGAAGTATCTGCGTAGTCAAGAAAATGATATAAATTTAAGTATATCGTGTCTGCGTAGTCGTGAAAAAATACATGTACACAATCTGGAATGACCGTTTACTCTCTTAACAAAAATCAATTAGCATATATACTTGTCAACTAAATTGTAGCTAAAAAATATTTAATCGGAATGATTTTTTGTTTGGGGAATACTGAAAATAACCACGAAGTATATTTGTGTGCTTAATTGTGAAAAAATATTGAACATGGAGTATAAAGTGTCTGCTTAATTGCGAAAATCATATAAAGTGTTTGCGTAAAACTGTAATAAATAAACAAATATTCTTAAGTATAGTCTATGTGAATAATCATGAAAATCATTAACAAGAAGTACAGTTGTCTGCTTATGGCGTAAATATAAATGAAACAGAGATAGTTGTATGTATTTACGAATTATGTTATCGTCATGAGTATATCAAAATAGTTCACCCTTTTTATCTTATATGGAAAGTGGATAAAATATAGCAATATATATGATTTGTTTTATGCATAGAATGAATACAGAAATTATGAATAGGCTTTCTTAGTGTAAAAAAACACTTATCATGTTTGAAAAATATTACAAGAGCTATTATTATTATTATTATGCATACAGAAGAACAGTATTTTCAAACCATAATGTTCTCTCATGTTAAAGAATCACAACATCTTTTTCTGGAATTCTGTTTCACTCCATCAGCCTCTATTCACAGTAATCCTGGAGGTGCCATCAACTTCTCCGAACTAAAATTGACCCCTTCATGTTCTAATTTTCTTTAAATTTGTATGTATACATAGAACGGCACTCTTAACTCATTTACCCCTGAAATTTCATAATAAATTAATGAATTCATTTGTATGTCAAAATATGAAATTCTGTTGGCAAATAAAATTTCTTGTGACTTTGACCATAGTATTTGGGTTTTTTCAAACTTTCTTGTGACTTGGACCATGATATTTGGCTTTTCATCGAAAACAAGGAATTATACTTTGCAAAAGAATACAAATTTGAACATCAGAATAATTTCATGAACAAGAAACGTGTTGATCCTTATAGACATTCCAGAAAACTTCCGACGACCCGCAGAGTTTTATGGTTATTCAACAAGAAACATTTTTGTTTGATAAGACTTTTTTTATAAATTAATTGCACATATATATCTTAGATGACTTATCTGAACATTATAGATAAGATTGATTACCAGGTAAACAATTTCTTGTGTCTTAAGGAAAGGAATTCCATGTTACTGGTTTATAGCTCTCTTGTTACCGTAATTCTCCCAGTATAATACACATATTGTTATAAATATCACACAATCTCTGAAAAGGTACAGAAGATGCAGGGGCGTATCAGAGATTTCTATTCCATATAAGTTGGTGTATCCTGAGAAAAACTACGGTAACAAACACTACTCCCATTCAGCGATGTCTTTGTGACATGAACTTGTAGCAAAATACATTTGAATACTGTTTACCTTTACTGAGCAATTTCAAAATATTTTGAAATCTATTTTAATACAGTTAATTTCCTACTTAAAGCAGAAAAATTAATATTTTTGCAAATCTTTAAAATTCTTATACTGTAAACATACATATTTTAGTGATAGTTTTATTTTAGTGGTTTTTCACGCTTAAAGCATTCCGTTAAATTATGAATGTTCATTGCATTTAACTGTTGAAGTTCAGTTATGAGTTTAAATTCACCAAAGTAAGTTTGTTTACAGTAATTATTGCAATATGTTATTCTAGGAAAATAACCGAGAGGCGTTGTGCAGAATTATAGTACAGTGCCCAGCATTAAGGCTATAAATAGGAAAAACACACGGAGAGAGAAAGATCTAGTGCAGTTATATCATAGCTAACAAACACGGTAAAAAAATACAAACGATCCTTCTCAAACAGCTGAGTCAGACAGGGAGACTTCATGAAGGTCAAACACGTGTTAGGGTCTTGTAACTGACCAGTAGGATGGACATGAAATGACCTCCAATGTCATATGACTAATGATTCATAATCCTCACACACTGGTAGTCACACGCCCATCAAAACTATATGCTGCATCAATACTAGGGAATGGCTTTGAAACTTCAGCAGGGATCATTATGATTTGGAATGTTCGTATGATTTGGTCAGTATGATTTAAACCCACTGGAAATGACCAAACCCTTGTAATGCTTTAATGAAATTGTCTTTTTCAAATTGCTGTATAAAATTAACCAGTATATATATTTATAAATATACTGACCATCACAAATTCTATCTCATTCACCCCTAAAATTCCATAATGAAATATTCCAACCTTTGAATTGGAAGAGTTCAAACATGTCTTTCAGGTGAATGAGTTTAACCTGATAGTCCATAGAGTGCCCATCGTGTCATACGATGGTACCAGGCCAGGATACAACAGTTAATGACACGGCACCGTCGGCCATCTTGAGTAAGTCGACGGCCTTGGTGTGCGTAACACTCTGCAGACTATCTTCATTCACACTGAGTAAAATGTCCCCACACCTGCAACAAAACGAAAATCTGTTGGAACACTGGCAAAGGGGAGATAACACTTGGTTTATAGAAAGAGAAGTTAATGTTGTAAGAGTTATTCCCCTTGTATAGTATGTTTTAGCTCTGTATTACAAATATTTAACATGAATATTGGTCAAAGTTTAAATTTGCTTAAATTTCTTGAACTTCTTCTCAATATTTCCACAAATCCTGATTGCAGGCATATTGGCTCATGACTTAATTTCTCATAATTGCTTTTCATCTTAGATATTGGCCAAGTTAACCACTCAGCATTGATCTCTGCAAGCTACAGATCAAGTTCAATGACTTTTGGAAACAACTCTCAACAAGTATAAATTTCATGTTAAATAGATAAATATTGTCATTGGATAATTTCTCAGACATTGGTGCATTAAAACTTAAATTTATTATCGGATACAATTATTTTACATCTTTACCAGGTACTTATTCACACCTGAAATTTCATAATGAACTATTCCAAACTTTAAATTGTAAGTGTTTAATTGTGTCTTTAGGGGTTAACAACTTAAACAGAAGTCACAAGCTGATTAAAATGATATCTTGATCTCCGCGCCGTTCTGTAAACTTCTCTCTGCGGAAAGATCTTACAACAACCCATAGGGGGTCATGTTCTGGTGACCTTTTGCATTAGCCAATCAAATTAATACTTTCAGAATCTTGAATGTGAATGTTCTCTAGCAAACCTAGCTTGCATAATCCTATCTGTGCACTAATGTGCAATGTTCTGACGAAATGACTTGCTGCAAATGACAGCGTCGTTTGAAAATTCTACTAGAGTGTTAGTAGAGAGGCGACAAAGGTCAACAGAACATGACCTCTTGTGGGATGTTGTCAGACCCTTGTAAAACGAAGCGAGAACAAGGATCTGCATTTTAATCTGACTGCAGAAGTTAACATATCAAAATCGTGACTTCAAGTTTATTCCACTTACTTCAGACGGCCGTCCTTGGCAGCTGGTGTGTCCAGGACCACAGACTTCACATACACGGGGTAGGGGGGAATACCTTTCTCACTGTCCACCCCGCCCACCACAGAGAATCCAAGGGAGCCACTGGGACTCCTCAAAAGAGTCACAGTCTTCAGTGTCTGACACATCCTGGAAAAAAAAAATAGTTATCTCCCTTGAATAAAAACCTTTTCAATTCTGCATGATAAAAAGTTTTTCATGAAACTTGGATATTGTGGACATCCTTGAATGATACTGTTATAAATTAAGTTAATCTGGACCTGAATCTTCTTAACTTCACTTTACTAAAACAGTTATCTTATTACCTACACATTAATATAATTAATATTTTTATTTATGGATAAACCTTTTATTTTGTTTAAATAAATCCAATGGAGTAAGAGGTAAATTGCACACACACACAAAATCCTTATATTTACATTAACTTTCTTTGAATACTTTATAACTATTATGTTCATTTAGTCCCATCTGTCGACATAGATTCATTGCAAAGGTGATACATGTGAGAAAAGTTTAATAATTGAACAGCATGAAATTTGTATAAGCTGTGGTTGACTTTGCCCATGTCTATTGTTGATGACGTAATACAATTATGTCTTGAATAAATCTAGTTTGCAGGACTATGGTTACTGAGTGAATGTCAGTGAAGACAGTAAATATTCAGTTTAGCTAGTACTGTTCCATACCTGGGCATCTGCTGCCAGAACAGCCAGGTGGGAGTGAAGTTTCCCTGGTTGTGTGAGGTCTCCGGACCGTTGATGATCTTCAGACAGACCACCTTGTTGTCTGTGTTCATCTTGACCAGGCTGACCGCTTCGTTGTGGGTCAGCCCGAGGAGACTTGACCCGTTTATGGATAAGAGGATATCTCCTTTCTGTTGGACAAATAAAACAAGGCATTAGAATGCAGAGCACATCAGGTCAAACTGTTAATATACAAGTTTTAGGGATGATCTTTTTTTAGCGATTCTTGTATAAATTCAGCTATGTGCTAAAATTTGAGTGCATAAAATTAAGTATGTTCTTAGTATTTTAGTTCTTCTATCTGCAACTGTAGACATTAAAATATTGTAAATGTATCAAAAACCTTTTGCAGTGAAAATGGTTTTAAATCTATACTGCATATTAATCTGTAATCTATAATGCATACAGTGCATGAACACGGAGGGAAGTTTCCAAATAATTTATGTTACTCAACAGGAACATTCCAACTCTTATACCTTGAAGACCATGTTTAATTCAAAGTAGTTCGGCAGTCCTGGCAAAAATTCATACCAAACTACATTCAAAATGGTTGAACTTGAAAGTTTGAAAAACAAGTTTTCTCAGTTCAATTCACTTTGAAAATGTTTAGAAATATCAGACACCCGTATCTTACCTTTATTTGTTTGGTGCGACCGAGGGATCCTAGAGGGTTGATATTTGTGACGTAGATAGGCGTGTCCCCGCGGGGGCTGTCCAATCCACCGGCAACACTGATCCCAAGGGTCTCAAGGGGGTCCTACAACAGTTGTATATCACTGTATACAGCCGGTATCAAATTTAGCGTGTAATGACTCAAAAAACGAACAGAAACAAGGAAACTGATACACAAAAAGAGACATTTTACTGATGTTACCAGTGAAAAAGTCATATCTTTTCCAATCTGAAATTTGCCTAGGGGAAACAAATCAACTAGCCAATTCTTTCCCCTGAAAAAATCAGCTAGCTGTCATATTTTTGACATTCATTGGTATGTGACATACATTGGCATACAAATGTATGTTCCAAATGAATGTCAAAAATATGACAGCTAGCTGATTTTTTTTCACATGTTTCAATGTCAGGGTAAATCCAGAGAGACAACAGCCACCAGTTGACAGTGGAGCAGTGCAATCTCCAACGCTACAATATGGTGTTATAAATGACCTCCCAATGTCCCGATGTATGTTATGGGGAAATTATATGCATTTGGCCCAGTAGTTTCAAAAGTCCAGTGTAAGAAAAAATAAATGTGTGTTGCATCTGGTTACCTTGGTGACTGTGACAAGGCGTTCGTGACATTTTTGACATGAGGGAGTGTTGTCACGGATCATGCTGTAGTTTGTCGCTGTTGTTGAGTTGTCGGAGGTAGATCGGATAAGGTCTGGAGTCTGGGGACGACTTCGTCGCGAAATCACAAATTGCACTTTATCAGCACTTGTCTGAAACAGAGGAATTATAAAAATAAAAAGTACAAAATCATAAGATCAATTTGTTTTAACTCATTCACCCCTGAAGACCCATTTGAACTCTTCCAGTTCAAAGTTTGAAACAGTCCATTATGACACTTCAGGGGCGAATGAGTTAACTATATCAAGAGACAAAATGAAAAACATAGGTTTGTATGAAATCATTTCGATATTAAAAATCTTTGACAGACACAGAGCACAAGAAAATTCCAGTAAGGTATTTTGTACAATCAATAATTTATTAATTCTGCTTTGGATAAAAATGAAAAGCAACTTGGCTAGGGTGCTTCTATTGACTAACAACTTCAGTTGGTCATTCCGTTTTTCGTAAACACAAGTTGTTTCCTATTATGTAGGTTTACACGTCATTCCCAGTGTAAAATCATTCTTAAGAAAAGGCGTTTTCAGCCTATTGTATCTTACATATTTAAGTTGTTTCCTAGCAACATATAGAGGCCACAATGGAAATGGCATTTATACAAATGGGAGATAACTCTCAATTAGGAAAATACCCACTAGCACTTACTTTTGTAATGATCTGAGATGTAGGGTTTACATCCTAGTCTCAATTCATTTCATTTTTTCATTTAGATTCAGATCACTGACATGGAATCTTATTATGCTTTATAGAAATAAAAACATGTGGATTTTTTTAACAGAAATGATTTATTGAAGGTAGGATCACAACAATTGCTTCGAAAAGATTTTCCAATGCAGTCAAACCTCTTATCACCAACTTGTATAACTTCAAAATTATGTTAATTCCAGTATTTAATTGGTCCTGGCTAAACTTAACACTTAATATTCAATCTCACTTAACTTGAATATGCTGATAATTTAAAGTGTTCCCCATGGTCCTGTTGACTTTGAGATGACGAGGTTTGACATGTAAATTGTTCTAGTTTTTGGCAGTAGTCCTTAACCCATTCACCCTTGAAGTACAATTGAACTCTTCCAATTCAAAGTTTGGAAAAGTTCATTATGTAATTTCAGGGGTGAATAAGTTGAAGATTGGATATGATTTACTATTGTGAATATAAACAGAGATATCTACCTGTATAATATGAGCGGCCTGCTCTTGTGTGCCATAGGACACATCAATGCCATTTATCTCGAGTACCCGATCGTCTGGCCGAAGTCGCTCATCCATAGCAGCTAAACTTTCTGGTACCTACAATGAAAGTAAGTCATTTTTAATTTTACGATTCAAAATGAACCCATACACCCTTGAAAGTCACATCTGAACCTTACTAAACCAAACACCTGTCAAGTCTACCTAGATACATGGGTCTTAATATGTTAACAATGTATTAGACAGTGTTGAATTCCATAAAATATTTTAACAGCATCATGAGCAATAATGATATAAGAGTTACCTCCCCTCCTATGTAAACTACAACTGGCAATGCACATGTCGTATAAATGCAGAGAAACTTGCATCAGAATCAATCGATCATGTTTTATGACTTTTTGTATGGAGCAATTGACCAATCAGGGTGTAGAATCAAGCCTTTGTATGTTGTAAATGGAAACAAAATTTTTTATCAAATAGGGTTGTGTTTAACCCTTTCACCCCGTGATGACACATTTGAACTCTTCCAATTCAAAGTTTGGAATAGTCCATTATCATAGGTGTTAACCTTTGAAACCTCAAATGAGTCAGGTATCCCAGCGATCTCCCTCATTCCATATTTCCAACGAGGGAGAAAGTGTGAGAAATGCGACTGAAATTGCATTGCTCATTTTTTCTTTCCCATTTCAAAATAACTTCCAAAAATCATTCATTTGATCCAGACACACCTGTTATGGTCATTACACATACCCTGCAGTAACTAGGAGATCATTTGACCCCAGGATGTAGATTTTGAATTAGTGTCAATTTTGACTTTAATGAGGGACATTTCGAGGGAGATTTGGTAAATTTTGGTCATAATTACATAATGATCATGAATTTTCAGGGGTGAAATGAAAAAGAGACAAAAAGACAGACAAATGGAGAGCCAAAGTGATTACTTTAAGCATTATCATTTTCTGAATATGTAGGACCCTAAAATGATGGTAACAATAATTAGATAAAAATAACAACTACCATGTAATGACAAGCTTCAGGTTTTTAATATAACAGTAAGAGGTAATTTCAATAACTCTTAGTCAATTATGCTCCAGAATGAACAATTTAAAGTTTTTTTTAAACATACTTACCAAACTTAATATATAAACACCAGGGCCACTTCTGAAAACACAAATTAAGTAAATACTCAATACATACAGTTAATTTTTCATGTCATGATGCAGCAAATTAAATTTCATTTTTAGAAAAAGCCAACAAATAACATCAAATCAAAAGTTTAAAACTTGATAATTAGAAGCACAATGTTCACATTGAAGTCATACCTTTTTCACTTAATGATTTAACAATTAACATCAAACCTTGGAATTTGTAAGGTCCCAGTTTCACAGATGTTCTTTAACTTAAGGGAAGTCTTTAACTTAAAATTTTCTCCTTAACTTCTGTAATGCTTTCCTTGGGAGATTTCAACTTAAGGAATTTTTGTGAAACTGGGGCCTGAAATGTTTTCATTTTTTTTTTCGAAAAAAGTGTAACTCATTCACCCTGATATTTATAATGAACTGTTCCCACCTTTAAATTGGAAGGGTTCAAAGAGTCTTCAGGGGTGAATGAGTTAAAAATGAAAAATAGTATAACTCACCTTTTACCAACTAGTTTGATACCAAGCTGCCTGCCCTTGACTTTGTTTAGTGTGATTTTAAGGATTTCTGCAAGAAATGAAAAGTAAGAAATATAATACAGGTTTAACTCTTTCTATAACACAGTAATTATGGACATATACACTTGAACTGACTTATCTTGAACTTTTATTATAACTGGAAACATCACTTAATTTGTATTTGGTTGGTCACTCCTATTAACATTCAAACTTTACTAAATATACTCAAATACTCAAACAGCTCAAAGTTTTCTCACAGCCCCACTGAGTTCAAGGTAATGAGAATATACTGTTTACCTACCAACTTTTCAAAATTAACAGAAGGGGGGGGGGGGGGGGGGGGGGTCTTCTTGATCAATTAAAATTTAGATTAATTGTGTGTAAGCGACGACGTGTATACTCCTAGAAACTCCCTCTTTAATTTAAATTACATATTTCCAGTTGTTATTTCATATGAAATCATAACATCTTACTTACCCTGGTAAGAGTATAGTGATAATAAAGCACATTCCATGGTTGAAAATACTAAATTTAAGATTCCAAAATTTAAAGTCTTCCCCCTAAATAGAAAAAGTTTGCAAGTAGCATGGGTGCTTTATCATTTATTGTTTTAATTGGTGAATCATTTTAATACAACACATGAGTTTTCAATTTGAATGATGGGTGATAAATACTAATTAATAATAATAATATACATAATTTGATAAAGCACCCTATCTAGCTAACATAAGCCACTTTTACACCCTTTCACCCTTTCTTTCAGAAAATACAAAATTAATATCACGTAAAAATTCTGAAAATTGCACAAATCCGACAAAAAAGACTGAAATTAATTATGCAAGCTGAAATAGAGTTATTCCCCTTCGGTTTGTGAGAGATTAATAGGACTTTTCACACAACATAATCTCAATGTCATACATCTAATGATAAAAGTGACCAGACAATATGACCTAAGCTCTATTTCTCCATTAAACAGGACAGTAATAGAGAAAATAGCCAGACTCATTTTTTGTTATCATTTATCTTTCCATTTTTCATTACAAACACTTATAGCTGCTTTTTCAGTGCATCCAGCTGAATGCCAGGCTATTTTAAGAGAACAAATGATTTAGTGTGTGTGAATGTCATAATTAAATAGAACATAAAATTTGATGGATGAATGACGTCTTAAATGAGAACTGCGGCAACTATGCTTGTGTGTTGCATATATAAAATGTCAATAAAAATATCAATGGTGAAGTGTAAGTTTTTCTAATATAGTAGTCTATATTTCATCCCCCTCTTTATCTTTTTGATTTGATATGAGACTTTTACCACATTCAACCCAAAGACACATTTGAACTCTTCTAATTTAAAGGTTGGAAGAGTTCATTATGAAATTTCAGGGGTGAACAAGTTAACAATGATATTATTACAGGGGTGACAAATGTGTTAATTCAATAATAAATGTGATTTAATTTAACTTGTCAGTATCCCTTTCCTAAACCCATTAGACAAACTTACTCAAAAAGATTTATAGAGCTAACTTACCGAAAAAGATTTATAGAGACTTAAAATTTATATAAATATCCCAATTTTACCAAAAATAAAAGTGATTTCATTAATGATGATGTCATCAGTCAAACAAGAATTATTGGTGATGATGTCACCTCCAATGATGACCTTACTGCTAATAATAGATTTGTACTGCTCCCAAACACACTGTAATATTACTCAAGATTTGTCAGAATATCAACTACATTTTGAGAATGACACATATCCAAACAAGAGTTACAGAAAAATAATGACATCACCTATATGACGACTCTCCTCAGCTTTCTCCCTATACACTGTCAGCCTAAAGACTAGGAAGCAGTGACCTTTATATATGACCTACCTTCCTTCTCTATAGGAAGACTCTCCTCAGCCTTCTCCCTATACACTGTCAGCCTACAGACTAGGTAGCAGTGACCTATATATAATGTGACCTACCTTCCTTCTCTATAGGACGACTCTCCTCAGCCTTCTCCCTATACAATGTCAGCCTACAGACTAGGTAGCAGTGACCTACATATGTGACCTACCTTCCTTCTCTATAGGACGATTCTCCACAGACTTTTCCCTATACACTGTCAGCCTATGGACTAGGTAGCAGTGACCTATATAATATGACCTACCTTCCTTCTCTATAGGACGATTCTCCTCAGCCTTCTCCCTATACACTGTAAGCGTACAGACTAGGTAGCAGTGACCTATATATGTGACCTACCTTCCTTCTTTATAGGACGATTCTCTTCAGCCTTCTCCCTATACACTGTCAGCCTATGGACTAGATAGCAGTGACCTATATAATATGACCTACCTTCCTTCTCTATAGGATGATTCTCTTCAGCCTTCTCCGTATACACTGTCAGCCTACAGACTGGGTAGCAGTGACCTATATATGTGACCTAACTTCCTTCTCTATAGGACGATACTCCTCAGCCTTCTCCCTATACACTGTCAGCCTATAGACTAGGTAGCAGTGACCTATATATAATGTGACATACCTTCCTTCTCTATAGAACGATTCTCCTCAGCCTTCTCCCTATACAATGTCAGCCTACAGACTAGGTAGCAGTGACCTACATATGTGACCTACCTTCCTTCTCTATAGGACGATTCTCCACAGACTTTTCCCTATACACTGTCAGCCTATGGACTAGGTAGCAGTGACCTATATAATATGACCTACCTTCCTTCTCTATAGGACGATTCTCCTCAGCCTTCTCCCTATACACTGTAAGCGTACAGACTGGGTAGCAGTGACCTATATATGTGACCTACCTTCCTTCTTTATAGGACGATTCTCTTCAGCCTTCTCCCTATACACTGTCAGCCTATGGACTAGATAGCAGTGACCTATATAATATGACCTACCTTCCTTCTCTATAGGATGATTCTCTTCAGCCTTCTCCGTATACACTGTCAGCCTACAGACTGGGTAGCAGTGACCTATATATGTGACCTACTTTCCTTCTCTATAGGTCGAGTTTCCTCAGCCTTCTCCCTATACACTGTCAGCGTACAGACTAGGTAGCAGTGACCTATATATGTGACCTACCTTCCTTCTCTATAGGACCATTCTCCTCAGCCTTCTCCCTATACACTGTAAGCGTACAGACTAGGTAGCAGTGACCTATATATGTGACCTACTTTCCTTCTCTATAGGTCAAGTCTCCTCAGCCTTCTCCCTATACACTAAGCCTATAGACTAAGTAGCAGTGACCTATATATGTGACCTACCTTCCTTCTCTATAGGACGACTCTCCTCAGCCTTCTCCCTATACACTGTCAGCCTACAGACAGGATAATACTGGCCTAAAAGTTGCTGGGCCTGGTAATGTGTTGCTTGTGTCAAATCTTCACCATTCACCTATTAAAATGAATCCAACAATATCAATTATATTCATTTATATTAAATTTTGATTAAGATTAAAATTACATTCTATATGTTTGAACTCATTTACCCCTTAAATTTCATAATGAAATAGTCCAATATCTGAATTGGAAGAGTTCAAAAGTGTCTTTAGGGGTGAATGAGTACATGTATTTGAATAGTGTAGATCTCTAATCCAAATATTCTTCAAGAATAATTTTACCAAACCAGAGCTAAGTCCCTCAATAGGAGGACCACATCTGGTACAATTAAAAATTCTTGCACAATAGTTCAAATATAAACTCATTTATCCCTAGAGATGCATTTGAACTCTTCCAATTCAAAGGTAGGAATAGTTCATCATAATATTTCAGGGTCAAATTAGTTAAGAGCATAAGAAAGTGGGGTGGGCTTAATACTGGGCATCCCCTCAATACATGGGAGGAGTATAAAAGGAGTTGCTTTAATGGCATGTGCATATTACTGGTAAAGTACAGTAGAACTAGAACAAGCCGGTGTATTCTGCTGCCCAGTACGTCGCCTAAGGGAGAAAATCAGGCAGGGTTCCCATCATATCAGGAATAGCAGTTAATGGCCGTGTTGAAGTGCAAAGTGTACTTTTGGAATCTCGGGGTGTGACTTGCTGGGCAGTACAGAAGATATGGCCACAAGTTGGGCCTAAGTGTTCACAATTCTGCTCCAGGTTTCAATTATATTGAATAATTAATGGCTGCACATGTAAACCTGTCTAATCGTCAAGATCAACCATTGGCGAAAACCACGTCGAACTCAGCCGAACATTATTTAAACAATGACAGAATTGATTTTTCATGACTGTTAACACATATTTTCATGTTGATTTTCAAACTGCGATCATTTTGCATCACACGCCACATATAGGTGTCTGACAGTCTCAATATAATATATTTTTTTGATTTTTTTGTAAATCTGACACTGAAATGATCTGGGAAAGTTCAGTTGTTGGTTACCAGAAGCAGACAAATACCCAAAAATAAACCATTCATAGGTCTCGGAGTGCATTTACAAACATGTACTATTTTTTAGGGGTCAGTATGTACTCAATGACCTCCATTTACTGGCAGTAACCAAAACTATATAAGGGCACCTTTTAATCATGAAACAACTGAATAATTCTAGTATGTAATGGTGCAGTAAACCTCACTGTGTGCATATTTACAAGAAAACCCCCACAAATATCGGTAATATGTGTACAAATTGTCTGAAATTGATGACAAAAGTGTTACACATCATGCAACACATTTGTTTACTTATGAAAGCTACATTTTTATCCAGATCCTAGTTTTGATATCTTATTTAAAGAGCGACTTTTGAAACCAAATTTTTAGGTGGCCTTAGGCTAAGGAGCTAATTACGGCGATTTACGGTAAGGTCACCTATTCATTAGGACATCACTTTCTGAATTTGCTTCATCAAGTTGGAATGTTTTCTTTTCAATGAAATATGTTTGTTGATTTCTAGTAATCGAATGACTTAGGCACAAAATTCTTGCAACTTACTAAACCTCCTTCCAACTTTGAAATTTTCCTACAAAACATATATGATGAGACTTTCGAATCAGTTTCACGTACACACGCATAAATAAACAATCTTCTCACCTCTAGTATCTGGTCACCCGGCAACAGCCTGCTGTCCTTAGCGATGACACCATCTGGGAATATTTCTTGTATTACAATACAGGCCTAAAACATAAAACATTTTGAAAGGCACTTCGTAGACAGAATATTATCTGTATTTACCGACAGGAAAGTGATTTTACTCTCCCTGTGGTACAATTCCTACATTTTGAACTACCTACGGTTTAACTTACTCACAGGAAAGTCGTTTTACTTTCCCTGTGGTACAATTCCTACATTTTGAACTATCTTTGGTTTACACCATCATGTCCAGCTAATCGTTTAAAAAACTTGGACCTAAACCATTTTTGAATCCCTCAGGAGTCTGGAACAAAACTTACACAAGAGGAATCACGAACATACTTCAAGAGTACAACCAACTTATGTTGTCACAAATCATAGGAAGCACTTTTCTTTGGAGAAACAAGGACAAACTGATTGGCAACAAACAAATGATACACTGTTCTTATACTCCAGTTTTCTCAACGGGCCAACATATAATTTCCGACACAACATAAACTGGATATAACAAGCTTATTACAGGAAAATGGAATAGCATTTGTTTTTACTTTCTCATGAACTGCAATTAAACAAAAAGTAACACGGCTTTTTTTTTCGAGCTGTATAACCAGGTCAGTGATGACTATTTACTTTAATCAATAAGGTTTTTAACTCATTTACTGCCGAAATTTCATAATGGACCATTCCAGCCATTGAACTGGAAGAGTTCAAATGTGTCTTCAGGGGTGAAATTGAGTTAAAGACAACTCTTTACTCCATTTTATTGATCGTTGTAATATTTCAAGGAAATGAAAAATTATATCCTTACCTTAAATACATAAATGAAGACAATTTGTGATGGTACTGCTAGACTAATTTTTAAATAAAATTTGGGTAATTTTTTTAGTTTCCGTCTGGTAAATATCAATTGGGTTTTCACAGGTGAACAAAACACCTCTTCGTTAAATAACACATGGTGATGCAATGACTCTAATAAAATTTGCTTCATCTGGTAAATAAAAGTAAGATTAAAGTGAAACTTGAAGGTCAATGCAACACTAAGCCCCAAGGTCAAATAGTTCTTCATGGACATTATTGCTGTAACATTTAAATAAAGAGACAGAGAAAAGGTAAAGATTTATGGACTTGAGAACGACTTTAGATGTACATGCTTCATCACCTTGAATTTAAAGATATATTTACATCATCTCTATAGGTCATGGGCAGAAATGGTGTTTAGCAAGGTCCAGACCTTGCCAACTGCTTCAAAGTTTTATGTCACAGGCACTCATTGAACGTATTTTATGACCTTGACCTTTGAGTTTTGACCTTGAATCAAAGGTCATGACATACTTTTAGGGGTCAAGAAATAGAAGAATGCTGTTAAGTATGTATACAAATCAAGTTCTAAGAACAACGGTATTTGACACAAATTTCCAGACCGATGAACAGCGCCATGCTGTAAAGTAAGCTAAATAAATGCTGGCGTATAAAGAATGACTGGGTTCTGTCGAGACTGAATCTGGTAGATGGAACAAAGGGAATGGTACAACCCTTGCCTTCGAGAAATAAGGTCGCGAAGTAGTTTGTATTAGTAATCAAGTTAAATGTCCGTTTTAAACATCACAAGAAAAAGGACGACTCCTAATGCTACAAATACTACACAAGGAAATTGGAAAAGCGCATCAAGAGATTGGAAAGTTGAAAGAGCGTAATCCACACTTGAAGTACTACAATACGGCCCATTACACAAGAGGTAGCAAGTTGATGGATCGTAATAGCGTCATAATAATTCTCCGATTCATCTTTTCTAAAATAGCTGCCCCAGTTCACTTCATCAGTGTAGATTGCCTGGTTTGAAAAGGGGATTATGTAGATTTGGTGGTGGGTTTAAACAATACAAACTGTTGAGTAATGGCCGTGGCTCTTTGATGGATGGATAAAATATGTAACGTGTAAAAAGGTCCTACTTGTGTTAGGAGAGTCACAGCATGTAGCCACGTTATACATGCTAATTAAGGTCAACAAGAGATATATCACCAGGTTGTCGCAGGCAAATTAAGACATAACCAAGAAATAATATTACACATTTCTAAATGAAAGCTATTTTTTGACAGGAACAAAGCAAAGAATTGCAATTAATCCCACTCCCTTTGAGACAAATCATGAAAATACCGAATAAAGACAGGGATATAAATTTGTATTTAAAATTAACGAAATTAATAACCCAACAAAAATAGTGATTTCCCATAAAACAAATAAACAAAGGGACAGAACTTCATATTCAAAATCAACGAAACTAAAAAACCCAACAAAAAAATGAATTCCCAGAAAAGAAATAAAGAAGGGAGATAACTTTATATCTAAAATCAACGAAACTAAAAACCCAACAAAAATAGTGAATTCCTAGAAAAGAAATAAAGAAGGGAGATAACTTCATATTTAGAATCAAAGAAAACAAAATTCCAACAAAAATAAGTGATTTCTCATACTTACCAGGGGTGTGTCGCAGCCACCCACCACACTGATGCCCAGGTCGGCCTGCGTGCGCTGGATTTCTATGGTGGACACTTCGCCATCCATCACCGGATTCTTGCCTGTGAGAAGGAAATAAACATGATCGTGAACACAACGAATGATGTCTGGGCCCATCTCTGTAAGTGTATCCTCGGTAATACCTAGTCGCCGTCTGCTGTTGGACCGGGCAAAGCTTTTCTCCGAATGGGAGCTTGTCATTGTCAGTCAGGTCAAAGTAAAACGCATGTGTGATCAACTGTAAAAGTCTGGTTCCATTATATACATGGGGCGTCACGTCACTGTCTAACGGTTTTTGGCAAGATATCACGAAAAGTGAATTTGGGACATTGACAGTGAGTGTAAGTATTACTCATGGAGAAATTGATTCTTACACTGCGCTGATAATGATTAACCCCATCTACGACAAAAACAAAAAACATGATATCATGTCCGATCTTCCACCCAGTTCTACTGCACCGGGAGAGTACTGCGTAACGCTACAAGTGTGTATTGCTCCAACAGCAGTAAGCTTTCCTGTTAACCCGAGGTCCCAATGCTTTAAATTTGATCAGCAAGAAGCCATCACGTTCGAAATCATATTTGATGTACCACAGAGGAATAGTCAATAAAAGCAATATTTGTAGCAGAGTATTACACAATTCTTAAACAATATAAAGGAGAAAGTTGATAACAGCCTATAACCTGTGGAATTGAACAAAAATATATTGTAACTCGTTCACCCTTAAAATAACATTTGAACCAAGTCCAATTTAGGTACAGTGGGATGAATGAGTTCAAATATCCAACACTTTTTTAAATTTTTAACAACCTCATCATCATCACACTGTGACATAAACATCATCATAATCATCATCGTCATCACTCCCAGAAATATATTCAACTCTTGATTAGCACAGAATCTTGTTCTTTTATAATCTTTTTCAATCAGTCCGTTTTGTTTGAAATTAGGTTACTCTCTGCTTTTTTAATCATCATCAAACTTTACGATACTATCTCAAGGGTACATTGCCAAAAGCGAGTAATGAAAACAAGATTCAATAAAAAAAAATCATTAGAATTCAAAATATTTCTAATTACCATTAATTAGGTCAAGTTAGTGTGTGGTTTTATTTAGGATAGAATTAAAACAAAGGAAAAGAGTATCTTGAGACCCATTAATGGTTTGGTAATTCAGCAAGCGTCAATATCAAAACATTTGTTCTATCGCATGACAGCTATCCAAGCTTTACAGCCAAACTTAAGTGGATAATCCTGGCCGAGACTCATGTCTCACGGGACTGGTTGTTCTGTGTGGCCAATGGACACAAGGATAACATACAACAATTATTAAACCTTTTAAGTCTGTATGTTTTTTGTGTTCTCTTTTGTTGCCTCTGTGATGTTCCCCATATAAAGCGACAACATCATTTAATGTGTGGTATATATATAATTAATATGTATACATAATCTACTAAGTGAGGATCAAACCCGTAACCTTTTGGATGTGAATCACCATGCAAGCACTAAGTTTCCATCAATGGTCCACAAACATCTGGGTGCATACTACACATTGTTGTCAATTCTCTAACACAACTTCATTGAAAATCATTGAAAACCCCTGTTAAATTATTCTTAAAAAAGATCTGAATTTTTGAAATCCTCTTGTTTCTTGGATGATTTTTCTTTAAATGAATTAAAAAAAGCAAATTTTTTCTCAAAAATTCAGACGATATTTGAACATACAAAATGTAATTTAGAAAGATTAATTCATTTGTCTGTATTTCTTTTTACAGCAATAGGTTTGGGTGGGCTTAATGCTTTAATTGTTTAAAACAAAAGTATGAGTAAAAGAAGACATGTACAAAGATACGTTCTGGTTTTTTTTTTTCTGTGATGTTACAGAAATTCTTAAGTTACACAATTATCCAAGATCGAGAAAAATTGATCTTTACAATTTCATCGTTTTAAGCTGTATGTACGCGACCAAGCTAATCTTAGATAGAGAAAAATAGAACTGTACGATTTCATTCTTTTAACCTGTATGTATGCGACCAAGCTAACCCAAGATCGAGAAGAATAGAACTGTACAACTTAATTGTTTTAAGCTGTATGTACGCAACCAAGCTAATCTGTCGCCATTAAACATTTACACTTTCATTCCATTACCAGGAAATGGGAAAACTGTCTGTGAAATATAGGATGGCGTATCCGATACATGTTCCCGTCTGAAACCAACTGGTGCAGGTTTTTTTTTGATGAAGTGGTGGTTGCTTTGAAAGGTTCGCAGGATCTGTAAGCTTTCAAGGGTCGTGGTAGAGCTCTTAGCCCTTTCACCCCTATCAAATTTCAGTAGACTCATCCATTCATCCGCTCCAGGCAAGCTCATTATGATTTACAGGGGTTAAAGGGTAAATGTTTTAACCCTGGTAGATGATTTACAATAGGGGTTCTCTTCTTAAAAAGTTTAAATAATTTCTCCATGTAAAGTTTTAAAGTTTTATACAGATGACTTGAAGCAGCACCATCCTTAATGAAATGAACAATTGCTTTACATGCAAATACAAGTAAACAGGGTTAAGACTCCTGTACACAGACCTATTCCCAATTGAAAATAGCAGCAGCATAATTATATAATACTATCTTTCAAATTTAGGATTTTTGTTGTTGTTGACATTTTCATCTTGTATTCAGATGACAATGCAAAATTTAACGTTTTAAATGCACAACATATTGTTGTTTATTCTTTAAGATTGAAAGTTTAAATTTTTCCCCAATTGAATGAAAACACCAATACTATTTTCCTAATTTGCAGTAAACTGTCAACATATTTTCCTAATTTAAGGACAGCAGCAAGTGCTAAGGTCCCATTCCCAAAATATCTGGCCTGTATAACTCGATTTGATTAGTTTGTCTAAAACCTGGCCTGTAGAACTCGATTTGATGGTAGCTTGTCTATCACAGCAGATTTCATTGGATTTCTCTCATGTAATCGCGAGCAATCTTTACATAACCAATATTTGCTCCCCCTCCCCCCACCCAAGCTAAACACAAGATTGTTGATTTATGAGTTTATGCTTCACATTAGTAGTTTACGTAAGAACGCACCCATTACCCTTGAAATAAATGGCTAAGTCAATGGACAGGCAATTGTGGTATGACAGGTTCGCATAAAACAAACCAGCAGCACCAACAGTCCGTTTTTCTAACTGCGTGGTATAAATGCCTTTGCCAATAATATTTTTTGTCTCTTGCAGGCTCGCAGACGCAAAACGTTTATCTTGATAAACCCCACACCGGCGGACCCTCCCCGTGACTTCCCCTTATAGCGACACGGCCATGTGTGATTGCGTGCAGAGGTCTGCCGATCCCATTCATGTTTATTAGCAGAAGGCAGGCAGTTCTTACAATCGTACCATTGCTGTTGTGGCGGGTTTCTGTTTTAGCGACATTTGCTATATAGAGTTTAGTACCAGACGAGTCCCGTTATTCACTCAAGTTGTCATAGCTTTATAGTCCGTCAATGAAATCGTGGAAACCGGCTATTAAATTTGTGCGTTTTGTTAAATTTTATTCAAAAGTCAGTCAGTTATATAGCATAATAAAATGATTTTCATGTAGAAATTATTTTGGTGCTATATATAGATCCATGTTTTTACAGTTTAACAGTCTATACACTCAAATAGATATACATGTTTTGTGTGAAGAACAAGGTAAAGGCATTTACTTTATGATTCAGATAATTTTAAATTGAAGAAAAGGCTTTAAACAGGATAGTAAAATATATACTACCGTAATTATCTGGCAATGAGCCCATGCCTTGTAAAAAGTACATGTAGCCAAATATATAGTGTAGTTAGGATGAAATGCCAACAGATATTTTTCTATGTTCTGTAATAAGCCCACCATCCCCATCCCTACTTTTTCATTGTCTTGTAATAAGCCCCCCCTCCCCCCTAACTTTCAGTCAGAAATTATATGATGTCCTGTTATAAGCACATCCCCCTTACTTTCAGTCAGATATCATGTGATGTCCTGTGATAAACCCAACCCTTACTTTCGATCAGAGATTATGTGTTGTCCTGTAATAAGCCCATCCCTTACTTTCATTCAGAGATTATGTGTTGTCCTGTGATAAGCCCATCCCACTTACTTTCAGTCAGAGATTTTTTATTGTCCTGTGATAAACCCAACTCTTACTTTCAGTCAGAGATTATTTATTGTCCTGTGATAAGCCCATCCCCCTTACTTTCAGTCAGAGATTTTTTATTGTCCTGTGATAAACCCAACCCTTATTTTCAGTCAGAGATTATGTGTTGTCCTGTGATAAGCCCATCCCACTTACTTTCAGTCAGAGATTTTTTATTGTCTTGTGATAAGCTCACTCTCTTACTTTCAGTCAGAGATATTTTTATTGTCCTGTGATAAGCCCATCCCCCTTACTTTCAGTCAGAGATTTTTTATTGTCCTGTGATAAACTCAACCCTTATTTTCAGTCAGAGATTATGTGTTGTCCTGTGATAAGCCCATCCCCCTTATTTTCAGTCAGAGATTATGTGTTGTCCTATGATAAGCCCATCCCCCTTACTTTCAGTCAGAGATTTTTTATTGTCCTGTGATAAGCTCACTCTCTTACTTTCAGTCAGAGATTTTGTGTTGTCCTGTGATAAGCCCATCCCCCTTACTTTCAGTCAGAGATTTTTTATTGTCCTGTGATAAGCTCACTCTCTTACTTTCAGTCAGAGATTATGTGTTGTCCTGTGATAAGCCCATCCCCCTTACTTTCAGTCAGAGATTTTTTATTATCCTGTGATAAGCTCACTCTCTTACTTTCAGTCAGAGATTATGTGTTGTCCTGTGATAAGCCCATCCCCCTTACTTTCAGTCAGAGATTTTTTACTATCCTGTGATAAACCCAGCCCCTTATTTTCAGTCAGAGATTATGTGTTGTCCTGTGATAAGCCCATCCCCTTACTTTCAGTCAGAGATTTTTTATTGTCCTGTGATAAACCCAACCCTTATTTTCAGTCAGAGATTATGTGTTGTCCTGTGATAAGCCCATCCCCCTTACTTTCAGTCAGAGATTTTTTATTGTCCTGTGATAAGCCCACCCCCTTACTTTCAGTCAGAGATTTTTTATTGTCCTGTGATAAGCTCACCCTCTAACTTTCAGTCAGAGATTTTTTTACTGTCCTGTGATAAGCCCATCCCCCTTACTTTCAGTCAGAGATTTTTTATTGTCCTGTGATAAACCCAACCCTTATTTTCAGTCAGAGATTATGTGTTGTCCTGTGATAAGCCCACCCCCTTACTTTCAGTCAGAGATTTTTTATTGTCCTGTGATAAGCTCACTCTCTTACTTTCAGTCAGAGGTTATTTATTGTCCTGTGATAAACCCAACCCTTATTTTCAGTCAGAGATTATGTGTTGTCCTGTGATAAGCCCATACCCCTTACTTTCAGTCAGAGATTTTTTATTGTCCTGTGATAAGCCCACCCCCTTACTTTCAGTCAGAGATTTTTTATTGTCCTGTGATAAGCCCATCCCCCTTACTTTCAGTCAGAGATTTTTTATTGTCCTGTGATAAGCTCACCCTCTTACTTTCAGTCAGGGATTATATGATGTCCTGTGATAACCCCATCCCCTTACTTTCAGTCAGAGATTATGTGATGTCCTGTGATAAGCCCATCCCCTTACTTTCAGTCAGGGATTATGTGATGTCCTGTGATAAGCCCATCCCCTTACATTCAGTCAGGGATTATGTGATGTCCTGTGATAACCCCATCCCCTTACTTTCAGTCAGGGATTATGTGATGTCCTGTGATAAGCCCATCCCCTTACTTTCAGTCAGGGATTATGTGATGTCCTGTGATAAACCCAACCCTAACTTTCAGTCAGGGATTATGTGATGTCCTGTGATAAACCCATCCCCCTTACTTTCAGTCAGGAATTATGTGATGTCCTGTGATAAGCCCATCCCCCTTACTTTCAGTCAGAGATTATGTGATGTCCTGTGATAAACCCAGCCCCTTACTTTCAGTCAGAGATTACGTGTTGTCCTGTAATAAGCCCATCCCCCTTACTTTCAGTCAGAGATTATGTGCATGATGTCCTGTGATAAGCCCATCCCCCTTACTTTCAGTCAGAGGTTATTTATTGTCCTGTAATAAGCCCATCCCTTCCTTCAGTCTAAATAAGGTGTCTCCTTGCAGGATAAATATGATAAATATATCTTTTTAATAGGAAATCTACCAGTATTTTACCTTGAAAACTCTATAATTTTAAAATCCACTGATCCCCCTGATTCTACCCTCAAGTATATGCTCTAAAGCTTATATTCTGGTCCTTTGTAAAACAAGCTTAATGAGTGTCCCTACCAGCCCCTGTAGCTATTACACTGTAATGATTTATCAAGATGATAGTCAAGCGTGTCCAAAATATTATGGTCCTTTGTTATCGTTTGAAAGTTTGATCATAACCTCCTTAGGGATGAAGCCCCTAGAGCGCTGACAAGGAGTTTCTCAAAATAGTAATGGTGACCTTAACCTTGATGCAACATTCCTGACACTAGAATTAGTCGAGACATTATGGTTCTTTGTTATTTTTTTAAGTTTCAAATCCTATATTAGGAATGAAGCTGTTAACTCATTCCCCCCTGAAACTTCACAATGGACTATTCCAATATTTGAAACAGAAGAGTTCAAATCTATCTTCAAGGGTCAATGAGTTACTGCGCTGACAATTTTTGGCATTATAAGTATGTACATCCCGACGAATGCTTAAGAAACTACAGTCTCCCATTGTTTCACCAGCATTGGACTTTTTGCTCTGTAGGGAGTTTCTCCAAAATTTTTGTAAAATATCCCTTTTTTTTGGTAAAGGTATCCAAGTTATATGTAAAGATCTTCATGTTTCTTTGTAAAGGTCTCCATGTTTGAATGTAAAGGTCTCCATGTTAAAAGTAAAGGTCTCCATGTTAAAAGTAAAGGTCTCAATGTTAAAAGTAAAGGTCTCCATGTTAAAAGTAAAGGTCACCATGTTTTAAAGTAAAGGTCTCCATGTATACAGGTTAAAGGTCACCATGTTAAAAGTAAAGGTCTCCATGTTAAAAGTAAAGGTCTTCATGTTAAAAGTAAAAGTCTTCATGTTTAAACATAAAGATCTGCATGTTAAAACGTAAAGGTCACCATGTTTTAAAGTAGAGGTCTCCATGTTTAAATGTAAAGCTCTACATGTTTAAACGTAAAGGTCTCCATGTTTAAAAGTAAATGTCTGCATGTTAAAAGTAAAGGTCTCCATGTTTAAACGTAAAGATCCCATGTTTTAACATAAAGGTCTGCATGTTAAAACGTAAAGATCTACATGTTTAAAAGTAAAGGTCCCATGTTTAAACGTAAAGATCTGCATCTTAATAGTAAAGATCTTCATGTTTCTTTGTAAAGGTCTCCATGTTTCTTTGTAAAGGTCTCCATGTTTCTTTGTAAAGGTCTCCATGTTTCTTTGTAAAGGTCTCCATGTTTCTTTGTAAAGGTCTCCATGTTTTAAAGTAAAGGTCTCCATGTTAAAAGTAAAGGTCTCCATGTTAAAAGTAAAGGTCTCCATGTTAAAAGTAAAGGTCTCCATGTTAAAAGTAAAGGTCTCCATGTTTAAAGGTAAATGTCTCCATGTTAAAAGTAAAGGTCTCCATGTTAAAAGTAAAGGTCTCCATGTTAAAAGTAAAGTTCTTCATGTTAAAAGTAAAGGTCTCCATGTTAAAAGTCAAGGTCTCCATGTTAAAAGTCAAGGTCTTCATGTTAAAAGTAAAGGTCTCCATGTTAAAAGTAAAGGTCTCCATGTTAAAAGTAAAGGTCTCCATGTTAAAAGTCAAGGTCTCCATGTTAAAAGTAAAGGTCTCCATGTTTTAAAGTATAGGTCTCCATGTTTCTTTGTAAAGGTCTCCATGTTTCTTTGTAACATGAAGAAACAGTAAAAACATATCTCTAAACAGTAAAGGTCTCCATGTTAAAAGTAAAGGTCTCCATGTTAAAAGTAAAGGTCTCCATGTTAAAAGTAAAGGTCACCATGTTTTAAAGTAAAGGTCTCCATGTTAAAAGTAAAGGTCTCCATGTTAAAAGTAAAGTTCTTCATGTTAAAAGTAAAGGTCTACATGTATAAACGTAAAGGTCCCATGTTTAAACCTAAAGATTTGCATGTTTAAACGCAAAGGTCTGCATGTTTGAACATAAAGGTCCCCATGTTTATAAAGTTTTGACAATACAGATGATATATACGTACATCCGTATTGTCAAGACTTTATAAACGTACGTACAGGTGACAGGTTAATAGCTGCCATAATCATTCCACTCATCAACGTGCATCAAGGAAAACGACCTCAAATATCAGCGACATTGGACGACAGACAGTGATACCTGTCAATCAATGGTCCAGGTAAAAATCTCACAGGTAACATAGTAACACAGGTAAGGTCAGGTCATACTGGATTGACAAATTTACTATTTGACCTAATAGCATGCATGACAGAAAATTTTCATATCCAGGACTGGAAATAAGGAATTACTAGCTAGTAGAGTGTAGTATTATGGACTGGTATAGTGACTGAGTTGGAGTGGGTGGAGTGACTGAGTTGGAGTGGTGGAGTGACTGAGTTGGGTTGGTGGAGTGACTGAGTTGGAGTGGTGTAGTGACTGAGTTGAAGTGGTGGAGTGACTGAGTTGGAGTGGTGGAGTGACTGAGTTGGAGTGGTGGAGTGACTGAGTTGGAGTGGTGTAGTGACTGAGCTGGAGTGGTGGAGTGACTGAGTTGGAGTGGTGTAGTGACTGAGTTGGAGAGGTGTAGTGACTGAGTTGAAGTGGTGGAGTGACTGAGTTGGAGTGGTGGGGTGACTGAGTTGGAGTGGTGTAATGACTGAGTTGGAGTGGTGTAATGACTGAGTTGGAGTGGTGGAGTGACTGAGTTGGAGTGGTGTAATGACTGAGTTGGAGTGGTGGAGTGACTGAGTTAGAGTGGTGGAGTGACTGAGTTGGAGTGGTGGAGTGACTGAGTTAGAGTGGTGGAGTGACTGAGTTGGAGTGGTGGAGTGACTGAGTTGGAGTGGTGTAGTGACTGAGTTGGAGTGGTGTAATGACTGAGTTGGAGTGGTGTAGTGACAGAGTTGGAGTGGTGTAGTGACAGAGTTAGAGTGGTGGAGTGACAGAGTTTGAGTGATGTGGTGACAGAGTTGGAGTGGTGTAGTGACTGAGTTGGAGTGGTGTAGTGACTGAGTTGGAGTGGTGTAGTAACTGTGTTAGAGTGGTGTAGTGACAGAGTTGGAGTGGTGTAGTGACTGAGTTGGAGTGGTGGAGTGACTGAGTTGGAGTGGTGGAGTGACTGAGTTGGAGTGGTGGAGTGACTGAGTTGGAGTGTTGGAGTGACTGAGTTGGAGTGTTGGAGTGACTGAGTTGGAGTGGTGTAGTGACTGAGTTGGAGTGGTGTAGTGACTGAGTTGGAGTGGTGGAGTGACTGAGTTGGAGTGTTGGAGTGACTGAGTTGAAGTGGTGTAGTGACTGAGTTGGAGTGGTGGAGTGACTGAGTTGGAGTGGTGTAGTGACTGAGTTGGAGTGGTGTAGTAACTGTGTTAGAGTGGTGTAGTGACAGAGTTGGAGTGGTGTAGTGACTGAGTTGGAGTGGTGGAGTGACTGAGTTGGAGTGGTGGAGTGACTGAGTTGGAGTGGTGGAGTTGGAGTGGTGGAGTGACTGAGTTGGAGAGGTGGAGTGACTGAGTTGGAGTGGTGTAGTGATGGAGTTGGAGTGGTGGAGTGACTGAGTTGGAGTGGTGGAGTGACTGAGTTGGAGTGGTGGAGTGACTGAGTTGGAGTGGTGTAGTGACTGAGTTGGAGTGGTGGAGTGACTGAGTTGGAGTGGTGGAGTTGGAGTGGTGGAGTGACTGAGTTGGAGTGGTGTAGTGACTGAGTTGGAGTGGTGGAGTGACTGAGTTGGAGTGGTGGAGTGACTGAGTTGGAGTGGTGGAGTTGGAGTGGTGGAGTGACTGAGTTGGAGTGGTGGAGTGACTGAGTTGGAGTGGTGGAGTGACTGAGTTGGAGTGGTGGAGTGACTGAGTTGGAGTGGTGTAGTGACTGAGTTGGAGTGGTGGAGTGACTGAGTTGGAGTGGTGGAGTTGGAGTGGTGGAGTGACTGAGTTGGAGTGGTGTAGTGACTGAGTTGGAGTGGTGGAGTGACTGAGTTGGAGTGGTGGAGTGACTGAGTTGGAGTGGTGGAGTTGGAGTGGTGGAGTGACTGAGTTGGAGTGGTGGAGTGACTGAGTTGGAGTGGTGGAGTGACTGAGTTGGAGTGGTGGAGTGACTGAGTTGGAGTGGTGTAGTGACTGAGTTGGAGTGGTGGAGTGACTGAGTTGGAGTGGTGGAGTTGGAGTGGTGGAGTGACTGAGTTGGAGTGGTGTAGTGACTGAGTTGGAGTGGTGGAGTGACTGAGTTGGAGTGGTGGAGTGACTGAGTTGGAGTGGTGGAGTTGGAGTGGTGGAGTGACTGAGTTGGAGTGGTGTAGTGACTGAGTTGGAGTGGTGGAGTGACTGAGTTGGAGTGGTGGAGTGACTGAGTTGGAGTGGTGGAGTGACTGAGTTGGAGTGGTGGAGTGACTGAGTTGGAGTGGTGGAGTGACTGAGTTGGAGTGGTGGAGTTGGAGTGGTGTAGTGACAGAGTTGGAGTGGTGGAGTGACTGAGTTGGAGTGGTGGAGTTGGAGTGGTGGAGTGACTGAGTTGGAGTGGTGTAGTGACTGAGTTGGAGTGTTGGAGTGACTGAGTTGGAGTGGTGGAGTGACTGAGTTGGAGTGGTGGAGTGACTGAGTTGGAGTGTTGGAGTGACTGAGTTGGAGTGGTGGAGTGACTGAGTTGGAGTGGTGGAGTGACTGAGTTGGAGTGGTGGAGTGACTGAGTTGGAGTGGTGTAGTGACTGAGTTGGAGTGGTGGAGTGACTGAGTTGGAGTGGTGGAGTTGGAGTGGTGGAGTGACAGAGTTGGAGTGGTGGAGTGACAGAGTTGGAGTGGTGGAGTGACTGAGTTGGAGAGGTGGAGTGACTGAGTTGGAGTGGTGGAGTGACTGAGTTGGAGTGGTGGAGTTGGAGTGGTGTAGTGACTGAGTTGGAGTGGTGGAGTGACTGAGTTGGAGTGGTGTAGTGACTGAGTTGGAGTGGTGGAGTGACTGAGTTGGAGTAGTGGAGTGACTGAGTTGGAGTGGTGGAGTGACTGAGTTGGAGTGGTGGAGTGACTGAGTTGGAGTGGTGGAGTTGGAGTGGTGTAGTGACAGAGTTGGAGTGGTGGAGTGACTGAGTTGGAGTGGTGGAGTTGGAGTGGTGGAGTGACTGAGTTGGAGTGGTGTAGTGACTGAGTTGGAGTGTTGGAGTGACTGAGTTGGAGTGGTGGAGTGACTGAGTTGGAGTGTTGGAGTGACTGAGTTGGAGTGGTGGAGTGACTGAGTTGGAGTGGTGGAGTGACTGAGTTGGAGTGGTGGAGTGACTGAGTTGGAGTGGTGTAGTGACTGAGTTGGAGTGGCGGAGTGACTGAGTTGGAGTGGTGGAGTTGGAGTGGTGGAGTGACAGAGTTGGAGTGGTGGAGTGACAGAGTTGGAGTGGTGGAGTGACTGAGTTGGAGAGGTGGAGTGACTGAGTTGGAGTGGTGGAGTGACTGAGTTGGAGTGGTGGAGTTGGAGTGGTGTAGTGACTGAGTTGGAGTGGTGGAGTGACTGAGTTGGAGTGGTGGAGTGACTGAGTTGGAGTGGTGTAGTGATTGAGTTGGAGTGGTGTAGTTGGAGTGGTGGAGTGACTGAGTTGGGATGGTGTAGTGACTGAGTTGGAGTGGTGTAGTGACTGAGTTGGAGTGTTGGAGTTGGAGTGGTGTATTGACTGAGTTGGAGTGGTGTAGTGACTGAGTTGGAGTGGTGGAGTGACTGAGTTGGAGTGGTGGAGTTGGAGTGGTGGAGTGACTGAGTTGGAGTGGTGGAGTTGGAGTGGTGGAGTGACTGAGTTGGAGTGGTGGAGTTGGAGTGGTGGAGTGACTGAGTTGGAGTGGTGTAGTGACTGAGTTGGAGTGGTGTAGTGACTGAGTTGGAGTGGTGTAGTGACTGAGTTGGAGTGGTGTAGTGACTGGGTTGGAGTGGTGTAGTGACTGAGTTGGAGTGACGGAGTGACTGAGTTGGAGTGTTGGAGTGACTGAGTTGGAGTGGAGGAGTGACTGAGTTGGAGTGGGGAGTGACTGAGTTGGGATAATGTAGTGACTGAGTTTGAGTGGTGGAGTGACTGAGTTGGAGTGGTGTAATGTTTGAGCTGCTGTCAGGGAGATGAATGGTTATTGGAATATGGAATGTGAGTGTTTGAATGGTTGTTGGTTGGTGGTGTGTTTGAATGGTTGTGTTGGGTGGTTGAGTATCTGAATGGTTGTATGGGAGTGGTAGAGTGATTACTGAGAGGTTGTACCTACCCCCGTCTTGGTCCCTATAAGGACACTCCCATAGGTGGCTCTGTAGGGCACTTCTAGGGCCCTGGAATGTACAGCCCAGACTAGACTTGATACATCGTGTCACAGCACCGCGACATCTGTAAACAGTGAGAAAGTTCATAGTTACCCAACCTTCCTTGTCAAATAAATATTTCTTGTTAATTTCTTACAGAGATATGATTTAAAAAAAATAATAATTTCTCTTCTGATGGACTGCTACCAATAAGATGTTTATTGAAGTTGGACATTTAAACAGGAGGCCAAGATGTGTAGCTATGTGCTGTAAGATTTAAGCAGTTGAAGTTTTCTTCTGTTGAAAAATTAATAATATAGATAACAAGTCTACGTCAGGACGGCCAGTCATATAAACACACAGTGGTAAGCATATTCTGTTGTGGGACAAATGATTACAACTATTTCTGAATGATGACCCATGGAATAAGTCCCCAGGGGTGGGACTTGAACCTTGAGCTAATCCAGGTATAAGCATCTTCAGCACTTCATGCCTAGCAATCTATTTTCCATGACGGTATGACTGGTAAATATACTTCCAAATATCTGAATTTTTACCAGAAACTCTTGTATATATCTGAACAACTCTTGTACACAACAAACCTACCTGTGAAGTAGATGCGCCTCAAGCTCGGAGCGCGGGAGAACCTCCTCACAGTAGTCAACATTGGGGCACACTACCAATAGCTTGTCCAACAGCCTGAAACAGCAACAAAATATTTCCATTAATAATAATGTTTTATATTCCACAGTTTTGTTGTTTGAAGTTCGTGGGACCATGGAAAAAATTTGGAGTTATCTGAGTATTTGAGTTTACTCATTCACCCCTAAGACACATTTGAGTTCTTCCAATTCAAAGGTTGGAATAGTTCACTGAAAAATTTCAGGGGTGAATAAGTTAATGAAACTGCCATGAATATATCTTGGTACAGTCGGAAGTATTCTGTTGTCTGTATTCAGAAAGCACATGTTGTTGTTGTTTATAAATGACAATGTTACGAAATTGACTTCAAATCTACAATTAAACATATTTTATCTTCAAACCAACATTTAATTGGAAATATGAAGATCTATATTATGTATAGATCTAAAGACTTATACATATATTTAAGTGCGATGTCACATATACGACTTATAACAGGATTACTGGTACAAAAGAAAAATAAATTCAAACGTGTATCCATGGCAACCTATTTCACCCTTGGGTGTTACCATAGAGAGATGACCTTGATGCCTTTAAGTAAGTATATATACAGCCTGGCCTGTGATCTACATTGCAATTATAACAGATATCATTATTATATAGCTTCAAGGAGGCTGGAAAGCCATTGGGATGTCTGAAATTATCCTTATATGAACTAGGCTGGGATTTGATTAAAAGGCTTCATTATAAGTTGCAAAACATAAATGGAAAGGAAGTATTAATCGAACAGTTCATAAAAACTGTTTATATATTAAGAATTCATTTTAAAAAACGATGCATTCACATTTTTTTTATATGAAGATTCTTGACACAACAAGTAAATGTTTTTATATGACGTTTCCATGACTATTTATGTACAGCATGCCCTTTATCATCTTCATCTGACAATGGACCAGCAAAACGTATGTACACAAAGGTGTCAAATGTTTACAGAATCCTAACATGAATCAAACTTTCAAATCTGAAGAAAATGTTTAGAAATATGCATTCAACTGATATTTGTATACCTTATTTATAAAACAGAGCATCTAATTGGGTGATATTAAAGATATGACAGGGAAATAAATCATCATGTTCCCCTCTAATGCTGACATTGTCCTTTGTAGTTATAAATGCTTGCAATGAAAGTGTAAAAATGGCGGGGAAACCTAATTTTCTGATCAAATATTTATTGTCCTTGCTCCAAGGAAACAGTTCTTTGTTTGGATCCCCCTTGATTAATTTTAAGTTAGGTTTGTTTGAATGAGACATCAGTTATCTCAGGAAATAAAATGTTGTGTTTCCGTACCATAATTAGCCAATACATTTTTTCGTGAACCATTATGTACACTACGGAAGGAAATAGAAAGGTTATTTCAACACATTCACTCATGAAAATGCTTTTGAACTCTTCAAATTGAAAGATTGGAATAGTTCATTACGAAATTTCAGGGGTGCATGACTTAATTATAAGACATATTCGCTATAGCAATTTTTTTAAGGATCCATAAATGGGGCAGATAAAGATTGTCTACTTCACATCAACAGTAATGCTTTCAACTTGCACCAATCCGCACGATCGGCACGATACATCGAAAAAGATAAAGATCAGTACATTGCAAGAGTTAAGTAGGACCTGCTGCACCTGAGGAGTTTCTCAGTCTGCCAACAAGATGTGTAGATATATAGAGACGGCCATTAGCCAGATTCACAGACCATATGTGTCTGGGTGTAGTCTCTGATTGACACACCATCACACCAGGCCAGCTAATGTGGTCATTTGACTTCATTAGGGACCATCTGATCTCACTAAATTGTCCACATTGAACTCCACCTCCCCAGAGTATCACCAGACACAGACAGACATTCCAAAGTTTTAGGGTAGAGCAGAGATCACATAGGTCATGGGTATAGCTTGTCATTACAGAGCAGAGGGCAGAGGGCAGAGGTCATGGGTATAGCCTGTCATTACAGAGCAGAGGTCAAAGGACAAAGGTCATGGGTATAGCCTGTCATTACAGAACAGAGGTCAGAGATCAGGGGTTATATAGACTGTCATTACAGAGCAGAGGGCAGAGGGCAGAGGTCATGGGTATAGCCTGTCATTACAGAGCAGAGGTCAAAGGACAAAGGTCATGGGTATAGCCTGTCATTACAGAACAGAGGTCAGAGATCAGGGGTTATATAGACTGTCATTACAGAGCAGAGGTCAGATGTCAGAGGTCATGGGTATAGACTGTCATTACAGAGCAGAGGTCATGGTCATATCCTGTTTTTACAGAGTAAAGGTCAAAAGTCATGGCTACAGCAAAACAATGACAAAAGTTTAAGCTAATACATTTTAATAATGCCGGTCATATTAAAAACATCAAATTTTGACCAATTATCATTTATAAGCTGCTTTAAATATATTATTTTCTTTTAATTTCATAATTGCTAAGACAGATCAAATAGAAGAGACAGTCAGATTTATCTTATGTCCAACAAAGATTTCAACTAAATAGCTACATGTATCACTTGTAAGTATAAATTTTGCTAAAGTTACCTCCCTTTCTAAGACAGAGTTGTCTAACAGATAGCTGCCTGTCAGTAGCTGAGTGAACACAAGATCACTCATATAATCAAACAAATTTTACGGAATTGACCTGACTGTCATCCAATTAGACAATAAAATTGCCCCTTTATCAATACTTAAGTAAGTTATCATGCAGAAACGAGAAAGTGGACGGATGGACAGACAAACGATTATTAACGGACATTGGTTGGAATGTGATGCCATACTTGGCGCACAGAATGCAAGAATGAACAATAAGGTTCACTCTAAAAATAAAAATCTTTGAATATGGACACACAGAGGAATCAATGTTTGAGAAAGAAGCTTAATACATCAGTCCAAACCCAGACTGTGCCCTTGCTCTATGTATCTGCAATTCAAGTCATGTCCCTCGCATGTCATACAATGGCCATTTAAGAAAAGGTTCACTAGCAGCCAGACAATTTCACAACTTCACTTGAAACCCGAATGCATAGTTGTTAACCTGTGAAACCTCCAATGAGTAACTCGGAGAGATCTCCCGCATTTCATTTTCCAATAAGGGAGAAAATGTGCGAAATGTGACTGAAACAGCATTACTCAATTTATCTTTCTCTTTTTATGTATAAAAAAAACTGCAAAAAGTATTCATTTGATCCAGACACACCTGCAATGGCCATTACACACACCCTGCAGTAACTAGGATATCATTAGACCACAGAATTCATTTTTTGAGTTGGTGTGAGGTTGGACTCAAATGAGGGAGATTTCGAGGGAAATTGGTAAATTTTGTTCAAAACAGGGGTCCGATACGTCTTTCTGTGTGAAAGGAATTCATTTTTCAACATAATGAATCCAAAATCAAACTGACCAAAAATGAAATCTTTACATTATTTCACCTATATTAATTTCTATAGATCAATTAAATGAAATTCAGTTTCATATTTACAATGAATTTCAAACACAAAATTGAGAATAACAACAGTGGAAAGACTTTTGATAATAAGCAGTCATGATATTGGTTATAAAGAATTTCAGCAAGTTGAGAAACATGAAATTTAATTATGTATTTACTTGAAAAAATAATTTCAAACACGAAAAGGGAAAATAACTATAAAGTGGAAAGACTCTTGACAATAAGCAGTCATGATATTGGTTATAAAGACTTTCAGCAAGAATTAATGCTTCGAGAAAAGAACATAATTCTTAATTACTGTGACACAATCTCTCCGAATTTATCTTCATTAGAAGAGGTAGTCGTACTCTATCTGTAGAATATTTTCATAACAATCCGCTCCTAATGAAGGGAAACAGCTGTACTGAGGCACTGGGTAACTGATAATGAGATTCTTCCAGCAATAACTACGGCAGAAACCTGCAAACTAAAACCAAAAACCCTCGTATCAGTTCTAATTTGTTTTAATTCGCATCGCAGTAAATTATGTCATATGTTGCAGACAAGTATTGTCAACATATGTGCAGGCAAGAAAAATGCTGTGTAACTATATTGACGCTGCCTGGAAAACCATGGTCCAACAGTACGCTGGCTTGAAAACCATGATTCAACAAAACGCTGGCTTGAAAACCATGGTCCAACAGGATGATTGATGGCTTGAAAACTATGGTCCAACAGTCTCTGGCTGGAAAACCATGGTCCAACAGTCACTGGCTTGAAAACCATGGTCCAAGTTACGAGGATGACAGGAAACCATGGTCCAACAGTCACTGGCTTGAAAACCATGGTCCAACAGTATGCTGGCTTGAAAACCATGGTCCAACAGTACACTGGCTTTAAAACCATGGTCCAACAGTACGATGGCAGGAAAGACTGTTTGCCTGTAAACAGTGTTATTAGTATATATGGGTCCACCAGATGTGTCTTCTTTGTCTGTAAATGGGTTTTGTATGCTAAGTTCGCAGAAAATGACACACGGGAATGATACACTGTTCATCATTGACCATTTCTTATTACTGCCTAAGTGACATGGAAAGTTTCAAGATACTGGCCAAACCGACATTAATATGCCGCCAATTCACCATTACTCACACTCACTGTCCAACCAAATTAGTTCCTGTCACTGTTTCGGCAGCTGAAATTAAGTGATCAGTTATAACGACAAGGCATCTGTAAGGGAGATTTAGACTTGATATCAAGAAGTATGTACCTGCGGGTGGGTATGTTAATTGTATGTACAGTGGACTCATAATATCATCCCTGTTAATATCACATTCCTCTTTATATCATGTTTTTACCAAGCACCATTTTTCTTTCTATATAATCTATGTAATTTTATTTGGTTAATATCATATATTTTGATGTGAATTCCTCTTAATATCATGTTTTTTTTAACCAATCACATAAAATATCCAGAAAATGCTGTCATTTCCATTGATTTCAGATACAACTTGTACAAAATGTTGCATAGAAAATAAAAAAATAACCCCAAAAATGATTTTTAATTGAAATAATGTTATCTATATATAGAAACATCTTCATATAAACATCTTCATATGTACATTACTTTTAGCTATGGAGATTGGAAATGCACTAAATGTAGTGGAAAAAACATGTTTCTCTTAATGTCACATTCCTGTTAATATCATACTTTTGTCTGACAAATGCAACATGATATAAAGAGGAGTGCACTGTACTCTGTCAGAGTCTGACTTATGGGTGGTCAGGTGATGCAGTGGATAGCACGTTGGCTTTCACCAGGGCGGCCAGGGTTTGATTCCCCGACCGGACTTGAAAACTAAGGAAATGGGTCCCATGCCCGATCACATATGGCTTTTCCTCATGTAGTCCAGTTCTCTCCCACAATTAGAAAAGACCCCTCTTGCGCTAAACATCCAGGCCAACAAGAGTGATTAATATAAGTTGAATAACTTGTTTCATAATTGTTGTGAAAAATAAAGTTTATATCTTATTTATATTTATGTTTTCAGTTATCATGTCCCTGTGATAGGGTCAATTATATTTATTCCTAACAGATATTCTGTATTACAGGTAATGATATTTTCTCTTTTTTTCCCGATATTCTCGTCCCATTGTTATAGAGAATGACATTGATATTTTTTTTTATTTAATTGGTTGTGTGAAACTTGGAACCTTATGTTTGGGCTACGATATCAAATGGTCTGTCTGATACTCAGCACCCTGTGTTTGATGGCTATGATATCTAAAAGTCTGTCAGTTTCAGGGACCCTGTGTTTTGGGACTATGTATGATATTTAATAGTCTGGCCTCGTACTTGGGACCCAGTGTTTTGGAGCTATAATATTTAATGGTCCTGTCTGGTACTTGAGACCCTGTGTTCGGGAGCTGGTTTTCGAGACCCCGTGTTGGGGAGCTATGATATCTAATGGTCCAGTCTGGTACTTGAGACCCTGTGTTTGGGAGCTATGATATCTGACGGTCCAGTCTTATACTCGAGACCCTGTGTTTGGGAGCTATGACATCTAACGGTCCAGTCTCATACTCGAGACCCTGTGTTTGGGAGCTATGACATCTAACGGTCCAGTCTGGTACTCGAGACCCTGTGTTTGGGAGCTATGCTATCTGACGGTCCAGTCTGATACTCGAGACCCTGTGTTTGGGAGCTATGACATCTGACGGTCCAGTCTGGTACTCGAGACCCTGTGTTTGGGAGCTATGACATCTGACGGTCCAGTCTGGTACTCGAGACCCTGTGTTTGGGAGCTATGACATCTGACGGTCCAGTCTGGTACTCGAGACCCTGTGTTTGGGAGCTATGACATCTGACGGTCCAGTCTGGTACTCGAGACCCTGTGTTTAGGAGCTATGACATGTAACGGTCCTGTCTGGTACTTGAGACTTGAGACCCTGTGTTTGGGAGCTATGATATCTAATAGTCCGGTGTGGTACTCGAGACCCTGTGTTTGGGAGCTATGATATCTAATAGTCTGACAGAGACCCAGGGAGAACTATTTGTTATATGAAATAAGACATTTTATGGCCAGACTGGATAAAAAAGAACTCAAATTAGAGGCTTGGTGATTTTACTGTAGATGTGGCACCACTTAGGGACGTGTTGGTATAGGGATTCAGACAGTTTATTAGCCGCACAGGGACCTGTGGATAATGAGTACAAACAACAGTATTAGCACGTGTCTATCACCAGAGCTGTAAACAGACAAAATACGATTATCAGGCTCGAGGTATATTACAGTTCTAATTACATTTCAAAGAATATAAATTTGTTGGCCATTTATTGATGAGTTAGGATGAGAGAGACTAGTGTCTAGGGCTTTCGTGGTCTGTACGACTCCGGCTGAACCATAAACCCACAGCAGACATGCAGAATTTCTCCATCATTTGTACCAATATCAGCACAAATCTCCACTTGCATTCCGTCCATATAGCAATTTCAAACAAGAGGCCCAAAGGCCTTTAACATCAAACCTTTTTTTTTTTATTCTGCATTCCAGTAAGAATTAAGCCAAATATCATATACTTTTTTAAGCTCCATGGTTCTGAAGAAGAAATCATTTAAAGCTATATCACATCTGACCCCCACCTATGTCACAACTAAATCATAAACTTTACTACTTGGCTAAAATATGGCTCTTGGCTTTATAGTTCAGTGCAAGAAGCTGTTGGAAGCTTATGACAAATTTGCCCACTATGACTTTGGAATTGGTTCTGGTTGTGTATTTGAACAATATGACATCTCTACATATGGTTAGCTCTATCACACAACATAAATTAAATTCATTCACCCCTGAAATTTCATAATGAACTATTCCAACCTTTGAAGTAGAAGAGTTCAAATGTGTCTTCAGGGGTGAAAAAGTCATTATGATGCTGTAACTGTTTGATACTTCCAGCTGTCTTACTTTAAGTTCTAAGAGCAAAGGTTGCTAACTTGTTCATTGCGACACATCCCTCGCTCGAACCTCGTAAATTGAGCTGAAAAGCCTCTGCCGATTTCCCAAATTGATCCATTTTGACTGTCAACTGTAACTGACATTTAATTCCAATGATGAATTGCAAACTAAATTTCAAGGAAGCTCTTTCTGCCATTTTGAAATTTAAAAGAATGAGTTGCTTGCCTAATGCGAAATAGCTCATGATTTGTTTTTAACGTCGCTAGTTAGTGGTAATTACCCGTGGCCCGCGTGTCAGAGGACGGGTGGACCTGTCGCAGACAGGGCGGGACACCATCACTGCTCGTACTGCTCCGACGTGTCAAATTCACCCTCATCTCACACTTCTACCACATGCAAATTTCATAACAGCAACATTTTTACACCTCATCAATCGAAACTGTCACAAAAACAAGGTTTGGAGTTTTTTAAACTTTGACATGAAACAACATTTTGAAAGGTTTTTATCGATTTCTTAAAGTTCAAACTGACGTAACTTTGTGATGTTTTCTTTCAAATTTTGTTCTAAAACAGGATTTACTCCTTCACCCCTGTAATTTCATAATGAACTATTCCAACATGTGAATTGGAAGAGCTCAAATGTATCTTCAGGGGTGAACAAGTTAAAACTTAAAAGGAAATGGAACAATACTGTATTTATATACTTTGTATTTCGTCGTAATCTTATTTTCGCGATTTCCTTGCTGAAAGTATCGAGCTGAAATATGATTGCGCTAATTGGAGTTTTGATATGCTGCTTATATATTTATAGTAATTATCAAGAGAATTTGACAATTTATTCGTCCGTACTGTCGCTTTTACTTCCACGATCATATATCTATTTCTGGTAATATGCATCCAATGAACATTTGTTTGTTAGGATCCAGTACATATAGTGGATCATACCGTCGATATTACTTACTAGACCATATACAGTGCACTCCTCTTTATATCATGATGCATTTGTCAAAAACATGATATTAACAGGAATGTGAAATTAAGAGAAACATGCTTTTCTACTAATTTTAGTGCATTTCCAATTTCCATAACTAAAAGTTACCTATTCAATGTAAATATGAAGATGTTTCAATATAATATAAATAACATTATTTTAATTAAAAAAAAATTGGGGTCATTTTTTATTTTCTATGCAACATTTTGTACAAGTTGTATCTGAAATCAATGGAAATGACATTAAGAGGAATTCACCTCAGAATACATGATATTAACCAAATAATATTACATTGATTATATAGAGAGAAAAATGGTGCTTTGGGAAAAACATGATATAAAGAGGAATGTGATATTAACAGGGATGATATTAAGTGGAGTCTACTGAAGTAATTATCATGGATAAACGAATTTATCATAGCGCTAGCATTCCAAAAACTGAGAATGCGCACAAATTTAATAGCGCAAAATTAAGTATGTTTACATTATTTATTTGTCTTTTATTAGTTATCATAACTTAACATGCATATAGAAAAGGATGAATATTTTCTGGGACGAGTAATTGGCATTTTATTGTTTTCGGTGAAAGTGACCTTCAGAAATCTAAAGGTCAGTCTGTACCCCAGTTACATAAGGATATCAGTTTTGATAGAGGGATGTTGAGTCAAAATTGATTATCAAATAATTTGATCGCCTGCCAAGGAAAAATCTGAATTATTTATGCCTTGTTTGAAGAGATAGCCCAATATGTAGTGTGACCGTAGTACAAGATACCTTATCTTAACGGCCCAAACGTCACTCTAGTCATGTCATATTGACATAAACCATTTTTCCCCCCTAGAAACAAACTCCAGAGGTCTACCAAAATTTGGCTCTCCTTATCAGCACCGAAACAATTCAACCTCTTTTCGATCTAACCCAGCCTCTGAATCAATGAACAACTTTTTACCTCGTCATTAAACAAACGTCTTAATGATGATGAGGGAGACTGTGAAGTTGATGAACCCCGTAAGTGTAATAATAACCATCAGACAGGCATTGATGTAACGCCTTATAATCACAGCCAACGTTATCAGCGATATTTGCCCGCCATCAGCTGATCGAGCGAAATAAACGTCAGAATACAGCGAGAATTGAGTTCGTACATTTTCTTATTTACATAACCCCACTGATGACTTTATTGAAAATCAATTCCGATGTCTTTGAAATGAAATATTTTGAAATATTTTTTTTTATCTTCAATGATATTCATTTTTGAGAAATAATTAACACATAATTCGATAGCATTGCCAATTAAAATGGTTGTAGTTGAACCTCCGAATGTTTCCCAATTAGACTGATAAGACCTTTCCGCAAAGCTTAGGTTTCTTATGCGTCGTATTTCTTCAAACCTGATTGGCTGTTCTCGCAAATGTAGGGTGAGAAAATTTACAGAAGAACGAAAAATCAACAATGAGGAATAATATGTCTTTATACTGTACGCACACAAATCTTAAACGTGAGCTAGGCAACCCAAATTGGTGTCATTTTGACAATTTTTATTTCAAGATATTCTGAAATTCCACCGATAATAGGTTTTTCATGGTTTTTATAGACTTCCCCTTAGTGGTTACTTCTAATAAAACTAGATGTGTCAGTATGACATGAACGCCATCGCTGACAACCAAATAGTAGTACTTTTTGTGAACAATATTTGTTTAAGTTTTCACTTAAAATCTTTAAAAATATTAAGAAAAAAATAAGGCTCTCCAATGTTGGTCTTACCATTTTACTAAACTTTTTTTTGGGGGTGGGGGGGGGTGGGGGAGGGTTGATCTTCACCAAATCAAAACTTGACCATCTTACAATCATACAACTACATACCAAATTACAGTTTAATATCTTTATCAGTAATTAAGGGTTAATGAGTGAAAACAAACTTATAACAGAATGACAGAATGACAGAATTTACTATATACCTCAGAACTTAACAATTACCTTAAACCTTATTATACATAAACATTCATCATTCCTCAGAACTTCTTATATATCAGAATGCATTATACCACAAAACTTATTTTACCTTAAAACATCTCATGTTCCAGAACTTCTTATTCTCCAAAACTTCTCATACCTCAAAACTTCTTTAATTATACCTCAGAACTTTTTATACCTAAGAACTTTTTATACCTAAGAACTTCTTATAATTCAGAACTTCTGATAACTCAAAACTTCTTACACTCAAGACTTCTTATAACTCAAAACTTCTTATAACTCAGAACTTCTTACAACTCAGAACTTCTTATAACTCAGAACTTCTTCTAACTCAGAACTTCTTCTAACTCAGAACTTCTTAAAACTCAGAACTTATGCCTTAGAATTTATTATTATGTACTAGTCATAACGACACTGCTATAATTTCAATATACAAGCCGAAACTAACTAAAAACAGTATAAGGCCTCGGTCCTAATTTCTATATTCTGTATATAGGACCCTATCATATTACCATATTAATTACATATGACCATATATTGGACTATTTTCGACATCTTGTTTGAACATGGACATGAAACATTCCCATGAATTTGGATTTTTATCAGTTTATTCTATAATAACGAGAAGCCATGCGCTACCATCAAAGGAACTGTGCCTGGAGGTAAGGTTGTAATTATACCCTGCTTCGTAATGGAAAAACGGCATTAATGCTGCAATGCCTGGCTGTCCACAGGTGAGTTAGAATCCTACATCTTCTTGTTCCCGTGGCTACAGTAGTTCCGTAATGCAAACAAACGCACATTAACGTGTGTTCTACATTTTTAAAAACAATTTATGAATACGAGTAGCCTTTCTATCATCCCTACGGACAAACTCAGCGCAAACAAAAGTTCCAGTGGCCTTTTGAACTAGACGCTTGTGATTTGAAATAACAGCCAATATCCGATTCCAGTGGTCTGCCATTAATTGAACGAATGTGATTCTGAGGATCAAATTCAAGGTAAAACCTTGAGGGACTTCCTATCCATGCAACTTCGGCAAGAAGCTTGTGGAGTCGGTTGAGGTTCTCATTTATTGGGGGGTCATCGGAGGTCATTATTGTATACCTTCCACGTAGCCTGCGGTAATACAACCTCAACCACTTCCTTATAAGGTCATCATCGCATGGCACTTTATTGACCAAGGGGCTCAACAGAAAAGGAAGGGTCAAGATCGAGAAAAAGAGATTTAGGCGGACATAAGTGTATTCCTTTTAGGAAACTTTAGTGAAGATAAATAAGAAATAAAGCAGGCAAATATTCTACTCTGTTTTGTGATATCATTGTAAATTCAATGTATACAGAACAAAATTAAAATCAATCTCTTCTAATTATAATTTTTTTCCAAAGATTTTATACTTTAAGCATGTAGATATTTGTGCATCTTTAAATTAAAATCTGAAAAATATCTTTTTCATAACATAAAATTCCACTTTTTGGTTTTACTTTTTAGTTCTTTCCACCCTGAAAACACTTTTGAACTCTTCAATTTCATAGCTTGAAATAGTTCATTATGAAAATTCAGGGGTGAACATTTCAAAGATGAAATTAAGACCGAACAGTTTGAACTCTTCCAGTCCATACCTTGAAATAGTTTATTACGAAAATTCAGACAGACAGAAATTTAAAGATTGAACAAATCTTGATTTCATCTGCATCAAAGCAAAAGTTTGCCTGGCGAAATTTTCCTGGTAAATGATAATATATCAAGACAAAGGTTTTGAGGTCCAATTTTTTTTGTAAGGCAGTACCCGGCAGACAAATACTTAGTCAGAAACATTGGTATACATTTCATGCAAGGCTATATATCTGACAAATGCACAGGGAATACACATTTCGGTCAACGATCTCATGAAACTAACAAGCAGCAGCAGCTGTTATTGACAGCTGTAAATGAAACCGCCAGAGGGAAAACGTTTTTTTTCTTTTTTAACCAATTGTGTAGTACAAATAAAAATTCTAGCTGAAAGGCAGGCTTCAGTCAACTTAGAATTAGATGGTAACAAAGTCGAAATCCCAAAGGCACAAAAAATTTTGTAATATTACAGAAAGTCAATCTCGCTTTAATAACCAATTATAGTTGACTGGTTATGATCAGATGTGAACTGTTATTCAATATTAAGGCCATATTACCTTCATATTTTATCAAGTAGTAAATTGTCCACAAAGTTGAAGGATGAAAATCTCCCACTATCTCAACTTCTAATGATATGACCTGTACCTTTTTCTTTATAAAATATTTCGATGATTTCAGTGAAAGCAGGTAAAGAGAAATCTTTTTGAACTATTGACAGTTAAATCTTGTTATACTGCCACAATTGTACAGTTAAACCTTTATAAATTGTTATGCTGTCACCACTATACAGTAAAACCATGTTATACTGTCACCATTATACAGTAAACCTTGTTATAAAGCCACCACTATACAGTACAGTAAAACTTTGTTATAATGTCACCATTATACAGTAGCACCTTAATTGTTATACTGCTACCATTATACAGTAAAACCTTATTATACTGTCACCATTATACAGTAAAACTTTGTTATACTGCCACCATTATACAGTAAAACCTTGTTATAATTCCACCATTATACAGTAAATCCTTGTTATAATTCCACCATTATACAGTACAGTAAAACCTTGTTATAGTGCCACCATTATACAGTAAAACCTTGTTATAATTCCACCATTATACAGTACAGTAAAACCTTGTTATAGTGCCACCATTTTACAGTAAAACCTTGTTATACTGCCACCATTATACAGTAAAACCTTGTTATAATTCCACCATTATACAGTACAGTAAAACCTTGTTATAGTGCCACCATTTTACAGTAAAACCTTGTTATATTGCCACCATTATACAGTAAAACCTTGTTATACTTTCATTATTTTACAGTAAAACTTTGGTTATACTGCCACCATTATACAGTTAAACCTTGTTAAACTGTCACTACTATACAGTAAAACTTTGATATACTGTCACCACAAAGCAAAATACTACCAGAACAAAAACTACCTATCCCATCTGATATTTCCCAGTTATTTATATTACATTACAACTGCTGCTCTAAAGTCTGGTAGCCAAGTCAAACAGTTCTTTAATAATTGATCATTTATGGTAATAGTTTTCCCTCTGACTATTAATTGAAATGATCAGGCGTTACACATGTGTAAACAATTATCTTTGCAATGCAACAATATAAACACCACTATATCAATTTAACTCATCCACCCCTGAAAACACAGTTGAACTCTTCCAATTCAAAGGTTCGAATAGTCAACTTTGGAATTTCGGGGGTGAATGAGTTTAAGGTGATGCACATTAATTGATTTCGAGCAGCAATGATTTTAGAATATTCACGTCTAAAGACCCTGGAGAAATATTCAACAGGAATTTGAAGTATGAAAAACATTAATTTCCTCCACAATGCATACAACTTTTGATTTAAAGTGATTGATTTACACCTTTTAGGCATTTTAATTTAGAATTTCTAAGTCAAATTTTCAGCAAATTGCAGAGTATAAGATGAAAATACTTTGACATTTTGATGACAAAAGTAAAACAAATTGTCAGTCCAAGATGTTTATTTCTCATTCACCCCTGAAATTTTATAATAAACTATTCTCATCTTTGAATTGGAACAGTTTAAAATTGTCTTCGGGTGTTAACGAGCAAATTATAAAGTGACAGAAAAATCAAGATGAAACATCTCAAAAATGTGAATTTATACTTTTAGAAATACAGATCTTTTTGATAAGACTTAATTTACTGACAAAATCTGAGAAATGATAAAATTTGAATTACTGACACGATCTGAGAAATGTTAATCAAGACCTTATTTACTGACAGAATTTGATAAATGATAATATTTCTGCCCCGTGACATATATATGATATACTGTTTTTGATGGCCCTGGTAACGACAGGTTGTACGTATATTCTCAATGACTTTTAAGACTTCCTCCAGGCAGGTAAGGCATGCGCTAATGATGTACATAAAGACACAGGTATGGTGCTGTGTTAACGAGCTAACTTACCTGAAGGGGGAGAGCACCAGGCTGGTATCTCCCACAGAAAGGACACTACGGTCCATACCACAGGCTGGCATCAAAGTTTTCATTTAAAATTATTCCTTGAATTCCATGTTAAAAGGCACATACACAACTTTTCCTGACATTCGAGATGACAACACACATATGTATTCAAGTTAAACACTTGACACTTTTATTTTTTTCTCCTACATGTATTCCACTTTGACAACACAACACAATTCATCCACTGTTTGGACTACATGATCGCAGAGAAATTAAGTATTTAAAACTGCGTGAAATCCAGCATGTTCTCCGACGAGAAAGAACTATCACCTAATTCCCTCCATCACAATGAGCCGCGCGGTTTAGCCACAGTGACGATATGACTAGTAGCACATAAACATACCACTATGTGTATATACAGCTCTTCATTGATTTATTTAGTCTATCAGTTTCCATGTTTATGAGCTGTTACCTGCCTATATGAGCATCACCATCTCTATACTATATACTCCCCTCCATCAAAAAACTTGTGACGAGTGAAAAATGAAAAGAAATAAAAAAGATTTCCTAGGAAAAATGTATGTGAGACAATTACAACCATCAATTTAAATCGCCACGCTGATCTATCATCCTCCGATCAGTTGACATACCATTACACCTCCTTAATGTGCTGCTACACGCGGCACAGGTAGTTACAATCTCACCTGCGACCCCCCTACGTCCACACTGGGCCGAGACACAGGGCCGAGTGTGTGTGTCAAGTCAAATGAACAAACGATCCTAGCACTAAATTGTATCAGAGAGGCTCTGTCTAAATAAGACATCCAATCATGTTCCTGTATCTCTGCTGCTGAAACTTATACCTGCTGACTCAAACACAGAAAACTGATATTTACTTGAAAAAAAAAAAATTCCATTAAATAGCTAAGGGGCATTTAATCTGTATCAATTACATGTGGCTACCTATCAAAACTGAGGGCCTAGAATGTGATGAGATCTTTAGTGGTCTAGTTCTGTTACGGCTAGTCATTAAGTGCTAGAATAACTTGGACTTCTGAAAAGTAGACTCAACACAATTTGGCCAACAATTATGAAGTACAGAGAGTATTTCCAGTGAAGGGTGGTTGTAAAAGACTACGGATTAGTCACCGAGGGTTACAGCTGTTGTGAGCAAATTACATAGCTGTCAATCAATATCAACAGGGATGTTAATTTCACCCAGAGTTATCTCCCTTCATTATCCACTGTTAACTCATTCACCCCTGAAATTTCATAATGAACTAGTTTCAACCTTTGAATTGGAAGAGTTCAAATGTGTCTTCAGGGGTTGATGGGTTAAAGTATAAAGTGAAATGACATGTGTGGGTTGAAATGTACATGGTCAGTCCTGGTGTTGTCAATCACTGCAGCGTTGTACATATACTGGTGTAGCACTCACAGGTCTGTAAGGCCTGGAGGTGTTAATAAGGGTCACAGAGATTTAGCTGTCAGACTATTATCTATACCAATCACATGATATGGTGCATTTTATATACACCAACAACTGCATACCATATATGTACCAACAACTGCATACCATATATACACCAACAACTGCATACCATATATACACCAACAACTGCATACCATATACACCAACAACTGCATACCATATATACACCAACAACTGCATACCATATATACACCAACAACTGCATACCATATATACACCAACAACTGCATACCAAATATACACCAACAACTGCATACCATATATACACCAACAACTGCATACCATATATACACCAGCAACTGCATACCATATATACACCAACAACTGCATACCATATATACACCAACAACTGCATACCAAATATACACCAACAACTGCATACCATATATACACCAACAACTGCATACAATACATACACCAACAACTACATACCATACATACACCAACAACTACATACCATATATACACCAACAACTACATACCATATATACACCAACAACTACATACCATATATACACCAACAACTACATACCATATATACACCAACAACTACATACAATACATACACCAACAACTACATACCATATATACACCAACAACTGCATACCATATATACACCAACAACTGCATACAATATATACACCAACAACTACATACAATATATACACCAACAACTACATACCATATATACACCAACAACTGCATACCATATATACACCAACAACTACATACCATATATACACCAACAACTGCATACCATATATGTACCAACAACTGCATACCATATATACACCAACAACTGCATACCATATATACACCAACAACTGCATACCATATATACACCAACAACTGCATACCATATATACAACAACAACTGCATACCATATATACACCAACAACTACATACCAAATATACACCAACAACTGCATACAATATATACACCAACAACTACATACAATACATACACCAACAACTGCATATAATATATACACCAACAACTGCATACCATATATACACCAACAACTACATACCATATATACACCAACAACTGTATACAATATATACACCAACAACTACATACCATATATACACCAACAACTACATACCATATATACACCAACAACTACATACAATATATACACCAACAACTGCAGACAATATATACACCAACAACTACATACAATATATACACCAACAACTGCATACAATATATACACCAACAACTGCATACCATATATACACCAACAACTACATACAATATATACACCAACAACTGCATACAATACATACACCAACAGCTGCATATAATATATACACCCAACAACTACATACCATATATGTACCAACAACTGCATACCATATATACACCAACAACTGCATACCATATATACACCAACAACTACATACCATATATACACCAACAACTGCATACCATATATACACCAACAACTACATACAATATATACACCAACAACTACATACAATATATACACCAACAACTGCATACAATACATACACCAACAACTGCATACCATATATACACCAACAACTACATACCATATATACACCAACAACTACATACCATATATACACCAACAACTACATACAATATATACACCAACAACTGCATATAATATATACACCAACAACTGCATACCATATATACACCAACAACTGCATACAATACATACACCAACAACTACATACAATATATACACCAACAACTACATACAATACATACACCAACAACTACATACAATATATACACCAACAACTGCATATAATATATACACCAACAACTGCATACCATATATACACCAACAACTGCATACCATATATACACCAACAACTGCATACCATATATACACCAACAACTACATCCCAAATATACACCAACAACTGCATACACCATATATACACCAACAACTGCATACAATATATACACCAACAACTGCATACCATATATACACCAACAACTGCATACCATATATACACCAACAACTGCATACCATATATACACCAACAACTACATACAATATATACACCAACAACTGCATACACCATATACACCAACAACTGCATACAATATATACACCAACAACTGCATACGATATATACACCAACAACTGCATACCATATATACACCAACAACTATATACAATATATACACCAACAACTGCATACCATATATACACCAACAACTACATACAATATATACACCAACAACTGCATACCATATATACACCAACAACTACATACAATATATACACCAACAACTACATACAATATATACACCAACAACTGCATACCATATATACACCAACAACTACATACCATATATACACCAACAACTGCATACAATACATACACCAACAACTGCATACAATACATACACCAACAACTGCATACCATATATACACCAACAACTGCATACCATATATACACCAACAACTACATACAATACATACACCAACAACTACATACCATATATACACCAACAACTGCATACCATATATACACCAACAACTACATACCATATATACACCAACAACTGCATACCATATATACACCAACAACTGCATACCATATATACACCAACAACTACATACCATATATACACCAACAACTACATACAATATATACACCAACAACTGCAGACAATATATACACCAACAACTACATACAATATATACACCAACAACTGCATACAATATATACACCAACAACTGCATACCATATATACACCAACAACTACATACCAAATATACACCAACAACTGCATACCATATATACACCAACAACTACATACAATATATACACCAACAACTGCAGACAATATATACACCAACAACTACATACAATATATACACCAACAACTGCATACAATATATACACCAACAACTGCATACAATATATACACCAACAACTGCATACCATATATACACCAACAACTACATACCATATATACACCAACAACTACATACAATATATACACCAACAACTGCATATAATATATACACCAACAACTGCATACCATATATACACCAACAACTGCATACAATACATACACCAACAACTACATACAATATATACACCAACAACTACATACAATACATACACCAACAACTACATACAATATATACACCAACAACTGCATATAATATATACACCAACAACTGCATACCATATATACACCAACAACTGCATACCATATATACACCAACAACTACATACCATATATACACCAACAACTACATACAATATATACACCAACAACTGCATACCATATATACACCAACAACTGCATACCATATATACACCAACAACTACATACCATATATACACCAACAACTGCATACCATATATACACCAACAACTGCATACAATACATACACCAACAACTGCATACAATATATACACCAACAACTACATACCATATATACACCAACAACTACATACAATATATACACCAACAACTATATACAATACATACACCAACAACTACATACCATATATACACCAACAACTACATACAATACATACACCAACAACTACATACCATATATACACCAACAACTACATACCATATATACACCAACAACTACATACAATACATACACCAACAACTACATACCATACATACACCAACAACTGCATACAATATATACACCAACAACTACATACAATATATACAACAACAACTGCATACAATATATACACCAACAACTACATACAATGCATACACCAACAACTACATACCATATATACACCAACAACTACATACACCATATACACCAACAACTACATACCATATATACACCAACAACTACATACCATATATACACCAACAACTGCATACCATATATACACCAACAACTGCATACAATACATACACCAACAACTGCATACAATATATACACCAACAACTACATACCATATATACACCAACAACTACATACACCATATACACCAACAACTACATACCATATATACACCAACAACTGTATACCATATATACACCAATAACTACATACCATATATACACCAACAACTACATATAATATATACACCAACAACTACATACCATATATACACCAACAACTACATACCATATATACACCAACAACTGTATACGATATATACACCAACAACTACATACCATATATACACCAACAACTACATACACCATATACACCAACAACTACATACCATATATACACCAACAACTACATACCATATATACACCAACAACTGCATACAATATATACACCAACAATTGCATATCATATATACACCAACAACTACATACCATATATACACCAACAACTGCATACCATATATACACTAACAACTACATACCATATATACACCAACAACTGTATACCATATATACACCAACAACTGTATACCATATATACACCAATAACTACATACAATATATACACCAACAACTACATATAATATATACACCAACAACTACATACCATATATACACCAACAACTACATACAATATATACACCAACAACTGCATACCATATATACACCAACAACTACATACCATATATACACCAACAACTACATACCATATATACACCAACAACTGCATACCATATATACACCAACAACTACATATAATATATACACCAACAACTGCATACAATATATACACCAACAACTGCATACTATATATACACCAACAACTACATACCATATATACACCAACAACTGCATACCATATATACACCAACAACTGCATACAATATATACACCAACAACTGCATACAATATATACACCAACAACTGCATACAATATATACACCAACAACTGCATACCATATATACACCAACAACTGCATACCATATATACACCAACAACTGAATACAATACATACACCAACAACTGCATACCATATATACACCAACAACTACATACCATATATACACCAACAACTGCATACCATATATACACCAACAACTGCATACAATATATACACCAACAACTGCATATAATATATACACCAACAACTGCATACAATATATACACCAACAACTGCATACAATATATACACCAACAACTGCATACCATATATACACCAACAACTACATACCATATATACACCAACAACTGTATACAATATATACACCAACAACTACATACAATATATACACCAACAACTGCATACCATATATACACCAACAACTACATACAATATATACACCAACAACTACATACCATATATACACCAACAACTGCATACAATATATACACCAACAACTACATACAATATATACACCAACAACTGCATACCATATATACACCAACAACTGCATACCATATATACACCAACAACTACATACAATATATACACCAACAACTACATACAATATATACACCAACAACTGCATACCATATATACACCAACAACTACATACAATATATACACCAACAACTGCATACCATATATACACCAACAACTACATACCATATATACACCAACAACTACATACAATATATACACCAACAACTACATACCATATATACACCAACAACTGCATACAATATATACACCAACAACTACATACAATATATACACCAACAACTACATACCATATATACACCAACAACTGTATACAATATATACACCAACAACTACATACAATATATACACCAACAACTGCATACCATATATACACCAACAACTACATACAATATATACACCAACAACTACATACCATATATACACCAACAACTGCATACAATATATACACCAACAACTGCATACCATATTTTACTGAGAATAAAAACCTCTCATGAATAAGCCCCCTCGAGCAAATAAGCCCCCCCCCCCCTTTGGCAAATGTTCTTGGGACAGGGAGGATGCCTGTAAATAAGCCCCCTCCCTTTGTCTCCCTCTCAAAAAATAGCATGTCTCTTAACATAAAAAAATATCTAATTATATGCGATTAAAAGATATATCTATATGGCTAAAGTTGAAATAATGCATTGTTTAGATTGGGATAAGATCACCATGCTTTCATGTTTTAACTGGTTGTGCATTTTGCAAACATTGAAGAAAAAAGAACAACCCCAGTTGCCTTGGTGAAAGACATGAGCACTATCCACTGCACCATCTGACCACCCACACAATAGTATTAAAGAAACAGTCTTGGGCACAAGATTTTTTCCAATTGTTCTTCATCAGTTATAACATCATCAATACTTTTTAACATATAACTACTACTTGCAGCATGAATGTCTAGTCAGACCTATATGGAGCTTTAAACCGAATAGAGAAAACTTCTGTAAGAAGAATTATAAAACTTAAGCTGGATCTGATCAAGTTCTGTGCTCACAAACACTGAAAAATGTGGTATTCACTTCTTAACCAAAAAAGACGGTCATCTTGCTGTGTTTGTGTCAGAGCCTTAAGTCGGTCATAAAAAGATCCATCGTCGTTTTGTTGTATTTGGCGTTATTTATGTTATTACTTTTTAAATTTTATCTAAAAAAATTGTGATGTATTTTGGCAGATGTCTGTGCACTATCATCTGAAAATTTGATTGACAATGACAAAACAGTTCGGGTATCAAACTACCAACATCTCCACGGAAACAGTCAATTTACTTCTATGGCCTCCACTAGCTCAAAAACAAACGCATTCCACTGAGATTTCCATGCTAGTTATTCCTTACTAACAGGCAAAATAAATAAAAAAAATCCAGTCTATAAACAAGAGAGATTAAATATATACTTTCGGAGAGAATTTCCCATAATTCACTTCTGAGGCTACAGTTATATAATCCGTAACAGTGCATGCTAGCACTTACTGGGATCACAGGAGCATTCCCTCTGTTACACTTCAAAATGTCGCCAGGTTTTTGTTGTTTTTCTTATGAATCCTAAAAATATACTGTAGATTGTTTCAACTAAAGGTTTATGTACATCTTGTCTTCGATAAGAAGTGAATTAAACCTAATTACTGAACCAAAGGCTGACGACATGAAATGGATAATACGTAAACATTTGTCTCAAATTTCTGATCGCGAGACACAGTGCCAGCTTTAGCATTCAGAAACTGTCTCCGTCTAAATCAGACAGGTAAAGGTCAACTCATTCACCCTTGAAATTTCACAATGAACCATTCCAACCTCTGAACTGGAAGAGTTCAAATGTGTCTTCAGGGGTGCATGAATGCATCAACTCAATCTAACCCTGAAATTTTATAATGAACTATTCCAGCCTTTGAATTGGAAGAGTTCAAATGAATATTTAGGAGTGAATAAGTAAATAGTGAAAAACTGGAAAAATGCGCTCTTGTTTAATTTTCGCCAAACAATGGAAGGGTGAATTTAAGACAAGGCAAATATTTTTCCAAATATAGGCTTGCGTCTCATATTACATGTATAATATAATATTTCTACATTTGAGGGGGCAAATTCAAGACAGGATGAATTCAAATCTTTTCATGCGAGAGCCAAATACAGACAGGGCGAAAATTTCCCATTTTACAATATGTAACATTGACTGACCCACCAATTATAGTAATGTACATGTGGTCTGGCTACAAGTGACCTGCCAGGTCGGTCATCCACAAAGTATATTTACCATTAGGCCTAATGAGCTGTTTTGCTTATATATTATTTATATGCTTCATTGTGACCTGCTGTCAATTGATTTTACCTCAGAAGAAAGTCAATAGAACAGCAGAGCCTCATTAGTCCTCTAGTTTTTATTACGGATCAAATATCCTAAATATCAATACATACATATAGCATAATAATACAATATCTCATTAAAATTTCATCAAGGTGTATTTGTGGGTTGGTGGATAGATGACGTTTTAACAGATGGAGGATTTACTCATGATGCCTCTACATCTATAGAGTGATGGAATATCAATTAATAAAGTATGGATTAAATTGAGTCTGATGAAAAATGAACTGAAAGTAGAGTAGAGAATAAAAATTGATAGATTATTGACTGATAGGGTATACGTATAGACTGATAAAGTATAAACTGACGTAAACTGCACAGACAACATCCATGAATTTTTAAATTGATGGGGTATAGATTGATGAGTATGAATGAATGAAGTACATGTATAAATTGACAAAGATGAACTGTTGTATGAATTAATGAAAAATGAATTAATGAAGCATGAATTGCTAATGGAACAGAACAGGAGTATGACTCAATGAGTATAGATTGATAGAGTATAAGTTGATTGGGTTTTTGACTGATGAAGTATGAATTGACAAGGAACCATAAATGGAGGTCAGAGTATGGATATATGCAGTATGAACTGATGGAGTACGGATACATGCATGCAGTATGAACTGTTGGAGTAGGGATTAATAACTTCTGCATTGATTTGGTTGGTGCAATATGAATTAAAATTGATGAATTATTGACAGTTTGAGCATAAATTGATGGTCTGGATGGATCAAGTTGAACGAATTGGAGCATGTTTATATGGAAAATGATTTGCAAAGTATGCATTGTATATTTACTGTTTGAACTGTTGAAGCTAATAGACTATGGAGTAAGCGGGGGTGTATTTCTATCAAAGCTGATCAAATAAATTCAATTCTAACCAGCAACGTTATTTCACCAACATTATCAAGAAAATTTTGAATAATTTGACAGCAATATACCAATCCCCATCATTTGTTTTGCTATCACCTACTCATCCTCGATACATTAATTGTCAACAGTCAAGTCGTTCTGCCTACAAGTCCCAGTGACTGCTACAACACCAGACATCATGATTAATTCACAAACCCGGCTACGTTTTTTCCTCTCAGTTGGATTGTTTGATACCCTAAGGATTACAGATGCCTATATGTGATCGCCGAGATTCGGCTCGGTTTGTAAATGAGGTTAACATACTTAAGCCCACAATGCCGCAGCAACCCTGCATTCTACTTTCGTCAAAACAACGCATCACAAAGATTCGTCATCCTGTCGTCGTAAAACTATGATTTTTTAAAATTACCTGCTTTTTCACATTACCATTCAGAGATCTCACATTTTTTTATAGTGTTATTGAAGTCCTGCTTTTCGTAAAAGACGAAAAAAAAAACTGCTTTTCCTGAAAACCTGACATTTATAACCCAAGCAAATGCATGTTTTGTAAAACACAGAGTTTTGTGAGGATATTAAAATTTCTGCTGAAGATTTTACTGAAGGGAAATTAAATTTAGTCATTCAAACTGTCATGACCATTTACGTCCAGAATAGGGCATTCAAACCTATTATCTCAATGACAGTTATTTGGGTTTTTTTGGCTTTGCACATTCATGATGCATTGTAGGAAAACAGTTTGACCATCTTCAATTCATTCACCCCTGAAATTTCATAATGAACTATTCCAACCAGTGAATTGGAAGAGTTCAAATGTGTCTTCTGGGGTGATAGAGTTCAACAAAATTTTACTGTTTTCATTCTGAAACGAATTTATTTAAGCACATCATTGAAATTTTGGGATTATCACATTGACAAAATAGTGCTCTCTAAATTTACCCAATAAAAATGACATACAGAAATTTCATCTGGAGCAATAAAAATCTTTATAATTAAGGAAACATCGAAACTGCTTGAGTGTTGAAATCAGAATACTGGACGGCCGCTAAAATTGGTGTGTGGACAGTATACAATTCATTGATAACACAGAAGATTTCACCATTCTCATGATGAAAGGGCATCACCACTCTTACACTAGTTCTGCTTGTTTTGTAATATTAGAATAAGTTCTTTGATTCTTAATATGCAATTCATGCAGCCATGATCATAGAAAACTTTTCTAATTTCACACCAGATTGAATCTATCTCACAGAACACCTCCCTATAAGTGTTACTTGAATCACTAGATACCCATAAGAAAATTAAATTTTTGTAGGAAGTGTCAAGACATTCTGCCGGGTAGCATGCGAGTTCAAAACCCACATGGGGGAGTTGCCAGGTACTTATCATAACCGTACATGTAGGTCAGTGGTTTTTCTCCGGGTACTCTGGCTTTCCTCCACCTCCAAAACCTGGCATGTCCTTAAACAACCCTGGCTTGTTGATAGGACGTACGAAAAGAAAATAATAAACCAAACCAAAATATTTTCAGACAGATTAGATTCTACAATCTCCACAGGAGTTTCTAACATTTCGAATGAAGAATAAAAAACAATCTGCAATGCTCACGGAAAATACAGTGATTTTCAAAAAAAAAAAAACATTTCACAATCAGTGGCTTCTAGACTTTGCTAAATCCTCAAAGATCATGAAACCATTCTTTTTAACCAAATTTGCCAATCTTACATTACATAAGATTCCACTCCTGAACAACTTTCAAAAGGATTTATTCTAGAAAAGGAAGACGGAGAAAAAAAAAGTATCACGCTTTTAGTTTTATATACGCACGTAAATAACAATTCCAAACGTAATTTATTCGTAAGACTGATACGAATGCCTACCCCTGGATAACTGGTATCACATGCATCTTCCCAAAGGCCCATGGTTTTTCCACCTTCAGATATCAAATTTCCCTTAATCAACTGATCCGCATCGCTACTGCAATGTCTGCATGCATTCAATAAGTAATCTGCTATATATTGATCAGCTTTAGGATCTGCAAATAGAACAATGGCTTGGATTACCCATGGCAACTTGTAAGACGCTACGTATGTATCAGTAAGCACCTGTAATTAAGAAACTAAGATTCTGGAAAGACACCATCGAAAAACAACTATCATAAGCGGATTTTCCCAAGTTCCCTCAGTGCACTCATTATATTCAATAAAGCAGGACATCTGTTTTCTGTGCCAATGATGTTTTTTTCGCTTAATTATTGATTTGTACAGTGGCGAGTATATCTTTTCAGCTGGAAGAAAACTGAAATCCTATAATTATATAAACCAGACTTCTGACCACAGCGTACACCGTACTGATGTTATACAATGTACCTTACTTGTATCAGCCATCTGATTATAAAATGCACATCCTTATTCTCGATCCATTACATAAGGATCTGATAACATCTCGTAAGAGGTCATGTTCTGGTGACCTTTGCAATCTCAGTCTGTATACTTAACACTCTAGTCGAATTGTCTAATTGACGCTGTTATCTGCAGCAAGTCATTTTGTCACAACATACATATCTAGCTTGTTGTGACGAAATGACAGGATTACTGTAATGTACATATTTTCGGGGCAATCTTACTTCAGCGTTTTTGTTTTGTGTTGAAATGTAATTGCGCTAATTGGAGTTTTTATACTCTGCTTATAATATAGTAATTAGCAGTGATTTGCGGATTTATCGGTGCGCTAATTAATATGCCAAACACTGACAATGCTCTAAAATTTTATTGCGCCAAATTAGGTACGTTTACAGTACACAAAAGAGTTTCGCTCACCAACATTCATTTTCTAGATCCTTTAAGTGACAGTTTGACTGGCTAAAATTCACCTAAACAAGATCCCTTATGGGAAGTTGTTACAGATCCTATATATATGAGGAAAGTAACAAGGAAAAGGGACAATTAGGATCTGCACTTTTACCAGGAGGCACGGTGGTCTAGTGGTAGGACGCCAGGCTCATGATTGAAGGGTTGCGAGTTTGAGGTCACGACACTTGTGTTGTATCCTTGAGCAAGGTACTTTACTCTGCTTGTTCCTGTCTACTCAGCTAAAATGAGTACATGGTTGGGTAGTGCTAAAAATTGTAGAATGCTAGCTGTGAGTGCTAAAATGACAGCACCGGTTGTATGCTCTCCAGGGAGTTGAGAATGATATTGGTGTGTTGCTAAGGCCCTATAACCACGGATAATAATTTAAGACGGCCTTTAAGGTCATGATAAATCGGTATATAAGAACCTTAAATTATCATGATTATAAAAAGTCTTGCTACAATTATATTGAAAATAATCTTTAAGGGAGCTTACGGCATGTACACAAAACTAGAGTGGAACTCTCTACTGTTTTACCTGAAATGGGGTCCTTAAAGCTGACAATGCAAGTTAAAAAGCTTTTTTGTTGAGATTAAAAAAAAATACGGCAAAGTTATATTTCAGAAAGCTTCTGAGATGCCCCCTGACAGGTTACTAAGGAGAGGCAGACATTTTAGTTTTTGCCTTGCTTGGAAACGAGAGTCGGCCTCCCTGGGTATAAAAGGCACCCAGCCTGTCAAACCGGTTTTTACATGAACACTGGCCGTGCAAAGTGCAACACACCTGCGGACACAACAGGTGACACTGGAGTTACAAAACTGGAATGACAAACACACACTTACCTTGAAGTTGAAGTTACATGAAGATGGTCACTCTCTCAGCCACCATCATATATCGTGTGCCAAAGCAAAATGAAAAAAAAAATAAAACTGAAAACACCCTAAATGTCCCTTCACCTATGTATACGTAATGGACATCGACATGTTGATTTTACATTCGGAAGCAGAGCGAAACATTCCGAACAGAATATGTACTCGCTCCTACACTGTAATACTACCTATAATATTACGCCTTGCCAATAAAGCGCTTGTAATGAAAATGTAGTGTAACACGCGAGCATAGTCTTGATTATGTAAAACACGTGCACGAACACATGCGAGTGACGGGAACTTATTTTGATGGAAATAAATGGATGTTATAGCAATGTTTATCACACAGGAACTGATTACTCTCAGCGACATGATGTTCCATTTGAATACTAAGGTAGGTTTATCAGTTGTCATTCATGTACTTGTTTTTTTTCGCACGAATTTTGGTGTAATCAAATGTTGTTTTTTTTTTATTTTGCTCATATTGTATAATATCGTTATAATAACACCTTCAATATCCATGTCAATGTTTTTCAGATACTGATCGAAAATATCGTAAAAAATCAGAAAGTATGTGTTGGCTAGCTATATAGGTATGTAGAAATAGAAGTGTCGCCGTGCAATTTCATCACAACAATGAGAACCGGTTTGACGGCCTGGGTGCCTTTTATACCCAAGGAAGCCGACTATCGTTACCAAGCAAGGCAAAAACTAAAATGTCTGCCATTCCTTAGTAACCTGTAAGGGGGCATCTCAGAAGATTTCTAAAATTTTTATTTGGCCGGTTTTTTTTTAAAATATCAACAAGAAAGCTTTTTAACTTGCATTGTCAGCTTTAAGATAAAAACAATTAGTTTGTTACAAAACCTATAATACCTGCTAGACTCATATATATATAAATATTAATATCCAAAATGAAATTAAAGGGAGGTCACTCTTAGTACGTAAGTAATGGAACTCTCTACTGTTTCATTTGCAATGGGACACAGACACTTTAAGGATCTTTAACCCAATACACCATGATTCAAGTTCTATTTTAAACAGATTTACAAACATTCATCACTAGATCTGTGGATAATTCTGTTAATAGGCCCATTCTGTAACATTATAAAGCATTAGCCTTTAATTGAAGAGTCAGATAAACCTCTCAACCTGGTCACAATCCAGCTATTTAACCAGTGAAATCATCGCCTCCGTAGCAATTTTTTCTGACAGTATCATCAACATACCAACTGTCTCCAAAATGCTTTTCAACAGAAAGTCATCAGAAAGTGGTTCTGAATTGGGACCCATTGCCAAGTATTTTCTAGATTAAATCGTAAATTATGCACCGAAACATATCATTTGTGTTCAGTTACAGGTGCAAGTTTCAACACAAGATTAAAACATTGAATTCAAACACTGTAATGAATGAGAAGAAAGGACGTAATGAAATTGTTCTTTCTCTTTTAAAACTCAATAGAGAGTCTTTCAGAAAAGAAAATTAAACAGAAACTGCCTAGTATAAGAATGAATCCATTTCAGTCTGATTAATTTCTTCTCCATTTCATCTATTTCCCAAAGTTCTGTGCTATATTTCAATCCTGTTTCCTTTCTGTATTTGCAATTGCTAGTTCTATTGGGTTTTTCGTTCCCAGATCCATTCATAATGCTGAAGTGCATCATGACACCTTTGTTAAAAGCCCCACCAGTCACTGAAAATAATTTTTTTGTCAAAGCCCCACCAGCCATTAACAATTTTGTTTGTGATGCAATGTGTGCAACAGAAGAAACCTTTATGTCTGTTTCTGCATGACCGTAATTGGAAGAGAAATTCAGAACATGATGTAGAGTCTTCTATTTGTATCGTTACAACAATACGACCGTATTGAGATCTTTAATTTGTTGAAGAATAAATTCCCTGCCATTTCAGAGCCAGTAAAATTGAAATACTGCTCATAACATTGCTACATCCAGCAGGCCACATTCCTGTTGAAAATTGACCTGAAAATTGCTTGTATAGTCATCAATGACCAAATTTGTTTAAAACAATAAAAAAATGTTTATGTTCAGACCCATACAGCTTATCAACCCAGTCCAAATCAACCGTACCTGTTGCTTCTGCGAAGAGCAATATAAAGCAACTATTCATCAAACATTGTGAAACTATGTTCCTATCAAAGTCACTACATATTCATCACCACCCATTGCAAAACTATGTCCCTACCACTATTAAATAACCACAAATTGTAAAATCATGTTCCTGCCAAAGCCACTTTGTGAAGAAAGCATATACAGTGCACTCATCTTTATATCATATGTTGCATTTGTCAGACAAAAACATGATTTTAACAGGAAAGTGACATTAAGAGAAACATGTTTTTCCACTAAATCTAGTGCATTTCCAATCTCTATAACTAACAGTAAGCTATTCAATGTACATATTAAGATGTTTCAATATAAATAGATAACATCATTTCATTTAAAAATCATTTTTTGGGGTTATTTTTTTTTCTTTGCATTATTTTGTACAAGAAATCAATGGAAATTACATCATTTTCTGGATATATTATGTGATTGGTTAAAAAAAACATGATATTAAGAGGAATTCACCTCAAAATACATCATATTAACCAAATTAAGTTACATAGATTATATATAGAGAAAAATGGTGCTTGGGAAAAACATGATATAAAAAGGAATGTGATATTAACAGGAGTGATATTAAGTGGAGTCCACTGTATATATATATACCAAATAACAGTTTCAAATTATACTCTCCTTTTTTAGGACAACTTTGGCAGATAAGAAGTTGTAGAATTTGTCACCATAGAAAAATTATATAGGTAGACTCCATTGATTGTACAGAAGGCATATCTGCTAGGTTCAGAACCATCTACCAGTGAAGGCAGCCCCGGGGTCCACTAAAGTACATCTGGCCGGTAAAGGAACATATGCATATCTCGCCAATTACATTTATGACTAGCAATAAGAACTTTTAGCACAGGAAAATAGAAATTGATGGATCTACTGATATATCTCTGAGGTGAGATCAAATTGGGGATCTAATTGTACTACTATACTGCCAGGCGTCTAAACCTGATGCACAATGGCAAGATAATACAGAATATTATGTACATGCATACGTGTTACAGAAAATATATTCTAAAATAAATAGCTAATGGTCGTTTATATATCTAACGAAGCACATTACTGTAATTGGTGTCTGGTACTGGTAGCCAACTAATTTCGTACACTGAATATCGGGAAATTTTGCTTTTTTTGTCTCTTTTTTGATTGGCCGTTCTTCCTTTAATCATGAAGGCTTATTTTTCAAAATATTTGGTTTTGTTTGTTCGTGTTTTTCATATCATATTAACAGTAAGAGTCATTTATTAAAGGAAGTGCCAGGCTTTAGTGGTAGAGGGAAGCTGGAGTTCCTAGAGAAAAACCACCGACGATCGTTACCTGTCGACTGCCCAACGGCTATACTGCCTGCCTCAAACCTGCAATCTTGAGGTGGAGGGCTAGAGGAGCAGATGTTAGACACCTGAACCACATGGCCACTGTGGGCCCCTGTATTTTTTCCATAACAGCAAATAATTGTACACATCATATAGCATAGCATTTATGGTAATTATGTGTGAAAGGTGAAATTAACACTTCGTTAATAGTGATTTAACCAGTGTTTAGCGAAATAGGATTTGGTATAAAGTTATTTGGGGGTTTGGTCAAATAAAATTCTACTGTATATATATACCTTGACTATATGTATACTGTGATGCCCCTCTATACATGGTATATATACCTTATTTGCCGACATTAGCACCTAGGAGGAATGAAAAATTGGTTAAAGTTATTATGAAACAACAAAATATGATCTATAATAGGTGTTGTGTATAAAGTTGACATTAATCTGGGACAAAACTTTTTGAATGAGCACTGCAAGGAAGTTGCTATAATTACTGTTTAACTGAAGTTACCTTAACCATTGGCTTTACATCTCATGCCATCCCCCCTCACCTTCCCCCACTCCTGAAACTACCTCTATTACAGATCAGTCATGCCCCAATACTATCTTGCCCCTGCCTTGCTAAAGTGAGACCCCTAATAAAGCCATATTATACATGTACTTTCCCCATACATTATATACAAAGTATCCTATTAGTCGGCACTTATATTCCCGTAATGTCGCCCGGCCTCAATCGTGACATATTCAATGGTTTCTGAGTACGAACATATAATCACATCATGGACAACCCATACCACACCTAACCAACGACAAATGTGTACAAATTTGTGTTTTCACGAAACTATTCACGTTGATTACCTGATAACTAATTGTTAACAGTGCTTAGAAAAAATTTCATTTCAGAAATGAACGCTGGTGATTGTATCTGACGTGGAGCAGTACTTGTGCGGACGCAAGGGACCATCGGTGATTATCCGTGCCGTCAGGCAAGATTTCTCCAGAGAAACATTTGACAGCTAATACTCACATATCTACTGATTTAATATAGAGCTGTGCTAGAGTGCTAAACACACAACTATATGGGTGTGACAGAAACTCGTATAAAGTGATCACGTACTACAATGATTATGACAGCGACAATCTCAAGCAGCATCCCCAAAGGTACATTAAATAGACGGTTTAACCCATCCACCCTTGAAGACACATTTGAACTCTTCCAATACTAAGGTTGGAATAGTTCATTATGAAATTACAGTGGTAGCGGATTTCAGGATACCTGTCCCAATGTACTATTTTTTCGTATGCAGAGTAACTTCCCCTTGAATTTATTTGTGAGATAACTGAACTACACTTGGCCCTAACCAAGTAGCTTAGGTGGTAAGAATAACAGTATGTTTATATATATCACAATCTGAGATCAAGGGCTAGAGTCCTGGGCCTGATATATTCCTGAAACCGCTTTCATGCTCAAGCATGGACTCCTGCATGTTAGAACTTCTTTTCTGGAAAGCCATTCAAAACAAGTCAAACAGTAGTCAGTTCACTCATTAAACCCAGAAAACACATTTTAACTCTTCCAATTCAAAGGTTGGTATACTTCATTAAGAAATTGCAAGGGTGGCTAAGTCATTAGCAAAATGATATTTCATAATTTATTTTTAAACAAAACAAGAAATACGACTTGAGCACAAAGTTCTTTATGAGTTTTTCCTTATTATTGTTCAACTTAAATCTTCTCGTCTCCTACTTATTTAACAGAAACTGCACAAACTAGAAGTTTTTCTTCATTTTTCAGTGCGTGAGAACCTCAACAATACATTTTTCATTTTACACTCCCCCCACTTTGACCCCCAAATTTTCTATGAGCCCACACAAAATCAGATGTTTTGAACATAATACAATATGCAACTGACCTTAAATCAACTTCCTGCAAAATATTAGCCTTATCACTGATAGGCTGTAGAAAGGCCCAAATTGGCACCCCTCCTTTGGCGGAAACATTTAGTTGTTTTTGTTTGACTCATTCACCCCTGAAATTTCATAATGCACTATTCCAACCTTTGAATTGGAAGCGTTCAAATGTGTTTTTGAGGGGTAAATGAGTTTAATAATATTGAAGTTCCTATTTGTTGAAGTCATATTGTGTGTGCCCTGAAAATTGCCTAGCAAAACTTTGCCCTTCATCTGAAAATTCGAAATTGCCCATACTTATTTTATCATTCTCTTGTAATTTCTGTATAAGGCTAAGGATGTGTACTAAACTCCATACGATTAATCAGTCCTTATTATGGAGTACGTGTGAGAAAGGCGCGAGAAAGGCGATAGACAAACGACATTGTGACAAACACTTCACAGTTTATCGATATATACCAAGTATAAAGCCGAACCCCTCTTGTTCTGAAGGAAACAAATGCTTTCTTGCCGTGAACTGAAAATAGGGCACATCAGCCCCAGATCAGTTAGCGGGGAGAATATCTCATTACAATAATATGTCAACTCTTTGAAAATCGGAGAAAGACACATGATTGGACTGTCCAGACTTGACAGGCTGACAGATTGTTGTGCCAGACTTAAGAATATAAGCTCCAGCCTTGGTTACAGCTTGGCTATATAGCCGGTCATCAATCACCTGGTTCCTGGCGTCCAGCTGGGTCCTCATGTCCAAATCTCTAACCAATCTCCACACCTCCATTTATGGTCAGTAGACAATTTCTTCACTCCCCGTTCAACAATGGTCAGAACCCCACAGATAATCTTGTCACATTAATTTACTATTCAGAACCCCTGATACAATCTCTTTATATCCCTTCCATGGTCAGACAATCTTCTTAGCATTTTCATGGTCAGAGCCAAAGAGACTTTCTCCTTACATTCTTTACTAAATGGTCAAAATCCAGGACCACAGACAAACTCCTAACCATTTTCATCGTCAGAACCCCCAAGAGAAAATCTTCTTATACCATTTCTATGGTCAGAACCCAAGAGACAAGCTCCTGATGTCATTTTCATTGGCAGAGTACAGTGGTCTAGTGGTGGGACGCCGGGCTCGTGATTGCAGGGTTGCAAGTTTGAGTCCCGGCCACGGCACTAATGTGTTGCATCCAAGCAAGATACTTTACTCTGCATGTAACAGTCTACTCAGCTGTAAATAAGTATGTGATTATAGGCAGTGCTAGAAATTGTAGAATGCTAGCTGTGAGCGTCGAAATGGCAGCACAGGTTGTATGCTCCTTAATTAGGGAGTTGAGAAAGATATTGGCTGGTTGCTAAGGCCCTAGAACCACAACAACCTATAAGTTGTGATAAAGTGGTATATAAGAACCTCAAATTATTATTATTATTATTATCATATCTCTTAAATGATCAAAGCACCAAGAATTTTACACTTGTGTCAATGTTTTAAATAAGGATGTATTGAAAGCTCATGTTGTTAAATTCCATATTACATTGACACTCATGTAAAAATCCTCTAAACCATCTGCATGTGTTACTTTATGGACCTATGAATTTGTTGATAAAGATTACCAACTCATTCAATGTAATATAAAACCTCAGAAAAAGAAACGATTTCAAAAAGTCTTGTAGGAATTCAGGAAAATTACCAAAAGAAAGGAAAAAAAATCATTCCTGTCACATTTTTTAGTAAATATTAACCATGCAAAACCATCCTGGATTCTACAGCAGGAACGTTAACCCTGGAAGCAGTATATATTCAGTCATACAATCCCACTGGTAATTGAACATTTACAATATAGCATATAACATGACGGAAAACCTACAGCACTATGGGGAGCTAACCATATACAGCCGTTTCTGGTCCTAACCTGTTTATTATGACCAATTAGATACACAATACCATCTGCAGACCACATTCAATATTTATATGAAATCTGAGGGGTTAGTTGTTGTATATTCCATTATCTACTTCCATGACAGTGTCCAGTTATTGCGCTCCATAATTACAGATTTTCTGTATACATACAACATGTCCTTGGTAATACCCCATAAAGCCCTCAATAATTACAGTTGAAATTGCCCCAGTTGGTTGAAGGTCAGAGGTTATACACATACTGACTGTTGGCAAATGTTTCAGAAAACAAGCTTAAAGCTGACAATGCAAGTTAAAAAGCTTTTTTTGTTGAGATTAAAAAAAAAATACGGCAAAGTTATATTTCAGAAAGCTTCTGAGATGCCCCCTAACAGGTTACTAAGGAGAGGCAGACATTTTAGTTTTTGCCTTGCTTGAAAACGAGAGTCGGCCTCCCTGGGTATAAAAGGCACCCAGCCTGTCAAACCGGTTTTTACATGAACACTGGCCGTGCAAAGTGCAACACACCTGCGGACACAACAGGTGACACTGGAGTTACAAAACTGGAATGACAAACACACACTTACCTTGAAGTTGAAGTTACATGAAGATGGTCACTCTCTCAGCCACCATCATAAATCGTGTGCCAAAGCAAAATGAAAAAGAAAAAAAACTGAAAACACCCTAAATGTCCCTTCACCTATGTATACATAATGGACATCGACATGTTGATTTTACATTCGGAAGCAGAGCGAAACGTTCCGAACAGAATATGTACTCGCTCCTACACTGTAATACTACCTATAATATGACGCCTTGCCACTAAAGCGCTTGTAATGAAAATGTAGTGTAACACGCGAGCATAGTCTTGATTATGTAAAACACGTGCACGAACACATGCGAGTGACGGGAACTTATTTTGATGGAAATAAATGGATGTTATAGCAATGTTTATCACACAGGAACTGATTACTCTTAGCGACATGATGTTCCAGTTGAATACTAAGGTAGGTTTATCAGTTGTCATTCATGTACTTGTTTTTTTTTCGCACGAATTTTGGTGTAATCAAATGGGTTTTTTTTTATTTTGCTCATATTCTATAATATCGTTATAATAACACCTTCAATATCCCTGTCAATGTTCTTCAGATACTGATCGAAAATATCGTAAAAAAATCAGAAATTATGTGTTGGCTAGCTATATAGGTATGTAGAAATAGAAGTGTCGCCGTGCGGTTTCATCACAACAATGAGAACCGGTTTGACGGCCTGGGTGCCTTTTATACCCAAGGAAGCCGACTATCGTTACCAAGCAAGGCAAAAACTAAAATGTCTGCCATTCCTTAGTAACCTGTAAGGGGGCATCTCAGAAGATTTCAAAAATTTTAATTTGGCCGTTTTTTTTTTAAATATCAACAAGAAAGCTTTTTAACTTGCATTGTCAGCTTTAAGGTAGATCTAGATATGACCACTGGCGAAAGATAATTGATGCATGCTTGACAGAAACTACTGACTACTGGGAAGTGACCCCAAGGTCACAGACTCAGAGACAAGGTCACAGACTCACAGTGATGAGTATTGTCTACAGGGAAGTGTCCCCAAGGTCACAGACTCACAGTGATTAGCATTGTCTACAGGGAAGTGTCCCCAAGGTCACAGATTCACAGTGATTAGCATTGTCTACAGGGAAGTGTCCCCAAGGTCACAGATTCACAGTGATTAGCATTGTCTACAGGGAAGTGTCCCCAAGGTCACAGACCCACAATGATCAGTATTGTCTACAGGGAAGTGTCCCCAAGGTCACAGACTCACAGTGATGAGTATTGTCTACAGGGAAGTGTCCCCAAGGTCACAGACTCACAGTGATGAGTACTGTCTACAGGGGAGTGTCCCCAAGGTCACAGACCCACAGTGATGAGTATTGTCTACAGCCAAGTGTCCCCAAGGTCACAGACCCACAGTGATGAGTATTGTCTACAGCCAAGTGTCCCTCAGGTCATAGACTCACAGTGATGAGTATTGTCTACAGGGAAGTGTCCCCAAGGTCACAGACTCACAGTGATGAGGATTGTCTACAGCCAAGTGTCCCCAAGGTCACAGACCCACAGTGATGAGTACTGTCTACAGGGAAGTGTCCCCAAGGTCACAGACTCACAGTGATGAGTATTGTCTACAGCCAAGTGTCCCCAAGGTCACAGACCCACAGTGATGAGTACTGTCTACAGCCAAGTGTCCCCAAGGTCACAGACTCACAGTGATGTGTATTGTCTACAGGGAAGTGTCCCCAAGGTCATAGACTCACAGTGATGTGTATTGTCTACAGGGAAGTGTCCCCAAGGTCATAGACTCACAGTGATGTGTATTGTCTACAGGGAAGTGCTCCCAAGGTCACAGACTCACAGTGATGAGTATTGTCTACAGGGAAGTGTCCCCAAGGTCACAGACTCACAGTGATGAGTATTGACTACAGGGAAGTGTTCCAAGGTCACAGACCCACAGTGATGAGTATTGTCTACAGGGAAGTGTCCCCAAGGTCACAGACCCACAGTGATGAGTATTGTCTACAGGGAAGTGTTCCAAGGTCACAGACCCACAGTGATGAGTATTGTCTACAGGGCAGTGTCCCCAAGGTCACAGATTCACAGTGATTAGCATTGTCTACAGGGAAGTGTTCCAAGGTCACAGACCCACAGTGATGAGTATTGTCTACAGGGAAGTGTCCCCAAGGTCACAGACCCACAGTGATGAGTATTGTCTACAGGGAAGTGTTCCAAGGTCACAGACCCACAGTGATGAGTATTGTCTACAGGGCAGTGTCCCCAAGGTCACAGATTCACAGTGATTAGCATTGTCTACAGGGAAGTGTTCCAAGGTCACAGACCCACAGTGATGAGTATTGACTACAGGGAAGTGTCCCCAAGGTCACAGACTCACAGTGATGAGTATTGTCTACAGGGGAGTATCCCCAAGGTCACAGACTCACAGTGATGAGTATTGACTACAGGGAAGTGTCCCCAAGGTCACAGACTCACAGTGATGAGTATTGTCTACAGGGAAGTGTCCCCAAGGTCACAGACCCACAGTGATGAGTATTGTCTACAGGGAAGTGTTCCAAGGTCACAGACCCACAGTGATGAGTATTGTCTACAGGGAAGTGTCCCCAAGGTCACAGATTCACAGTGATTAGCATTGTCTACAGGGAAGTGTTCCAAGGTCACAGACCCACAGTGATGAGTATTGACTACAGGGAAGTGTCCCCAAGGTGACAGACCCACAGTGATGAGTATTGTCTACAGGGAAGTGTTCCAAGGTCACAGACTCACAGTGATGAGTATTGTCTACAGGGAAGTGTTCCAAGGTCACAGACTCACAGTGATGAGTATTGTCTACAGGGCAGTGTCCCCAAGGTCACAGACTCACAGTGATGAGTATTGTCTACAGGGCAGTGTCCCCAAGGTCACAGACCCACAGTGATGAGTATTGTCTACAGGGAAGTGTTCCAAGGTCACAGACTCACAGTGATGAGTATTGTCTACAGGGCAGTGTCCCCAAGGTCACAGACTCACAGTGATGAGTATTGTCTACAGGGCAGTGTCCCCAAGGTCACAGACTCACAGTGATGAGGATTGGCTATGTGAAATGGTAACCACTTTCTATTGGCTGGCTAGCACCCCCTCCAAGTTAAAAACTCTCAGGTCATGGTACAATAAAAAACAGATCAGCAAAAGTAAGCGCTCCGAGATTTGTAGTCGCCAGTGTTGTGGCATTCAATCAAACTTGAACGGAAATGTCAATATGATAGTTCACACAATAGATACATTTGTGCAGCTACATGTACCTATTGTCATATTTGTATGAATCTTCACGATATAATTATAAGATTCTACCAAAATGTCCCCCAGAGGTCATCGTAGATAGCAAGGAAGATCTTACACAAGACGAAAAACTAGTAGCAATACGCTATCAGCGGATACCGCCTTAGCGTAAAAACCCACTTACTCAAAACTGGTTAACTCGGATACCCCTTATTCATTGAACAGTTTGTTCAGTCCAAACAAAGTTCGTACGTATCTAACAAACCTCGGATTACTTGAATACCATGTATTCCTTGAACTATTGGTCTATTAAAGTCCCCATAAGTTCGGGTAAGTGGGGTTTTACTTTATCTCGATAATATGTTACAGTATACATGTTACATTGACAATCACTGACAATAAACTCACGTCTCCCATGCCTAACACTCAGAACCATAACTTCAACATTTCATACTGGCTTTATATGCACGTTTTCCTTTTCCCATTTTTTATAATTTTACTATTACTAAAATAAACAGATTACAACACTAATTAAACCAATAAATTTCCATAAAATCCTTGAAGTTACAAACATTTCACATGCTGTCACAGATTTTTGAGAAAAGTTCTAAGCTTTCTGATCTGCAACGACATCGATTGATGATTTCAGTTTTAATCCCACACAGACATGAATATTTTGGAAGCCATCTGTTTTGCATGGAAACATTTCAAGGTCTTCTTTTTCATTTCAAACCGAAAGCAAGACCAAATTTTCAGGGACAAGCATTTTGTTGGGTTTTTTTTAAATGAATATTTTTCAATTTTAATTGTTTGCTTCTCTAGCAGAACTGCACATGTAATATAAATATTAATATTCCAGTCATAGAAGACAGATATATATGGCTTCAAATCACCACGACTTTCCTTGTATACAAAGGCAGTGAGTACATTGTCAATGTCAGGCAATGCAATTTCAAGGTCGGATGATTCTAAGGGAGACAATTTCATCACTTCCGTTCTGTCAATGACAAAGACAAAATATAAATTAGGAAGGCAGAATAAAATCATATTTTGTATCTGTGGATGAAGATAGAAATTATTTGTTTATTGTTTAAAACACATGGAAAACATTCTGCTTTATTTTTTAACAGACAAAATGAATTGGTCACTGATTTATGACCTTGACATGCAGTCTCCATTTTCATGTTACCTCTATTAAGAGACCACCTGTGTTAAGAGACCACCTGTGTTAAGAGACCACCTGTGTTAAGAGACCACCTGTATTAAGAGACCACCTGTGTTAAGAGACCACTTGTAGTGGTCTTGATTCGGTAACTCATCTGTGTACTTAAAGACAAGACACAAGGGTTAACAGACCGTTTTATGTTATTCAACCCAGACATTCACCCTTTGGGACATATTTTAACTCTTTCAATTCTTTAAAGGTTGTAATAGTTCATCATGAAGTTTCAGGAATGACGGAGTTAATTGTGAAATTAATTTGTGATAACAGATCCCATTTGTAATGATCGACGCAACTTTTCGGACTTCTAAAGAGAATAGTCTCTTAATTATAGCTAGAGCACCCCAAAAGTACCATTTGAACCTACCAGATCAAAGGCGGGGTAAGTTCATTTTAGATATATAGGGGTGAGTGAAATAAAATTTGGTTGGATTGTATAAGCTTATCATATCCTTTTCAAAAATATATTGTAAATATCCAAAATTCGATAAAAAATTCGAATATTTCTAGTAGAATAGTGGAAGAAAAGATGTGTATGAACACAGCAGTAACACCTAAGACTTGCAATTATGTCTATAGCACATATTCAGCCAGCTAGCAACAAATCTCATTCAAGCATGTCTAGAACCCTGATCAGAGTTGATAACAAAACAAATTTTCCGGTATTCTGATTATACATTACAATATCGGACACACATCTGCAGTATACAGTCTTTTTTTAATTTGTCTGTCGTTGTCACACAAGCCGATGTAACATTGCTGCCAGACTTCCAAACTACACATAAACTTAGTCGAGCAGACGGTCGCTCTTGTCTGCTCCCACCCAATCTTCCTGATGGTATTGCGACATGCTCACGGCAAAACGGATGCTGTGCTCAGTGCCGTACTTGAAAAGGCAGGTGGTGTCATGTGATGTAGTGAATTGTTACCTCACAGAGACGGTATAACAAAGCAGCTCAACCCTCGGGTGTTTCCAGGTTTTATTTTATCAGATTGTATCTGTCTTAACTAATCAAGTTGATGTTGAAATTTGGCATTTCAGCCACGCTGGGTTTCAGGAAATTGTCTCAAAAATGTCTTTTATTTTTGGAGAATAATTTTTGATACAGTATTCAATACTGTCTGTTGCAATTGGATATTTTCATGAGGCCAAATGTTGAGGCCATATACAAACCACCATTTCATGAGTTCATGAATTTGGGTATATGTGGGTAATATACTACCCGATCAAAAGGAAAACTGCTATTAATCACACTTGTAATTAATTGTGGATCTGTATGATGAATTTGTGAAATAAGATTACCCATCAATTAAATACCCAACGAAAAGGATTAATTTTGCAGGATTTCATGTACTTCATTCTCTCTGTAATTTCTATTTGTCTATTTTGTCGACAGATGATGCCCGATCCTGAATCAAGTTTTAACTGATAGAACATTTCTACAATGTGCAATGCCACAGGAACTGGGATAACCATGGATGACAAAATCCTACGATTTGGAAAGGCTGACTTGCCTTTCATCAAGGCGTCCCACAGGGCTTGCATGCCCAAATGGATGTGAAAAGGCTATAGGGTAACCTTTTCTGACAACATGGGTTTTCTCCTGGTACTCCAGTTTCCTCCACCACATAGACCCCTGCCCACTACATCTGGGGCAACATTAGTGATTAATATAAGCTGAAATAACTTGTTTCACAACTCCTTAAAACAAATAAAGTTTATATCTATACAATGTATATACGATCAAGTTTTCTCAGGGATCCGTTTCTGAACCACTGAAATATTGCTTTATTGTGAAACCTTTCTGGTATGGATCTGCCAATTGTAATAATAAACATGACGACCGTTGTTTTGCAAATAATGTGCACTATACATATAGTTATCAGAGTAAACCTCATCAGCTGAGCCACCTTATCTAAAGTATCGAGAGCTTGCGTAACAGCTTGTACAACAAACATCAGTACGTGGAGAAATGCCAACATGGGAGGTTTGATCACGACCAAGTGACAGAACTAATTGTCTTTTCTCCCCTTTAAGCATCAGCAAACACAGGTTTTTCTGCCAAAAGTTGCTGCCAAACCCATTTGAATTAAATGCTTTTGCAGAACACTCGGATACTACAAATTCAGGAGCGATGGAAATACATGGCAGTTTATCATTAAAGATGCATGTTAGACTTTAGAGAGCGCATTTGTTTCTTGTAGCTTTGACTACAGTAATGCTCTCTGCTATGTACATGGGCTGTATGTTTCTGATGTGTATCAGAAATGTTCGGTGTAGTCTGATTTTCTTTTGCCTTTTTCGCAATCATAATGAGGGCAGATTTATCATTATATATAATAAACACAGGTATAAACAACATTTAGGGTCAAAGGGCAAAAGTTTGACTCTGCAAATAAGGATAATTCCTTTCTTAGGGTGAAAGTCTTACTTGGCAAAAAAGGATCATATTTGATGAGGGCAAAATTTTCACTGGGTGAATTAAGATCATTCTTGTTGGGGGCGAAAGTTTGACTGGGTAAATAAGGATAATTCTTTTTTATGATGGATGTATGACTAGGCAAATATTAGGATATTCTTGCTGAGAACAAAAATTTGACTTGGCAAATAAGGATCACTGTTGTTGATGGCGAAATTATGACTGGGTAAATAAGGATCAATCTTGTTAGGGGCGGAAGTTTGACTAGGCAAATAAGGAAAATTCTTGTTGAGGGTAAAAGATTGACTTGGCAAACAAGGATCATATTTGTTGAGGGCAGAATTCATCCCAAAAATTACAATTTAAACAATCGATATTACCAGCTAGGTCAAAGACTACGTGGACAAGTCTACTTCAAACATGAGTAACAAAAGTGCTTTAAAAACAATAAAACCCCAATTACTCAAACCCAGTTTACTTGAATACCCCTCATTTGTCATACAAATTGTTTGGTCCCAACCGAGTTCTTACATATTCAACTGACCTCGGACTCGACCATGTATTCCTTGAACTATTGATCAGACCCCCACGAGTTCCAGTAAGTTGGGTTTTACTGTATACAAATTCAAGACTTAACAGGATAGCTCAAACTTATACACATCTCACCCCCAAGATTTTTTTGCTCACATGCAAGACATATAAAGACTTGTATATGTGAAAACATACAAAATCATGCTGATGATCTTATAATTATATCAAGGTACCTGGTACATGTATTAGACTTTGGCAGTATCTCTATTTGGATTTCAAGGGCAGACAACTTGTCAGTTTCTTTTTCGATTTATCCAGTCTCATTAGATACACTTGTGGCCTACACAAGGTCATTAGCGTGCGGTGACTGGGCACTGTCTATGGGTGGACAATGAGTCTACTTTCACACGTTTTCCACCACCGCGCCATACCCCTTTAATACGCTGTGATAGAGTACTCCCAACACCAACAGCAGACACACAATGCTATATTGATCAGTACCCAGAATACTTCCTGTTATTTCAGAGAAAACGCATGGCCCGATTTCAGCGAACTAAAGAAACCAATTTGACATCGTTATTTGCAACACGACGGATATTGAAATAGATCAATTTACGAAAAAAGAAACAAGAGATTGAGCCCTGTCCCGACAAGTTTAACTCCAATCATCTTTCTATTTAATTACATTATACTGTATATATACATATTCGATCGGCTTCAAGTATGAGTAGATGCGAACATTAATAAACTTCGAATTAAATCACAGATCAATATACCAACACAGGCAACAATCGCGACCATGTTAACGAAAGCTCGGCAAAATGTATAAATGTGTGCCTGCATGACGGCAATTACCATATAAATACCTTTAATGAATTGTTTTCAATTGAGATTTACCAAAGCCTACATGAAATAAGGCTGCTAGTTCAATTCGAGGTCAATATGAACAGACAGTAAATCTATTTGTAGCATTATTCGTTCATTTTCAATGGTTAAATGTGGATGGTTTTTCTCACCATGTATCGACTGGGTACATTTTAGTTTTCATGGATTAGATAGTCAAACCTCATGATCTCAATGTAGGCAAGACCATATGGGAAAACTTCAAAGTTTAATTCCAGCATTTGAGTTGAGTTTAGTAAAAGTTTGGCCAGGAGTGACGACATTCTTCTAATTAAACAGGGTGTTTAATTTATATGAGTTTGATATATCTGAAGGTTAGATTGTAATTATGGATATATATATGCATGTATTACAAAAATCTTATGTGAATTTTCCCAAATTGTGATCTTTGTTATTAGTTAAATCACACAATTAGTCAAATTTCAAACTTTCGTCCAGTAATTTTACTATTTGCTATAATGAAAATAGATTCGGTCTGATTATGACAAGTAAAAAAAAAAAACTCTTAGGATGGATAGGGATCATTACTGTCATTTTCTGATATGTTTTTGTCATAGTTCTTCAGCAGACGACAGCAATCAGCTAAAAGTATGTCACAAAATTTTCAAAAATTATTGATCAAATAAGAATTCTGAGACCCTGAGACAAATTTATATGGTATTATTACTGTAAGATAATGAAAACTATGAGTTTCAAAACTGAACAAATATTAACATTAAATCAGGGATTCAAACATCGGATATCAGAGCTTCTGCGTAAGACTTAAGACAATGCGTTGGAAGTGTGCCTGCACTTCGACAGAAGGTTCAAAGCCAAAGCTTTTCTTGTTAAACCAAAATCAATTTTTTGTATTGTAGGGGAATATTTGTGATGGACAATACGTCTCCTTAAGTGTGTTTTTTTAAGCTTAAAAATGTGTTAATATACACAAATATGTGGCAACAAGAGGCAACACCTGAGGTGAAGAAAAGTGCTGATCACGAGGAATTCGTAATCTTTATTACGTAGATCATAAGTCCATATTTGTTGTATGTATAAACCAATATGTGCATAACCTAGATAGATTTATATGTGTTCAATCAAAAGACTTTTATGTACCCATATCTAATCTATTATAGTATTATATAGATTTGTTTTGTATTTTGTGTGAGTCAGTTAAAGGCCCAATATACATAAATTTCGGCAAGATTTTGGTTAAGATTAACTGATATCAGCAATATTCAAGATCAATTATAACATGGTTACTGGTTCATGTACAGCAGCAGTTGAAACTCAGTATTTGTAAACAAGCATCTATTTTGAACTGTCCTCTAACTTTGGATTGTTGTCATTGAAGTGAGCCCCTCCTGAATTATTTTCAATTCTTTGGATTTTTCTGTCAAGAGTTTTTTGTTAGTTACCCCTCAGGTTCACTTCGATTTAAATTTAAAATGTTTTAGCTCCATAATTCAAATTTGTTTATAGTTGTTTCAGTCAACTTAAAAAAAAACATTGCATGACATGTTTTATTGGCATGTTATAGCTGTAGAGATTTGTTTGTGCTAGTTTTAAAACAAAAGTTTTTGAGTGCCTGTATTGCCCACCAGAATATTTGAGCACTCATGGGAAAATATTCTCAATAAAAGTACTTCCACAAATATTTTCAAATATCTCTTCTGGCTTTAGAACATTCCAGATTTGATGGAACTTTACACATCTCTATTTGACCCCTCTGGCCTTGAAAGTAGTGAACCGTTTTTGTCAGAGATGAATTTTTCAGACATTCTGGTTTTTTGCAGCACTTTGAACTCCAAAATGTACCTGTGCAAATTACACTATTGCACAATTTAAATGAGTTTGAACAGTAGATCAAGATCAATTTGACCGCTTCATGACATAGTACCTTTTGGCCAAGTATCAATACTTTGAGTCTTCCCGCTACTTTGAAGAAAATGTTTAAAAATTTGTTTTCATGTTTGACCCCTGTGAACTACATTGTAGGTCAAGGTCATTTATTTTCAGAAAACTCATAATAGCACTCTTTACCCCAACAAAGTATCTTCTGGCAAAATATCATTGCTCTATGGGCCTCTTGGGTATTTACAAGAAGTTGTTTGAATGATTTTACAATTTTGAACCCTGTGACCTAGAAGAAGGTCATGGTAGTTAGTCTGAGGAAACTTTATTGCACTCTGTCCCATGTGAGTGGGCAAATGGTCCATGTGTGTGTGAAAATGGCAATACATATCATTTGTCTTGGCCTCTAAGATATTCAGAAGAAGTTGTTTATAGGGTTTTATCATTTTGAAGCTTGATATTATTTACTTAGGGTATTCTGGTTATCTTTAAAGGTTAATGAACACATTTGACCTCTAAGATACCTTTAAAGCAGGTCAAGGTCTTTATTTTAAGATATCGTAGCACATTTCATCCTAGGTACCTATACTGGCCAAATATCACTATATCCTGCTGGGGCTTATAGTTATTGCAAAGAAGTTGTTTAAAGAGCTTTACATATTTGACCTCAGTGACCTTGAAAGTAGGTCAAGGCCATTCATTTAAGGAAGCTTCATATAGCACCGTGTCCCAAGTACCTACTGGCCAAATATTACTACCCTGAGTGCTTTTGCTTATTGCTAAGACATTGTTTAATGTAAAACATTGACGCCAAATCTATTTAAAGAGCAAAAGACATTTGTTTTTGAAAATGAGGACACTATGGTAATGTGTTGAGGTTTTTTTATTATCATACTTGCTATTTCTCCAACTAGCAAATTCAATAAATGACCTCGAAAGATTGTTTTTTTTCCTTTTCTAAATTTACTGCATTTGACCATAATTTTATTCATGCTTGAACACGTCAGAAAATCAATATGCATACACTGCATTTAGAAAAAGAACCATTTCAGTTTTAGTGAACTCCATATTCAAGGTCAAAAATTTCAAGAGAACTGGAATAAAATGACTTTGATAAATCTTATCGTATAAATGACCTTTGAAACTATGACAATAAACACAAATAACTGATCTTAGTCAATATCATACTGGAGAATATCAACATATATATCATATTTATATATGTAAATATATATACCCGTATATCTTACAAGTATAATGTATATTGAATATCTAACAAAGGGGTGTATAATCCACATATAGACATAAAGGAATCTTTCTTTCCTACCTCTTTTCGGCAAAAAATTGTGAAATTGCGAATTCAATGATAATTGTATTTTATTTCCTGCATAAATTCACCAAGGACATTTAAAGAAAGATAAGACCAAACAGTACAATATTCTAAGGTGAACTGAAACAATAAAAGCTGTCTGCCAAAGCTAAATCCTAGCAAACTCGTTTTTTTATTTTTTCCGTACGCTGATATCAGCAGCCAACGAATTTGCCAGTGGGCATATTTTTTTTTCCTGATGAACAAATGTCATTCTAAGGATTTACGTATGACAAGAAAATGACATCACGTTTCAAAACATTAGCCATTTAATTACAAGAACCACGTCGCATTAACAATATGAAATCCTGTGAATTGTTTTTTTGTTGCTACTTATGACGTCAGAATTGAGCTTAATCTTTTTATTTTTACGACACACAAATCCTTGATGAGTGTTTTTCACAAAGGACAAAAATTTATTTTTTCCACAAATGCTTTGATGAGAGAAATACAATGTATACAATCATGTACAGCGATATATCAAATTCTCACAAATAAACCAATGCAACGGCCGAAAATAGCAATCGAACAATCGGCCTTCGGAAACGTAATGTGACAATCGGGGATATGATGGAGAAATGAATTACCAGATCTGACCTTTCGGAACAGCGGCTGAATCCGTTCAACTGTATGAGAAATAGCGAAGTTAATTACATCAGTAACCCAGCCGTTCTATCCCTATTCTGTCTCGGGCCAGCCACTGAATCCGAGTTAAGCTCCAGTGATAATGTACAAGCACTGTTTAATTTCACCTCATTACCTCCTGTCATGTAATCTGATTCCATAAGAAATCCCCACAATCGCCAACATGTGACTAATTCTCTGACCCGTTGCAATGAATATTCATCAATAAAGCCATTCACTCAATGAATATTCATTGATATTAATCTATATTTGAAGCAATGGTATGTTTTTTTAATACTGTCTTAAGATGAAGATAATAGAAATCCCAAGGGAAAAAATCTTGAATCTCATATTTAATGATTGTCAGAGAGTTTGAAAAATGGCAGAATCATATGATATGGCTCTAATACAATTTCTCAAGAAACACACTCAGATTCTGATAATTTATGTACAGGTCAGAGACAAATAATTATTCATAACTCAAAAAACTTTGAGCAAGAACTTTTGATTGACAGATTCAAGACAGCATTGATCATGATAATAGTTTACCTACAAAAAAAATGCTAAAATGTTCTTGCATTAAGGTCTTGTTTTGGTTTTCGCTTTATATTTTGTCCTATCTAATCAGCTACTGTCATTAAAGGACAACCTACAAAGGGGCCGCTGTGGCCGAGTGGTTAAGGTCTTTCGACATTCTACAACTAGCCCTCCACTTCTGGGTTGCGAGTTCGAATCCCATGTGGGGCAGTTGCCAGGTACTGACCATAGGTCAGTGGTTTTTCTTCAGGTACTCCAGCTTTCCTCCATCTCCAAAACCTGGCCCATCCTTAAATGACCCTGGCTGTTAATAGGACGTAGGACAAAATAAACCAATATGAGTGTAAGTGTTGCATGAGTGTGCGTGTATTTGGAAGGCTGCATTATGGTCGTGTAAGCCTCCTTGCACAGTCTGACACTTGGGCTGATTTAAAGTGCTACCACACTGAAGTATATATAGCAGAAGGCCCCCCTGGCAGTACATATCTCATCTGGCCACATTTTACTGACAATTGGTGAAACAATATTATACTGATAACGGTCGAACCAGTCATTCCACTCCCATAATGCTGAGCAACAAGTACAGAGTAGCAATAATCACATTTTGAAACTTTGGTAATTGTCTTGTATTTAACCCATTCACACCTGAAATTTCATAATGAACCATTCCAACCTTTGAATTCAAATGCAATTTCAGGGGTGCATCAGTTAATTACGATGCAAATTATATTGTTATAACGTTCATGTCAACTAGCGAAAAATGTCAAATTGAAAATTTTGTGAAAGTTTCCTGGTTAAGATATTTACCCCTGAAGACACATTTGAACTTTCCCAATTCAAAGCCTGGAATAGTTTATTATGAAATTTCAGGGGTGAATGAATTATTACAATAGCCAAGCCCGAGATTCCGTACTTAAAGGCAAAGTATCCTGCACAGTGGAGACAGTAGCCAATCTAAAATTTTCCCCTACAGACGAAAAATTATGTGATACCTGGCAGACACTTCAGCCATTTCTGAACTTCCTTGCTAGACGAGAGTTTCCCCGCCAGACAAAATAGGTGATAAAAAACCTATTTAAGGTGATTATACATTTCACGCAAACCTCCGGAGAAATTTCATGCGAGATGAAGCATGCTTAAGCTTAAAAGACATTTTTGATATGTTACCAAAAGGAATGTGCAGTGAAATGATGGAGACTCGCGCTTAAGTTAAGAACAGCGGAGTGTATATAATATGAAATCAATTCAAGCCCTATAAGCTATATTGATGAAGCCTCCTTATGGAATAACAATACAGTTCGTAATATCCTTTCTGACAGGAACTGGTTTGAGAAATTCGGATGGAGAATGAGAATATCAATCTTAGTTCAACTTTTTTTCTGAGGAGAGTGAGTGAGGGAGAATTAAGGGGGGTAAAAAGACATCTCTGAGAGTTGCTTGGGATATAGGGTGTAGTTGGTCATCTCTGAATATAAATGCAAAGTGAGTAGGGGCTTACATAGATATACACCCCACCCGACCCCTACAAAGCGGTCAAGTGTGACGTTTGACTTTTCACATTGACCAATGACCACCAAAAGTTAAACAGGTGTTTCAATTCCCATTTTGATTTAAACATATTTTTATTGTTCTTTAACAACTGGGATACGGCACAAGTTATTTCAACTAAGAAACACCTTCTCCCAATGAGATCAACGGTGACCTTTGACCTAAAACGTTGACAGAAGACCATCAAAATCTAATCAATGTAGACTTTTACCATGTGATGCTATGGTGTGAACATGAACCAAATCTGACCCAATTAAGGTTCATCAGATATCTTGTACACTGGGTCCGAACCCAGGCCAGACGCACGGATAGACGGACGGACAGACGCACAGACAAAGTGACTACTAAATACCCCCCTTTCCTAAGTGGGGATATAATGAGTGGGGATAAATGGTGCAGTTGGACATCTTTAACCATGAGTTAGGACATCCATGATAGCCATGCATGAAGCAGCTGAGTGCAACTTCGTAATTGATCACTTCAGTAAATTGCCTGAACACAAAAATGTCGGTAAAAATGTCGGCAAGGCTTTATTCTTCAAACGCATCTTTCAGCATCTTTTTGTCAAGATTACACAATAAGACTTGATGAAAAGCCGACCACCATAAATAATCGCTGGTTAAAACCGTCATTGATCGGCGAAGACGGGAGATATATGACGTTACGTTCTGTCGGGATTCTTATTTCTTCATGACTTCTTGAAAATAGATAGCAGCCAAGCGTATTATCATATCTTTAAATCTCTGATAAAAGACATTGCTGAGAGAGCATGATCCAGCGTAATGGAAACAGGCATGCTATTGACTAGTCTGTTAGCACAGTCGCAGAGCTCAGAAATTCAAACCAGCAAATCTCCATTTAGATCTTCTCGGGTGGGTTTTTTGTCATTAAATTTGGTTTGGATTTCAACTATGGATTCAGGAAATGCAAGCCACACAGAAATTGGTTTGTAAACAAGTTTGTCTTTTACTGTTAGTGATATATATGACTTTTTGACTAAAACAAGTGTTGCACAACATCAGCCGTTAAATATAGTATCTGTTGTACTATTATGAGTAACGTCAACTATAAGATATATCGAAAAGTTTTACATAGGAGATGTAAATAAGAAATTAAAATTGAAATAACTGTAAAATATGCCAATACCATATGATGTACTATTATGAGTAATGTCAACTATAAAATAAATCGGAAAGTTTTACATAGGCGATGTAAAATAAGAAATTAAAATTTGAACTAATACAAGTGCTGCATAACTGTGAAATATGCAAATACCATATGTTGTTCTATTATGAGTAACGTGAGCCCTAAATCAACTAAAAATATACCTTAAAAATTTTATATGTGCAACGCAAAATTAGATATTAAAATTTTTGTCTAAAACAAGTGTTGCATCAACCGTGAAATATATCATATGTTGTATTATTAAGAGTACTGTAAGCCTTAAATCAACTAGGAAATATAACGTAAAATTTTACATGGTCGACATAAAAATAGAATTGTCATCATCTGTTGCAATGAAGCTGGTAATCGTTTGTGAGAGGGGCAAAAGGATTGCACGTTTCCGACAAGATATTTCTCCGTCAGGAAGCTCTGGAGCCAAAGAGGCCACGTCAATTTGTTTCATGTTTCAACATTCTAATCAATAGCGTCCAGCGGTGATCACGAACAATTGTGAACGAAAACCTGCAGTTGACAGGCCATGTGGTATGTTTTTCTTCAGCTCCTACAGGATGTTGTTCATCCAGCTCAAACGTAATTTTAAACTGGTCAGTAACAGGTTCTAAAAATAAAAAACACCCACGGAATATCGCATCTCACGAGAAAAAGATGTGACAGATGATTCGAACGTTCACGAAACTGGCTGTAATAAAGCCTTGCATAAAATCTTTCCCATTTACATAATTTTAAGAATTCCCAAAGCCAGCATCAGTTAGACGAATCACTTTGCCATTTCAACAGGCCGATGTTATTTGCATGTATAATATGGGCAATTACTACCAATATCGGCAGTTTAGCTATTGGCAGAAAATAGTTTGAAAAAGATCATTAATAAAAATGAACTAGTTATATATGTATACAGTTAAGCATTTGATCCTTGGTGAATACCCTACGGGATTCATGTACTGTGTCAATGTGGGACATTATTTTTTATTTCTGTGAAACATGTTAAGTTCAGCTTGAAAACTTACCAACATTGTTGAATGTCATGTTTACTGTTGAACTACACAGATTTCAATCGTAAAATCCAGGTGTAAAACGTGCCCTTCTGTAGAAACATCCCACAGCGGACATAAAACAGGGAAGTGGATGTCGATTCAAACCAGAAAATGTTTGTACTCACACATAGGACCCAACTCTTACAGAACATAAAGACACAACTCCCGCAGTAGATATAGGTCGCAGTGACATAATTCAAGATTATCTGATGTAGATTTCCTAATTTAAAGTTGTACAAGTTAATTATACTGTACATAGGGATGTTACTTGCCATGTATTGGCCTCAGGTCAGCGTTTTTGTTTCGAGAACTCAAGCTTTCCAACACCCCCACCAACCCCCACCCCCAATCCACACCCCTGGAACACATGCTGATTACATGTATATGCCTGACCATAATAGCTGTCCCCCCCCCCCCCCCCCCCCGGCACACATCCTAATTACATGTATATGACCATAGCTGTTTATAGGGTGTAAAACACAAACAAACATATTTATTTTTCTATGACAAATGAAAACTGATGATGTTGACTTCTAGTTCTGGTGCTAAGAAATTTTAAACTTAATGAAAAATGTGAAAGCTAGGACTAAATGTAAAGGATGAAAGTTTTTTATCAGTACAGTCTAAAAAATAATCATCATGAAATTATATACCTTGGGAATAAGGATTTAACACTGTCAGTCTGAAAATGATATCTTCCAAAGCATTAATTCTCATGATCAGGTCCAGAAATTATGTTCAGGAAGCAGAAGTATTTTAGGAAATAAAGAAATGGATCGACAGTTTATTCATTGGGCAGAGAGTATACATACGTCATTCACCGCTATCGTTTGAACATTTCCTCGTTTACCTATGCGATATACATTATAAAACACATAAGTATGTCAAGAAATACACATAAAAATTCCTATCATGTACTAACTAATACCATACACAAGCCACCGCACTGATATCAAACACTAGGCTATTATTAGCAGTAGACAGCGGTTTGATCTATTACAAATTACAGGCTTCCTCAATACATTACTTGGCCACAATTATAAGCACTTTTACTGGTTTGAGTACATCCCATTTCGTCACCAATGGGACAGACCATGGAAGACAGGACAAGAAGGGCAGGATATTGGGGACAGGACATGGGGGACAGCAAGGACATGGGAACAGGATATTGGGGACAGGACATGGGATAAAAGACAGACATGTACATTGGAGATAGGACATGAGGACATGTGAATAGTTATTACAAGGATAGGAAATTGGGGACAAATCAAGAACAAGGTATAGGACCAGAGGTAGGGACAGGACATGTGGGACAGCAAGGACATGGGGACAGGATATTGTGGACAGGTCATGGGGGACAGCACAAAAGGACAGTTAGGACAGGATATTAGGGACAGGACAGGATATTAGACACAGGACATGGGGGACGGGACAGAATATTAGAGACAGGACTTGTGGGACAGGACAGGAAGACAGGATATTAGGGACAGGACAAGGGGGGCAAGAAAAGAGGACAGAATATTAGAGACATGACATGGGGGACAGGACAAGATATTAGAGACAATATGATATTAGGGACAGGACAAGACGGACAGCTAGGAATTCGGGTACAGAATATAAGGAGCAGCCTGGACAAGGTGGAAAGGATATAAGGGACATGGAGTCGGGGACATGATGTGGAAAATGTGGACAAAGTATCTCTACTTCATTTAAGACTTATAATGCATCATTACTAGAAATATCTGTATTTGATGTAATAAGTGACATGAAAGTAAAACAAACGAAAAAGCAAAAATGATGCAATTTATAGATAGGGCTTGTTACCTGTGTAACTTTTTAACATGATAATAACCAGATTGTGATATTAAGTGTTGTGACATTAAGAGAAATAAACCACTTACCTCAACATTCGGGCTCTCAGTGCTTGTAACACTCCAGGAAATCGTACCAATAACACCATTCTTATACTTCAATGAAATATCAACAGTGCCTTCAAAATCCTACACCTTGAAGCTTCAAAATCAAAATCAGCTTCAAATACCTTTGACAGACTCAAAAATGTATAGATAGATTTGTTTTGATATTTATTCGAGACAAACAACCATCCCAAAATACTTTTTGGTATTAGAATGCCTATACACCCATTCACAAACACTTATATATATACAATTTTAATGAAAATACACTAGATGGCACCCTCGCAACACAAACAAAGTGCAAAACCATCAAACCACATTATGTTCCAGTAGTGAACATAACAATTATTTCCCTTGATCATCAGAAACGAAAAATACAAAAACATCAGTTGTATATACCTACCACAAGGATCATTCTTCAATTCTGTTTTCATAGCAACCATAATTTTCCAAAGAGATATATAAATCACAATAATGGGAGATAATTTTCATCTGTTTATTTGCTTGTTAAACCGTGATGGTTTCCTGACATGTGGCCGCCATTTGTAAGAATCGGTAACATGAAGATCTTATTGGGAATCGTATCAACATACCGGAGTACTTATGGGTTCAGGCAGGTGTAGAGTACTCAATGGTATACAATGTAGCTACGGAGATTCGTTTAAACTGATGATGATGTTTTCTGTTTATCATTAACTCTTACAACAAACATTTAACACTATACAATAAATAATTAAGAAATAATTAACGAAAATATATTTAACAATAAACACATTAACAATTTAACCAACTTGTAACAAAGGACCACTGGAGGTTAGTTCATCAGGAAAAATGTCGGCTTTTACCATAGTTGTCACTGGACCATAAAATACAAACAAACAAACCCATTACCATTAATTGGTTTATTTCTTTAATTTTACGTCTTATTAACAGCCAGGGTCATTTAAGGGAGTGTAGGTTTTGTAGGTGGAGGAGAAAGCCGGAGTACCTGGAGAAAAACCAGAGACATATGGTCAGTACCTGGCAAATGCCCCATGTGGTTTCGAACTCACAACCCAGAGGTGAAGGGCTAGTGGTAGAATGTTGGGACACCTTAACCACTCGGCCACCTTGACCAAGAGGTGGAGGGCTAGTGGTAGAATTTCAGGACACCTTAACCACTCGGCCACTGCGGCCCCTAAAACAGGCAGCTTAGGAAACACTGAATAGGATGTAAAACAAAAATAAACCAAACCAATCGTGACCAATCTGGTTTGACTTGTGAGCCTACGTTCTGTTCTATAATCTGTCACGCTTGTAACAATATCAAGGAAGAATAATTCAAGTGAGAAATCAGAACTAGGGAGATCAAACATAGAGCACGAAGATGATTTACTGTTTCTCAATCATATTAAGCATTTCAAAAGTGCACCAAAACAGCGTCATGTGTCTGCATCAGCAGCCGTAACAACATTATATGTCTGTACCTAAACAATATAGGCATTAAATAGCATTACATGCATTGTAAAAATAGCCCATATTCCATCAACCTATCCGACCGATTTATATTTATAACGGCATCGCATGATCGGACAATCCCAGACAACAGGAAATTAGCCGGCTTTGTATAAACATGATAGTCACAATTTTTGCAGGATCATCATGGACTGTCCAAACAATATCTATAAAAAGTCTTTTATTCGCAGCAAAATCAAAGGGAAAAGATAGTCAATAACTATTGTAACATATAAAGGAGAATATAGTCAATAAATATTGCAACATATATATATATCCGTACATTGTTTAAGAAAAATACCAAACTAAACGCAACAGGCAATCTCGCCAAAAGTCATCACTAATCTGGTTCCGATTTTGGAAGCAGTCGAAAATCTCATACAACCTATCTCGGCTAATCAAAATGACACATGTTCCATTCATCAAATTGATCTAGTGGTCTCCTTTCTAAGTGGGCTGCTCATTCCATCGATCTTGACCAATCAGAGAGGCCAATACAAATCCATACTTATAAAAGACAAGCTCCTCATCTAATTGGTCTATCTCCGTGCTTACACCCAATATTGCCTGACTGCCAATTAACTGCGTTTCCAAGACGAGCCGGAATAAATGACATGTGATTCATGTAGACATGAATCAGGTCCCCCAGAAGTCAGTCCATATTTACATCATGACACAGACATTCACCTGACTCCCGACAAATGTCTGTTCAATCTATATAAAAGTACTGTTCACTGCACCAGACAAGTCAAAATACATAACATTCTAAAATTATCTCATAAACTGTCTCCAACTTTTATTACCTAGTCCAGATTTTGTTGTTGATTGTAGACATGACACAAGGGAATCATTTTTGTCACACAGACATTGGTTTTTTAGTTACTGATGAACTGATTTAGTTGAACAGTTTAGCAATTGATTTATCAACGATTTCTAAAACAGATATACCGTTCGAACAACTTTTGACAGAATGCATCATGGTACTAGTACTATGAACGCCTTTTTGTCATTACATGTACAGCCAAACCTCGGTATCAGGAACTTGGATAACTCTCCAAAAGTTCATGAACTCACTTTTAACTTGAATAATCGGATAACTTGAAGTTTTTCCATTTTCCTGCAGACTTCAATAAAATGAGGTTCGACTGTCATGGTACCATGTGAAGATATGGTCATGCAGTTGGGTATTGAAAGCAATTTTCATATTGCAATACTGCTTAACATGAAACGTTTGTAGTTACCTAAAAAGATTTCCAGGTTTTGTTGAAGTTAATTGGATCCTATCGTGGATGGAACAAACTTTTGTGGCTATCAATACGAAAAAACAATAGACATGTATGTAATCCAAATATATTTACATTTGCGCTGCAACCAACTATATCAACATTTGAGTATGAAAGCAAAACCTCGCCTGATGTAACATGTACATGGTTTACTTATGACATTTGCAATTTATATCAAAATCATATTGTTATAGACATATGTTCTGGTATTAGTGTCATATTTTAAGAGAGAAGAACTCACATGTATGTAACATGATTTCAATAAGATATCGTTTATACAGGTTTTTGTTAAAATCACAGCAGTTTTTGCAAATATATTCTTTGACAATATTCCTTTGGATAAAATATCAACCGTCTTCTAGGTCAAAAGTATCAATCGAAATATATATTGCTAGACAAATACCAAAATATATTGGTGACTGCAATATCATTGCCCACCCCTAGATGTATGGACATAAGAATAATTGCTTCTCGATCAACCATAACAAGACATTCCATGTAAGACCTGGCCGCACCAATCAGGATGTAATATAGTCCATAACACAATCTGGTACATGGCAAATGTAATTGCCAAATGGTAATATCTGAGGGATTTACTCATTTATTTTACGATGTTCGGGAAGATTGAAAAGAGGTGACGAGATTTGTTTATATCTTTTCAGGCCATTGCAAGTAGTTTGAAAAAGAAACATTCTGACGGACAATTTGCTTTCACCTAAGCGATGTTTTTCCCACAAAAACTTCAAAAAGCACATTCTAGTAGAAGCTGACATTCTATCAACATTCATCGACTTAAAAATCACCATTGGAAAAGCATTACATAATTTAAGAAGAAAATCTTAAGTTACTTGAACTCCTGTAATGCTTTCCTATATGGGGATTTTAAAGTTAAACAATCCCTCAACTTAAGAACCAGTTATTAAACTGGGGCCAGATGTAAGAAGTTAAAAAAAACATCATCCACAATTTCAGAAGTAAATGCTAGATTGCATAGAGATTTAAATTGTAGGAAATTGATTTTTTTATCAATACTTTGTTTAGAATATATAGAGTTCATATTTTAAAAGTAATGACTTTTGCGATGTTGAAATATTCTGATTATTTCATTCAATATACAAACCTGGTATAATACTTGAAATATTGGTATTACTTCCTTTCGTTATGAAACAGAATCAAATCTGATAAATAATGTACTAGACCATAAAGCAAGCAGAGTTATTCCCCTTAGAGTGGCTCCGATCATGAAAAGCTTTTATAGTAAGAAATCTAACATATTTTTATTACAAGTATAACTGTACATTAGCAAATGTGATCGTGAACATGATAGATTTGGATGTATTTTTTTCATACAAAAATTTTACTTGGGCAAATAACATAAAGTCATTCAGTTTAATATACAGTATACATGTACAGATATAGGATCACACAACATTCAAATAAAGTCATTTTAAAAACATTCTGACAAAATTTGAATTCTTTAACAGAGTGAAGGGTTTACAGGGAACGATAACCTTTAAGTCAGGAAATTTAATTTCTTTTAATAATCAAGAAGAAAGAACAATTACCTGAATGTAAATTTACATTCTTCAGATCAAATTTTAGTTTTTGTTTGTTTTTGAATTTAATATCCAGAATTTGGTTCTATTATACCAGTACCTACACTATAAGTGATACAACAAAAGTGTATACAGACATTTTTTTTTTTTATTTGATCAATACTGAAACTCATTCACTCCTTTAGTTTCATGATGAACTATTCCAGACTTTGAATTGGAAGAGTTCAACTTTATCCTTAGGGGTGAATGAGTAAGGTCTACTTTTGATTGGCATTTTATTTTTGGAATATGCACCTTGATTAACTACACTATCAAATACACAACTGAAATGAAGTGAACCAATTTCTAAACACATGATATGCCAGAAACTCAAACTGGACCAAAAACCTTTTCAAACATGAATGGATTGGTTAGAAAAACAAAAGATAGCATTGTATATTTAAGAAAACATAAGCAATGTTTCTTATTTGTCCTGAAGTTATGGATGGGTGGCAAAGAAAATTTGAAACTTCTGGTGAAAAAGGTTGTAATAGGAAAGAGCATAGTGTGCTTCCACCAGGAATCCAACCCTCGATCTCCAGGTTCCTCATCCGACACAACTGATGAGCTAAAGAGAAATTCCCTCTAACTTGAAGCCAGAAGGCAAATGAAATTCTATATAGAATTAAGATCTACCACACTATATATACTCCCCCCTTTTCAAATGTGTTCCCTCCCCCCCAACCTTAAACACCTAACCCAGGTTCTAACTTCCTGCTACGACAGGAAGGGCCACAGATGCCATTTTGTTACAGGAAAGACATTAGTGAGCGTCTCCAGGTACCTAGTCAGACACTCTACCACTGAGCTACAGGGTCATTCCCTTTAGCTCGAAGCTTGGAGGTGACAATAATCACAAGTACAATAAAAATCTGCCACAATAACAACAGTAACCTTGGCATTGACCTTGACTTAGGACTCTGAAATGCAAACTCTTTCAACATATTCTCAATATCCCAATCCTCTACGAGTTGAAAGATGCACAAAAACGAAGGCAGGAAAATACTTTTCGACAACACTTGTAAATAATTTAAATCACTAGGACTTACCTCCTGACAAGTATACTGGACTGCTGTATGTCGATATCGTCAAGGCGCTGCCGGTCGACCGGGCACTGGCTCTGGATCTTGAGGTAGTTGTGTAGGCATCGTGAACAGAAGGTATGACCACAGCGCGTGTCCAGTGGGTTGACCAGCGGCTGGAGGCAGATCTGACACATGAGATCCTCGTCCACTGCTTGATGGTAGTCATACAGGTGTGTTCCGTGGGGCTCGTGGAATTGACCACAGTTCGGACACACCACCTGGTCCTTCAGTTTATAGCGCCGAAGAGAGATGGACAGCTTTGAGTCATTGGCGTAGTCGTGATAGAGCAGCGACTTGGCCGCTGTCGCTGCAGCACTTGCTGGCGATGACTGGGCGTTAGCCGAGGATCCCCCCGCCGTGGCACCAGCCTCCATTTTGGAATGTACCCGTACTAGAATGTACCTAGGTCACTGCAATGTCATCTCATGGTGAAGAAATCTGAAATATACAAAAATTGGAAACTTCTAAACACAATCCTAATTTTGAACTGATTTTTGACCAATTATAGGCCCAATATACTTAACTTCAGGAAATGTTTAGTGATTCTGAAAAATTCTGAAAAAAATCCAGTTGATAACCATACAAATAATTAAAATGAGCCTAAAACGAAGTAAACCTGAGCGGTAACTAACAAGAAACTCTTGACAGAAAAATCCAAAGAATTGAAAATAATTCAGGTGGGGCCCACTTCAACAACAAACCGAAAGTAGAAGACGGTTCGAAATGGACGCGTGTTTACAAATACCGAGTTTCAACTGCTGCTGCTCCGTAACTGCGTAAGAATTGATCTTGAATATTGCTGATATCAGTTAATCTTAACTAAATCTATAATTATAATAAAGTTATTAGGCTTGGTTTTCGCTTCAAGTTTTGCTGAAAGTTATGTATATTGGACCTTTAAGATACATTTTGAGCAGAAAAGTGAAATATTAACAGTAGTAAATTTTATCAGGATTTTGAAGACATTTACTTTGAGGGCCATTCATTGTGCTTCCTGCAATCCACCCAGAACCTTGCACATATTTTCCCTAATATAGCTACTTGACTTCTTATTTAATTATTACACATGTACACTGCACAGGGAGAACATCAAATTTTTGAGTAAGATTTATCTTTCTTAGTATTGTATCTCTCTACAAGGTGCTAAACAAGCTACACATAACCTGTCCCGATCCCCTGCAAACTTTTTATCAAACTCATAAATCTTTATCCTACTATTTTCAAACAAATAATGTCTATACTTACAACTCTATATCTAGAATTAAGATATTAATCACAGATTGATTTCATGGGTCCATTGTTATTCACCAAGAATCTGTGATTGAATAAAAAAATAAAACATACACTGATACAGTACAACATTGTTCTGCAGATTTCTGTTAATTTAAGTTCAGCAGTATATAAATTAAGGATCTACGAAAACTTGTTAAAACACTGAAACCATGTGACGTAAAATAAACATATCATATTTTTACCAGTGAAATATCTAAAATTAGTGCTATTTTCCATTAATAAAAAACATTCCTTTTTCTGTTTTGACCAATCAAAACACTGCTTACAAATGACAACGGGGGAAATTATAAGCTGCCCAGGTAGATTTTTCTGTAATAAACAGAATATATATCTAAAAGTAACTTCACTTATAATTATACTAAATATATTTCACATGATGTGGCTAATATATGTATTGATCTTTTTCACTCTTGCTGCCCATGCACTCATGAAAAATACCAAAATATTAGCCGATCTTGTGAAATATATTTGGTTTTACTCATGGAGATACTGTTTAAATATCCACTATACATGTATATCCCACTGCTTCTTATTTGAATGTAACATAGCGTAAAAACTGCAAGTAAAATCAAGCTGATTAATGTCAACACTTAAACTTAAGCAAACTTATTAAAGGCCCAATATACACGTAATTTCATGATTTTTTTCGAAATTCTGAAAAATTTTGAAGAAAAAAAAACCAGTTGATAAGTATGCAGAAATAAGCCTAAAACAAAGTAAACCTGAGCAGTAACTAACAAGAAACTCTTGACAGAAAAATCCAAACAATTGGAAATAATGCAGGTGAAAGTGTTAAAATCACTTTAACATCAAGCCGAAGTTAGAAGACAGCTCAAAATGGACGTGTGTTTACAAATACCAAGTTTTAACTGCTGCTGTATCGGTAGCACGTAAAAATTCATATTGGATATTGCTGATATCAGTTAATCTTAATTAAATCTATATAATATAATAAGTTATTAGGCTTGATTTTCGCTTCAAGTTGTGCCCAAATATGTATATTGGGCCTTTAAAGTAGAAAATATAGGTGACACTGACCTTCATTTGACACCTTGTTTTGGCATTCCTGAATGTATACACACAAATGAAGTTTGATAACTGTACAGTTTTTCTTGTACCAGTAAATATATGTACATGTACACAAATGTTAAAGGCCCAATATACATATGTACCTAACTTCAGGGAAATTTTCGTGATTCTGAAAAATTCTGAAAAAAAATCCAGTTGATAATCATGCAAAAATAAGCCTAAAGCGAATTAAACCTGAGCAGTAACTAACAAGAAACTCAGGACAAAAAAATCCAAAGAATTGAAAATTATTCAGGTGGGGGCCCACTTCAACAACAAACGTGTTTACAAATAGCGTGTTTCAACTGCTGCTGTACCGGTAACAGCAAAAGAATTCATCTAGAATATTGCTGATATCAGTAAATCTTAACTAAATCTATCAATATAATAAGTTATTAGGCTTGGTTTTCGCTTCAAGTTTTGCCGAAAGTTACGTATATTGGGCCTTTAACCAAATCTATCAAAGCTGCTGTGCAAACTGCCCCATAAATCATAACATTAAAGTTTTAAAATACTTCCAATGGCTATAAATATAATAACTGGTCTCTCCAATGTAAATTATTCAGTAAAAAAACACATTTACTATGGGAGCCACACATTGTGAACCATTTTTGACAGTTCATTTCAATTCTAAGACAGTAAGAGTTAGCTCCCCTACTGTGTTCATCTTGGCATACCACTTGGTTAATTTAATAAAGCCTGGAAAATATGTCTTCTTCAGAAAATGAAACTGAAACCTTAAAAAAAAAACAAAGTCATCCTTCTAAAGATCTTTTTATAATTCATTTGAAAGTGGTTTTAAAAAAGAAGCATGATTATCAAAATTTCAAATATTTAAAAATTTGTGAATGACAATACTCTTTATCATCAAATTAAAGCAGTGAAGTGTTTAAACTTTTTTGTAATTATTTGTTCCCATGATAGCATCAGACACAGATGACCCATTGTATGAGGTAGAATATAATGCCATCACTGGGGCTCGAACAAGCAGCCTTTGGCCCTAGCCCGGTGCTCTTCTACTGTGCCAAAAAGGAAATTCCCACAGCTGATGCTTGTAAAGTAATTAACTAATGCACCTCTATTATACTTCCCCCCCCCCCCAAACCAACCCAGGCTCTTTGACTCCCTGCTAATGATCTCCTACATTGAAGAGGGCCAGGTTCAACAGCACCAATTTGTACAAGTAGAGAACAAAAGTGATACTTATAAAGATATTGTGCCATCCGTTGGACTTGAACCCATGACCCTTGGCTCTCCAGCCTGATGCTCTACCACTGAGCTTAAGGGTAATTTCCTTACAACTGACCCTTGTAGGGCAACCTAATTAATGCACGTCCAATAAAACTAGAATACCAACAGGTTAGCATGTGCCTGACTGTAAAGCTAACCATCATGGTATATTTTTGATAACAGTGACCTTGACCTTTGAAATTTTCTGAACCTTTAATCTACATATATCACACTGTAACTTTAAAAAAAATTGTATTTGTACTCTGTTGAGTTACAAACAGGTGAGTACTACAGGTAGTTAGCTCCCCTTATAAACGGTTATTGATCAATCTGGATCTATCCAGAGTGAAATTGTGTTTCGATCAATGCAATTCTTTTTCACACAGTTTCTATTCTTCTATTGTGGTCTGGACAATTGTAGATAATATCATTTATTGTTATAAATAGATTGATTTCATTTCATAGCATAGACATTGACATTGACATTATACACATAAGGTGTAGGTTTCATACCTACATTGTACATATATCAAAACCATTGTTATGCTAGGTAAGAAATACCTGTACGTGTTGCCACCATTCCATAAGTAAAACGAAATTTCAAAAACAAATCAGGTTTTATGTTGAAACTGTTTATAATTAACAGTTACAACAGATGATGTTGAATTTGATAAAGTTTGAAAACCATCAGAGGTACCAAATCTAGATCTTATCATTTTTTTTCATTATTAAATATCATTACTACCAATATTTATACTACCTTTGCATGATTATAAATTAATCATTAATATAACAGGATTCGTGTGCGTTTTAATGACCCGTTATGTCCGGGGCCCGGTCCTTTCAACACTTCCGCGGCACAACGCGTCAGGCTGTCTCCAGCGTTTATCAATATCATAATGTTGATCATTCTGTTCAATTATTCATATAACAACTAGCCTAAGGTTTGTGTTTTCACAGCAGCTATTCCACAATGGTGTAATGGTGTAGCGTGTACACAGACTGACAAACACCTTTGGTAGTACTGTACTGTATACCGCCAGTATTACACTACAATACAATGTATATCGCTGGTTATTTACCTAATATTACAAACACATGTATCATATGCACTAAACCTTGTTGATCCGAAAGTTAAAATGGAGTAATAGTATCGTGTGTGTTATACAAAATATTTGTCCAATTTGAAGCCATGTTCATGAAACCACATATATGACCAAGGTGCTCACATTATCCAATAGACAGTTTATTGCCACTTTGATCATGTCAGAGTACGTAATTGGACTGTCTATCACTTTGGCATCAAAACATGTTTCTAGGGATGTCGACTTGGCATAGTATAAACAGTTGCAGGTATTTCTAGCTAAGTGATTTAATTTGGTGCCAAAGTTTCATTAAGGCTTAGTCAATCTTCCTTCAACATCTGTGCTTCTGTGTTATTTATCCAAGAACCTTTGTTGATCTAAAGGTTAAAATGTGAATTTCCTGTTGTAAAGATACTGTGGGTTATAGCTTGATATATATACAGTGTTATATATGATATGAAATACATGATACTAACACAATCTTTAAGTGTACCAACATAAAAATATTGTTCCGGAAGAGTAAGCATCTTCTGCATCATCAACGACAACTGTCATGTAAATTTTGGTCACATCCAAGTAAACGTCACATCCTCAAAATAAGAACCCAGCCATCATTCTTAATCATAACATTAACAAGTAAGCACACTAAAGATACAATATTTCTCAATGAGACAAAGATGACTTCCATAAAACTTGCTCATAAGTCTTCATCAACCTGCATCTCTCGAATTCCTGTGTCGTTATATATATATTTGTCAGCAGCTGACATCTACCAAGAAAGGTAAACAGTTGATAAAGAAGAGTCTGTTGTGCAATCAAAAGAGATGTACATTTTGTTTTTCTTTTTGATTTCCACTGGTGTTAGACAAGCTTTTAAGGCTCTCCATAGTCATACCATTCAGACAACTTTTTTAAAAGTAAAAGTTCAAAGGACCATTTACACAACTTATCTCTAAGGTCAAGTTCAAGTCAATAATACAATTCAAGGTCACCAAACATGCAAGGTCACCATACAGGCAAGGTCACCATACAGGCAAGGTTATGATCACCATAAAGGCAATGTCACCATAAATGCAAGGTCACCATACAGGCAAGGTCACAATAAAGACAAGGTCACCATACAGGCAAGGTCACCATACAGGCAAGGTCACCATACAGGCAAGGTCACCATATACACAGGCAATGCAAGGTCACCATGTACAATGTATACAGGTAAGGCTGTGTTCAATCCAGGATTTGCGCAAAGAGGGCCAGTTGGGCCCAGAGTGTTAAAAAATGGGGGCCATTTTAAATTAAAGGGGGTCACTGAAAAGTGTAATTATATAATAAATCTAAAACACAAAAAAACCTTAGTGTATAATTTGACCTTTTGAAATAAATCATCCCGCTAACACCTGACAAGGCATTCAAACTCATGTGATGACTGATGTCTTAAAAGAGGTGAGGTGTCAATAGTTTGTGCAATCATCATTAGATTTGTAACTTTTAAAGTCTGACTTTAAACTTTATACATATTTCACATCTTATTCCTTATTTGGTATCACATTATAGTGAATTAGAAAAAAGGATCGTAACATAAATCACGTTTGAAATTTACGTTTTTTTCGGAAGAGTAATATCAGCCTGTTTCTTTCTGTTCAATTTTATTTCCCCAGACTTTTGCTCTGCTCTTTCCTAAAGTCACTGACTTCTTTTACTTTCCCACCTCAAGTATTAGATATTTTGTTCTCATATCGAAACCATGCTTCGTTGACAACAAATTACGTTTCTAAATCTGAATAACCGAACGTTTGTTTTACATGGGATCATGAAACTGACTATAAGATTAAGTCTCTTTATGAACCTGCTTCTCCACTTCCCATGTAAACACTACGAAGATAAGTTGATCACGGAACGAGTTAGAGACTAATAAATCTTTGCCTATTCAGTAATTTTTATGGCAGAAACAAGAATTAGGCACTTCACGAATGGTAATCTCATTGCGCCGGCCGGGCCCAGCAGTGTGTTCAGATTGCGCCATTAGGTTTACAAAGGGGTCATTGGAGCAATGGCGCGGCCTGAATTGAACACTGTAAGGTCACCATAAAGGCAAGGTCACCATAAAGGCAATGTCACCATAAAGGTAAGGTCACCATACAGACAAGGTCACCATATATACAGGTCAGGTCACCAAACAGGCAAAGTCACCATATATACAGGCAAGGTTACCATATACACAGGCAATGTCACCATATACACAGGCAAGGTCACCATATACACAGGCAATGTCACCATATATACAGGCAAAGTCACCATATATACAGGCAAAGTCACCATATATACAGGCAAAGTCACCATATATACAGGCAATGTCACCATATACACAGGCAAGGTCACCATATACACAGGCAAGCTAGGTCACCATATACACAGGCAAGGTCACCATATACATAATGTATACAGGCAATGTCACCATATACACAGGCAAGGTCACCATATACATAATGTATACAGGCAATGTCACCATATACATAATGTAAACAGGCAATGTCACCATATACATAATGTAAACAGGCAATGTCACCATATACACAGGCAAGGTCACCATTTAAACAGGTAAGGTCAACATAAAGGCAAGGTCACCATACAGGCAAGGTCACCATAAAGGTCATCTGATGTTTCCAATATTATTGGAGCATATTACCTGTCACCACAGCCAGGGCCACAGACACCATTTGTATCAATATAAGAAGAAGGCTAGAGTAGTCTGTTTTCACCAGTGATCGAGCCCCACATTTGTAAAAGGATATGAAAATGCATAGCCAGACTAAGGTTTCAACCCTAAACCTTTCAATTTCTATTAGAACACTCAAGCTATGGAGCCATCTGGTCAAAGATGATCGACCCAGTACATTTTCACTACATCCATCCTCCTTTTCTACTTATACCTCGGTTAGGGTATCCATGGCCTTTGCTAAGCATACACCAAATGCTTGAAACAATGGCATATTTTTGTTGGGCACAAAATTAAATGTAACAGGAGAGGGAAAATTCACAGCCAGATCTCCAGGGTTCAAACCTAGCTAGGACCTTTGGCCTCTATATATAGACATGATAAACCAATTGAGCTATCGGGTCAATCAAAATCCGATACATACTGTACATATTGTACATACAACATATGTTATCACACAAACACCTGATCTTCTCCCCATTCCCCATCAACTGCCTTCCTTGTACCTTTTACCTATAGCTTGATTATAACCCCTTGCTAAGCATATTAAGACCAAAAGTGATTCCAACAAGGGTTGGTGACAGAATCACTGTATACGTAACATGAGTATAGGAAACACAGAAAATCAAGATTCGTATAAATTTACCAGTGCATGGCATTGCCTCCATTTAACCCTACCAAATTCAGTTGGCATTCATAAAGTCATGAACGCCATTCATTGATTGTTTGTGTCCTCATTATTATGATATCATAATTGTTACGTTTGATGGATACCACTGACTGTCCCCAGGTGATGGCTGTTTTATTCAGTGAACAAACATACTTGATAGATACATTATTTTAACTATTTCCTGAGAAATATAAAGTGTAATTGAATTTCTTACAGGATTAACTACATTCTAAAAATGGTAAATACAAGCATTGAACAGCTCTCAGTTGGCATTCATAGGCAATATGATTACCAACTGAAAGAAGTTCAATGCCTAAATATAACTGAACCCCATATATGCATGCAGACACTTATATAATTATATTACACATGTATATAGCTAGGTGACTCGATCTCCACAGATTCTCACCAGTGATTCATCACCTCCACTAGATATACTGTATACACACTTATTTATGTACATGTACACTGATATGAAAGGAAGGTGAATAGCTGGCTCGAAGGCAGGTTATTTTAGGATGATGTATGTAGGGTTTACAAGAATGCAAGTTGTTTATAATAAATGTCTTGTCCAGACACAACAAGTATATATACATATATAAATTCATGTATAAATTTAAGTTATTTCACCTATTTCAAAACTTAAACAGCTGCTGCCTGTGTCATTTTAGTATTAATTGCTGTATGTTAGGTACAGTAACAGCGAATGTAATTATGTGTTATCACATAAAAACTAATAACTGATATCACCAATCTATTATCCCATACATAAAACATGAATGGATGACAATGGAATGTCTGAGGAATGCAAATATTTCTAAACATACATTCTCTGAAAAATTCTTTAACACGAAATTTCGTAAAACAAAAATCATAAAGATTATAATTAGATTACATTTGATATAAAACATGGTTACTGATAAATGATATGCTATAACATTTGGGATATTTGGTAAAGTTCTCTATTTATGAAAATGACGAAAGGATGTCAAATGCACGTGTTACAATATGAAAGTCCAAGAGGAGTATCGAATGTAAACAGAACGTAAACATGGGGATTTTCAAGCAGTTTTCACAATAACTAAAGTTACTTTGGCTTTGCTTATGTCCCTGTCTAGTAAAGAAACATATCACAATTCCAATAACTCGATCGTAAAGTAAATAATTGTTACCTTTGAAGAGATAAAAGTTATTAATCACGTTGTGTATTTCGGCGAGACACTCACATTTCAGTCACATCCATTTCCTGTCTGAAAGTAGAAGCATGATGTCATATCCGGACGAGAAATGCCAGGGGCTCTCGATGGGGTAAATTTTTCTTCAGCATTAGATTAATTAATTATCAAAAAGTTACGATATAATTCACGTTTTGTTAGGCTTAGATCTACAATGAATTTTATTTAGTTTTGAAAACGTAACTTATAAATAAATGAAAAAAATTAATACAGAACGGTTCTATAAGTATGGAAACAGTTTTTATATATTCTTCGTATTTCCAACCTTTTTCAATGGATTTTCATGACTTTGTTTATAGGTGGATTTTGACAGTATTTAGTAATTTTGTAAAGAAATATCAAAAGTTTATTCTCATAATATTTATATAATTTTCTGTCGTAGCACAGAATTATCTAGACCATAGTTTCCACGTGACGCCGTTTTTTCCGCATGACGTTACCAAAATGACGTCAAAATGGCGTCCCAAAAAATGGATGTTGTCAATAAATTATGAATTATCTTGTCATACCCAACGGAAAACAATGAAAAGATTATGAGATGAAGCAGATAACAATTCTTTATAAGCCTACAAATTTTAAGAAAAATGTTAGAAATACAAAGAATGTAATAGAAAAATAAACACATATTTCCATACTTTTGGTACGGTACTGTACTTATATAGAAAATGAAAGGGCGAAAAGTAAAAAAAAAAGGTGTGTGTGTGTGGGGGGGGGGGGGGGAGGGGGTAATACTTTTAAACAATCTTACTGTTAGACTTCTAGCTATTGCTTCTATCATCGCACGCTTACATTATATTTGTTTTAGCTTAGATACATTTGCAAAAAATGATTATCATAACATTGAAGATTTTGACACACATGATTAATTATTTCCACAATTTCCTCCATTATGAAATGTAGATTTTCACCATATCATACAATATACACTCATAGACATATATTTTATACCACGGTATACTAATAAATTCAGTCTGTATTCGTGTCTACTGCAGAAAATAAAACCTATTGTGTAATAGGCCTAACAAGAACAAATCATAACAATTAATGATTAACAATATAAACCAACGAATAAAGGCCATAATTTTAAGACGTATAAAACCGCTGTAATACAGAACTGAGAAGTAACTTTTTCACATATGAAGTGGTTGATACATGGAATAGTCTCTCAACACATATTGTTAACGCTCAATCAATTATTCAATTTGAAAAAACTAGTGGATGCTCACTTCAGAGATGTAATATATGAATATTGATACTCTGTTGTATAATATGTTTTAACATAATATTTACTGATATGGACATACAGACCTTTAGCTTGCGTCCATCAAATTTCCATTAAATTCCATTAAAATATTCTCATGGGTTTACTCATTCCCTCCTGAAATTTCAGTATAAACTATTCAATCATTTTAATAGTTCGAAACAAACCAATCATTCAAATGGAAATTGTTGCTCATATCAACTTTTCTACTTCATGGTTCGACTCGGAAATGTAAGAATCAAAAATAAAAACGTAGAGGGGTGAAATATGCTTAAGAAACAATAATGACGTCACTATGGGAGGAAATAAAGGAGTTGTCTGTGACGTCACTTACTTGTTGCTAAGCTGCTTAGCGACCGGTAAAGGCGGAGATGATCAGTCTCTCCCCTGAATTTACTATTTTATGTTAAATTTTTGGTTACCACAATGAATATCAGGTTATTCTTGATATATGTGGTAATGTTTAGCGCAATGCACCAAGGTCCTTCTGCATATCGGGATCTTATGTGGTAAGTTTGGATTTTTTTTCAGAAAATATTGATTGTTTAACTTTACATATGAATCATCACGCTTAAGTTGGAGAAAATGACACTTTACAAAGTTTAGACATATAAAAAAAACGTATATAATTTCTCTCGTTTTAGCATGGAGCCGAAGCCTGGATATACGGATATAGTTTTCCATCATTTCCAGTATTTTGCCGCATTGGATATTGTGAAAGAATGTCCAACATCTGCCGATCTGGCATGGGTAAGGATTCACAATTTTAGATTAATGTCTGGTCCATATGATTTAGATATGATACTTTTGAATAGTTTATAACCAATTTATTTAAAACAATTTGACTCTTTATGGCTCTATTTCTAATTGTATCCCTGGACTGTTTATGAATTGGTGTGTAGAGACACCGTTAACGATTTAACTAAAGCACGTGTCTAAGACGTAATGATATTTTATTGTTTTAGCGAATTGGAAACGAGGTATTTTGCACCTTTCTCTGTGTGCTTTTAACCCTGATGTTGGGTTATGTCCCGTCGGTTGCAAAGAGCGCCAAAGGCAGACGGCCAACCATGGGCACGATGGACCGTGATTCTGGGAATCGTAAGTAACATTGATGATTGCAGAATTCTCTGATATTGTAGTTAAAAAGAAAATCTCACCATTTCCGTTAGTTCCTTTAATGCACCACGAACGGTACCGTGTACAAACAATTGCATTGAATATCCGTGATCTGGTGTTTAATATCAAGGACATAGCCATAATACATTGAAACACTAATACTCAAAATAGTTCTCAATATGACATGTTTTGTATTACCATGCACATTATATGTGTTCATTGGTTCATTGTCCTTGTTGTAAGCTGACGCTTCTTATGATACATGCTTCTAATATTCATTCTGCTACTTCCGGTTGCGTTGGGAGGTATTGAAAGAACTATTCAATACAATAATTTGAATTCACATACAGGTCCTTCTCTCTGCCGTCACTGCGGTACTGCCCCATGTCAAGTAAAACGAAGAACTTTATGGATTTCCGCGGAATGCCAAAAGAGGGAAAAAGCCAACTTCGCCAAACGGTCAAACGCCATGATGCTGTTCAGTTGTAGCCTAGCCTTGTCAGTGGAACTGACAAAAGAGCTGCCACAGGACGAATTATACTGGGAGAGGAAATCCTGCCAGTCTTTCAAGGAGAAACACATGGTGCTGTTTCCAATATGTATCCAGCGTCAGATCAACTACTGGTACCCTTTGCCTCGCATCGCTAGGTAGGAACAAGTTTCATATAAGTGCTGGACGTATTTTTATTAACTTTCATAGTGCTATGAAAGTTCAGCGGGTACCATGTTGAATATGTAGGTAGGCCAATGTTTGTTACACACCACTAAATGTCAAAAGAGTGATAACCAATCCTTAAAAGAAAACCATTTCTGTTGGTATCATATAGGTCGTTGCAGCGCAGATGTAAATACGAGTTAATGATTATCATTATTAAAGGTATATGCCATCTGATATGTGCTTTAATCTGTTCAACCCTTAGTAACATATGAGTCTAACCAAATCAGAAACTGGGCAAATCTAATTTAGATATACAGGGGATGATGAGCTTAATTTGTATTGGAGAACGTGCTTACTGAACTTTGCTATATATGCAATTACATTTTCGTCTTGCAGATTAATTGCGCCAACAGTGGAGAAGAATACCGATGAAAGTCAATTCAAGAATGGAAGTGGCTGAAGTGACGTCATCGGTTTTGTTGGATTGGCATATCTAAAGATCACATCCTCGACCTGATGTGCATTTGTTGAACTTTTGATCCCTATATTGATCATAGGTAGATCGTTTTTCTTGTGTTTCTATTAAATGTTTTGTATATCATTTTCGTGTCAGTCATTCTGTTCATATCAACATGCTTATAACGGCCACGGTGGCGACCTGGTTAAGGTGTCCCGACATTCTACAACTAGCCTTACACCTCTGGGTTGCGAGTTCGAATCCCATGTGGGGCAGTTGTCAAGTACTTACCGTACGTCGGTGGTTTTTCTCTGGTTACTCCGGATTTTCTTCACCTCGAAAACCTGGCACGTCCTTTAATGACACTTGATGTTAATAGGAAGTAAAACAAAAATAAACAAAACCAAAATGGATGATGCTTGATGTGGAGATGACGAAATAGATCATGCACGGCTTTGAGTGATGGAGAAGTATGATATACGGAATGTGAAGAAATATAAGTGTTTTAGAACCACTGACGCCTTTGTTGTACTCACATGATGGTAGGGCTAAGAGTGAAGCTTCATATTAACTGTATATAAATACAAGTGTACAAATATTAACATTGTATACTGTGAACCAACTTGATTTCGCGGCGATTTAATTTTGAAAAAGATCTTAAACCTTACTTCTACAGTTCGCATACAGTTGAGTGTAAGCTAACCTTTACACCCTAGTGCACTAGGAGTGCACTACGTTTAAACTAGTAGTGCACTACATTTAAACTACATGTAAACTAGTAGTGCACTACGTCCAGCCAGGTGTGACCACAAAAACCCCTACAGGTAATGGGAGGGTCCATACCTACCTGTGTCCTTACCTGTACAGATGTAATATGATTTACCTGTACTTATGTTATACTATTGAAGTCATTAGTTTGTCAGTACTTCCTCATATAAGTATAAGAATGAACAATTCTGAGTTTATGCCAGAAGATATTTATCATAATACTTTAAATAAATGTATTCACTGCATGTCAAAATTTTAAATAAAATAATAATTTAGATATACTAACTTATAATTCTTTTTAAAGAAGTTACAATGATTCTTTTCTATTTAAATATTTGTATTCTACAATTAAATTGAAAGGTATGTGTTCAAATAAAAAATGGTTTATACATGTTTTATGTTGAAATTATTAAGTTAATCCTACTAAAAATATATACAGAAAATAAAGTAAACAACAGATTGTAATTTAAAAAAATAAATAGATATTAGAAGAACATATTTTGTACTTAGTATAGTTGTTTCAATCACAAATTACTTTTAATATATGACATTAAGAAGCTAGCTGTGCAATATCAGAGACGTACAAGGTTTTATACGTCTCTGGCAATTCTACCTACATATACCAGTATTAGTATTCTGTTTCACTATACACTCAGGTACAATGCATACGAATGAAAGGTTATATAAACATCAAGTACTAATATAAGAAAAGATTACTTTCACCAGAACATTTAAAGCCATTTCCTTCTTCATAGCAAAATACCAACATACATCTACATGTAATCCAATTGACTGTAATCAATGTTATCATCATTAATCAATTAACAGGCTAGGGCCCTCAGGCCTTTAATCAGACTTGGCCAGTGATGGCTGTGGGGGAGAGCTCGAGGGAGGTGGTGAGAAATTCACACCTGGCTAACTACAGACAGCCTAGGGGTGTCCCCTATCTTGACCTCTGTATTTGAGGATGCATGTGGCCCAGACAGGTCAGGTACATGTACGTAATTATGCCTGGAGGGTAAAGGATTCTACCTGAAGATCTATATTTGTCCCTTTTAGTTAGATTTTATATAAGTCATTAGGTTGATTTAAAAGTACAATAAGTGTGACTGGCATAGGCTTAACTTTTTTCTAAGTTAGGTTAATATAACTGCATATTATTTATTTGTTGTATACTTAGTCTTACAATATAGAATTAATTAAAATGATTCCATTAAACTGACTTTGCTTTTTTTTAAATCATTATTTCATATATGCATAAACCTTCAAGTCATATTTAATACAACCTGTAATTGCCTTCAATATTTACGCCTAAATATTGGAAATGCATCATTTTAAAATACTTTTATACTGATAATTAGAATAAAATTAAGTATAATGAATGTTAGTATTTTATTATCAAACAATATATATGAAGCGACTGAGCCAGGGAGTATATATTCTCTCACATATATATACGTCCCTGATTACACCCAATATAAACTAGATAATTTTTATATATATGTAAATATTTAGAAATCGAAATGCGTCATTGGATTGTATTCAATAAAGTGTCATAAGATACTTGGTATTTTAAGTTAATTTTTAAGAAAACCAGAATCTGGTAAAGGACTGATATAGACTTACATTGTTGTCCAATTAATTATTATTAATTTCAATGTTATTTTATGTACTATCAATTTATTATTGTATAATTAAATGTTTTGAATGAAACAAAAAAATGGATTAAAGTCCTCAAAATATCCACTATTTAAAGGGAAATGTGTAAATATCTAGATATATTCTCAAAGATTTTTAATTTCATATAAACTTGATAAACCCGAGTAAAAGTTAAGTATGTATTATCATATTTATGATCCTGGTCATATCCAGCTTAGCCCTTTATTAATCAAATTGGTTTCAAGTTTGACCAGTGATGGTCAGATGAGAAATTCACACCTCAATTATGTCACTGACAGGCTTATGTCAGCAGGTGTTCCTAGACAAGGTTGAGACAGGTCAGGTAATTGCCTGAGGCCTGAGGGTCAAATCAAAACATCTGTCCCATACTGAACAATCTGACTAAATTATAATTTATTGTTGTCTTACTTTTCTTAAACTTCAAATTCTTATATTTATATTAACACTGTTGTATGTGATGATATATATACATACAGATCTTAATATAGAAAACATTTAAAAATAAAGATTATCAAAACTCTTTAGTGCGTTCATAAATATATAGATCTGAGGCATGAATGTATTTTATAAAAATATATATCTAGTTTAATGAAGTTATAAAAGAATATTTATTTGTTATTTTCGCAATTAGTTTTTACAATATTTAAAAATATACTTCTAAACAAATAATAATCAATAGATGTTCCTTCAATTTTCAATATACTTGATTGTAAATTAATATAAAAACCGTTAATACTAATAATAGTGTATATTAAATGAAATATAAGACATCAAAACTGCTAGATAAATATTAATTTTCTATTTTATTTATGTGATGTATGCAAGAAATTTTTTGGGAAAATTGTAAGAGTAATTATCATAATTTCACAATTTCTAGTTTTGAAATGAAAGAAAAAATGTTGTTTGAGAAAAATAACTACATAAGATTCATATATATATAAATTAAAGTCATAAATATTAACTAATGATAAAGCCAGCTTCAAAGTACCAGCAGACGACAAAGGTGAGGTACAGGTAAAAATCACAGGTAGATGGATGGGACTGCCCATTTACCTGTAGGGGTATTTGACCTATATGGGGTTCAGGGTGTAGTGCACTACTAGTTTACCTGTAGTTTAAATGTAGTGCACTACTAGTTTAAACGTAGTGCACTACTAGTGCACTAGGTGTAAAGGTTAGCTTACACTCAACTGTACCTCTGACTGAAACATTTTCGCGGTGATTAATTTTCGCGAATTTTAATAAACCACGACAGTTAATCGCACGTGAAAACAAGTTGGTTAACAGTACTGACTGGAATGAACGTGGAGATGAAAGTGTAGTAGTTTTACTATTACACGTAACAATCTACTATGTACAATCCTTTCACGACAAACAAACCTAAAGGGCAAATTAGGGTTTAAGGGAGCTTTGATTACACATCAGCGCACAGTCGGACACTTGTGTGTTTGAAAACTATCTGCTTTTATGTCAAATAAGATCGATCAAACAGGTGTGCAGATTTTATAACATTAAATATCATACAACAACAATGTTTTTACTATTAATCAATTTAAAGGGAGATACTTCAGCGTATTCTTAACAATTACATTTGAACGATGTTTTAAAATATGATACATTTTGGCGTATTCCTAATTAAATAAAACGGTAGGTAACTCTTGATTTGTTTAATTCTTCATCAGGTAGCCGATTACAGTTAATCCTTCCCGGGTACCTCTATTAGTAATCCCTGCAATTATCGCTAGCAGTTGATTACTGCTCAGATCAACGGTTTATCGGTTATCTCCCTTTGTGCGTTATTAGATAGTTGAAGTGACTTTATATTTTGACATGATACTTATCCCTTTCAAACTAGCTACCAAAAGGACCGAAAGCAAGATCTTTGCTTCCTCTTGTGAAATGATGAACCTACAGATGTATGACAAACCAATGGGTTAGTTTAATGTAATGTAGGATGTCCAAAATGAAAGATAAGTAGTTGGAATTGAAGGTTAATATTTTTAGGTATCATAATAAGTTGTCCCTGATGGAAAGGTTAGTTGTAGGTATCGTTTCGTGCTCCTAATGGAGATGTTAGTAAGAGGTATCTTAGGGTGTCCCTAATGGAGAGGTCATTTGTAGGTATCGTAGCGTGTCCCTAACGGAGAGGTTAGTTGTAACTATCCATAGGTGTCCGTAATAGAGAGGTAAGTTGTATGTATCGTAGGATGTCCGTAATGGAGAGGTCATTTGTAGGTATCGTAGCGTGTCCCTATTGGAGAGGTGTGTTTTAGCTATCTAGGGTGTCCCTAATTGAGAGGTCAGTTGTAGGTATCTTAGGGTGTCTGTAATGCAGAAGTTTGTTTTATGTATCTAGGGTGTCCGTAATGGAGAGGTCAGTTCTAGGTATCTAAGGGTTTCCTAATTGAGAGGTTAGTTGTAGGTATCGAAGGATGTCCGTAAAGGAGAGGTTAGTTGTAGGTATCGAAGGATGTCCGTAAAGGAGAGGTTAGTTGTATGTATCGTAGGATGTCCGTAATGGAGAGGTCATTTGTAGGTTTCGTAGCGTGTCCCTAATGGAGAAGTTAGTTGTAACTATCCTTAGGTGTCCGTAATAGAGAGGTAAGTTGTATGTATCGTAGGATGTGCGGAATGGAGAGGTCATTTGTAGGTATCGTAGCGTGTCCCTAATGGAGATGTGTGTTTTAGCTATCTAGGGTGTCCGTAATGGAGAGGTCCGTTGTAGGTATCTTAGAGTGTCTGTAATGCAGAAGTTTGTTTTATGTATCTAGGGTGTCCGTAATGGAGAGGTCAGTTCTAGGTATCTAAGGGTTTCCTAATTGAGAGGTTAGTTGTAGGTATCGAAGGATGTCCGTAAAGGAGAGGTCAGTTGTAGGTATCGAAGGATGTCCGTAAAGGAGAGGTTAGTTGTAGGTATCTTAGGATGTCCGTAATGGAGAGGTCAGTTGTAGGTATCGAAGGGTTTCCATAATGGAGAGGTTAGTTGTAGGTATCTTAGGATGTCCGTAATGGAGAGGTCAGTTGTACGTATCGAAGGGTGTCCCTAAATGGAAAAGACAGTTGTTGGTATCGTAAGGTGTCCCTAATGGAGGGGTTTGTTTAAGGTATCGTTAGGTGTCCCTAATGGAAAAGACAGTTGTTGGTATCGTAAGGTGTCCCTAATGGAGAGGTTTGTTTTAGGTATCGTAGGGTGTCCCTAAAGTAGAGGTCAATGTAGAGATCAGTTGTCGGTATCGCAGGGTGTCGCTAATGGAGAGGTTTGTTTTAGGTATCGTAGGGTGTCCGTAATGGAGAGGTCAGTTCTAGGTATCGAAGGGTGTCCCTAATGGAGAGGTTAGTTGTAGGTATCTTAGGGTGTCTCTAATGGAGAGGTTAGTTGTAGGTATCTCAGGGTGACCCTAATGGAGAGGTTAGTTGTACGTATCTCAGGTTGCCCCTAATGGAGTGGTCAGTTCTAGGTATCGAAGGGTGTCCCTAATCGAGAGGTTAGTTGTAGGTATCGAAGGGTGTCCCTAATGGAGTGGTTAGTTGTAGGTATCGTAGGTGTCCCTAATGGAGAATTGAATTCTCTGGTCATACCCAACGGAAACAATGAAAATACCTATTCTGAGATGAAACAGAAAACAATTCTTTATAAGCATACAGAATTTCGTAAAGTATAATTCATAAACGATGTCAAGAAAATTCCTTGAAAAATAGAAAGAAAATATGTAGCAAAACAAACACATATTTTCAATACTTTTGGTACGCTACTGTACTTATAAAGAAAATGAAAGGGCGAAAAGTAAAAAAAAAGTAGGTGGGGGGGGGGGGGGGGGGTGTATGATGCTTTTTAAACAATCTTAGTGTTAGACTACTAGCTGTTGCTTTTGTCATCGCACGCATACATTATAATTTGTTTTAGCTTAGATACATTTGCAAAAGAAAGGTGATAATCATTACATTGAAGATTTTGACACAAATGATTTATTATTTCCACAATTTCCTCCATTAACACATGTTCAAGTTCTTTATTAACTTAAAGTCTTACGACTCATCAGTGTAAACATATAATATATAGGATACCCTCAGGGGTATTTACTTATATACAAAACGTTCGATTGGTCATATGAGAAAGTAGTCTTGATATTAAATGAATATGTTATTGTTTGATAATCTAAACTGTTAAGGTTGAAAAAATTATAGAACATGTTTCATGTCGTACCATGTTGAGATTCCTATAATTAGTCGAATGGTGGCGGCGAAATTGAGCAGAAGAGCGGCAAATTTAACGAAAATGCCGTTTTAAGGTACTTTCCGGTTAATTGACAAAACTGAGACATTGCTTTTCCTTCTTAAAATAACATTTGCCTTCAGAAAATGTATTTCATTTATAAATTGGTCCGAACACGAGCTAATTATTTTCTTTTTTTATGTAAGATTATGTTTTAACTAAGCTTTCGAGCCAATAACCTTAATATTTGAAGTTCAACACTAGTGACAACTGCCTGGATTCACAGATACATACATGGTAAATACTTCAAATGGCAGGAGTTTCGTGACAGTTTAGCTTGCTACAGACGTCTGCTTCGGACAACCGGAAATTTACATGTCAAATCAGTGAAATGGGACGGCAACTCCCTCTGACTTTTGACCCCATATCAATCCGCCATCACATATCAAAATCTACCAAAAGTATACATTTTGTAGAGTTAAATATCTATAAATTTCATTCAATACAGAATATGTCAACAATTATCTATTTAAATTATTCAGAATCACAGTACTTAGCCGGAACAAATTTTCGGTAGGGACTACAATCGTATGAAACACTTCATGATAGGCTGATTTAGTTGTGTGATTCCTTAGGAAATAATAATGACGTCACTATGGGCGGATATAAAGGAGTTGTCTGTGACGTCATTTACTTGTTGCTAAGCTGCTTAGCGACCGGTAAAGGCGGAGATGATCAGTCTCTCCCCTGAATTTACTCTTTTATGTTAAATTTTTTGTTACCACAATGAATATCAGGTTATTCTTGATATATGTGGTAATGTTTAGCGCAATGCACCAAGGTCCTTCTGCATATCGGGATCTTATGTGGTAAGTTTGGATTTTTTTCAGAAAATATTGATTGTTTAACTTAACATATGAATCATCAAGCTTAAGTTGGAGAAAATGACACTTTACAAAGTTTAGAAATATATAAAAACGTATATAATTTCTCCCGTTTTAGCATGGAGCCGAAGCCTGGATATACGGATATAGTTTTCCACCATTTCCAGTATTTTGCCGCATTGGATATTGTGAAAGAATGTCCAACATCTGCCGATCTGGCATGGGTAAGGATTCACAATTTTAGATTAAATGTCTGGTCCATATGATTTAGATATGACACTTTTGAATAGTTTACAACCAATTTATTTAAAACAATTTGACTATTTATGGCTCTATTTCTAATTGTATCCCTGGACTGTTTTGATACGACATATTTACCTTTATGAATTAGTGTGTAGAGATACCGTTAACGATTTTACTAAAGCCTCGTGTCCAAGAAGTAATAATATTTTATTGTTTTAGCGTGTTGGAAACGAGGTATTTTGCACCCTTCTCTGTGTGCTTTTAACCCTGATGTTGGGTTATGTCCCGTCGGTTGCAAAGAGCGCCAAAGGCAGACGGTCAACCATAGGCACGATGGACCGTGAATTAAGGAATCGTAAGTAACATTGATGATTGCAGAATTCTCTGATATTGTAGTTAAAAAGAAAACCTCACCCTTTCCGTTCTTTCCTTTAATGCACCACGAAAGGTACCATGTACAAACAATTGCATTGAATATCCGTGATCTGGTGTTTTATATCAAGGACATAGCCATAATACATTGAAACACTAATACTCAAAATAGTTCTCAATCTGACATGTTTTGTATTATCATGTACATTATATTGGTTCATTGGTTCATTGTTCTTGTTGTAAGCTGACGCTTCTTATGATACACGCTTCAAATATTCAATCTGCTACTTCCGGTTGTGTTGGGAGGTATTGAGCGAACTATTCAATACAATAATTTGAATTCACATACAGGTCCTTCTCTCTGCCGTCACTGCGGTACTGTCCCATGTCAAGTAAAACGAAGTACTTTATGGATTTCCGCGGAATGCCAAAAGAGGGAAAAAGCCAACTTCGCCAAACGGTCAAACGCAATGATGCTGTTCAGTTGTAGCCTAGCCTTGTCAGTGGAACTGACAAAAGAGCTGCCACAGGACGAATTATACTGGGAGAGGAAATCCTGCCAATCTTTCAAGGAGAAACACATGGTGCTGTTTCCAAAATGTATCCAGCGTCAGATCAACTACTGGTACCCTGTGCCTCGCATCGCTAGGTAGGTACAAGTTTCATATAAGTGCTGGGCGTATTTTTATTAACTTTCATAGTGCTATGAAAGTTCAGCAGGTACCATGTTGAATATGTAGGTAGGCCAATGTATGTTACACACCACTAAATGTCAAAAGAGTGATAACCAATCCTTAAAAGAAAACCATTTCTGTTGGTATCATATAGGTCGTTGCAGCGCAAATGTAAATACGAGTTAATGATTATCATTATTAAGGGTATATGCCATCTGATATGTGCTTTAATCTATTCAACCCTTAGTAACATATGAGTCTAACCAAATCAGAAACTAGGCAAATCTAGCTTAGATATACAGGGGATGATGAGCTTAATTTGTATTGGAGAACGTGCTTACTGAACTTTGCTATATATGCAATTACATTTTCGTCTTGCAGATTAATTGCGCCAACAGTGGAGAAGAATACCGATGAAAGTCAATTCAAGAATGGAAGTGGCTGAAGTGACGTCATCGGTTTTGTTGGATTGGCATATCTTAAGATCACATCCTCGATCTGATGTGCATTTATTGAATTTTTGATCCCTACATTGATCGTAGGTAGATCGGTTTTCTTGTGTTTCTATTAAATGTTTTGTATATTATTTTCGTGTTAGTCATTCTTATTATTATGTCTTCCAAAAGAATGTTTTTGTACTTTATTTTTACTTTTCAATCAAAGACTTCTTTTTCCTAACCATGATCCCGCCGTTAACTTTTCCACACATTGAAGAGAAGTGTCCCTTATGTGTCTATCCAAGGGTTTGCTCACCTGACACCTTATGTCCATATCAACATGACTATTACGGCCACGGTGGCCATCTGGTTAAAGTGTCCCGACATTCTACCACTAGCCCTCCACCTCTGGGTTGCGAGTTCGAATCCCACGTGGGGTAGTTGCCATGTACAGACCGTAGGTCGTTAGTTTTTTCTCTGGGTACTCCGGCTTTCCTCCGCCTCCAAAACATATGGCTCGTCCTTAAATGGCACTGGATGTTAATAGGACGTAAAACAAAAATAAACCAAACCAAAATGGATGATGCTAGAGATGACGAAATAGATCCTGCACGGCTTTGAGTGATGGAGAAGCATGATATACGAATGTGAGGAAATATTAGTCTTTTAGAACCACTGTCTCCTTTGTTGTACTCACATGATGGTAGGGCTAAGAGTGAAGCTTCATATTAACTGTATATAAATACAAGTGTACAGATATTCACATTATATTCTGTAAACCAACTTAATTTCGCGGCGATTTAATTTTGCAGCAAAAACGGTCTTAAATCTTACTTCTACAGTTCGCATACCTCTGACTGAAACATTTTCGAGGTGATTAATTTTCGCGAATTTCAATCAACCACGACAGTTAATCGCACGTGAAAATAAGTTGGTTAACAGTACTGACTGGAATGAACGTGTAGATGAAAGTGTAGTAGTATTACTATTACACGTAACAATCTACTATGTACAATCCTTTCACAACAAACAAACCTAAACGGCCAATTAGGGTTTAAGGGAGCTTTGATTACACATCAGCGCACAGTCGGACACTTGTGTGTTTGAAATGAATACAGTACCACAAGGTGAAAACTATCTGCTTTTATATCAAATAAGATCGATCAATACAGGTGTGCAGATTTTGTAACATTAAATATCATACAACAACAATGTTTTTACTATAAATCAATCTAAAGGGAGATATTTAAGCGTATTCTTAACAATTACATTTTAATGATGTTTTAAAACATGATACATTTTGGCGTATTCCTAATTAAATAAAACGGTAGGTAACTCTTGATTTGTTTAATTCTTTATCAGGTAGCCTATTACAGTTAATCTTTCCCGGTTACCTCTATAAGTAATCCCTGTAATTATCGCTAACAGTTGATTACTGCTCAGATCAACGGTATATCGGTTATCTCCCTTTGTGCGTTATTAGATACTTGAAGTGACTTTATATTTTGACATGATACTTATCCCATTTAAAACTAGCTACCAAAAGGACCGAAAGCAAGATCTTTGCTTCCTCTTGTGAAATGATGAAGCTACAGATGTATGACAAACCAATGGGTTAGTTTAATGTATTGTAGGATGTCCAAAATGAAAGATAAGTAGTTGGAATTGAAGGTTAATATTTATAGGTATCATAATAAGTTGTCCCTGATGGAGAGGTTAGTTGTAGGTATCGCAGGGTGTCCCTAATGTAGAGATTTGTTGTAGGTATCGTTTCGTGCTCCTGATGGAGATGTTAGTAAGAGGTATATTAGGGTGTCCCTAATGGAGAGTTCATTTGTAAGTATCGTAGGGTGTCCCTAATGCAGAGGTTAGTTGTAGGTATATTAGGATGTCCGTAATGTAGAGGTCAGTTGTAGGTATCGAAGGGTGTCCCTAACGGAGGGGTTTGTTTTAGGTATCTTAAGGTGTCCCTAATGGAGAGGTTTGTTGTTGATATCGTATGGTGTCTCTAATGGAGAGGTTAGTTGTAGGTATCGTAGGGTGTCCCTAATGGAGAGGTTAGTTGTAACTATTGTAACAGTGTCATTATTGACAATGTATTGTTTATATTGTTTAGTTTTTTAATCAATATGTAAGTGCAACTTGTATACGTGCACTTGTCATACATTATATATATATGTGACAGTGAGCTATTTTTAGTTTGTATGTACACCTGTCCGACAGGGTCAGGGGTTAATGTATTTTTAAAACTCTTTGCAATGGCTAGTCTTTGCGCGGCTGCGCAGTTAGTCGCGTCAGTGTTAACTTTTATTCACACCTGTAGAAGTTGTCAAGCTGTGTGGACGGGTTTCATTATTTGCATGGTGTTGATCTTTTTGGCCGCAGACCATAATAATTGTGAGTACATTGTATATTCTATAGTATTTATATGTATTAATTGCAACGATCGTTAGCGTATATTTGTAGTACTTCAAAAGATATATTCTGTAAATTAATTGATTGTTCAATTAATTCGAATTTCAAATTTCCCGCCATTTTGTTTCAAGTCTTTGTTCAGTTTGGTAACGATTATTTTGAATGTCAAGGTTGTAGTAACTATTGTAAATTCCTTAATTTTTAGCAACGTAAAGCAAAGTCCACAGCAGCTCTACAGGTTGTCGCCCCTGGATTGAGACCCTCTTCCCTTTGAAGAGGTAGGTCGTATTGTGTAATCCTGCTATTGTGATTGATATTCTTAACAGTGTTGTAGTATAGTACTCCAGTCGCTGGTAATTTGTATATATATCTGTTGTAATCACAGATGTTTTATGTAACTTGATTACCATTACAAGTGTAACACACATGTGTATGTACCGATAAATGATTGCGACTGGGTTATTCAGTATTTTTATTCAATAATGATTATATAGCGAAGCGTAATGTTACTAGGTGCGTGAATCTATAATGTTAGCACAAGTTTGCCTATTCCATTATGTGAACGCCTAGGGTAGATTAGGTTTATATTTATTGTTATTTATTGATGTTTTAGGGTCTTTCGACCAGGGAATAAAGAACAATTGAAACCCACATGGTTGTTGATCATATATGACGAACCCGTAGCCACGACCGGCTACATTTGGCGCCCACGTAGATGTTTTGTCAACAACCTGATCATCCCTTTTGGAAAGGACATTCCATTCTGATGAACCACGCGTGTGAGATGATGACTGCTTCTCGAAGTGACATTTTGTGTTGAAAGTAGACTGTATGCTGGACTTGAGACTGTGTAATTCTGTCAGTTGAGTACCAATGAACTGCTGTGTTGATGATAAACATGCTGCTTCTGATGATATTTTGACTTTACACTTTAAATACCATTTTGTGATTTGAACATGTGAAATTCCGTACTTCCGGTTTACACTATTTGTGTTTTTGTTACTTCCGGTGTCTTGTTGACATTTATCAGCTGTTGGCTATATATACTGATTTGGTTTTTCTGATGCCATAATTAATTTCTGTACACTTTATGATATTAGACACATTGTACGAAACATATTTTTGATTTCACTGAGATATATCAAACCTTGTAATATTTTTTTTTACATTTTCTGGCATTTATTTGCTCATTCTGGAAAAAAACCACTTTGGTATTAGATGGTATTTTCCCTGTGCCTTTTTGATAACATTTGGTTTTCATAACTTACCGGTGAACCAGTATTACATGATTTCTCAAATTTATGCATTACATTCCTGTAATGTTGTCATTTTGTTATACTAATTACTGTATCGTATAACATACAGCCAGTCAGATAGTATATTCTGATAAATATCATACATTTTTGTACTATATTGAAACATTTTACACTTTTGTTGTGACATACGGTAGATCACATGCAAATTATTTTTTGTTAAGTGTAAAATCCATCAACATGACAGATTCGAAGGACGACCTGAGTCTTCCTAAATCCCAGGCTACTGAGGAGGAGGGTACTGATCATTTTAGGATTTTGGCAGAGTTTTTCAACAAGTTGTCAAAGGGTGGTAAAGCTGAAGGGGAGGAGTTGCAGGGTTTACAGAAGCAAATGGTGGAATTTTTGGCTGCCACAGGTGGTCTCCCAACCTTGACAGTGAAATCAGAGCAGTTGGGTGGTGCGGCCAGTAGTATGGTTTCTACAGCAAGTGTTGTTCATACCATCAGTAGTGCTTCAACTACTAGTGTTGCCAACAGTGACAGTGTTGTAAACACTTCAACATCTGGAACTTCAACTTCATCGAACATGGACACTAGGTTTTATAAGTTGCCATCTTTTTCTGGTGAAGGAGGGAAAAGTGATGTTTCCTTTGAGCTTTGGAAGTTTGAGGTGCAGTGTTTGATTAATGCTGGGAAGCATATGGATTTGATTGGACAGTCCATTAGACGATCCTTGAGGGGTGTTGCTGCAAATGTGATGATGACATTAGGACCCCAGGCAACTCCAGCTCAGATTATTACTAAACTTCGCAGTTTGTATGGAGTAGTAGATGACCAAGAAACTTTACTGGAAAATTTCTATGCTGCACATCAGTTGGCAGATGAGAATGTGACAGATTGGGCTTGCAGATTGGAGGGATTGTTAACTCGTGCTGACTCATCTCTGTCATCAGGGGAGAGGAATAGGAGACTTCACAATAAGTTCTGGTCTGGACTTAAACAGGATCTTCGTGAAGTGTCGGGTCATAAAGCGGATGCTATCGACAACTATGAGGAGTTGTGTATTGCTATTAGATCCATCGAGAGGGCACGTGAGAAGACAAGTACCATCAGTGAATCCAGGGTCAAGCCAGCTACAGCAAAGTTGACAGTGACTTCACCCGAGGGGGAGCAGAAAGATGAATTGAAGGCAACACTTAACCAGTTAACTGCAGCCATCAAGAGTCTGGAGAAGAGGTTTGGTGACAGATCCAACAATGATGGAAACCGTGGAACAAGTCAGGGGTATAGCGATGATCGCCATGGATACCGAGGTAGCAGTTCCCGGGGAAGAGGGCGTGGTTATGGAAATAGCCAGCCGAGGGCCGATATCATTTGTTGGAGATGTCATCAACCAGGACATATCAAGGCTAGATGTGAAACTGTGTTGCCAGGTGATTTAAACGCCAAGACACCTACCAGGAAGGACCAGCAGTAGGTGTGAACACAACAGGTCCTACACCCATTGTCAACAATGTACAGACTAGCAAGCTAGTTGGCAGTCCAAATGAAGTAGTTGTGTGCGTTGACGGAGTGAATGCCATGGCCTTATTGGACACAGGGGCTACTGTCTCTACTATCAGCGAGAAGTTTCATCATGATTTTTTATCACATTTACCAGTGCAGAAACTGGATAAGCTCCTGCATGTGGAATGCGCAGATGGTGAACAGCTACCCTACATGGGATATGTTGAAGCTGATGTTACTTTTGAGGGACTTGGTGATACAAAGCAGATATCTTGTTTGTTTTTGGTGGTACCTCAGAGTAGCTACAACACAACTGTACCTTTTCTTATTGGCACCAACATCCTTAGCTCTTTGATGGAGGATTGTGTTAGGGAATATGGTGTGAGGTATGCACAACATGGAAAGTTATCTACACCATGGTTCTTAGCATTTAGGTGTTTATCTTGCAGAAACAGAGAACTAGCTCGGAACAAGAATGTGATTGCTTTGGTAAAGAATGCTGCTGCCGGTAATTACATCTTGAAGCCTAACACTACAGTGACCATGAAAGGGTTTGTTAATCAGAGAGTCCCATACCCAGCTACCTGTGTGATTATACAGCCATCAGCCAGATCTGCATTGTCGAGTGATATTGATGTGGCACCAGCTTTAATATCTTGTGATGCATGCTGTAAGGGAACTGTGGATGTTCAGTTGTCCAATGTCACCACACAAACTTTTGTGATTCCTCCTGGAGCCATATTATGTGAGCTTCAACCAGTGACTGTTCAAGAACTGCCTGTGGACGTACAAGATAGAATACCACAGTTTATGGAGAAGATTGACTTTAGTGAAAGTGTTGTGTCTGGTGAGGAATTACAGAGAGGTATCCAGTTGATTAAGGAGTTTGAGGACATTTTCTCTCATGATGATAACGACCTTGGTTGTACTGACTTAGTGGAACACCGGATTGAGTTGTCGGAACCACAACCATTTAAGCAGCGTCATCGCAAGATACCGCCTTCCATGTATGAAGAGGTTAGGACACATCTTCAACAATTACTATCAGCAGGAGTAATTAGACCGGCGCATGGACCGTTTGCTTCAAATATTGTCTTGGTACGCAAGAAAGACGGGTCTTTGCGGATGTGTGTTGATTTTAGACAGCTAAATAGAGGAACTATTCGTGACTCATATGCCTTGCCTCGAATTGACGACATTTTGGAGTGCCTATCCGGATCAAGGTACTTTACCAAACTTGACCTGAAGTCTGGATACCACCAGATCCCCATTGCTGAGGAACACAAAGAGCGTACAGCTTTTACGGTTGGCCCGTTGGGATTCTTTGAATTTAACAGGATGCCATTCGGTCTTACGAACGCACCTGCCACGTTTCAACGGATGATGGAGCAGTGCATGGGAGATCTAAACCTGACTATTTGTTTAGTTTACATCGACGACCTGATTATTTTTGCGGAAACCTATGACGAACACATGGAAAGATTGCAGAAAGTATTCCAGAGACTGAGGGAGAGCAATCTTAAGTTATCACCGAAGAAGTGTGAATTCTTCAAGGACAAGGTAACTTATGTTGGACATGTTGTTTCGGCAAATGGAATAGAGCCAGATCCTACCAAGATTGAGAAAGTGCGTGATTGGCCTACACCTTCCAATGCTGATGAACTGAGACAGTTCTTAGGCTTCGCTGGCTATTACCGCAAGTTTGTCAGGAATTTCAGTCAGGTTGCCAGGCCGCTGAATGATCTATTGCCACCTACCAGAACTAGGAAGTCGTCCAAGAAGGCATTATTGTCCAGTACAAAACCGTGGATGTGGAGTGTGAAGCATGATGAGGCATTTCAGAAGTTGAAGGATATCCTCTGCAGTCCTGTGGTTTTGGGTTACCCGGAATACACCCTTCCTTTTGAGCTCCATGTCGACGCTTCAGGAAATGGACTAGGAGCAGTACTGTATCAAGAACAGGAAGGTTTGCTTCGTCCTATATATTTTGCCAGTAGAGGAGTCAGCAAGGCGGAACGAAACTATCCAGCTCATAAACTGGAATTTCTCGCACTTAAGTGGGCCATCACAGAAAAGTTCCATGATTACCTGTATGGTAGGATATTTACTGTGTTTACTGATAACAACCCGTTGACGTACATTTTAACCAAAGCAAAGCTTGATGCAACCGGACATCGGTGGTTGTCGGCTCTGGCAACATACGATTTTGATATTAAGTATCGACCGGGTAAACATAACGCTGATGCAGATGCCATGTCAAGACTTCCTAAACCCAGTGACAGCACCACCAAGGATGTGCAGACACATACCGAACAAATTTCTGTGGATGGTGTTCATGCTCTTTGTAAAGCTGGGATTAGTTGTGATGATTCCTTAGTGGAGAGTGTTTGTTTATCAGTTGATGCAGTAGATGTTCTCGATGAAGACGTGCAAGATGTACAAGATATCCAGGCCATGACACCACAAGTATGGAGACAGTTACAAGCTCAAGATCCATTCATTAGTCAATGGTTACCATATCTTCGACGCAATGAGAAACCAAGCAAAAAGACCATTCAGTCAAGTCCTGAGAAAACCACCATCACTAGAGTTTGGGATAGTTTAAAGCTGAAGCGAGGTGTTTTATACCGTTGTCTGGAACAGGATGGATTGGTAACGGATCAGCTTGTGCTTCCACAGTGCTTTAAGGAGAAAGTGTTAACCTACCTTCATGACCATGTGGGTCATCCTGGACGTGACAGAACTTTGTCTTTATTGAAAGATAGATTTTTTTGGCCAGGAATGTCTAAAGATGGTGATAATTGGGTTAAGAACTGTCCGCGTTGTGTTCTACGCAAGACTCCGACAAATCAGCGAGTGCCTTTAGTGAACATAGTGACAACACAACCCATGGAAATAGTTTCTATGGACTACCTCACCCTGGAAACATGCAAAGGAGGTTATTCGTATGTGCTTGTAGTGACTGACCTTTTCACACGGTATACCCAGGCTTACCCGACTCGTAACATGTCTGCCAAGACAACAGCAGATGCACTCTTAGGCTATATTCAACATTACGGTATACCTCGCAGATTTCACTCGGATCAGGGAGCCAATTTCTGTGGGGAGGTGATTCGATATTTGTGCCAGATGTTGCATATCGACAAAACTAGGACTTCACCTTATCACCCCAGTGGTAATGGTTCCTGCGAGCGTTTTAATAGGACTCTGATGAACATGCTTGGGACATTAGATGAAACCCAGAAGAAGGACTGGAAACGTTTCCTTGGGCCACTCACCTATGCATACAATTGCACGCGACATGATTCAACCGGTTACTCCCCTTTCCAGTTGATGTTTGGCCGTCAGCCAAGGTTACCAGTTGATCTTGTGTTTGGTATTGGTGAAAGTGAAGGTACGACTAGGATACCAGAATATGTGAAGTCGCTTCGGAAAAGGATGAGTCAGTCTTTTGATTTGGCTAGTAGGAAAGCGAAGGAGGCTCAGCATAGACAGAAAGTTACGTATGACTTGAAGGCTCGTCATGCATGGTTAGACATTGATGACCGAGTGCTGGTCAAGATTTTAGCTTTTGAAGGTCGTCACAAGCTTGCCAATCGATGGGAGTCGGACGTCTACATCGTAATTGGGCAGGAAAACAAAGATATTCCTGTGTATAGAGTCAGGAAGGAGAATGGTGAGGGCAAGGTTCGAACCTTACATAGGAACCACTTATTACCTGTGGGCTCATTGCCTTTCCAGGAGAAGCCTGTTGAACTGATTCGTCCACGTCCAGTGCCACGGACAAGGACATGTAGGAATCAGAGGGGCCAAGCAGCTGAACTAGAACAAGTACATGCATCTTCAAGTGATGATGATAGTTCTGATGACATGGAAATGGATGTACCAACATATATCCTGAGGCCACCCATATCAGATAGAGGTTCAGGAGCTACGGGGGAGCCCAATTCTGAATCGGATAACCAGAAGGATACAACTGATGAAGATGAGGATTTCCTGTTGGAAGACGCTCTTGAGGCTGAAGATGTGCCACCTGTTGCTTCTCCTATACCACATGCCGCCCCGCCGGATAGACCTCGCAGGTCACATATTGAGCAACCGACGCGTCCCAGAGAGTCGCCAGCGCCTGCACCTCGGAGGTCGGGTCGACAGAGACAGCAGCCATTTTGGATGAGATCAGGGGAGTATGTATGCTCACAGCAGACAACTTTGCCTCCTTTGACCTCCAATTGGCTTGAAAAGGCTAGATTCTTACTGGAAGTGACGTCAGGTGACGCATTTAGGAACATGCCGGATATGGCCCGTGATGCACTTTTACAAATTTTAAAGTCTTAAAGTACAGCTGTATAGATGCGTACATGGATTTCTACCTTGGGTGGAATACCTGTTTTTTTTTACAAATTTTACAAATTTTTTTAATGTTTTTGTTAATACATTTGTAACCTGTTACCCTTTTGTTAGAAGACATGGAACTCTTCTTTGTAAGGAGGGGGGAGAAGTGGATAAGGTTGCAGTAATCTTAATTTTTTTTATATTTCGTATTTGTGGTGCGTAGTACATTTTTGGTTATGCTTGTACCATTGTGAAAATACTTTTTTTTTCCCAACTTCTCCAGTTTGTAATGACTGACGTATTGCAACAGTTATAGATACTAAATCATCTTTATTTGTACTCTGTGAAATATGTTTTCATTATATATGCAATGACTTTTTGAATATTTTTTGGTATATATACCATTAAGTGAATATGAAAACATATTCTTTGTAAGGAGGGGAGAATGTAACAGTGTCATTATTGACAATGTATTGTTTATATTGTTTAGTTTTTTAATCAATATGTAAGTGCAACTTGTATACGTGCACTTGTCATACATTATATATATATGTGACAGTGAGCTATTTTTAGTTTGTATGTACACCTGTCCGACAGGGTCAGGGGTTAATGTATTTTTAAAACTCTTTGCAATGGCTAGTCTTTGCGCGGCTGCGCAGTTAGTCGCGTCAGTGTTAACTTTTATTCACACCTGTAGAAGTTGTCAAGCTGTGTGGACGGGTTTCATTATTTGCATGGTGTTGATCTTTTTGGCCGCAGACCATAATAATTGTGAGTACATTGTATATTCTATAGTATTTATATGTATTAATTGCAACGATCGTTAGCGTATATTTGTAGTACTTCAAAAGATATATTCTGTAAATTAATTGATTGTTCAATTAATTCGAATTTCAAATTTCCCGCCATTTTGTTTCAAGTCTTTGTTCAGTTTGGTAACGATTATTTTGAATGTCAAGGTTGTAGTAACTATTGTAAATTCCTTAATTTTTAGCAACGTAAAGCAAAGTCCACAGCAGCTCTACAGGTTGTCGCCCCTGGATTGAGACCCTCTTCCCTTTGAAGAGGTAGGTCGTATTGTGTAATCCTGCTATTGTGATTGATATTCTTAACAGTGTTGTAGTATAGTACTCCAGTCGCTGGTAATTTGTATATATATCTGTTGTAATCACAGATGTTTTATGTAACTTGATTACCATTACAAGTGTAACACACATGTGTATGTACCGATAAATGATTGCGACTGGGTTATTCAGTATTTTTATTCAATAATGATTATATAGCGAAGCGTAATGTTACTAGGTGCGTGAATCTATAATGTTAGCACAAGTTTGCCTATTCCATTATGTGAACGCCTAGGGTAGATTAGGTTTATATTTATTGTTATTTATTGATGTTTTAGGGTCTTTCGACCAGGGAATAAAGAACAATTGAAACCCACATGGTTGTTGATCATATATGACGAACCCGTAAGCCACGACCGGCTACACTATCATAGGGTGTCCCTAATGGAGAAGACAGTTGTTGGTATCGTAAGGTGTCCCTAATGGAGTGGTTTGTTTTAGGTATCTTAAGGTGTCCCTAATGGAGAGGTTAGTTGTAACTATCATAGGGTGTCCCTAATGGAGAAGACAGTTGTTGATATCGTTAGGTGTCCCTAATTGAGAGGTTAGTTGTAGGTATCGTAGGGTGTCCCTAATGGAGGGGTTTGTTTTAGGTATCTTAAGGTGTCCCTAATGGAGAGGTTAGTTGTAACTATCATAGGGTGTCCCTGATGGAGAAGACAGTTGTTGATATCGTTAGGTGTCCTTAATGGAGGGGTTTGTTTTAGGTATCTTAGGGTGTCCCTAAGGGAGAAGACAGTTGTTTGTATCGTAAGGTGTACCTAATGGAGAAGTCAGTTGTAGGTATCGTAGGGTGTCTCTAATGAAGAAGTTAGTTGTGAATATCCTATGGTGTCCCTAATGGAGAGATTAGTTGTAGGTATTTTAGGGTGTCTCTAATGGAGTGGTTAGTTGTAGGTATCGTCGGTGTCCCATATTGAGAATTGAATTCTCTGGTCATACCCAACGGAAAACAATGAAAATACCTATTATGAGATGAAGTAGAAAACAATTCTTAATAAGCATATAGAATTTCGTAAAATATAATTTATAAACGATGTCAAGAAAATTCTTTGAAAAATACAAACAATATATGTAGCAAAACAAACACATATTTTCAATACTTTTGGTACGCTACTGTACTTATAAAGAAAATGAAAGGGCGAAAAGTAAAAAAAAATGTAGGGGGGGGGGGCGTATGATGCTTTTTAAACAATCTTAGTGTTAGACTACTAGCTGTTGCTTTTGTCATCGCACGCATACATTATAATTTGTTTTAGCTTAGATACATTTGCAAAAGAAAGGTGATAATCATAACATTGAAGATTTTGACACAAATAATTTATTATTTCCACAATTTCCTCCATTAACACATGTTCAAGTTCAAGTTCTTTATTAACTTTAAGTCTTACGACTCATCAGTGTAAACATATGATAAACAGGATATTTACATATATACAAAATGTTAGGTTGGTCACAGGAGAAAGTAGATCTACATCATATTAAATAATACATGTATACACTCATAGACATACGATTGTATACCGTGGTACAAATTTAATAAAAAAAAAATCAGTCTGTTTTCGTGTCTAACGTAAGCCTTGAAGTCTCTGCAGAAAATATTAAAACTTATTAGATGTAATAGGCCTGACAAGAACCAAGTACAACAAAAATATTCCCATGAGTTTAATCATTCCCACCTGAAATTTCATTATGAACTATTCCATCATTTTAATAGTTCGAAATAAACCCATCATTCAAATGGAAATGGTAGCTCATATCATCTTTTCTACTTCATGGTTGGATTCGGAAATGTAAGTATTAAAAAGCAAAACGTAGAGGGGTGAAATATGCTTAAGGACTCACACAACTAAATCAGCCTATCACGAAGTGTTTCATACGTTTGTAGTCCCTACTGAAAATTTGTTCCGGCTTAGTACAGTGATTCTGAGTAATTTAAATAGGTAATTGTTGAACTATTCTGCATTGAATGAAATCTGGAGATATTTAACTTCACAAAAATATATACTTTTGGTAGATTTTGATATGTGATGGCGGATTGATATAGGGTCAAAAGTCAAAGGGTGTTCCCGTCCCATTTCACTGGTTTGACATGTAAATTTCCGGTTGTCCGAAGCAGACGCCTGCAGCAAGCTAATATGCCAGTAAACTCCTCATTAAATGCCCCTTGAAGCCTTTGTCATGTATGTATCTGTGAATTTAGGCAGTTTTCACAAGTGTTGTACTTCAAATATTAAAGTTATTGGCTCGAAAGCTTAGTAATAACATATAGTAAATTATTTAGTTGTGTGAGTCCTTTAATGGAACTAGCCATGTGCTTGACCTATGGAACATTTTCTGTGCTTCCGGATATTTCTTTTTCAACGACAGCCACTGTCATTGAGTGTTTGCACATTTTTTCAGTGTGTAAAAGTATTTAATTTGACAAAAAAACTTCAAAATTATTTAAAATCTGGCTAAACATGGCCCTGTGTTGAAGCCTGTATTGTTGGACTGACCCTCGTACTCGCTTTTTTAATTAAGTTTGGTTCAATTAACTGTGATAATTAATCTGCGTGCGTGTTAATAAAACTTAACTGGTATGTGTACCAGGTTTTAGCATCCAAATTGTGATAGAACAAAGATCTAGTGTGCTGTCTTCACCCCCCCCCCCAAACCCCCGTTCCAACTCTGCCTAGTCATTCTCAGGCTTCTTCCTTCATGCAAATTATAAATGTATGTGTGTTTTATAGTCAGAAGAAAGCAATAACTAGAACAATCACATAATAAGCTTGTATAAATATTGCACATGTGAGTTTATATATGTCTTTGTGTCCTGTACATGGTTTGGTGGCTAAATCCAACTTATATTCCATATTTTCAGTAAATTGTAGATATTACTTTATTCCTGTCACAATATATACCTTGTTCAACATCTTGTTTATTGATTTAATGTGTTTGTGTACTTTGTTTACTCATACAATAAGCCGTTTATAGCATTATATCTCCCCTACCCCCAATATTCTCACTGTAAAATGGAGGCGCCCCGGGGAGCTGGAAGTGCTAAATGTAAGCTGGTGTAATTGATAGATAAACAGTTAAGGTGGATATCTGATAACCTTTTATGACTCATGTTTTCTGAAGAAGTTTGAAGTTGTGTGTGAATTCTAAGTGTGTTTAATTGTTAAAATTAAATGAAAAAATACTTAACATAAAAATTAATTACTGCAGAGACTTTAAAATTAACATAAGCTGAGGTAACAAGATTTCTTTTCAAAAACAGTTGAGCGGTAAGCGTATTTGATCTTTGTGCAATATATGAAATAGCTGAGTGTGTGCTTAACTGAGGTGCTAGAGGTAAATGTTATGCAAAAGAAACGAGAAATTTCTGGTGCTAGCTCTGAATAGCAAATGTACATTAGGTGCAATAACTTGGGTTTTCTTTATAATTTTGTATTCAATTTCAACCAAACTTCACCATTTTACTCGGAAATGTATACACTTTCAAATGGTAACTTTATTTCAATATCTGAAAGGTTTAGGGCCCTTTAAAGGACTCACAGAACTAAATAATTTACTATATGTTGTTACTAAGCTTTCGAGCTAATAACCCTAATATTTGAAGTTCAACACTAGTGACAACTGCCTGGATTCACAGATAAATACACGGCAAAGACTTCAAATGGCAGGAGTTCCGTGGCAGTTTAGCTGGCTACAGGCGTCTGCTTCGGACAACCGGATATTTACATGTCAAATCAGTGAAATGGGACGGCAACACCCTCTGACTTTTGACCCCATATCAATCCGCCATCACATATCAAAATCTACCAAAAGTATACATTTTGTAGAGTTAAATATCTATAAATTTCATTCAATACAGAATATGTCAACAATTATCTATTTAAATTACTCAGAATCACAGTACTTAGCCGGAACAAATTTTCGGTAGGGACTACAATCGTATGAAACACTTCGTGATAGGCTGATTTAGTTGTGTGAGTCCTTAAGAAATAATAATGACGTCACTATGGGCGGATATAAAGGAGTTGTCTGTGACGTCACTTACTTGTTGCTAAGCTGCTTAGCGACCGGTAAAGGCGGAGATGATCAGTCTCTCCCCTGAATTTACTCTTTTATGTTAAATTTTTCGTTACCACAATGAATATCAGGTTATTCTTGATATATGTGGTAATGTTTAGCGCAATGCACCAAGGTCCTTCTGCATATCGGGATCTTATGTGGTAAGTTTGGATTTTTTTTCCAGAAAATATTGATTGTTTAACTTTACATATGAATCATCACGCTTAAGTTGGAGAAAATGACACTTTACAAAGTTTAGAAATATATAAAAACGTATATAATTTCTCTCGTTTTAGCATGGAGCCGAAGCCTGGATATACGGATATAGTTTTCCATCATTTCCAGTATTTTGCCGCATTGGATATTGTGAAAGAATGTCCAACATCTGCCGATCTGGCATGGGTAAGGATTCACAATTTTAGATTAAATGTCTGGTCCATATGATTTAGATATGATACTTTTGAATAGTTTACAACCAATTTATTTAAAACAATTTGACTCTTTATGGCTCTATTTCTAATTGTATCCCTGGACTGTTTTGATCAGACATATTTACCTTTATGAATTGGTGTGTAGAGACACCGTTAACGATTTTACTAAAGCTCCGTGTCCAAGAAGTAATAATATTTTATTATTTTAGCGAATTGGAAATGAGGTATTTTGCACCCTTCTCTGTGTGCTTTTAACCCTGATGTTGGGTTATGTCCCGTCGGTTGCTAAGAGCGCCAAAGGCAGACGGCCAACCATGGGCACGATGGACCGTGAATTGAGGAATCGTAAGTAATATTGATGATTGCAGAATTCTCTGATATTGTAGTTAAAAGAAAACCTCACCCTTTCCGTTCTTTCCTTTAATGCACCACGAACGGTACCATGTACAAACAATTGTATTGAATATCCGCGATCTGGTGTTTAATATCAAGGACATAGCCATAATACATTGAAACACTAATACTCAAAAAAGTTCTCAATATGACATGTTTTGTATTATCATGCACATTACATTGTTTCATTGGTTCATTGTCCTTGTTGTAAGCTGACGCTTCTTATCATACACGCTTCTAATATTCACCCTGCTACTTCCGGTTGCGTTGGGAGGTATTGAGCGAACTATTCAATACAATAATTTGAATTCACATACAGGTCCTTCTCTCTGCCGTCACTGCGGTACTGCCCCATGTCAAGTAAAACGAAGAACTTTATGGATTTCCGCGGAATGCCAAAAGAGGGAAAAAGCCAACTTCGCCAAACGGTCAAACGCAATGATGCTGTTCAGTTGTAGCCTAGCCTTGTCAGTGGAACTGACAAAAGAGCTGCCACAGGACGAATTATACTGGGAGAGGAAATCCTGCCAGTCTTTCAAGGAGAAACACATGGTGCTGTTTCCAAAATGTATCCAGCGTCAGATCAACTACTGGTACCCTGTGCCTCGCATCGCTAGGTAGGTACAAGTTTCATATAAGTGCTGGACGTATTTTCATTAACTTTCATAGTGCTATGAAAGTTCAGCGGGTACCATGTTGAATATGTAGGTAGGCCAATGTATGTTACACACCACTAAATGTCAAAAGAGTGATAACCAACCCTTAAAAGAAAACCATTTCTGTTGGTATCATATAGGTCGTTACAGCGCAAATGTAAATACGAGTTAATGATTATTATTATTAAGGGTATATGCCATCTGATATGTGCTTTAATCTATTCAACCCTTAGTAACATATGAGTCTAACCAAATAAGAAACTAGGCAAATCTAGTTTAGATATACAGGGGATGATGAGCTTAATTTGTATTGGAGAACGTGCTTACTGAACTTTGCTATATATGCAATTACATTTTCGTCTTGCAGATTAATTGCGCCAACAGTGGAGAAGAATACCGATGAAAGTCAATTCAAGAATGGAAGTGGCTGAAGTGACGTCATCGGTTTTGTTGGATTGGCATATCTAAAGATCACATCCTCGATCTGATGTGCATTTGTTGAACTTTTCATCCCTACATTGATCATAGGTAGATCGGTTTTCTTGTGTTTCTATTAAATGTTTTGCATATCATTTTCGTGTTAGTCATTCTTATTATTATGTCTTCCAAAAGAAAGTTTTTGGACTTTATTTTTACTTTTCAATCAAAGACTTTTTTTTCCTAACCATGATCCCGCCGTAAACTTTTCCACACATTGAAGAGAAATGTGCCTTATGTGTCTATCCAAGGGTTTGCTCACCTGACACCTTATGTCCATATCAAAATGCCTATTACGGCCACGGTGGCCATCTGGTTAAAGTGTCCCGACATTCTACCACTAGCCCTCCACCTCTGGGTTGCGAGTTCGAATTCCACGTGGGGTAGTTGCCATGTACAGACCGTGGGTCGGTAGTTTTTTTCTCTGGGTACTCCGGCTTTCATCCGCCTCCAAAACATATCACTCGTCCTTAAATGACACTGGATGTTAATAGGAGATAAAACAAAAATAAACCAAACCAAAATGGATGATGCTAGAGATGACGAAATAGATCCTGCACGGCTTTGAGTGATGGAGAAGTATGATATACGAATGTGAGGAAATATTAGTCTTTTAGAACCACTGTCTCCTTTGTTGTACTCACATGATGGTAGGGCTAAGAGTGAAGCTTCATATTAACTGTATATAAATACAAGTGTACAAATATTCACATTATATACTGTAAACCAACTTAATTTCGCGGCGATTTAATTTTGCAACAAAAACGGTCTTAAATCTTACTTTTACAGATCGCATACCTCTGACTGAAACTTTTTCGCGGTGATTAATTTTCGCGAATTTCAATCAACCACGACAGTTAATCGCACGTGAAAATAAGTTGGTTAACAGTACTGACTGGAATGAACGTGTAGATGAAAGTGTAGTAGTATTACTATTACACGTGACAATTTACTATGTACAATCCTTTCACGACAAACAAACCTAAACGGCCAATTAGGGTTTAAGGGAGCTTTGATTACACATCAGCGCACAGTCGGACACTTGTGTGTTTGAAATGAATACAGTACCACAAGGTAAAAACTATCTGCTTTTATATCAAATAAGATCGATCAATACAGGTGTGCAGATTTTATAACATTAAATATTATACAACAACAATGTTTTTACTATAAATCAATCTAAAGGGAGATATTTCAGCGTATTCTTAACAATTACATTTTAATGATGTTTTAAAACATGATACATTTTGGCGTATTCCTAATTAAATAAAACGGTAGGTAACTCTTGATTTGTTTAATTCTTTATCAGGTAGCCTATTACAGTTAATCTTTCCCGGCTACCTCTATAAGTAATCCCTGTAATTATCGCTAGCAGTTGATTACTGCTCAGATCAACGGTATATCGGTTATCTCCCTTTGTGCGTTATTAGATACTTGAAGTGACTTTATATTTTGACATGATACTTATCCCATTTAAAACTAGCTACCAAAAGGACCGAAAGCAAGATCTTTGCTTCCTCTTGTGAAATGATGAAGCTACAGATGTATGACAAACCAATGGGTTAGTTTAATGTATTGTAGGATGTCCAAAATGAAAGATAAGTAGTTGGAATTGAAGGTTAATATTTATATGTATCATAGTAAGTTGTCCCTGATGGAGAGGTTAGTTGTAGGTATCGCAGGGTGTCCCTAATGTAGAGATTTGTTGTAGGTATCGTTTCGTGCTCCTGATGGAGATGTTAGTAAGAGGTATATAAGGGTGTCCCTAATGGAGAGTTCATTTGTAAGTATCGTAGGGTGTCCCTAATGCAGAGGTTAGTTGTAGGTATCGAAGGGTGCCCGTAATGGAGAGGTTAGTTGTAGGTATATTAGGATGTCCGTAATGTAGAGGTCAGTTGTAGGTATAGAAGGGTGTCCCTAATGGAAAAGACAGTTGTTGGCATCGTAAGGTGTCCCAAATGGAGAGGTTAGTTGTAACTATCATAGGGTGTCCCTAATGGAGAAGACAGTTGTTGGTATCGTAAGGTGTCCCTAATGGAGGGGTTTGTTTTAGGTATCTTAAGGTGTCCTTAATGGAGAGGTTAGTTGTAACTATCATAGGGTGTCCCTAATGGAGAAGACAGTTGTTGATATCGTTAGGTGTCCCTAATTGAGAGGTTAGTTGTAGGTATCGTAGGGTGTCCCTAATGGAGAGGTTAGTTGTAACTATCATAGGGTGTCCCTAATGGAGAAGACAGTTGTTGGTATCGTAAGGTGTCCCTAATGGAGGGGTTTGTTTTAGGTATCTTAAGGTGTCCCTAATGGAGAGGTTAGTTGTAACTATCATAGGGTGTCCCTAATGGAGAAGACAGTTGTTGATATCGTTAGGTGTCCCTAATTGAGAGGTTAGTTGTAGGTATCGTAGGGTGTCCCTAATGGAGAGGTTTGTTGTAGATATCGTAGGGTGTCCCTAATGGAGAGGTTAGTTGTAGGTATCGTAGGGTGTCCCTAATGGAGAGGTTAGTTGTAACTATCATAGGGTGTCCCTAATGGAGAAGACAGTTGTTGGTATCGTAAGGTGTCCCTAATGGAGGGGTTTGTTTTAGGTATCTTAAGGTGTCCTTAATGGAGAGGTTAGTTGTAACTATCATAGGGTGTCCCTAATGGAGAAGACAGTTGTTGATATAGTTAGGTGTCCCTAATTGAGAGGTTAGTTGTAGGTATCGTAGGGTGTCCCTAATGGAGAAGACAGTTGTTGATATCGTTAGGTGTCCTTAATGGAGGGGTTTGTTTTAGGTATCTTAAGGTGTCCCTAATGGAGAGGTTAGTTGTAACTATCATAGGGTGTCCCTGATGGAGAAGACAGTTGTTGATATCGTTAGGTGTCCTTAATGGAGGGGTTTGTTTTAGGTATCTTAGGGTGTCCCTAAGGGAGAAGACAGTTGTTTGTATCGTAAGGTGTACCTAATGGAGGGGTTTGTTTTAGGTATCTTAAGGTGTCCCTAATGGAGAGGTTAGTTGTAACTATCATAGGGTGTCCCTAATGGAGAAGACAGTTGTTGATATCGTTAGGTGTCCCTAATTGAGAGGTTAGTTGTAGGTATCGTAGGGTGTCCCTAATGGAGGGGTTTGTTTTAGGTATCTTAAGGTGTCCCTAATGGAGAGGTTAGTTGTAACTATCATAGGGTGTCCCTGATGGAGAAGACAGTTGTTGATATCGTTAGGTGTCCTTAATGGAGGGGTTTGTTTTAGGTATCTTAGGGTGTCCCTAAGGGAGAAGACAGTTGTTTGTATCGTAAGGTGTACCTAATGGAGAAGTCAGTTGTAGGTATCGTAGGGTGTCTCTAATGAAGAAGTTAGTTGTGAATATCCTATGGTGTCCCTAATGGAGAGATTAGTTGTAGGTATTTTAGGGTGTCTCTAATGGAGTGGTTAGTTGTAGGTATCGTCGGTGTCCCATATTGAGAATTGAATTCTCTGGTCATACCCAACGGAAAACAATGAAAATACCTATTATGAGATGAAGTAGAAAACAATTCTTAATAAGCATATAGAATTTCGTAAAATATAATTCATAAACGATGTCAAGAAAATTCTTTGAAAAATACAAACAATATATGTAGCAAAACAAACACATATTTTCAATACTTTTGGTACGCTACTGTACTTATAAAGAAAATGAAAGGGCGAAAAGTAAAAAAAAATGTAGGGGGGGGGGGGGGGGGGCGTATGATGCTTTTTAAACAATCTTAGTGTTAGACTACTAGCTGTTGCTTTTGTCATCGCACGCATACATTATAATTTGTTTTAGCTTAGATACATTTGCAAAAGAAAGGTGATAATCATAACATTGAAGATTTTGACACAAATAATTTATTATTTCCACAATTTCCTCCATTAACACATGTTCAAGTTCAAGTTCTTTATTAACTTTAAGTCTTACGACTCATCAGTGTAAACATATGATAAACAGGATATTTACATATATACAAAATGTTAGGTTGGTCACAGGAGAAAGTAGATCTACATCATATTAAATAATACATGTATACACTCATAGACATACGATTGTATACCGTGGTACAAATTTAATAAAAAAAAATCAGTCTGTTTTCGTGTCTAACGTAAGCCTTGAAGTCTCTGCAGAAAATATTAAAACTTATTAGATGTAATAGGCCTAACAAGAACCAAGTACAACAAAAATATTCCCATGAGTTTAATCATTCCCACCTGAAATTTCATTATGAACTATTCCATCATTTTAATAGTTCGAAATAAACCCATCATTCAAATGGAAATGGTAGCTCATATCATCTTTTCTACTTCATGGTTCGATTCGGAAATGTAAGTATTAAAAAGCAAAACGTAGAGGGGTGAAATATGCTTAAGGACTCACACAACTAAATCAGCCTATCACGAAGTGTTTCATACGTTTGTAGTCCCTACCGAAAATTTGTTCCGGCTTAGTACAGTGATTCTGAGTAATTTAAATAGGTAATTGTTGAACTATTCTGCATTGAATGAAATCTGGAGATATTTAACTTCACAAAAATATATACTTTTGGTAGATTTTGATATGTGATGGCGGATTGATATAGGGTCAAAAGTCAAAGGGTGTTCCCGTCCCATTTCACTGGTTTGACATGTAAATTTCCGGTTGTCCGAAGCAGACGCCTGTAGCAAGCTAATATGCCAGTAAACTCCTCATTAAATGCCCCTTGAAGCCTTTGTCATGTATGTATCTGTGAATTTAGGCAGTTTTCACAAGTGTTGTACTTCAAATATTACAGTTATTGGCTCGAAAGCTTAGTAATAACATATAGTAAATTATTTAGTTGTGTGAGTCCTTTAATGGAACTAGCCATGTGCTTGACCTATGGAACATTTTCTGTGCTTCCGGATATTTCTTTTTCAACGAAAGCCACTGTCATTGAGTGTTTGCACATTTTTTCAGTGTGTAAAAGTATTTAATTTGACAAAAAAACTTCAAAATTATTTAAAATCTGGCTAAACATGGCCCTGTGTTGAAGCCTGTATTGTTGGACTGACCCTCGTACTCGCTTTTTTAATTAAGTTTGGTTCAATTAACTGTGATAATTAATCTGCGTGCGTGTTAATAAAACTTAACTGGTATGTGTACCAGGTTTTAGCATCCAAATTGTGATAGAACAAAGATCTAGTGTGCTGTCTTCACCCCCCCCCCCCCAAACCCCCGTTCCAACTCTGCCTAGTCATTCTCAGGCTTCTTCCTTCATGCAAATTATAAATGTATGTGTGTTTTATAGTCAGAAGAAAGCAATAACTAGAACAATCACATAATAAGCTTGTATAAATATTGCACATGTGAGTTTATATATGTCTTTGTGTCCTGTACATGGTTTGGTGGCTAAATCCAACTTATATTCCATATTTTCAGTAAATTGTAGATATTACTTTATTCCTGTCACAATATATACCTTGTTCAACATCTTGTTTATTGATTTAATGTGTTTGTGTACTTTGTTTACTCATACAATAAGCCGTTTATAGCATTATATCTCCCCTACCCCCAATATTCTCACTGTAAAATGGAGGCGCCCCGGGGAGCTGGAAGTGCTAAATGTAAGCTGGTGTAATTGATAGATAAACAGTTAAGGTGGATATCTGATAACCTTTTATGACTCATGTTTTCTGAAGAAGTTTGAAGTTGTGTGTGAATTCTAAGTGTGTTTAATTGTTAAAATTAAATGAAAAAATACTTAACATAAAAATTAATTACTGCAGAGACTTTAAAATTAACATAAGCTGAGGTAACAAGATTTCTTTTCAAAAACAGTTGAGCGGTAAGCGTATTTGATCTTTGTGCAATATATGAAATAGCTGAGTGTGTGCTTAACTGAGGTGCTAGAGGTAAATGTTATGCAAAAGAAACGAGAAATTTCTGGTGCTAGCTCTGAATAGCAAATGTACATTAGGTGCAATAACTTGGGTTTTCTTTATAATTTTGTATTCAATTTCAACCAAACTTCACCATTTTACTCGGAAATGTATACACTTTCAAATGGTAACTTTATTTCAATATCTGAAAGGTTTAGGGCCCTTTAAAGGACTCACAGAACTAAATAATTTACTATATGTTGTTACTAAGCTTTCGAGCTAATAACCCTAATATTTGAAGTTCAACACTAGTGACAACTGCCTGGATTCACAGATAAATACACGGCAAAGACTTCAAATGGCAGGAGTTCCGTGGCAGTTTAGCTGGCTACAGGCGTCTGCTTCGGACAACCGGATATTTACATGTCAAATCAGTGAAATGGGACGGCAACACCCTCTGACTTTTGACCCCATATCAATCCGCCATCACATATCAAAATCTACCAAAAGTATACATTTTGTAGAGTTAAATATCTATAAATTTCATTCAATACAGAATATGTCAACAATTATCTATTTAAATTACTCAGAATCACAGTACTTAGCCGGAACAAATTTTCGGTAGGGACTACAATCGTATGAAACACTTCGTGATAGGCTGATTTAGTTGTGTGAGTCCTTAAGAAATAATAATGACGTCACTATGGGCGGATATAAAGGAGTTGTCTGTGACGTCACTTACTTGTTGCTAAGCTGCTTAGCGACCGGTAAAGGCGGAGATGATCAGTCTCTCCCCTGAATTTACTCTTTTATGTTAAATTTTTCGTTACCACAATGAATATCAGGTTATTCTTGATATATGTGGTAATGTTTAGCGCAATGCACCAAGGTCCTTCTGCATATCGGGATCTTATGTGGTAAGTTTGGATTTTTTTTCCAGAAAATATTGATTGTTTAACTTTACATATGAATCATCACGCTTAAGTTGGAGAAAATGACACTTTACAAAGTTTAGAAATATATAAAAACGTATATAATTTCTCTCGTTTTAGCATGGAGCCGAAGCCTGGATATACGGATATAGTTTTCCATCATTTCCAGTATTTTGCCGCATTGGATATTGTGAAAGAATGTCCAACATCTGCCGATCTGGCATGGGTAAGGATTCACAATTTTAGATTAAATGTCTGGTCCATATGATTTAGATATGATACTTTTGAATAGTTTACAACCAATTTATTTAAAACAATTTGACTCTTTATGGCTCTATTTCTAATTGTATCCCTGGACTGTTTTGATCAGACATATTTACCTTTATGAATTGGTGTGTAGAGACACCGTTAACGATTTTACTAAAGCTCCGTGTCCAAGAAGTAATAATATTTTATTATTTTAGCGAATTGGAAATGAGGTATTTTGCACCCTTCTCTGTGTGCTTTTAACCCTGATGTTGGGTTATGTCCCGTCGGTTGCTAAGAGCGCCAAAGGCAGACGGCCAACCATGGGCACGATGGACCGTGAATTGAGGAATCGTAAGTAATATTGATGATTGCAGAATTCTCTGATATTGTAGTTAAAAGAAAACCTCACCCTTTCCGTTCTTTCCTTTAATGCACCACGAACGGTACCATGTACAAACAATTGTATTGAATATCCGCGATCTGGTGTTTAATATCAAGGACATAGCCATAATACATTGAAACACTAATACTCAAAAAAGTTCTCAATATGACATGTTTTGTATTATCATGCACATTACATTGTTTCATTGGTTCATTGTCCTTGTTGTAAGCTGACGCTTCTTATCATACACGCTTCTAATATTCACCCTGCTACTTCCGGTTGCGTTGGGAGGTATTGAGCGAACTATTCAATACAATAATTTGAATTCACATACAGGTCCTTCTCTCTGCCGTCACTGCGGTACTGCCCCATGTCAAGTAAAACGAAGAACTTTATGGATTTCCGCGGAATGCCAAAAGAGGGAAAAAGCCAACTTCGCCAAACGGTCAAACGCAATGATGCTGTTCAGTTGTAGCCTAGCCTTGTCAGTGGAACTGACAAAAGAGCTGCCACAGGACGAATTATACTGGGAGAGGAAATCCTGCCAGTCTTTCAAGGAGAAACACATGGTGCTGTTTCCAAAATGTATCCAGCGTCAGATCAACTACTGGTACCCTGTGCCTCGCATCGCTAGGTAGGTACAAGTTTCATATAAGTGCTGGACGTATTTTCATTAACTTTCATAGTGCTATGAAAGTTCAGCGGGTACCATGTTGAATATGTAGGTAGGCCAATGTATGTTACACACCACTAAATGTCAAAAGAGTGATAACCAACCCTTAAAAGAAAACCATTTCTGTTGGTATCATATAGGTCGTTACAGCGCAAATGTAAATACGAGTTAATGATTATTATTATTAAAGGTATATGCCATCTGATATGTGCTTTAATCTATTCAACCCTTAGTAACATATGAGTCTAACCAAATAAGAAACTAGGCAAATCTAGTTTAGATATACAGGGGATGATGAGCTTAATTTGTATTGGAGAACGTGCTTACTGAACTTTGCTATATATGCAATTACATTTTCGTCTTGCAGATTAATTGCGCCAACAGTGGAGAAGAATACCGATGAAAGTCAATTCAAGAATGGAAGTGGCTGAAGTGACGTCATCGGTTTTGTTGGATTGGCATATCTAAAGATCACATCCTCGATCTGATGTGCATTTGTTGAACTTTTCATCCCTACATTGATCATAGGTAGATCGGTTTTCTTGTGTTTCTATTAAATGTTTTGCATATCATTTTCGTGTTAGTCATTCTTATTATTATGTCTTCCAAAAGAAAGTTTTTGGACTTTATTTTTACTTTTCAATCAAAGACTTTTTTTTCCTAACCATGATCCCGCCGTAAACTTTTCCACACATTGAAGAGAAATGTGCCTTATGTGTCTATCCAAGGGTTTGCTCACCTGACACCTTATGTCCATATCAAAATGCCTATTACGGCCACGGTGGCCATCTGGTTAAAGTGTCCCGACATTCTACCACTAGCCCTCCACCTCTGGGTTGCGAGTTCGAATTGTGGGGTAGTTGCCATGTACAGACCGTGGGTCGGTAGTTTTTTTCTCTGGGTACTCCGGCTTTCATCCGCCTCCAAAACATATCACTCGTCCTTAAATGACACTGGATGTTAATAGGAGATAAAACAAAAATAAACCAAACCAAAATGGATGATGCTAGAGATGACGAAATAGATCCTGCACGGCTTTGAGTGATGGAGAAGTATGATATACGAATGTGAGGAAATATTAGTCTTTTAGAACCACTGTCTCCTTTGTTGTACTCACATGATGGTAGGGCTAAGAGTGAAGCTTCATATTAACTGTATATAAATACAAGTGTACAAATATTCACATTATATACTGTAAACCAACTTAATTTCGCGGCGATTTAATTTTGCAACAAAAACGGTCTTAAATCTTACTTTTACAGATCGCATACCTCTGACTGAAACTTTTTCGCGGTGATTAATTTTCGCGAATTTCAATCAACCACGACAGTTAATCGCACGTGAAAATAAGTTGGTTAACAGTACTGACTGGAATGAACGTGTAGATGAAAGTGTAGTAGTATTACTATTACACGTGACAATTTACTATGTACAATCCTTTCACGACAAACAAACCTAAACGGCCAATTAGGGTTTAAGGGAGCTTTGATTACACATCAGCGCACAGTCGGACACTTGTGTGTTTGAAATGAATACAGTACCACAAGGTAAAAACTATCTGCTTTTATATCAAATAAGATCGATCAATACAGGTGTGCAGATTTTATAACATTAAATATTATACAACAACAATGTTTTTACTATAAATCAATCTAAAGGGAGATATTTCAGCGTATTCTTAACAATTACATTTTAATGATGTTTTAAAACATGATACATTTTGGCGTATTCCTAATTAAATAAAACGGTAGGTAACTCTTGATTTGTTTAATTCTTTATCAGGTAGCCTATTACAGTTAATCTTTCCCGGCTACCTCTATAAGTAATCCCTGTAATTATCGCTAGCAGTTGATTACTGCTCAGATCAACGGTATATCGGTTATCTCCCTTTGTGCGTTATTAGATACTTGAAGTGACTTTATATTTTGACATGATACTTATCCCATTTAAAACTAGCTACCAAAAGGACCGAAAGCAAGATCTTTGCTTCCTCTTGTGAAATGATGAAGCTACAGATGTATGACAAACCAATGGGTTAGTTTAATGTATTGTAGGATGTCCAAAATGAAAGATAAGTAGTTGGAATTGAAGGTTAATATTTATATGTATCATAGTAAGTTGTCCCTGATGGAGAGGTTAGTTGGTGGTATCGCAGGGTGTCCCTAATGTAGAGATTTGTTGTAGGTATCGTTTCGTGCTCCTGATGGAGATGTTAGTAAGAGGTATATTAGGGTGTCCCTAATGGAGAGTTCATTTGTAAGTATCGTAGGGTGTCCCTAATGCAGAGGTTAGTTGTAGGTATCGAAGGGTGCCCGTAATGGAGAGGTTAGTTGTAGGTATATTAGGATGTCCGTAATGTAGAGGTCAGTTGTAGGTATAGAAGGGTGTCCCTAATGGAAAAGACAGTTGTTGGCATCGTAAGGTGTCCCTAATGGAGAGGTTAGTTGTAACTATCATAGGGTGTCCCTAATGGAGAAGACAGTTGTTGGTATCGTAAGGTGTCCCTAATGGAGGGGTTTGTTTTAGGTATCTTAAGGTGTCCTTAATGGAGAGGTTAGTTGTAACTATCATAGGGTGTCCCTAATGGAGAAGACAGTTGTTGATATCGTTAGGTGTCCCTAATTGAGAGGTTAGTTGTAGGTATCGTAGGGTGTCCCTAATGGAGAGGTTAGTTGTAACTATCATAGGGTGTCCCTAATGGAGAAGACAGTTGTTGGTATCGTAAGGTGTCCCTAATGGAGGGGTTTGTTTTAGGTATCTTAAGGTGTCCCTAATGGAGAGGTTAGTTGTAACTATCATAGGGTGTCCCTAATGGAGAAGACAGTTGTTGATATCGTTAGGTGTCCCTAATTGAGAGGTTAGTTGTAGGTATCGTAGGGTGTCCCTAATGGAGAGGTTTGTTGTAGATATCGTAGGGTGTCCCAAATGGAGAGGTTAGTTGTAGGTATCGTAGGGTGTCCCTAATGGAGAGGTTAGTTGTAACTATCATAGGGTGTCCCTAATGGAGAAGACAGTTGTTGGTATCGTAAGGTGTCCCTAATGGAGGGGTTTGTTTTAGGTATCTTAAGGTGTCCTTAATGGAGAGGTTAGTTGTAACTATCATAGGGTGTCCCTAATGGAGAAGACAGTTGTTGATATCGTTAGGTGTCCTTAATGGAGGGGTTTGTTTTAGGTATCTTAAGGTGTCCCTAATGGAGAGGTTAGTTGTAACTATCATAGTGTGTCCCTGATGGAGAAGACAGTTGTTGATATCGTTAGGTGTCCTTAATGGAGGGGTTTGTTTTAGGTATCTTAGGGTGTCCCTAAGGGAGAAGACAGTTGTTTGTATCGTAAGGTGTACCTAATGGAGAAGTCAGTTGTAGGTATCGTAGGGTGTCTATAATGAAGAAGTTAGTTGTGAATATCCTATGGTGTCCCTAATGGAGAGATTAGTTGTAGGTATTTTAGGGTGTCTCTAATGGAGTGGTTAGTTGTAGGTATCGTCGGTGTCCCACATTGAGAATTGAATTCTTTGGTCATACCCAACGGAAAACAATGAAAATACCTATTATGAGATGAAGAAGAAAACAATTCTTAATAAGCATACAGAATTTCGTAAAATATAATTCATAAACGATGTCAAGAAAATTCTTTGAAAAATACAAACAATATATGTAGCAAAACAAAAACATATTTTCCATACTTTTGGTACGCTACTGTACTTATATAGAAAATGAAAGGGCGAAAAGTAAAAAAAAATGTAGGGGGGGGGGGGGAGGCGTATGATGCTTTTTAAACAATCTTAGTGTTAGACTACTAGCTGTTGCTTTTGTCATCGCACGCATACACTATAATTTGTTTTAGCTTAGATACATTTGCAAAAGAAAGGTGATAATCATAACATTGAAGATTTTGACACAAATAATTTATTATTTCCACAATTTCCTCCATTAACACATGTTCAAGTTCAAGTTCTTTATTAACTTTAAGTCTTACGACTCATCAGTGTAAACATATGATAAACAGGATATTTACATATATACAAAATGTTAGGTTGGTCACAGGAGAAAGTAGATCTACATCATATTAAATAATACATGTATACACTCATAGACATACGATTGTATACCGTGGTACAAATTTAATAAAAAAAAATCAGTCTGTTTTCGTGTCTAACGTAAGCCTTGAAGTCTCTGCAGAAAATATTAAAACTTATTAGATGTAATAGGCCTAACAAGAACCAAGTACAACAAAAATATTCCCATGAGTTTAATCATTCCCACCTGAAATTTCATTATGAACTATTCCATCATTTTAATAGTTCGAAATAAACCCATCATTCAAATGGAAATGGTAGCTCATATCATCTTTTCTACTTCATGGTTCGATTCGGAAATGTAAGTATTAAAAAGCAAAACGTAGAGGGGTGAAATATGCTTAAGGACTCACACAACTAAATCAGCCTATCACGAAGTGTTTCATACGTTTGTAGTCCCTACCGAAAATTTGTTCCGGCTTAGTACAGTGATTCTGAGTAATTTAAATAGGTAATTGTTGAACTATTCTGCATTGAATGAAATCTGGAGATATTTAACTTCACAAAAATATATACTTTTGGTAGATTTTGATATGTGATGGCGGATTGATATAGGGTCAAAAGTCAAAGGGTGTTCCCGTCCCATTTCACTGGTTTGACATGTAAATTTCCGGTTGTCCGAAGCAGACGCCTGTAGCAAGCTAATATGCCAGTAAACTCCTCATTAAATGCCCCTTGAAGCCTTTGTCATGTATGTATCTGTGAATTTAGGCAGTTTTCACAAGTGTTGTACTTCAAATATTACAGTTATTGGCTCGAAAGCTTAGTAATAACATATAGTAAATTATTTAGTTGTGTGAGTCCTTTAATGGAACTAGCCATGTGCTTGACCTATGGAACATTTTCTGTGCTTCCGGATATTTCTTTTTCAACGAAAGCCACTGTCATTGAGTGTTTGCACATTTTTTCAGTGTGTAAAAGTATTTAATTTGACAAAAAAACTTCAAAATTATTTAAAATCTGGCTAAACATGGCCCTGTGTTGAAGCCTGTATTGTTGGACTGACCCTCGTACTCGCTTTTTTAATTAAGTTTGGTTCAATTAACTGTGATAATTAATCTGCGTGCGTGTTAATAAAACTTAACTGGTATGTGTACCAGGTTTTAGCATCCAAATTGTGATAGAACAAAGATCTAGTGTGCTGTCTTCACCCCCCCCCCCCCAAACCCCCGTTCCAACTCTGCCTAGTCATTCTCAGGCTTCTTCCTTCATGCAAATTATAAATGTATGTGTGTTTTATAGTCAGAAGAAAGCAATAACTAGAACAATCACATAATAAGCTTGTATAAATATTGCACATGTGAGTTTATATATGTCTTTGTGTCCTGTACATGGTTTGGTGGCTAAATCCAACTTATATTCCATATTTTCAGTAAATTGTAGATATTACTTTATTCCTGTCACAATATATACCTTGTTCAACATCTTGTTTATTGATTTAATGTGTTTGTGTACTTTGTTTACTCATACAATAAGCCGTTTATAGCATTATATCTCCCCTACCCCCAATATTCTCACTGTAAAATGGAGGCGCCCCGGGGAGCTGGAAGTGCTAAATGTAAGCTGGTGTAATTGATAGATAAACAGTTAAGGTGGATATCTGATAACCTTTTATGACTCATGTTTTCTGAAGAAGTTTGAAGTTGTGTGTGAATTCTAAGTGTGTTTAATTGTTAAAATTAAATGAAAAAATACTTAACATAAAAATTAATTACTGCAGAGACTTTAAAATTAACATAAGCTGAGGTAACAAGATTTCTTTTCAAAAACAGTTGAGCGGTAAGCGTATTTGATCTTTGTGCAATATATGAAATAGCTGAGTGTGTGCTTAACTGAGGTGCTAGAGGTAAATGTTATGCAAAAGAAACGAGAAATTTCTGGTGCTAGCTCTGAATAGCAAATGTACATTAGGTGCAATAACTTGGGTTTTCTTTATAATTTTGTATTCAATTTCAACCAAACTTCACCATTTTACTCGGAAATGTATACACTTTCAAATGGTAACTTTATTTCAATATCTGAAAGGTTTAGGGCCCTTTAAAGGACTCACAGAACTAAATAATTTACTATATGTTGTTACTAAGCTTTCGAGCTAATAACCCTAATATTTGAAGTTCAACACTAGTGACAACTGCCTGGATTCACAGATAAATACACGGCAAAGACTTCAAATGGCAGGAGTTCCGTGGCAGTTTAGCTGGCTACAGGCGTCTGCTTCGGACAACCGGATATTTACATGTCAAATCAGTGAAATGGGACGGCAACACCCTCTGACTTTTGACCCCATATCAATCCGCCATCACATATCAAAATCTACCAAAAGTATACATTTTGTAGAGTTAAATATCTATAAATTTCATTCAATACAGAATATGTCAACAATTATCTATTTAAATTACTCAGAATCACAGTACTTAGCCGGAACAAATTTTCGGTAGGGACTACAATCGTATGAAACACTTCGTGATAGGCTGATTTAGTTGTGTGAGTCCTTAAGAAATAATAATGACGTCACTATGGGCGGATATAAAGGAGTTGTCTGTGACGTCACTTACTTGTTGCTAAGCTGCTTAGCGACCGGTAAAGGCGGAGATGATCAGTCTCTCCCCTGAATTTACTCTTTTATGTTAAATTTTTCGTTACCACAATGAATATCAGGTTATTCTTGATATATGTGGTAATGTTTAGCGCAATGCACCAAGGTCCTTCTGCATATCGGGATCTTATGTGGTAAGTTTGGATTTTTTTTCCAGAAAATATTGATTGTTTAACTTTACATATGAATCATCACGCTTAAGTTGGAGAAAATGACACTTTACAAAGTTTAGAAATATATAAAAACGTATATAATTTCTCTCGTTTTAGCATGGAGCCGAAGCCTGGATATACGGATATAGTTTTCCATCATTTCCAGTATTTTGCCGCATTGGATATTGTGAAAGAATGTCCAACATCTGCCGATCTGGCATGGGTAAGGATTCACAATTTTAGATTAAATGTCTGGTCCATATGATTTAGATATGATACTTTTGAATAGTTTACAACCAATTTATTTAAAACAATTTGACTCTTTATGGCTCTATTTCTAATTGTATCCCTGGACTGTTTTGATCAGACATATTTACCTTTATGAATTGGTGTGTAGAGACACCGTTAACGATTTTACTAAAGCTCCGTGTCCAAGAAGTAATAATATTTTATTATTTTAGCGAATTGGAAATGAGGTATTTTGCACCCTTCTCTGTGTGCTTTTAACCCTGATGTTGGGTTATGTCCCGTCGGTTGCTAAGAGCGCCAAAGGCAGACGGCCAACCATGGGCACGATGGACCGTGAATTGAGGAATCGTAAGTAATATTGATGATTGCAGAATTCTCTGATATTGTAGTTAAAAGAAAACCTCACCCTTTCCGTTCTTTCCTTTAATGCACCACGAACGGTACCATGTACAAACAATTGTATTGAATATCCGCGATCTGGTGTTTAATATCAAGGACATAGCCATAATACATTGAAACACTAATACTCAAAAAAGTTCTCAATATGACATGTTTTGTATTATCATGCACATTACATTGTTTCATTGGTTCATTGTCCTTGTTGTAAGCTGACGCTTCTTATCATACACGCTTCTAATATTCACCCTGCTACTTCCGGTTGCGTTGGGAGGTATTGAGCGAACTATTCAATACAATAATTTGAATTCACATACAGGTCCTTCTCTCTGCCGTCACTGCGGTACTGCCCCATGTCAAGTAAAACGAAGAACTTTATGGATTTCCGCGGAATGCCAAAAGAGGGAAAAAGCCAACTTCGCCAAACGGTCAAACGCAATGATGCTGTTCAGTTGTAGCCTAGCCTTGTCAGTGGAACTGACAAAAGAGCTGCCACAGGACGAATTATACTGGGAGAGGAAATCCTGCCAGTCTTTCAAGGAGAAACACATGGTGCTGTTTCCAAAATGTATCCAGCGTCAGATCAACTACTGGTACCCTGTGCCTCGCATCGCTAGGTAGGTACAAGTTTCATATAAGTGCTGGACGTATTTTCATTAACTTTCATAGTGCTATGAAAGTTCAGCGGGTACCATGTTGAATATGTAGGTAGGCCAATGTATGTTACACACCACTAAATGTCAAAAGAGTGATAACCAACCCTTAAAAGAAAACCATTTCTGTTGGTATCATATAGGTCGTTACAGCGCAAATGTAAATACGAGTTAATGATTATTATTATTAAAGGTATATGCCATCTGATATGTGCTTTAATCTATTCAACCCTTAGTAACATATGAGTCTAACCAAATAAGAAACTAGGCAAATCTAGTTTAGATATACAGGGGATGATGAGCTTAATTTGTATTGGAGAACGTGCTTACTGAACTTTGCTATATATGCAATTACATTTTCGTCTTGCAGATTAATTGCGCCAACAGTGGAGAAGAATACCGATGAAAGTCAATTCAAGAATGGAAGTGGCTGAAGTGACGTCATCGGTTTTGTTGGATTGGCATATCTAAAGATCACATCCTCGATCTGATGTGCATTTGTTGAACTTTTCATCCCTACATTGATCATAGGTAGATCGGTTTTCTTGTGTTTCTATTAAATGTTTTGCATATCATTTTCGTGTTAGTCATTCTTATTATTATGTCTTCCAAAAGAAAGTTTTTGGACTTTATTTTTACTTTTCAATCAAAGACTTTTTTTTCCTAACCATGATCCCGCCGTAAACTTTTCCACACATTGAAGAGAAATGTGCCTTATGTGTCTATCCAAGGGTTTGCTCACCTGACACCTTATGTCCATATCAAAATGCCTATTACGGCCACGGTGGCCATCTGGTTAAAGTGTCCCGACATTCTACCACTAGCCCTCCACCTCTGGGTTGCGAGTTCGAATTGTGGGGTAGTTGCCATGTACAGACCGTGGGTCGGTAGTTTTTTTCTCTGGGTACTCCGGCTTTCATCCGCCTCCAAAACATATCACTCGTCCTTAAATGACACTGGATGTTAATAGGAGATAAAACAAAAATAAACCAAACCAAAATGGATGATGCTAGAGATGACGAAATAGATCCTGCACGGCTTTGAGTGATGGAGAAGTATGATATACGAATGTGAGGAAATATTAGTCTTTTAGAACCACTGTCTCCTTTGTTGTACTCACATGATGGTAGGGCTAAGAGTGAAGCTTCATATTAACTGTATATAAATACAAGTGTACAAATATTCACATTATATACTGTAAACCAACTTAATTTCGCGGCGATTTAATTTTGCAACAAAAACGGTCTTAAATCTTACTTTTACAGATCGCATACCTCTGACTGAAACTTTTTCGCGGTGATTAATTTTCGCGAATTTCAATCAACCACGACAGTTAATCGCACGTGAAAATAAGTTGGTTAACAGTACTGACTGGAATGAACGTGTAGATGAAAGTGTAGTAGTATTACTATTACACGTGACAATTTACTATGTACAATCCTTTCACGACAAACAAACCTAAACGGCCAATTAGGGTTTAAGGGAGCTTTGATTACACATCAGCGCACAGTCGGACACTTGTGTGTTTGAAATGAATACAGTACCACAAGGTAAAAACTATCTGCTTTTATATCAAATAAGATCGATCAATACAGGTGTGCAGATTTTATAACATTAAATATTATACAACAACAATGTTTTTACTATAAATCAATCTAAAGGGAGATATTTCAGCGTATTCTTAACAATTACATTTTAATGATGTTTTAAAACATGATACATTTTGGCGTATTCCTAATTAAATAAAACGGTAGGTAACTCTTGATTTGTTTAATTCTTTATCAGGTAGCCTATTACAGTTAATCTTTCCCGGCTACCTCTATAAGTAATCCCTGTAATTATCGCTAGCAGTTGATTACTGCTCAGATCAACGGTATATCGGTTATCTCCCTTTGTGCGTTATTAGATACTTGAAGTGACTTTATATTTTGACATGATACTTATCCCATTTAAAACTAGCTACCAAAAGGACCGAAAGCAAGATCTTTGCTTCCTCTTGTGAAATGATGAAGCTACAGATGTATGACAAACCAATGGGTTAGTTTAATGTATTGTAGGATGTCCAAAATGAAAGATAAGTAGTTGGAATTGAAGGTTAATATTTATATGTATCATAGTAAGTTGTCCCTGATGGAGAGGTTAGTTGGTGGTATCGCAGGGTGTCCCTAATGTAGAGATTTGTTGTAGGTATCGTTTCGTGCTCCTGATGGAGATGTTAGTAAGAGGTATATTAGGGTGTCCCTAATGGAGAGTTCATTTGTAAGTATCGTAGGGTGTCCCTAATGCAGAGGTTAGTTGTAGGTATCGAAGGGTGCCCGTAATGGAGAGGTTAGTTGTAGGTATATTAGGATGTCCGTAATGTAGAGGTCAGTTGTAGGTATAGAAGGGTGTCCCTAATGGAAAAGACAGTTGTTGGCATCGTAAGGTGTCCCTAATGGAGAGGTTAGTTGTAACTATCATAGGGTGTCCCTAATGGAGAAGACAGTTGTTGGTATCGTAAGGTGTCCCTAATGGAGGGGTTTGTTTTAGGTATCTTAAGGTGTCCTTAATGGAGAGGTTAGTTGTAACTATCATAGGGTGTCCCTAATGGAGAAGACAGTTGTTGATATCGTTAGGTGTCCCTAATTGAGAGGTTAGTTGTAGGTATCGTAGGGTGTCCCTAATGGAGAGGTTAGTTGTAACTATCATAGGGTGTCCCTAATGGAGAAGACAGTTGTTGGTATCGTAAGGTGTCCCTAATGGAGGGGTTTGTTTTAGGTATCTTAAGGTGTCCCTAATGGAGAGGTTAGTTGTAACTATCATAGGGTGTCCCTAATGGAGAAGACAGTTGTTGATATCGTTAGGTGTCCCTAATTGAGAGGTTAGTTGTAGGTATCGTAGGGTGTCCCTAATGGAGAGGTTTGTTGTAGATATCGTAGGGTGTCCCAAATGGAGAGGTTAGTTGTAGGTATCGTAGGGTGTCCCTAATGGAGAGGTTAGTTGTAACTATCATAGGGTGTCCCTAATGGAGAAGACAGTTGTTGGTATCGTAAGGTGTCCCTAATGGAGGGGTTTGTTTTAGGTATCTTAAGGTGTCCTTAATGGAGAGGTTAGTTGTAACTATCATAGGGTGTCCCTAATGGAGAAGACAGTTGTTGATATCGTTAGGTGTCCTTAATGGAGGGGTTTGTTTTAGGTATCTTAAGGTGTCCCTAATGGAGAGGTTAGTTGTAACTATCATAGTGTGTCCCTGATGGAGAAGACAGTTGTTGATATCGTTAGGTGTCCTTAATGGAGGGGTTTGTTTTAGGTATCTTAGGGTGTCCCTAAGGGAGAAGACAGTTGTTTGTATCGTAAGGTGTACCTAATGGAGAAGTCAGTTGTAGGTATCGTAGGGTGTCTATAATGAAGAAGTTAGTTGTGAATATCCTATGGTGTCCCTAATGGAGAGATTAGTTGTAGGTATTTTAGGGTGTCTCTAATGGAGTGGTTAGTTGTAGGTATCGTCGGTGTCCCACATTGAGAATTGAATTCTTTGGTCATACCCAACGGAAAACAATGAAAATACCTATTATGAGATGAAGAAGAAAACAATTCTTAATAAGCATACAGAATTTCGTAAAATATAATTCATAAACGATGTCAAGAAAATTCTTTGAAAAATACAAACAATATATGTAGCAAAACAAAAACATATTTTCCATACTTTTGGTACGCTACTGTACTTATATAGAAAATGAAAGGGCGAAAAGTAAAAAAAAATGTAGGGGGGGGGGGAGGCGTATGATGCTTTTTAAACAATCTTAGTGTTAGACTACTAGCTGTTGCTTTTGTCATCGCACGCATACACTATAATTTGTTTTAGCTTAGATACATTTGCAAAAGAAAGGTGATAATCATAACATTGAAGATTTTGACACAAATAATTTATTATTTCCACAATTTCCTCCATTAACACATGTTCAAGTTCAAGTTCTTTATTAACTTTAAGTCTTACGACTCATCAGTGTAAACATATGATAAACAGGATATTTACATATATACAAAATGTTAGGTTGGTCACAGGAGAAAGTATATCTACACCATATTATATAATACATGTATACACTCATAGACATACGATTGTATACCGTGGTACAAATTTAATAAAAAAAAAAAAAATCAGTCTGTTTTCGTGTCTAACGTAAGCCTTGAAGTCTCTGCAGAAAATATTAAAACTTATTAGATGTAATAGGCCTAACAAGAACCAAGTACAACAAAAATATTCCCATGAGTTTAATCATTCCCACCTGAAATTTCATTATGAACTATTCCATCATTTTAATAGTTCGAAATAAACCCATCATTCAAATGGAAATGGTAGCTCATATCAACTTTTCTACTTCATGGTTCGATTCGGAAATGTAAGTATTAAAAAGCAAAACGTAGAGGAGTGAAATATGCTTAAGGACTCACAGAACTAAATAATTTACCATATGTTATTACTAAGCTTTCGAGCTAATAACCCTAATATTTGAAGTTCAACACTAGTGACAACTGCCTGGATTCACAGATAAATACACGGCAAAGACTTCAAATGGCAGGAGTTCCGTGGCAGTTTAGCTCGCTACAGGCGTCTGCTTCGGACAACCGCATATTTACATGTCAAATCAGTGAAATGGGACGGCAACACCCTCTGACTTTTGACCCCATATCAATCCGCCATCACATATCAAAATCTACCAAAAGTATACATTTTGTAGAGTTAAATATCTATAGATTTCATTCAATACAGAATATGTCAACAATTATCTATTTAAATTACTCAGAATCACAGTACTTAGCCGGAACAAATTTTCGGTAGGGACTACAATCGTATGAAACACTTCGTGATAGGCTGATTTAGTTGTGTGAGTCCTTAAGAAATAATAATGACGTCACTATGGGCGGATATAAAGGAGTTGTCTGTGACGTCACTTACTTGTTGCTAAGCTGCTTAGCGACCGGTAAAGGCGGAGATGATCAGTCTCTCCCCTGAATTTACTCTTTTATGTTAAATTTTTCGTTACCACAATGAATATCAGGTTATTCTTGATATATGTGGTAATGTTTAGCGCAATGCACCAAGGTCCTTCTGCATATCGGGATCTTATGTGGTAAGTTTGGATTTTTTTCAGAAAATATTGATTGTTTAAATTTACATATGAATCATCACGCTTAAGTTGGAGAAAATGACACTTTACAAAGTTTAGAAATATATAAAAACGTATATAATTTCTCTCGTTTTAGCATGGAGCCGAAGCCTGGATATACGGATATAGTTTTCCATCATTTCCAGTATTTTGCCGCATTGGATATTGTGAAAGAATGTCCAACATCTGCCGATCTGGCATGGGTAAGGATTCACAATTTTAGATTAAATGTCTGGTCCATATGATTTAGATATGATACTTTTGAATAGTTTACAACCAATTTATTTAAAACAATTTGACTCTTTATGGCTCTATTTCTAATTGTATCCCTGGACTGTTTTGATCCGACATATTTACCTTTATGAATTGCTGTGTAGAGACACCGTTAACGATTTTACTAAAGCCTCGTGTCCAAGAAGTAATAATATTTTATTGTTTTAGCGAATTGGAAACGAGGTATTTTGCACCCTTCTCTGTGTGCTTTTAACCCTGATGTTGGGTTATGTCCCGTCGGTTGCAAAGAGCGCCAAAGGCAGACGGCCAACCATAGGCACGATGGACCGTGGATTGAGGAATCGTAAGTAACATTGATGATTGCAGAATTCTCTGATATTGTAGTTAAAAAGAAAATCTCACCCTTTCCGTTCTTTCCTCTAATGCACCACGAACGGTACCATGTACAAACAATTGCATTGAATATCCGTGATCTGGTGTTTAATATCAAGGACATAGCCATAATACATTGAAACACTAATACTCAAAATAGTTCTCAATCTGACATGTTTTGTATTATCATGTACATTATATTGGTTCATTGGTTCATTGTCCTTGTTGTAAGCTGACGCTTCTTATGATACACGCTTCTAATATTCACTCTGCTACTTCCGGTTGTGTTGGGAGGTATTGAACGAACTATTCAATACAATAATTTGAATTCACATACAGGTCCTTCTCTCTGCCGTCACTGCGGTACTGCCCCATGTCAAGTAAAACGAAGTACTTTATGGATTTCCGCGGAATGCCAAAAGAGGGACAAAGCCAACTTCGCCAAACGGTCAAACGCAATGATGCTGTTCAGTTGTAGCCTAGCCTTGTCAGTGGAACTGACAAAAGAACTGCCACAGGACGAATTATACTGGGAGAGGAAATCCTGCCAGTCTTTCAAGGAGAAACACATGGTGCTGTTTCCAAAATGTATCCAGCGTCAGATCAACTACTGGTACCCTGTGCCTCGCATCGCTAGGTAGGTACAAGTTTCATATAAGTGCTGGGCGTATTTTTATTAACTTTCATAGTGCTGTGAAAGTTCAGCGGGTACCATGTTGAATATGTAGGTAGGCCAATGTATGTTACACACCACTAAATGTCAAAAGAGTGATAACCAATCCTTAAAAGAAAACCATTTCTGTTGGTATCATATAGGTCGTTGCAGCGCAAATGTAAATACGAGTTAATGATTATCATTATTAAGGGTATATGCCATCTGATATGTGCTTTAATCTATTCAACCCTTAGTAACATATGAGTCTAACCAAATCAGAAACTGGGCAAATCTAGTTTAGATATACAGGGGATGATGAGCTTAATTTGTATTGGAGAACGTGCTTACTGAACTTTGCTATATATGCAATTACATTTTCGTTTTGCAGATTAATTGCGCCAACAGTGGAGAAGAATACCGATGAAAGTCAATTCAAGAATGGAAGTGGCTGAAGTGACGTCATCGGTTTTGTTGGATTGGCATATCTTAAGATCACATCCTCGATCTGATGTGCATTTGTTGAATTTTTGATCCCTACATTGATCATAGGTAGATCGGTTTTCTTGTGTTTCTATTAAATGTTTTGTATATTATTTTCGTGTTAGTCATTCTTATTATTATGTCTTCCAAAAGAATGTTTTTGGACTTTATTTTTACTTTTCAATCAAAGACTTCTTTTTCTAACCATGATCCCGCCGTTAACTTTTCCACACATTGAAGAGAAGTGTCCCTTATGTGTCTATCCAAGGGTTTGCTCACCTGACACCTTATGTCCATATCAACATGCCTATTACGGCCACGGTGGCCATCTGGTTAAGGTGTCCCGACATTCTACCACTAGCCCTCCACCTCTTGGTTGCGAGTTCGAATCCCACGTGGGGTAGTTGCCATGTACAGACCGTAGGTCGTTAGTTTTTTCTCTGGGTACTCCGGCTTTCCTCCGCCTCCAAAACATATGGCTCGTCCTTAAATGGCACTGGATGTTAATAGGACGTAAAACAAAAATAAACCAAACCAAAATGGATGATGCTAGAGATGACGAAATAGATCCTGCACGGCTTTGAGTGATGGAGAAGTATGATATACGAATGTGAGGAAATATTAGTCTTTTAGAACCCCTGTCTCCTTTGTTGTACTCACATGATGGTAGGGCTAAGAGTGAAGCTTCATATTAACTGTATATAAATACAAGTTTACAAATATTCACATTATATACTGTAAACCAACTTAATTTCGCGACGATTTAATTTTGCAACAAAAACGGTCTTCAATCTTACTTCTACAGTTCGCATACCTCTGACTGAAACTTTTTCGCGGTGATTAATTTTCGCGAATTTCAATCAACCACGACAGTTAATCGCACGTGAAAATAAGTTGGTTAGCGGAACTAACTGGAATGAACGTGTAGATGAAAGTGTCGTAGTATTACTATTACACGTAACAATGTACTATGTACAATCCTTTCACGACAAACAAACCAAAACGGCCAATTAGGGTTTAAGGGAGCTTTGATTACACATCAGCGCACAGTCGGACACTTGTGTGTTTGAAATGAATACAGTACCACAAGGTAAAAACTATCTGCTTTTATATCAAATAAGATCGATCAATACAGCTATGCAAATTTTATAACATTTAATATCATACAACAACAATGTTTTTACTATTAATCAATTTAAAGGGAGATACTTCAGCGTATTCTTAACAATTACATCTTATTGATGTTTTAAAATATGATACATTTTGGCGTATTCCTAATTGAATAAAACGGTAGGTAACTCTTGATTTGTTTAATTCTTTATCAGGTAGCCTATTACAGTTAATCCTTCCCGGGTACCTCTATAAATAATCCCTGTAATTATCGCTAACAGTTGATTACTGCTCAGATCAACGGTATATCGGTTATCTCCCTTTGTGCGTTATTAGATAGTTGAAGTGACTTTATATTTTGACATGATACTTATCTCATTTAAAACTAGCTACCAAAAGGACCGAAAGCAAGATCTTTGCTTCCTCTTGTGAAATGATGAAGCTACAGATTTATGACAAGTCAATGGGTTAGTTTTATGTATTGTAGGATGTCCAAAATGAAAGATAAGTAGTTGGAATTGAAGGTTAATATTTATAGGTATCATAATAAGTTGTCCCTAATGGAGAGGTTAGTTGTAGGCATCGCAGGGTGTCCCTAATGTAGAGATTTGTTGTAGGTATCGTTTCGTGCTCCTGATGGAGGGGTTAGTTGTAGGTATCTTAAGGTGTCCCTAATGGAGATGTTAGTTCTAGGTATCGAAGGGTGTCCCTAATGGAGAGGTGATTTGTAATTATCGTAGGGTGTCCCTAATGGAGAGGTTAGTTGTAGGTATCGGGTATCGAAGGGTGTCCGTAATGGAGAGGTTAGTTGTAGGTATCTTAGGATGTCCGTAATGGAGAGGTCAGTTGTACGTATCGAAGGCTGTCTCTAAATGGAAAAGACAGTTGTTGGTATCGTAAGGTGTCCCTAATGGAGGGGTTTGTTTTAGATATCGTTAGGTGTCCCTAATGGAGAAGACAGTTGTTGGTATCGTAAGGTGTCCCTAATGGAGGGGTTTGTTTTAGGTATCGTTAGGTGTCCCTAATGGAGAAGACAGTTGTTGGTATCGTAAGGTGTCCTTAATGGAGGGGTTTGTTTTAGATATCGTTAGGTGTCCCTAATGAAGAGGACAGTTGTTTGTATCGTAAGGTTGTTTTAGGTATCGTTAGGTGTCCCTAATGGAGAAGACAGTTGTTAGTATCGTAAGGTGTCCCTAATGGAGGAGTTTGTTTTAGGTATCGTTAGGTGTCCCTAATGGAGAAGACAGTTGTAAGTATCGTAAGGTGTCCCTAATGGAGATGTTAGTTCTAGGTATCGAAGGGTGTCCCTAATGGAGAGGTGATTTGTAAGTATCGTAGGGTGTCCCTAATGGAGAGGTTAGTTGTAGGTATCGGGTATCGAAGGGTGTCCGTAATGGAGAGGTTAGTTGTAGGTATCTTAGGATGTCCGTAATGGAGAGGTCAGTTGTACGTATCGAAGGCTGTCTCTAAATGGAAAAGACAGTTGTTGGTATCGTAAGGTGTCCCTAATGGAGGGGTTTGTTTTAGATATCGTTAGGTGTCCCTAATGGAGAAGACAGTTGTTGGTATCGTAAGGTGTCCCTAATGGAGGGGTTTGTTTTAGGTATCGTTAGGTGTCCCTAATGGAGAAGACAGTTGTTGGTATCGTAAGGTGTCCCTAATGGAGGGGTTTGTTTTAGGTATCGTTAGGTGTCCCTAATGGAGAAGACAGTTGTTTGTATCGTAAGGTGTCCTTAATGGAGGGGTTTGTTTTAGATATCGTTAGGTGTCCCTAATGAAGAGGACAGTTGTTTGTATCGTAAGGTTGTTTTAGGTATCGTTAGGTGTCCCTAATGGAGAAGACAGTTGTTTGTATCGTAAGGTGTCCTTAATGGAGGGGTTTGTTTTAGATATCGTTAGGTGTCCCTAATGAAGAGGACAGTTGTTTGTATCGTAAGGTTGTTTTAGGTATCGTAAGGTGTCCCTAATGGAGGAGTTTGTTTTAGGTATCGTTAGGTGTCCCTAATGGAGAAGACAGTTGTTGGTATCGTAAGGTGTCCCTAATGGAGGGGTTTGTTTTAGGTTTCGTTAGGTGTCCCTAATGGAGAAGACAGTTGTTGGTATCGTAAGGTGTCCCTAATTGAGGGGTTTGTTTTAGGTATCGAAGGGTGTCCCTAAATGGAAAAGACAGTTGTTGGTATCGTAAGGTGTCCCTAATGGAGGGGTTTGTTTTAAATATCGTTAGGTGTCCCTAATGGAGAAGACAGTTGTTGGTATCGTAAGGTGTCGCTAATGGAGGGGTTTGTTTTAGGTATCGTTAGGTGTCCCTAATGGAGAAGACAGTTGTTTGTATCGTAAGGTGTCCCTAATGGAGGGGTTTGTTTTAGATATCGTTAGGTGTCCCTAATGGAGAAGACAGTTGTTGGTATCGTAAGGTGTCCCTAATGGAGAAGACAGATGTTGGTATCGTTAGGTGTCCCTAATGGAGAAGACAGTTGTTGGTATCGTTAGGTGTCCCTAATGGAGAAGACAGTTGTTGGTATCGTTAGGTGTCCCTAATGGAGAAGACAGTTGTTGGTATCGTAAGGTGTCCCTAATGGAGAAGACAGTTGTTGGTATCGTTAGGTGTCCCTAATGGAGAAGACAGTTGTTGGTATCGTTAGGTGTCCCTAATGGAGAATTGGATTCTCTGGTGATACCCAACGGAAAACAATGAAAATACCTATTATGAGATGAAGTGGAAAACACGTCTTTATAAGCATACAGAATTTCGTAAAATATAATTCATAAACGATGTCAAGAATTATTTTTGAAAAATACAAAGAATATATATAGCAAAACAAACACATATTTTCCATTCGTTTGGGACGCTACTGTACTTATATAGAAAATTTAAGGGCGAAAAGTAAAAAACAAAAGTAGGGGTGGGGGGGACTGTACGATGCTTTTTAACAATCTTAGTGTTAGACTACTAGCTGTTGCTTTTGTCATCGCACGCATACATTATAATTTGTTTTAGCTTAGATACATTTGCAAAAGAAAGGTGATAATCATAACATTGAAGATTTTGACACAAATGATTTATTATTTCCACAATTTCCTCCATTAACACATGTTCAAGTTCAAGTTCTTTATTAACTTTTAGTCGTACGACTCATCAGTGTAAACATATAATATATAGGATACCCCCAGGGGTATTTACTTATATACAAAACGTTCGATTGGTCATATGAGAAAGTAGTCTTGATATTAAATGAATATGTTATTGTTTGATAATCTAAACTGTTAAGGTTGAAAAAATTATAGAAAATGTTTCATGTCGTACCATGTTGAGATTCCTATAATTAGTCGAATGGTGGCGGCGAAATTGAGCTGACGAGCGGCAAATTTAGCGAAAATGCCGTTTTAAGGTACTTTCCGGTTAATTGACAAAACTGAGACATTGCTTTTCCTTCTTAGAATAACATTTGCCTTCAGAAAATGTATTTCATTTATAAGTTGGTCCGAACACGAGCTAATTATTATTTTTTTATGTAACATTATGTTTTAACTAAGCTTTCGAGCTAATAACCTTAATATTTGAAGTTCAACACTAGTGACAACTGCCTGGATTCACAGATACATACATGGCAAATACTTCAAATGGCAGGAGTTTCGTGACAGTTTAGCTCGCTACAGGCGTCTGCTTCGGACAACCGGAAATTTACATGTCAAATCAGTGAAATGGGACGGCAACTCCCTCTGACTTTTGACCCCATATCAATCCGCAATCACATATCAAAATCTACCAAAAGTATACATTTTGTAGAGTTAAATATCTATAGATTTCATTCAATACAGAATATGTCAACACTTATCTATTTAAATTACTCAGAATCACAGTACTTAGCCGGAACAAATTTTCGGTAGGGACTACAATCGTATGCAACACTTCGTGATAGGCTGATATAGTTGTGTGAGTCCTTAAGAAATAATAATGACGTCACTATGGGCGGATATAAAGGAGTTGTCTGTGACGTCACTTACTTGTTGCTAAGCTGCTTAGCGACCGGTAAAGGCGGAGATGATCAGTCTCTCCCCTGCATTTACTCTTTTATGTTAAATTTTTGGTTACCACAATGAATATCAGGTTATTCTTGATATATGTGGTAATGTTTAGTGCAATGCACCAAGGTCCTACTGCATATCGGGATCTTATGTGGTAAGTTTGGATTTTTTTCAGCAAATATTGATTGCTTAACTTTACATATGAATCATCACGCTTAAGTTGGAGAAAATGACACTTTACAAAGTTTAGAAATATATAAAAACGTATATAATTTCTCTCGTTTTAGCATGGAGCCGAAGCCTGGATATACGGATATAGTTTTCCATCATTTCCAGTATCTTGCCGCATTGGATATTGTGAAAGAATGTCCAACATCTGCCGATCTGGCATGGGTAAGGATTCACAATTTTAGATTAAATGTCTGGTCCATATGATTTAGATATGATACTTTTGAATAGTTTACAACCAATTTATTTAAAACAATTTGACTCTTTATGGCTCTATTTCTAATTGTATCCCTGGATTGTTTTGATCCGACATATTTGCCTTTATGAATTGCTGTGTAGAGACACCGTTAACGATTTTACTAAAGCTCCGTGTCCAAGACGTAATGATATTTTATTGTTTTAGCGAATTGGAAACGAGGTATTTTGCACCCTTCTCTGTGTGCTTTTAACCCTGATGTTGGGTTATGTCCCGTCGGTTGCAAAGAGCGCCAAAGGCAGACGGCCAACCATGGGCACGATGGACCGTGAATTGAGGAATCGTAAGTAACATTGATGATTGCAAAATTCTCTGATATTGTAGTTAAAAAGAAAACCTCACCCTTTCCGTTCTTTCCTTTAATGCACCACGAACGGTACCATGTACAAACAATTGCATTGAATATCCGTGATCTGGTGTTTAATATCAAGGACATAGCCATAATACATTGAAACACTAATACTCAAAATAGTTCTTAATATGACATGTTTTGTATTATTATGCTTCTTATGATACACGCTTCTATAATTCACTCTGCTACTTCCGGTTGCGTTGGGAGGTATTGAGCGAACTATTCAATACAATAATTTGAATTCACATACAGGTCCTTCTCTCTGCCGTCACTGCGGTACTGTCCCATGTCAAGTAAAACGAAGTACTTTATGGATTTCCGCGGAATGCCAAAAGAGGGACAAAGCCAACTTCGCCAAACGGTCAAACGCCATGATGCTGTTCAGTTGTAGCCTAGCCTTGTCAGTGGAACTGACAAAAGAGCTGCCACAGGACGAACTATACTGGGAGAGGAAATCCTGCCAGTCTTTCAAGGAGAAACACATGGTGCTGTTTCCAAAATGTATCCAGCGTCAGATCAACTACTGGTACCCTGTGCCTCACATCGCCAGGTAGGTACAAGTTTCAAATAAGTGCTGGACGTAGTTTTATTAACTTTCATAGTGCTATGAAAGTTCAGCGGGTACCATGTTGAATATGTAGGTAGGCCAATGTATGTTACACACCACTAAATGTCAAAAGAGTGATAACCAACCCATAAAAGAAAACCATTTCTGTTGGTATCATATAGGTCGTTGCAGCGCAAATGTAAAAACGAGTTAATGATTATCATTATTAAAGGTATATGCCACCTGATATGTGCTTTAATCTATTAAATCCTTAGTAACATATGAGTCTAACCAAATCAGAAACTGGGCAAATCTAGTTTAGATATACAGGGGATGATGAACTTAATTTGTATTGGAGAACGTGCTTACTGAACTTTGCTATATATGCAATTACATTTTCGTCTTGCAGATTAATTGCGCCAACAGTGGAGAAGAATACCGATGAAAGTCAATTCAAGAATGGAAGTGGCTGAAGTGACGTCATCGGTTTTGTTGGGTTGGCATATCTAAAGATCTCATCTTGATCTGATGTGCATTTGTTGAACTTTTGATCCCTATATTGATCATAGGTAGATCGGTTTTCTTGTGTTTCTATTAAATGTGTTGTATATCATTTTCGTGTTAGTCATTCTTATTATTATGTCTTCCAAAAGGAAGTTTTTGGACTTTATTTTTACTTTTCAATCAAAGACTTCTTTTTCCTAACCGTAAACTTTTCCACACATTGAAGAGAAATGTCCCTTATGTGTCTATCCAAGGGTACGCTCACCTGACACCTTATGTCCATATCAAAATGCCTATTACGGCCACGGTGGCCATCTGGTTAAAGTGTCCCGACATTCTACCACTAGCCCTCCACCTCTTGGTTGCGAGTTCGAATGCCATGTGGGGTAGTTGCTATGTACAGGCTGTAGGTCGGTAGTTTTTTTCTCTGGGTACTCCGGCTTTCCTCCGCCTCCAAAACATATGACTCGTCCTTAAATGACACTGGATGTTAATAGGACGTAAAACAAAAATAAACCAAACCAAAATGGATGATGCTAGAGATGACGAAATAGATCCTGCACGGCTTTGAGTGATGGAGAAGTTTGATATACGAATGTGAGGAAATATTAGTCTTTTAGAACCACTGTCTCCTTTGTTGTACTCACATGATGGTAGGGCTAAGAGTGAAGCTTCATATTAACTGTATATAAATACAAGTGTACAAATATTCACATTATATACTGTAAACCAACTTAATTTCGCGGCGATTTAATTTTGCAACAAAATCGGTCTTAAATCTTACTTCTACAGATCGCATACCTCTGACTGAAACTTTTCGCGGTGATTAATTTTCGCGAATTTCAATCAACCACGACAGTTAATCGAACGAGAAAATAAGTTGGTTAACAGTACTAACTGGAATGAACGTGTAGATGAAAGTGTAGTAGTATTACTATTACACGTAACAATGTACTATGTACAATCCTTTCACGACAAACAAACCTAAAAGGCCAATAAGGGTTTAAGGGAGCTTTGATTACACATCAGCGCACAGTCGGACACTTGTGTGTTTGAAATGATTACAGTACAATAAGCTAAAAACTATCTGCTTTTATATCAAATAAGATCGATCAATACAGGTGTGCAGATTTTATAACATTAAATATCATACAACAACAATGTTTTTACTATTAATCAATTTAAAGGGAGATACTTCAGCGTATTCTTAACAATTACATTTTAATGATGTTTTAAAATATGATACATTTTGGCGTATTCCTAATTAAATAAAACGGTAGGTAACTCTTGATTTGTTTAATTCTTTATCAGGTAGCCTATTACAGTTAATCCTTCGCGGGTACCTCTATAAGTAATCCCTGTAATTATCGCTAACAGTTGATTACTGCTCAGATCAACGGTATATCGGTTATCTCCCTTTGTGCGTTATTAGATAGTTGAAGTGACTTTATATTTTGACATGATACTTATCTCATTTAAAACTAGCTACCAAAAGGACCGAAAGCAAGATCTTTGCTTCCTCTTGTGAAATGATGAAGCTACAGATGTATGACAAGCCAAATAAGTCAGTTTTATGTATTGTAGGATGTCCAAAATGAAAGATAAATTGTTGGAAATGAAGGTTAATATTTATAGGTATCATAATAAGTTGTCCCTGATGGAGAAGTTAGTTGTAGGTATCGCAGGGTGTCCCTAATGTAGAGATTTGTTGTAGGTATCGTTGCGTGCTCCTGATGGAGAGGTTAGTTGTAGGTATCGTAAGGTGTCCCTAATGGAGATGTTAGTAAGAGGTATATTAGGGTGTCCCTAATGGATAGGTTAGTTGTAGGTATCGAAAGGTGTCCGTAATGGAGAGGTTAGTTGTAGGTATCTTAGGATGTCCGTAATAGAGAGGTCAGTTGTACGTATCGAAGGGTGTCCCTAATGGAAAAGACAGTTGTTGGTATCGTAAGGTGTCCCTAATGGAGAGGTTTGTTTTAGGTATGGTTAGGTGTCCCTAATGGAGAAGACAGTTGTTGGTATCGTAAGGTGTCGCTAATGGAGGGGTTTGTTTTAGGTATCGTTAGGTGTCCCTAATGGAGAAGACAGTTGTTGGTATCGTAAGGTGTCCTTAATGGAGGGGTTTGTTTTAGATATCGTTAGGTGTCCCTAATGAAGAGGACAGTTGTTTGTATCGTAAGGTTGTTTTAGGTATCGTTAGGTGTCCCTAATGGAGAAGACAGTTGTTAGTATCGTAAGGTGTCCCTAATGGAGGAGTTTGTTTTAGGTATCGTTAGGTGTCCCTAATGGAGAAGACAGTTGTAAGTATCGTAAGGTGTCCCTAATGGAGATGTTAGTTCTAGGTATCGAAGGGTGTCCCTAATGGAGAGGTGATTTGTAAGTATCGTAGGGTGTCCCTAATGGAGAGGTTAGTTGTAGGTATCGGGTATCGAAGGGTGTCCGTAATGGAGAGGTTAGTTGTAGGTATCTTAGGATGTCCGTAATGGAGAGGTCAGTTGTACGTATCGAAGGCTGTCTCTAAATGGAAAAGACAGTTGTTGGTATCGTAAGGTGTCCCTAATGGAGGGGTTTGTTTTAGATATCGTTAGGTGTCCCTAATGGAGAAGACAGTTGTTGGTATCGTAAGGTGTCCCTAATGGAGGGGTTTGTTTTAGGTATCGTTAGGTGTCCCTAATGGAGAAGACAGTTGTTGGTATCGTAAGGTGTCCCTAATGGAGGGGTTTGTTTTAGGTATCGTTAGGTGTCCCTAATGGAGAAGACAGTTGTTTGTATCGTAAGGTGTCCTTAATGGAGGGGTTTGTTTTAGATATCGTTAGGTGTCCCTAATGAAGAGGACAGTTGTTTGTATCGTAAGGTTGTTTTAGGTATCGTAAGGTGTCCCTAATGGAGGAGTTTGTTTTAGGTATCGTTAGGTGTCCCTAATGGAGAAGACAGTTGTTGGTATCGTAAGGTGTCCCTAATGGAGGGGTTTGTTTTAGGTTTCGTTAGGTGTCCCTAATGGAGAAGACAGTTGTTGGTATCGTAAGGTGTCCCTAATTGAGGGGTTTGTTTTAAATATCGTTAGGTGTCCCTAATGGAGAAGACAGTTGTTTGTATCGTAAGGTTGTTTTAGGTATCGTAAGGTGTCCCTAATGGAGGAGTTTGTTTTAGGTATCGTTAGGTGTCCCTAATGGAGAAGACAGTTGTTGGTATCGTAAGGTGTCCCTAATGGAGGGGTTTGTTTTAGGTTTCGTTAGGTGTCCCTAATGGAGAAGACAGTTGTTGGTATCGTAAGGTGTCCCTAATTGAGGGGTTTGTTTTAGATATCGTTAGGTGTCCCTAATGAAGAGGACAGTTGTTTGTATCGTAAGGTTGTTTTAGGTATCGTAAGGTGTCCCTAATGGAGGAGTTTGTTTTAGGTATCGAAGGGTGTCCCTAAATGGAAAAGACAGTTGTTGGTATCGTAAGGTGTCCCTAATGGAGGGGTTTGTTTTAAATATCGTTAGGTGTCCCTAATGGAGAAGACAGTTGTTGGTATCGTAAGGTGTCGCTAATGGAGGGGTTTGTTTTAGGTATCGTTAGGTGTCCCTAATGGAGAAGACAGTTGTTGGTATCGTAAGGTGTCCCTAATGGAGAAGACAGATGTTGGTATCGTTAGGTGTCCCTAATGGAGAAGACAGTTGTTGGTATCGTTAGGTGTCCCTAATGGAGAAGACAGTTGTTGGTATCGTTAGGTGTCCCTAATGGAGAAGACAGTTGTTGGTATCGTAAGGTGTCCCTAATGGAGAAGACAGTTGTTGGTATCGTTAGGTGTCCCTAATGGAGAAGACAGTTGTTGGTATCGTTAGGTGTCCCTAATGGAGAATTGGATTCTCTGGTCATACCCAACGGAAAACAATGAAAATACCTATTATGAGATGAAGTGGAAAACACGTCTTTATAAGCATACAGAATTTCGTAAAATATAATTCATAAACGATGTCAAGAATTATTTTTGAAAAATACAAAGAATATATATAGCAAAACAAACACATATTTTCCATTCGTTTGGGACGCTACTGTACTTATATAGCAAATTTAAGGGCGAAAAGTAAAAAACAAAAGTAGGGGTGGGGGGGACTGTACGATGCTTTTTAACAATCTTAGTGTTAGACTACTAGCTGTTGCTTTTGTCATCGCACGCATACATTATAATTTGTTTTAGCTTAGATACATTTGCAAAAGAAAGGTGATAATCATAACATTGAAGATTTTGACACAAATGATTTATTATTTCCACAATTTCCTCCATTAACACATGTTCAAGTTCAAGTTCTTTATTAACTTTTAGTCGTACGACTCATCAGTGTAAACATATAATATATAGGATACCCCCAGGGGTATTTACTTATATACAAAACGTTCGATTGGTCATATGAGAAAGTAGTCTTGATATTAAATGAATATGTTATTGTTTGATAATCTAAACTGTTAAGGTTGAAAAAATTATAGAAAATGTTTCATGTCGTACCATGTTGAGATTCCTATAATTAGTCGAATGGTGGCGGCGAAATTGAGCTGACGAGCGGCAAATTTAGCGAAAATGCCGTTTTAAGGTACTTTCCGGTTAATTGACAAAACTGAGACATTGCTTTTCCTTCTTAGAATAACATTTGCCTTCAGAAAATGTATTTCATTTATAAGTTGGTCCGAACACGAGCTAATTATTATTTTTTTATGTAACATTATGTTTTAACTAAGCTTTCGAGCTAATAACCTTAATATTTGAAGTTCAACACTAGTGACAACTGCCTGGATTCACAGATACATACATGGCAAATACTTCAAATGGCAGGAGTTTCGTGACAGTTTAGCTCGCTACAGGCGTCTGCTTCGGACAACCGGAAATTTACATGTCAAATCAGTGAAATGGGACGGCAACTCCCTCTGACTTTTGACCCCATATCAATCCGCAATCACATATCAAAATCTACCAAAAGTATACATTTTGTAGAGTTAAATATCTATAGATTTCATTCAATACAGAATATGTCAACACTTATCTATTTAAATTACTCAGAATCACAGTACTTAGCCGGAACAAATTTTCGGTAGGGACTACAATCGTATGCAACACTTCGTGATAGGCTGATATAGTTGTGTGAGTCCTTAAGAAATAATAATGACGTCACTATGGGCGGATATAAAGGAGTTGTCTGTGACGTCACTTACTTGTTGCTAAGCTGCTTAGCGACCGGTAAAGGCGGAGATGATCAGTCTCTCCCCTGCATTTACTCTTTTATGTTAAATTTTTGGTTACCACAATGAATATCAGGTTATTCTTGATATATGTGGTAATGTTTAGTGCAATGCACCAAGGTCCTACTGCATATCGGGATCTTATGTGGTAAGTTTGGATTTTTTTCAGCAAATATTGATTGCTTAACTTTACATATGAATCATCACGCTTAAGTTGGAGAAAATGACACTTTACAAAGTTTAGAAATATATAAAAACGTATATAATTTCTCTCGTTTTAGCATGGAGCCGAAGCCTGGATATACGGATATAGTTTTCCATCATTTCCAGTATCTTGCCGCATTGGATATTGTGAAAGAATGTCCAACATCTGCCGATCTGGCATGGGTAAGGATTCACAATTTTAGATTAAATGTCTGGTCCATATGATTTAGATATGATACTTTTGAATAGTTTACAACCAATTTATTTAAAACAATTTGACTCTTTATGGCTCTATTTCTAATTGTATCCCTGGATTGTTTTGATCCGACATATTTGCCTTTGTGAATTGCTGTGTAGAGACACCGTTAACGATTTTACTAAAGCTCCGTGTCCAAGACGTAATGATATTTTATTGTTTTAGCGAATTGGAAACGAGGTATTTTGCACCCTTCTCTGTGTGCTTTTAACCCTGATGTTGGGTTATGTCCCGTCGGTTGCAAAGAGCGCCAAAGGCAGACGGCCAACCATGGGCACGATGGACCGTGAATTGAGGAATCGTAAGTAACATTGATGATTGCAAAATTCTCTGATATTGTAGTTAAAAAGAAAACCTCACCCTTTCCGTTCTTTCCTTTAATGCACCACGAACGGTACCATGTACAAACAATTGCATTGAATATCCGTGATCTGGTGTTTAATATCAAGGACATAGCCATAATACATTGAAACACTAATACTCAAAATAGTTCTTAATATGACATGTTTTGTATTATTATGCTTCTTATGATACACGCTTCTATAATTCACTCTGCTACTTCCGGTTGCGTTGGGAGGTATTGAGCGAACTATTCAATACAATAATTTGAATTCACATACAGGTCCTTCTCTCTGCCGTCACTGCGGTACTGTCCCATGTCAAGTAAAACGAAGTACTTTATGGATTTCCGCGGAATGCCAAAAGAGGGACAAAGCCAACTTCGCCAAACGGTCAAACGCCATGATGCTGTTCAGTTGTAGCCTAGCCTTGTCAGTGGAACTGACAAAAGAGCTGCCACAGGACGAATTATACTGGGAGAGGAAATCCTGCCAGTCTTTCAAGGAGAAACACATGGTGCTGTTTCCAAAATGTATCCAGCGTCAGATCAACTACTGGTACCCTGTGCCTCACATCGCCAGGTAGGTACAAGTTTCAAATAAGTGCTGGACGTAGTTTTATTAACTTTCATAGTGCTATGAAAGTTCAGCGGGTACCATGTTGAATATGTAGGTAGGCCAATGTATGTTACACACCACTAAATGTCAAAAGAGTGATAACCAACCCATAAAAGAAAACCATTTCTGTTGGTATCATATAGGTCGTTGCAGCGCAAATGTAAAAACGAGTTAATGATTATCATTATTAAAGGTATATGCCACCTGATATGTGCTTTAATCTATTAAATCCTTAGTAACATATGAGTCTAACCAAATCAGAAACTGGGCAAATCTAGTTTAGATATACAGGGGATGATGAACTTAATTTGTATTGGAGAACGTGCTTACTGAACTTTGCTATATATGCAATTACATTTTCGTCTTGCAGATTAATTGCGCCAACAGTGGAGAAGAATACCGATGAAAGTCAATTCAAGAATGGAAGTGGCTGAAGTGACGTCATCGGTTTTGTTGGGTTGGCATATCTAAAGATCTCATCTTGATCTGATGTGCATTTGTTGAACTTTTGATCCCTATATTGATCATAGGTAGATCGGTTTTCTTGTGTTTCTATTAAATGTGTTGTATATCATTTTCGTGTTAGTCATTCTTATTATTATGTCTTCCAAAAGGAAGTTTTTGGACTTTATTTTTACTTTTCAATCAAAGACTTCTTTTTCCTAACCGTAAACTTTTCCACACATTGAAGAGAAATGTCCCTTATGTGTCTATCCAAGGGTACGCTCACCTGACACCTTATGTCCATATCAAAATGCCTATTACGGCCACGGTGGCCATCTGGTTAAAGTGTCCCGACATTCTACCACTAGCCCTCCACCTCTTGGTTGCGAGTTCGAATGCCATGTGGGGTAGTTGCTATGTACAGGCTGTAGGTCGGTAGTTTTTTTCTCTGGGTACTCCGGCTTTCCTCCGCCTCCAAAACATATGACTCGTCCTTAAATGACACTGGATGTTAATAGGACGTAAAACAAAAATAAACCAAACCAAAATGGATGATGCTAGAGATGACGAAATAGATCCTGCACGGCTTTGAGTGATGGAGAAGTTTGATATACGAATGTGAGGAAATATTAGTCTTTTAGAACCACTGTCTCCTTTGTTGTACTCACATGATGGTAGGGCTAAGAGTGAAGCTTCATATTAACTGTATATAAATACAAGTGTACAAATATTCACATTATATACTGTAAACCAACTTAATTTCGCGGCGATTTAATTTTGCAACAAAATCGGTCTTAAATCTTACTTCTACAGATCGCATACCTCTGACTGAAACTTTTCGCGGTGATTAATTTTCGCGAATTTCAATCAACCACGACAGTTAATCGAACGAGAAAATAAGTTGGTTAACAGTACTAACTGGAATGAACGTGTAGATGAAAGTGTAGTAGTATTACTATTACACGTAACAATGTACTATGTACAATCCTTTCACGACAAACAAACCTAAAAGGCCAATAAGGGTTTAAGGGAGCTTTGATTACACATCAGCGCACAGTCGGACACTTGTGTGTTTGAAATGATTACAGTACAATAAGCTAAAAACTATCTGCTTTTATATCAAATAAGATCGATCAATACAGGTGTGCAGATTTTATAACATTAAATATCATACAACAACAATGTTTTTACTATTAATCAATTTAAAGGGAGATACTTCAGCGTATTCTTAACAATTACATTTTAATGATGTTTTAAAATATGATACATTTTGGCGTATTCCTAATTAAATAAAACGGTAGGTAACTCTTGATTTGTTTAATTCTTTATCAGGTAGCCTATTACAGTTAATCCTTCGCGGGTACCTCTATAAGTAATCCCTGTAATTATCGCTAACAGTTGATTACTGCTCAGATCAACGGTATATCGGTTATCTCCCTTTGTGCGTTATTAGATAGTTGAAGTGACTTTATATTTTGACATGATACTTATCTCATTTAAAACTAGCTACCAAAAGGACCGAAAGCAAGATCTTTGCTTCCTCTTGTGAAATGATGAAGCTACAGATGTATGACAAGCCAAATAAGTCAGTTTTATGTATTGTAGGATGTCCAAAATGAAAGATAAATTGTTGGAAATGAAGGTTAATATTTATAGGTATCATAATAAGTTGTCCCTGATGGAGAAGTTAGTTGTAGGTATCGCAGGGTGTCCCTAATGTAGAGATTTGTTGTAGGTATCGTTGCGTGCTCCTGATGGAGAGGTTAGTTGTAGGTATCGTAAGGTGTCCCTAATGGAGATGTTAGTAAGAGGTATATTAGGGTGTCCCTAATGGATAGGTTAGTTGTAGGTATCGAAAGGTGTCCGTAATGGAGAGGTTAGTTGTAGGTATCTTAGGATGTCCGTAATAGAGAGGTCAGTTGTACGTATCGAAGGGTGTCCCTAATGGAAAAGACAGTTGTTGGTATCGTAAGGTGTCCCTAATGGAGAGGTTTGTTTTAGGTATGGTTAGGTGTCCCTAATGGAGAAGACAGTTGTTGGTATCGTTAGGTGTCCCTAATGGAGAAGACAGTTGTTTGTATCGTAAGGTGTCCCTAATGGAGAGGTTTGTTTTAGGTATCTTAGGGTGTCCCTAAGGGAGAGATTAGTTGTAGGTATCGTAGGGTGTCTCTAATGAAGAAGTTAGTTGTGAATATCCTATGGTGTCCCTAATGGAGAGATTAGTTATAGGTATTTTAGGGTGTCTCTAATGGAGTAGTTAGTTATAGGTATCGTAGGGTGTCCCTAATGAAGAATTGAATTCTCTGGTCATACCTAACGGAAACAATGAAAATACCTATTCTGAGATGGAACAGAAAACAATTCTTTATAAGCATACAGAATTTCGTAAAATATAATTCATAAACGATGTCAAGAAAATTCCTTGAAAAATACAAAGAATATATGTAGCAAAACAAACACATATTTTCAATACTTTTGGTACGCTACTGTACTTATATAGAAAATGAATGGGCGAAAAGTAAAAAAAAAAGTAGGGGGGGGGGGGGTGTGTGTATGATGCTTTTTAAACAATCTTAGTGTTAGACTACTAGCTGTTGCTTTTGTCATCGCACGCATACATTATAATTTGTTTTAGCTTAGATACATTTGCAAAAGAAAGGTGATAATCATAACATTGAAGATTTTGACCCAAATGATTTGTTATTTCCGCAATTTCCTCCATTAACACATGTTCAAGTTCAAGTTCTTTATTAACTTTAAGTCTTACGACTCATCAGTGTAAACATATAATATATATGATACCCCCAGGGGTATTTACTTATATACAAAACGTTCGATTGGTCACATGAGAAAGTAGTGTTGATATTAAATGAATAACTGTTAAGGTTGAAAAAATTATAGAAAATGTTTCATGTCGTACCATGTTGAGATTCCTATAATTAGTCGAATGGTGGCGGCGAAATTGAGCAGACGAGCGGCAAATTTAGCGAAAATGCCGTTTTAAGGTACTTTCCGGTTAATTGACAAAACTGAGACATTGCTTTTCCTTCTTAGAATAACATTTGCCTTCAGAAAATGTATTTCATTTATAAATTGGTCCGAACTCGAGCTAATTATTATTTTGTTTATGTAAGATCATGTTTTAACTAAGCTTTCGAGCCAATAACCTTAATATTTGAAGTTCAACACTAGTGACAACTGCCTGGATTCACAGATACATACATGGTAAATGCTTCAAATGGCAGGAGTTTCGTGACAGTTTAGCTTGCTACAGGCGTCTGCTTCGGACAACCGGACATTTACATGTCAAATCAGTGAAATGGGACGGCAACTCCCTCTGACTTTTGACCCCATATCAATCCGCCATCACATATCAAAATCTACCAAAAGTATACATTTTGTAGAGTTAAATATCTATAGATTTCATTCAATACAGAATATGTCAACAATTATCTATTTAAATTATTCAGAATCACAGTAATTAGCCGGAACAAATTTTCGGTAGGGACTACAATCGTATGAAACACTTCATGATAGGCTGATTTAGTTGTGTGATTCCTTAAGAAATAATAATGACGTCACTATGGGCGGATATAAAGGAATTGTCTGTGACGTCACTTACTTGTTGCTAAGCTGCTTAGCGACCGGTAAAGGCGGAGATGATCAGTCTCTCCCCTGAATTTACTCTTTTATGTTAAATTTTTCGTTACCACATTGAATATCAGGTTATTCTTGATATATGTGGTAATGTTTAGCGCAATGCACCAAGGTCCTTCTGCATATCGGGATCTTATGTGGTAAGTTTGGATTTTTTTCAGAAAATATTGATTGTTTAACTTTACATATGAATCATCACGCTTAAGTTGGAGAAAATGACACTTTACAAAGTTTAGAAATATATAAAAACGTATATAATTTCTCTCGTTTTAGCATGGAGCCAAAGCCTGGATATACGGATAGAGTTTTCCATCATTTCCAGTATTTTGCCGCATTGGATATTGTGAAAGAATGTCCAACATCTGCCGATCTGGCATGGGTAAGGATTCACAATTTAGATTAAATGTCTGGTCCATATGATTTAGATATGATACTTTTGAATAGTTTACAACCAATTTATTTAAAACAATTTGACTCTTTATAGCTCTATTTCTAATTGTATCCCTGGACTGTTTTGATCCGACATATTTACCTTTATGAATTGGTGTGTAGAGATACCGTTAACGATTTTACTAAAGCCCCGTGTCCAAGAAGTAATAATATTTTATTGTTTTAGCGAGTTGGAAACGAGGTATTTTGCACCCTTCTCTGTGTGCTTTTAACCCTGATGTTGGGTTATGTCCCGTCGGTTGCAAAGAGCGCCAAAGGCAGACGGCCAACCATGGGCACGATGGACCGTGAATTGAGGAATCGTAAGTAACATTGATGATTGCAGAATTCTCTGATATTGTAGTTAAAAGAAGACCTCACCCTTTCCGTTCTTTCCTTTAATGTACCACGAACGGTACCATGTACAAACAATTGCATTGAATATCCGTGATCTGGTGTTTAATATCAATGACAGAGCCATAATACATTGAAACACTTATACTCAAAATAGTTCTCAATATGACATGTTTTGTATTATCATGTACATTATATTGGTTCATTGGTTCATTGTTCTTGTTGTAAGCTGACGCTTCTTATGATACACGCTTCTAATATTCACTTTGCTACTTCCGGTTGCGTTGGGAGGTATTGAGCGAACTATTCAATACAATAATTTGAATTCACATACAGGTCCTTATCTCTGCCGTCACTGCGGTACTGCCCCATGTCAAGTAAAACGAAGTACTTTACGGATTTCCGCGGAATGCCAAAAGAGGGACAAAGCCAACTTCGCCAAACGATCAAACGCAATGATGCTGTTCAGTTGTAGCCTAGCCTTGTCAGTGGAACTGACAAAAGAGCTGCCACAGGACGAACTATACTGGGAGAGGAAATCCTGCCAGTCTTTCAAGGAGAAACACATGGTGCTGTTTCCAAAATGTATCCAGCGTCAGATCAACTACTGGTACCCTGTGCCTCGCATCGCTAGGTAGGTACAAGTTTCAAATAAGTGCTGGACGTAGTTTTATTAACTTTCATAGTGCTATGAAAGTTCAGCGGGTACCATGTTGAATATGCAGGTAGGCCAATGTATGTTACACACCAATGAATGTCAAAAGTATGACAACCAATCCTGTAATGAAAACCATTTCTGCTGGTATCATATAGGTCGTTGCAGCGCAAATGTAAAAACGAGTTAATGATTATCATTATTAAAGGTATATGCCATCTGATATGTGCTTTAATCTATTAAATCCTTAGTAACATATGAGTCTAACCAAATCAGAAACTGGGCAAATCTAGTTTAGATATACAGGGGATGATGAACTTAATTTGTATTGGAGAACGTGCTTACTGAACTTTGCTATATATGCAATTACATTTTCGTCTTGCAGATTAATTGCGCCAACAGTGGAGAAGAATACCGATGAAAGTCAATTCAAGAATGGAAGTGGCTGAAGTGACGTCATCGGTTTTGTTGGGTTGGCATATCTAAAGATCTCATCTTGATCTGATGTGCATTTGTTGAACTTTTGATCCCTATATTGATCATAGGTAGATCGGTTTTCTTGTGTTTCTATTAAATGTGTTGTATATCATTTTCGTGTTAGTCATTCTTATTATTATGTCTTCCAAAAGGAAGTTTTTGGACTTTATTTTTACTTTTCAATCAAAGACTTCTTTTTCCTAACCGTAAACTTGTCCACACATTGAAGAGAAATGTCCCTTATGTGTCTATCCAAGGGTACGCTCACCTGACACCTTATGTCCATATCAAAATGCCTATTACGGCCACGGTGGCCATCTGGTTAAAGTGTCCCGACATTCTACCACTAGCCCTCCACCTCTTGGTTGCGATTTCGAATGCCATGTGGGGTAGTTGCCATGTACAGACTGTAGGTCGGTAGTTTTTTTCTCTGGGTACTCCGGCTTTCCTCCGCCTCCAAAACATATGACTCGTCCTTAAATGACACTGGATGTTAATAGGACGTAAAACAAAAATAAACCAAACCAAAATGGATGATGCTAGAGATGACGAAATAGATCCTGCACGGCTTTGAGTGATGGAGAAGTTTGATATACGAATGTGAGGAAATATTAGTCTTTTAGAACCACTGTCTCCTTTGTTGTACTCACATGATGGTAGGGCTAAGAGTGAAGCTTCATATTAACTGTATATAAATACAAGTGTACAAATATTCACATTATATACTGTAAACCAACTTAATTTCGCGGCGATTTAATTTTGCAACAAAATCGGTCTTAAATCTTACTTCTACAGATCGCATACCTCTGACTGAAACTTTTCGCGGTGATTAATTTTCGCGAATTTCAATCAACCACGACAGTTAATCGAACGAGAAAATAAGTTGGTTAACAGTACTAACTGGAATGAACGTGTAGATGAAAGTGTAGTAGTATTACTATTACACGTAACAATGTACTATGTACAATCCTTTCACGACAAACAAACCTAAAAGGCCAATAAGGGTTTAAGGGAGCTTTGATTACACATCAGCGCACAGTCGGACACTTGTGTGTTTGAAATGATTACAGTACAACAAGCTAAAAACTATCTGCTTTTATATCAAATAAGATCGATCAATACAGGTGTGCAGATTTTATAACATTAAATATCATACGACAACAATGTTTTTACTATTAATCAATTTAAAGGGAGATACTTCAGCGTATTCTTAACAATTACATTTTAATGATGTTTTAAAATATGATACATTTTGGCGTATTCCTAATTAAATAAAACGGTAGGTAACTCTTGATTTGTTTAATTCTTTATCAGGTAGCCTATTACAGTTAATCCTTCGCGGGTACCTCTATAAGTAATCCCTGTAATTATCGCTAACAGTTGATTACTGCTCAGATCAACGGTATATCGGTTATCTCCCTTTGTGCGTTATTAGATAGTTGAAGTGACTTTATATTTTGACATGATACTTATCTCATTTAAAACTAGCTACCAAAAGGACCGAAAGCAAGATCTTTGCTTCCTCTTGTGAAATGATGAAGCTACAGATGTATGACAAGCCAAATAAGTCAGTTTTATGTATTGTAGGATGTCCAAAATGAAAGATAAATTGTTGGAAATGAAGGTTAATATTTATAGGTATCATAATAAGTTGTCCCTGATGGAGAAGTTAGTTGTAGGTATCGCAGGGTGTCCCTAATGTAGAGATTTGTTGTAGGTATCGTTGCGTGCTCCTGATGGAGAGGTTAGTTGTAGGTATCGTAAGGTGTCCCAAATGGAGATGTTAGTAAGAGGTATATTAGGGTGTCCCTAATGGATAGGTTAGTTGTAGGTATCGAAAGGTGTCCGTAATGGAGAGGTTAGTTGTAGGTATCTTAGGATGTCCGTAATAGAGAGGTCAGTTGTACGTATCGAAGGGTGTCCCTAATGGAAAAGGCAGTTGTTGGTATCGTAAGGTGTCCCTAATGGAGAGGTTTGTTTTAGGTATGGTTAGGTGTCCCTAATGGAGAAGACAGTTGTTGGTATCGTTAGGTGTCCCTAATGGAGAAGACAGTTGTTTGTATCGTAAGGTGTCCCTAATGGAGAGGTTTGTTTTAGGTATCTTAGGGTGTCCCTAAGGGAGAGATTAGTTGTAGGTATCGTAGGGTGTCTCTAATGAAGAAGTTAGTTGTGAATATCCTATGGTGTCCCTAATGGAGAGATTAGTTATAGGTATTTTAGGGTGTCTCTAATGGAGTAGTTAGTTATAGGTATCGTAGGGTGTCCCTAATGAAGAATTGAATTCTCTGGTCATACCTAACGGAAACAATGAAAATACCTATTCTGAGATGGAACAGAAAACAATTCTTTATAAGCATACAGAATTTCGTAAAATATAATTCATAAACGATGTCAAGAAAATTCCTTGAAAAATACAAAGAATATATGTAGCAAAACAAACACATATTTTCAATACTTTTGGTACGCTACTGTACTTATATAGAAAATGAATGGGCGAAAAGAAAAAAAAAAGTAGGGGGGGGGGGTGTGTGTATGATGCTTTTTAAACAATCTTAGTGTTAGACTACTAGCTGTTGCTTTTGTCATCGCACGCATACATTATAATTTGTTTTAGCTTAGATACATTTGCAAAAGAAAGGTGATAATCATAACATTGAAGATTTTGACCCAAATGATTTGTTATTTCCGCAATTTCCTCCATTAACACATGTTCAAGTTCAAGTTCTTTATTAACTTTAAGTCTTACGACTCATCAGTGTAAACATATAATATATATGATACCCCCAGGGGTATTTACTTATATACAAAACGTTCGATTGGTCACATGAGAAAGTAGTGTTGATATTAAATGAATAACTGTTAAGGTTGAAAAAATTATAGAAAATGTTTCATGTCGTACCATGTTGAGATTCCTATAATTAGTCGAATGGTGGCGGCGAAATTGAGCAGACGAGCGGCAAATTTAGCGAAAATGCCGTTTTAAGGTACTTTCCGGTTAATTGACAAAACTGAGACATTGCTTTTCCTTCTTAGAATAACATTTGCCTTCAGAAAATGTATTTCATTTATAAATTGGTCCGAACACGAGCTAATTATTATTTTGTTTATGTAAGATCATGTTTTAACTAAGCTTTCGAGCCAATAACCTTAATATTTGAAGTTCAACACTAGTGACAACTGCCTGGATTCACAGATACATACATGGTAAATGCTTCAAATGGCAGGAGTTTCGTGACAGTTTAGCTTGCTACAGGCGTCTGCTTCGGACAACCGGACATTTACATGTCAAATCAGTGAAATGGGACGGCAACTCCCTCTGACTTTTGACCCCATATCAATCCGCCATCACATATCAAAATCTACCAAAAGTATACATTTTGTAGAGTTAAATATCTATAGATTTCATTCAATACAGAATATGTCAACAATTATCTATTTAAATTACTCAGAATCACAGTACTTAGCCGGAACAAATTTTCGGTAGGGACTACAATCGTATGAAACACTTCGTGATTGGCTGATTTAGCTGCGTGAGTCCTTAAGAAATAATAATGACGTCACTATGGGCGGATATAAAGGAGTTGTCTGTGACGTCACTTACTTGTTGCTAAGCTGCTTAGCGACCGGTAAAGGCGGAGATGATCAGTCTTTCCCCTGAATTTACTCTTTTGTGTTAATTTTTTCGTTACCACAATGAATATCAGGTTATTCTTGATATATGTGGTAATGTTTAGCGCAATGCACCAAGGTCCTTCTGCATATCGGGATCTTATGTGGTAAGTTTGGATTTTTTTCAGAAAATATTGATTGTTTAACTTTACATATGAATCATCACGCTTAAGTTGGAGAAAATGACACTTTACAAAGTTTAGAAATATATAAAAACGTATATAATTTCTTCCGTTTTAGCATGGAGCCGAAGCCTAGATATACGGATATAGTTTTCCATCATTTCCAGTATTTTGCCGCATTGGATATTGTGAAAGAATGTCCAACATCTGCCGATCTGGCATTGGTAAGGATTCACATTTTAAGATTTAATGTCTGATCCGTATACTTTTAGAAATGATACTTTTGAATAGTTTACAACCAATTTATTTTAAAACAATTTGACTCTTTATGGCTCTATTTCTAATTGTATCCCTGGACTGTTTTGATCCGACATGTTAACCTTTATGAATTGCTGTGTAGAGACACCGTTTACGATTTTACTAAAGCCCCGTGTCCAAGAAGTAATAATATTTTATTGTTTTAGCGAATTGGAAACGAGGTATTTTGCACCCTTCTCTGTGTGCTGTTAACCCTGATGTTGGGTTATGTCCCGTCGGTTGCAAAGAGCGCCAAAGTCAGACGGCCAACCAAAGGCACGATGGACCGTGAATTGAGGAATCGTAAGTAACATTGATGATTGCAGAATTCTCTGATATTGTAGTTAAAAAGAAAACCTGACCCTTTCCGTTCTTTCCTTTAATGCACCACGAATGGTACCATGTACAAACAATTGCATTGAATATCCGTGATCTGGTGTTTAATATCAAGGACATAGCCATAATACATTGAAACACTAATACTCAAAATAGTTCTCAATATGACATGTTTTGTATTATCATGCACATTATATTGGTCCATTGTTCATTGTTCTTGTTGTAAGCTGACGCTTCTTATGATACACGCTTCTAATATTCACTCTGCTACTTCCGGTTGCGTTGGGAGGTATTGAGCGAACTATTCAATACAATAATTTGAATTCACATACAGGTCCTTATCTCTGCCGTCACTGCAGTACTGCCCCATGTCAAGTAAAACGAAGTACTTTATGGATTTCCGCGGAATGCCAAAAGAGGGACAAAGCCAACTTCGCCAAACGATCAAACGCAATGATGCTGTTCAGTTGTAGCCTAGCCTTGTCAGTGGAACTGACAAAAGAGCTGCCACAGGACGAACTATACTGGGAGAGGAAATCCTGTCAGTCTTTCAAGGAGAAACACATGGTGCTGTTTCCAAAATGTATCCAGCGTCAGATCAACTACTGGTACCCTGTGCCTCGCATCGCTAGGTAGGTACAAGTTTCATATAAGTGCTGGACGTATTTTTATTAACTTTCATAGTGCTATGAAATTTCAGCGGGTACCATGTTGAATATGTAGGTAGGCCAATGTATGTTACACACCACTAAATGTCAAAAGAGTGATAACCAATCCTTAAAAGAAAACCTTTTCTGTTGGTATCATATAGGTCGTTGCAGCGCAAATGTAAATACGAGTTAATGATTATCATTATTAAAGGTATATGCCACCTGATATGTGCTTTAATCTATTCAACCCTTAGTAACATATGATTCTAACCAAATCAGAAACTGGGCAAATCTAGTTTAGATATACAGGGGATGATGAGCTTAATTTGTATTGGAGAACGTGCTTACTGAACTTTGCTATATATGCAATTACATTTTCGTCTTGCAGATTAATTGCGCCAACAGTGGAGAAGAATACCGATGAAAGTCAATTCAAGAATGGAAGTGGCTGAAGTGACGTCATCGGTTTTGTTGGATTGGCATATCTAAAGATCACATCCTCGATCTGATGTGCATTTGTTGAACTTTTGATCCCTACATTGATCATAGGTAGATCGGTTTTCTTGTGTTTCTATTAAATGTTTTGTATATCATTTTCGTGTTAGTCATTCTTATTATTATGTCTTCCAAAAGAAAATTTTTGGACTTTATTTTTACTTTTCAATCAAAGACTTCTTTTTCCTAACCATGATCCCGCGGTAACCTTTTCCACACATTGAAGAGAAATGTCCCTTATGTGTCTATCCAAGGGTTTGCTCACCTGACACCTTATGTCCATATCAACATGCCTATTACGGCCACGGTGGCCATCTGGTTAAAGTGTCCCGACATTCTACCACTAGCCCTACACCTCTGGGTTGCGAGTTCGAATCCTACGTGGGGTAGTTGCCATGTACAGACCGTAGGTCGGTAGTTTTTTCTCTGGGTACTCCGGCTTTCCTCCGCCTCCAAAACATATGGCTCGTCCTTAAATCACACTGGATGTTAAAAGGACGTAAAACAAAAATAAACCAAACCAAAATGGATGATGCTAGAGATGACGAAATAGATCCTGCACGGCTTTGAGTGATGGAGAAGTATGATATACGAATGTGAGGAAATATTAGTCTTATAGAACCACTGACTCCTTTGTTGTACTCACATGATGGTAGGGCTAAGAGTGAAGCTTCATATTAACTGTATATAAATATAGTGTACAAATATTCACATTATATACTGTAAACCAACTTAATTTCGCGGCGATTTAATTTTGCAACAAAAACGGTCCTAAATCTTTCTTCTACAGTTCGCATACCTGTGAGCGAAACTTTTTCGCGGTGATTAATTTTCGCGAATTTCAATCAACCACGACAGTTAATCGCACGTGAAAATAAGTTGGTTAACAGTACTGACTGGAATGAACGTGTAGATGAAAGTGTAGTAGTATTACTATTACACGTAACAATCTACTATGTAAAATCCTTTCACGACAAAAAAACCTAAACGGCCAATTAGGGTTTAAGGGAGCTTTGATTACACATCAGCGCACAGTCGGACACTTGTGTGTTTGAAATGAAAACAGTACCACAAGGTAAAAACTATCTGCTTTTATATCAAATAAGATCGATCAATACAGGTATGCAGATTTTATAACATTAAATATCATACAACAACAATGTTTTTCCTATTAGTCAATTTAAAGGGAGATATTTCAGCGTATTCTTAACAATTACATTTTAATGATGTTTTAAAATATGATACATTTTGGCGTATTCCTAATTGAATAAGACGGTAGGTAACTCTTGATTTGTTTCATTCTTTATCAGGTAGCCTATTACAGGTAATCCTTCCCGGGTACCTCTATAAGTAATCCCTGTAATTATCGCTAGCAGTTGATTACTGCTCAGATCAACGGTATATCGGTTATCTCCCTTTGTGCGTTATTAGATAGTTGAAGTGACTTTATATTTTGACATGATACTTATCCCATTTAAAACTAGCTACCAAAAGGACCGAAAGCAAGATCTTTGCTTCCTCTTGTGAAATGATGAAGCTACAGATGTATGACAAACCAATGGGTTAGTTTTATGTATTGTAGGATGTCCAAAATGAAAGATAAGTAGTTGGAATTGAAGGTTAATATTTATAGGTATCATAATAAGTTGTCCCTGATGGAGAGGTTAGTTGTAGGTATCGCAGGGTGTCCCTAATGTAGAGATTTGTTGTAGGTATCGTTTCGTGCTCCTGATGGAGAGGTTAGTTGTAGGTATCGTAAGATGTCCCTAATTGAGAGGATAGTTGTTGGTATCGTAAGTTGTCCCTAATGGAGATGTTAGTAAGAGGTATATTAGGGTGTCCCTAATGGAGAGGTCATTTGTAAGTATCGTAGGGTGTCCCTAATGGAGAGGTTAGTTGTAGGTATCGAAGGGTGCCCGTAATGGAGAGGTTAGTTGTAAGTATATTAGGATGTCCGTAATGTAGAGGTCAGTTGTAGGTATCGAAGGGTGTCCCTAATGTAAAAGACAGTTGTTGGCATCGTAAGGTGTCCCAAATGGAGGGGTTTGTTTTAGGTATCTTAAGGTGTCCCTAATGGAGAGGTTTGTTGTAGATATCGTAGGGTGTCCCTAATGGAGAGGTTAGTTATAGGTATCGTAGGGTGTCCCTAATGAAGAGGTTAGTTGTAACTATTATAGGGTGTCCCTAATGGAGAAGATAGTTGTTGGTATCGTCAGGTGTCCCTAATGGAGGGGTTTGTTTTAGATATCTTAAGGTGTCCCTAATGGAGAGGTTAGTTGTAACTATCATAGGGTGTCCCTAATGGAGAAGATAGTTGTTGGTATCGTCAGGTGTCCCTAATGGAGGGGTTTGTTTTAACTATCATAGGGTGTCCCTAATGGAGAAGACAGTTGTTGATATCGTTAGGTGTCCCTAATTGAGAGGTTAGTTGTAGGTATCGTAGGGTGTCCCTAGTGGAGGGGTTTGTTTTAGGTATCTTAAGGTGTCCCTAATGGAGAGGTTAGTTGTAACTATCATAGGGTGTCCCTAATGGAGAAGACAGTTGTTGATATCGTTATATGTCCCTAATGGAGGGGTTTGTTTTAGATATCTTAAGGTGTCCCTAATGGAGAGGTTAATTGTAACTATCATAGGGTGTCCCTAATGGAGAAGATAGTTGTTGGTATCGTCAGGTGTCCCTAATGGAGGGGTTTGTTTTAGATATCTTAAGGTGTCCCTAATGGAGAGGTTAGATGTAACTATCATAGGGTGTCCCTAATGGAGAAGACAGTTGTTGATATCGTTAGGTGTCCCTAATTGAGAGGTTAGTTGTAGGTATCGTAGGGTGTCCCTAGTGGAGGGGTTTGTTTTAGGTATCTTAAGGTGTCCCTAATGGAGAGGTTAGTTGTAACTATCATAGGGTGTCCCTAATGGAGAAGACAGTTGTTGATATCGTTATATGTCCTTAATGGAGGGGTTTGTTTTAGGTATCTTAGGGTGTCCCTAAGGGAGAAGACAGTTGTTAGTATCGTAAGGTGTACCTAATGGAGAAGTCAGTTGTAGGTATCGTAGGGTGTCTCTAATGAAGAAGTTAGTTGTAAATATCCTATGGTGTCCCTAATGGAGAGATTAGTTGTAGGTATTTTAGGGTGTCTCTAATGGAGTGGTTAGTTGTAGGTATCGTCGGTGTCCCACATTGAGAATTGAATTCTCTGGTCATACCCAACGGAAAACAATGAAAATAGCTATTATGAGATGAAGTAGAAAACAATTCTTAATAAGCATACAGAATTTCGTAAAATATAATTCATAAACGATGTCAAGAAAATTCTTTGAAAAATACAAACAATATATGTAGCAAAACAAACACATATTTTCCATACTTTTGGTACGCTACTGTACTTATATAGGAAATGAAAGGGCGAAAAGTAAAAAAAAAATGTGGGGGGGGGGGGGGCGTATGATGCTTTTTAAACAATCTTAGTGTTAGACTACTAGCTGTTGCTTTTGTCATCGCACGCATACATTATAATTTGTTTTAGCTTAGATACATTTGCAAAAGAAAGGTGATAATCATAACATTGAAGATTTTGACACAAATAATTTATTATTTCCACAATTTCCTCCATTAACACATGTTCAAGTTCAAGTTCTTTATTAACTTTAAGTCTTACGACTCATTAGTGTAAACATATGATAAACAGGATATTTACATATATACAAAATGTTAGGTTGGTCACAGGAGAAAGTAGATCTACACCATATTATATAATACATGTATACACTCATAGACATACGATTGTATACCGTGGTACAAATTTAATAAAAAAAAAAAATCAGTCTGTTTTCGTGTCTAACGTAAGCCTTGAAGTCTCTGCAGAAAATATTAAAACTTATTAGATGTAATAGGCCTAACAAGAACCAAGTACAACAAAAATATTCCCATGAGTTTAATCATTCCCACCTGAAATTTCATTATGAACTATTCCATCATTTTAATAGTTAGAAAAAAAACCCATCATTCAAATGGAAATGGTAGCTCATATCAACTTTTCTACTTCATGGTTCGATTCGGAAATGTGAGTATTAAAAAGCAAAACGTAGAGGGGTGAAATATGCTTAAGGACTCACAGAACTAAATAATTTACTATATGTTATTACTAAGCTTTCGAGCTAATAACCTTAATATTTGAAGTTCAACACTAGTGACAACTGCCTGGATTCACAGATAAATACACGGCAAAGACTTCAAATGGCAGGAGTTCCGTGGCAGTTTAGCTCGCTACAGGCGTCTGCTTCGGACAACCGGATATTTACATGTCAAATCAGTGAAATGGGACGGCAACACCCTCTGACTTTTGACCCCATATCAATCCGCCATCACATATCAAAATCTACCAAAAGAATACATTTTGTAGAGTTAAATATCTATAGATTTCATTCAATACAGAATATGTCAACAATTATCTATTTAAATTACTCAGAATCACAGTACTTAGCCGGAACAAATTTTCGGTAGGGACTACAATCGTATGAAACACTTCGTGATAGGCTGATTTAGTTGTGTGAGTCCTTAAGAAATAATAATGACGTCACTATGGGCGGATATAAAGGAGTTGTCTGTGACGTCACTTACTTGTTGCTAAGCTGCTTAGCGACCGGTAAAGGCGGAGATGATCAGTCTCTCCCCTGAATTTACTCTTTTATGTTAAATTTTTCGTTACCACAATGAATATCAGGTTATTCTTGATATATGTGGTAATGTTTAGCGCAATGCACCAAGGTCCTTCTGCATATCGGGATCTTATGTGGTAAGTTTGGATTTTTTTCAGAAAATATTGATTGTTTAAATTTACATATGAATCATCACGCTTAAGTTGGAGAAAATGACACTTTACAAAGTTTAGAAATATATAAAAACGTATATAATTTCTCTCGTTTTAGCATGGAGCCGAAGCCTGGATATACGGATATAGTTTTCCATCATTTCCAGTATTTTGCCGCATTGGATATTGTGAAAGAATGTCCAACATCTGCCGATCTGGCATGGGTAAGGATTCACATTTTAAGATTTAATGTCTGATCCGTATACTATTAGATATGATACTTTTAAATAGTTTACAACCAATTTATTTTAAAACAATTTGACTCTTTATGGCTCTATTTCTAAGTGTATCCCTGGACTGTTTTGATTCGACATATTTACGTTTATGAATTGGTGTGTAGAGACACCGTTAACGATGTTACTAAAGCCCCGTGTCCAAGAAGTAATAATATTTTATTGTTTTAGCGAATTGGAAACGAGGTATTTTGCACCCTTCTCTGTGTGCTTTTAACCCTGATGTTGGGTTATGTCCCGTCGGTTGCTAAGAGCGCCAAAGGCAGACGGCCAACTATAGGCACGATGGACCGTGCTTCTGGGAATCGTAAGTAACATTGATGATTGCAGAATTCTCTGATATTGTAGTAAAAAGAAAACCGCACCCTTTCCGTTCTTTAATGCACCACGAACGGTACCGTGTACAAACAATTGCATTGAATATCCGTGATCTGGTGTTTAATATCAAGGACATAGCCATAATACATTAAAACACTAATACTCAAAATAGTTCTCAATATGACATGTTTTGTATTATCATGTACATTATATTGGTTCATTGGTTCATTGTCCTTGTTGTAAGCTGACGCTTCTTATGATACACGCTTCTAATATTCACTCTGCTACTTCCGGTTGCGTTGGGAGGTATTGAACGAACTATTCAATACAATAATTTGAATTCACATACAGGTTCTTCTCTCTGCCGTCACTGCGGTACTGCCCCATGTCAAGTAAAACGAAGTACTTCATGGATTTCCGCGGAATGCCAAAAGAGGGACAAAGCCAACTTCGCCAAACGGTCAAACGCAATGATGCTGTTCAGTTGTAGCCTAGCCTTGTCAGTGGAACTGACAAAAGAGCTGCCACAGGACGAATTATACTGGGAGAGGAAATCCTGCCAGTCTTTCAAGGAGAAACACATGGTGCTGTTTCCAAAATGTATCCAGCGTCAGATCAACTACTGGTACCCTGTGCCTCGCATCGCTAGGTAGGTACAAGTTTCATATAAGTGCTGGACGTATTTTTATTAACTTTCATAGTGCTATGAAATTTCAGCGGGTACCATGTTGAATATGTAGGTAGGCCAATGTATGTTACACACCACTAAATGTCAAAAGAGTGATTACCAATCCTTAAAAGAAAACCATTTCTGTTGGTATCATATAGGTCGTTGCAGCGCAAATGTAAATACGAGTTAATGATTATCATTATTAAAGGTATATGCCACCTGATATGTGCTTTAATCTATTCAACCCTTAGTAACATATGATTCTAACCAAATCAGAAACTGGGCAAATCTAGTTTAGATATACAGGGGATGATGAGCTTAATTTGTATTGGAGAACGTGCTTACTGAACTTTGCTATATATGCAATTACATTTTCGTCTTGCAGATTAATTGCGCCAACAGTGGAGAAGAATACCGATGAAAGTCAATTCAAGAATGGAAGTGGCTGAAGTGACGTCATCGGTTTTGTTGGATTGGCATATCTAAAGATCACATCCTCGATCTGATGTGCATTTGTTGAACTTTTGATCCCTACATTGATCATAGGTAGATCGGTTTTCTTGTGTTTCTATTAAATGTTTTGCATATCATTTTCGTGTTAGTCATTCTTATTATTATGTCTTCCAAAAGAAAATTTTTGGACATAATTTTTACTTTTCAATCAAAGACTTCTTTTTCCTAACCATGATCCCGCGGTAACCTTTTCCACACATTGAAGAGAAATGTCCCTTATGTGTCTATCCAAGGGTACGCTCACCTGACACCTTATGTCCATATCAACATGCCTATTACGGCCACGGTGGCCATCTGGTTAAAGTGTCCCGACATTCTACCACTAGCCCTACACCTCTGGGTTGCGAGTTCGAATCCTACGTGGGGTAGTTGCCATGTACAGACCGTAGGTCGGTAGTTTTTTCTCTGGGTACTCCGGCTTTCCTCCGCCTCCAAAACATATGGCTCGTCCTTAAATCACACTGGATGTTAAAAGGACGTAAAACAAAAATAAACCAAACCAAAATGGATGATGCTAGAGATGACGAAATAGATCCTGCACGGCTTTGAGTGATGGAGAAGTATGATATACGAATGTGAGGAAATATTAGTCTTATAGAACCACTGACTCCTTTGTTGTACTCACATGATGGTAGGGCTAAGAGTGAAGCTTCATATTAACTGTATATAAATATAGTGTACAAATATTCACATTATATACTGTAAACCAACTTAATTTCGCGGCGATTTAATTTTGCAACAAAAACGGTCCTAAATCTTTCTTCTACAGTTCGCATACCTGTGAGCGAAACTTTTTCGCGGTGATTAATTTTCGCGAATTTCAATCAACCACGACAGTTAATCGCACGTGAAAATAAGTTGGTTAACAGTACTGACTGGAATGAACGTGTAGATGAAAGTGTAGTAGTATTACTATTACACGTAACAATCTACTATGTAAAATCCTTTCACGACAAAAAAACCTAAACGGCCAATTAGGGTTTAAGGGAGCTTTGATTACACATCAGCGCACAGTCGGACACTTGTGTGTTTGAAATGAAAACAGTACCACAAGGTAAAAACTATCTGCTTTTATATCAAATAAGATCGATCAATACAGGTATGCAGATTTTATAACATTAAATATTATACAACAACAATGTTTTTCCTATTAGTCAATTTAAAGGGAGATATTTCAGCGTATTCTTAACAATTACATTTTAATGATGTTTTAAAATATGATACATTTTGGCGTATTCCTAATTGAATAAGACGGTAGGTAACTCTTGATTTGTTTCATTCTTTATCAGGTAGCCTATTACAGGTAATCCTTCCCGGGTACCTCTATAAGTAATCCCTGTAATTATCGCTAGCAGTTGATTACTGCTCAGATCAACGGTATATCGGTTATCTCCCTTTGTGCGTTATTAGATAGTTGAAGTGACTTTATATTTTGACATGATACTTATCCCATTTAAAACTAGCTACCAAAAGGACCGAAAGCAAGATCTTTGCTTCCTCTTGTGAAATGATGAAGCTACAGATGTATGACAAACCAATGGGTTAGTTTTATGTATTGTAGGATGTCCAAAATGAAAGATAAGTAGTTGGAATTGAAGGTTAATATTTATAGGTATCATAATAAGTTGTCCCTGATGGAGAGGTTAGTTGTAGGTATCGCAGGGTGTCCCTAATGTAGAGATTTGTTGTAGGTATCGTTTCGTGCTCCTGATGGAGAGGTTAGTTGTAGGTATCGTAAGATGTCCCTAATTGAGAGGATAGTTGTTGGTATCGTAAGTTGTCTCTAATGGAGATGTTAGTAAGAGGTATATTAGGGTGTCCCTAATGGAGAGGTCATTTGTAAGTATCGTAGGGTGTCCCTAATGGAGAGGTTAGTTGTAGGTATCGAAGGGTGCCCGTAATGGAGAGGTTAGTTGTAAGTATATTAGGATGTCCGTAATGTAGAGGTCAGTTGTAGGTATCGAAGGGTGTCCCTAATGTAAAAGACAGTTGTTGGCATCGTAAGGTGTCCCAAATGGAGGGGTTTGTTTTAGGTATCTTAAGGTGTCCCTAATGGAGAGGTTTGTTGTAGATATCGTAGGGTGTCCCTAATGGAGAGGTTAGTTATAGGTATCGTAGGGTGTCCCTAATGGAGAGGTTAGTTGTAACTATTATAGGGTGTCCCTAATGGAGAAGATAGTTGTTGGTATCGTCAGGTGTCCCTAATGGAGGGGTTTGTTTTAGATATCTTAAGGTGTCCCTAATGGAGAGGTTAGTTGTAACTATCATAGGGTGTCCCTAATGGAGAAAATAGTTGTTGGTATCGGCAGGTGTCCCTAATGGAGGGGTTTGTTTTAACTATCATAGGGTGTCCCTAATGGAGAAGACAGTTGTTGATATCGTTAGGTGTCCCTAATTGAGAGGTTAGTTGTAGGTATCGTAGGGTGTCCCTAGTGGAGGGGTTTGTTTTAGGTATCTTAAGGTGTCCCTAATGGAGAGGTTAGTTGTAACTATCATAGGGTGTCCCTAATGGAGAAGACAGTTGTTGATATCGTTATATGTCCCTAATGGAGGGGTTTGTTTTAGATATCTTAAGGTGTCCCTAATGGAGAGGTTAGTTGTAACTATCATAGGGTGTCCCTAATGGAGAAGATAGTTGTTGGTATCGTCAGGTGTCCCTAATGGAGGGGTTTGTTTTAGATATCTTAAGGTGTCCCTAATGGAGAGGTTAGATGTAACTATCATAGGGTGTCCCTAATGGAGAAGACAGTTGTTGATATCGTTAGGTGTCCCTAATTGAGAGGTTAGTTGTAGGTATCGTAGGGTGTCCCTAGTGGAGGGGTTTGTTTTAGGTATCTTAAGGTGTCCCTAATGGAGAGGTTAGTTGTAACTATCATAGGTTGTCCCTAATGGAGAAGACAGTTGTTGATATCGTTATATGTCCTTAATGGAGGGGTTTGTTTTAGGTATCTTAGGGTGTCCCTAAGGGAGAAGACAGTTGTTAGTATCGTAAGGTGTACCTAATGGAGAAGTCAGTTGTAGGTATCGTAGGGTGTCTCTAATGAAGAAGTTAGTTGTAAATATCCTATGGTGTCCCTAATGGAGAGATTAGTTGTAGGTATTTTAGGGTGTCTCTAATGGAGTGGTTAGTTGTAGGTATCGTCGGTGTCCCACATTGAGAATTGAATTCTCTGGTCATACCCAACGGAAAACAATGAAAATACCTATTATGAGATGAAGTAGAAAACAATTCTTAATAAGCATACAGAATTTCGTAAAATATAATTCATAAACGATGTCAAGAAAATTCTTTGAAAAATACAAACAATATATGTAGCAAAACAAACACATATTTTCCATACTTTTGGTACGCTACTGTACTTGTATAGGAAATGAAAGGGCGAAAAGTAAAAAAAAAATGTGGGGGGGGGGGGGGGAGGGGGGCGTATGATGCTTTTTAAACAATCTTAGTGTTAGACTACTAGCTGTTGCTTTTGTCATCGCACGCATACATTATAATTTGTTTTAGCTTAGATACATTTGCAAAAGAAAGGTGATAATCATAACATTGAAGATTTTGACACAAATAATTTATTATTTCCACAATTTCCTCCATTAACACATGTTCAAGTTCAAGTTCTTTATTAACTTTAAGTCTTACGACTCATCAGTGTAAACATATGATAAACAGGATATTTACATATATACAAAATGTTAGGTTGGTCACAGGAGAAAGTAGATCTACACCATATTATATAATACATGTATACAATCATAGACATACGATTGTATACCGTGGTACAAATTTAATAAAAAAAAAAAATCAGTCTGTTTTCGTGTCTAACGTAAGCCTTGAAGTCTCTGCAGAAAATATTAAAACTTATTAGATGTAATAGGCCTAACAAGAACCAAGTACAACAAAAATATTCCCATGAGTTTAATCATTCCCACCTGAAATTTCATTATGAACTATTCCATCATTTTAATAGTTCGAAATAAACCCATCATTCAAATGGAAATGGTAGCTCATATCAACTTTTCTACTTCATGGTTGATTCGGAAATGTAAGTATTAAAAAGCAAAACGTAGAGGGGTGAAATATGCTTAAGGACTCACAGAACTAAATAATTTACTATATGTTATTACTAAGCTTTCGAGCTAATAACCTTAAAATTTGAAGTTCAACACTAGTGACAACTGCCTGGATTCACAGATAAATACACGGCAAAGACTTCAAATGGCAGGAGTTCCGTGGCAGTTTAGCTCGCTACAGGCGTCTGCTTCGGACAACCGGATATTTACATGTCAAATCAGTGAAATGGGACGGCAACACCCTCTGACTTTTGACCCCATATCAATCCGCCATCACATATCAAAATCTACCAAAAGAATACATTTTGTAGAGTTAAATATCTATAGATTTCATTCAATACAGAATATGTCAACAATTATCTATTTAAATTACTCAGAATCACAGTACTTAGCCGGAACAAATTTTCGGTAGGGACTACAATCGTATGAAACACTTCGTGATAGGCTGATTTAGTTGTGTGAGTCCTTAAGAAATAATAATGACGTCACTATGGGCGGATATAAAGGAGTTGTCTGTGACGTCACTTACTTGTTGCTAAGCTGCTTAGCGACCGGTAAAGGCGGAGATGATCAGTCTCTCCCCTGAATTTACTCTTTTATGTTAAATTTTTCGTTACCACAATGAATATCAGGTTATTCTTGATATATGTGGTAATGTTTAGCGCAATGCACCAAGGTCCTTCTGCATATCGGGATCTTATGTGGTAAGTTTGGATTTTTTCAGAAAATATTGATTGTTTAAATTTACATATGAATCATCACGCTTAAGTTGGAGAAAATGACACTTTACAAAGTTTAGAAATATATAAAAACGTATATAATTTCTCTCGTTTTAGCATGGAGCCGAAGCCTGGATATACGGATATAGTTTTCCATCATTTCCAGTATTTTGCCGCATTGGATATTGTGAAAGAATGTCCAACATCTGCCGATCTGGCATGGGTAAGGATTCACATTTTAAGATTTAATGTCTGATCCGTATACTATTAGATATGATACTTTTAAATAGTTTACAACCAATTTATTTTAAAACAATTTGACTCTTTATGGCTCTATTTCTAAGTGTATCCCTGGACTGTTTTGATTCGACATATTTACGTTTATGAATTGGTGTGTAGAGACACCGTTAACGATGTTACTAAAGCCCCGTGTCCAAGAAGTAATAATATTTTATTGTTTTAGCGAATTGGAAACGAGGTATTTTGCACCCTTCTCTGTGTGCTTTTAACCCTGATGTTGGGTTATGTCCCGTCGGTTGCTAAGAGCGCCAAAGGCAGACGGCCAACTATAGGCACGATGGACCGTGATTCTGGGAATCGTAAGTAACATTGATGATTGCAGAATTCTCTGATATTGTAGTAAAAAGAAAACCGCACCCTTTCCGTTCTTTAATGCACCACGAACGGTACCGTGTACAAACAATTGCATTGAATATCCGTGATCTGGTGTTTAATATCAAGGACATAGCCATAATACATTAAAACACTAATACTCAAAATAGTTCTCAATATGACATGTTTTGTATTATCATGTACATTATATTGGTTCATTGGTTCATTGTCCTTGTTGTAAGCTGACGCTTCTTATGATACACGCTTCTAATATTCACTCTGCTACTTCCGGTTGCGTTGGGAGGTATTGAACGAACTATTCAATACAATAATTTGAATTCACATACAGGTTCTTCTCTCTGCCGTCACTGCGGTACTGCCCCATGTCAAGTAAAACGAAGTACTTCATGGATTTCCGCGGAATGCCAAAAGAGGGACAAAGCCAACTTCGCCAAACGGTCAAACGCAATGATGCTGCTCAGTTGTAGCCTAGCCTTGTCAGTGGAACTGACAAAAGAGCTGCCACAGGACGAATTATACTGGGAGAGGAAATCCTGCCAGTATTTCAAGGAGAAACACATGGTGCTGTTTCCAAAATGTATCCAGCGTCAGATCATCTACTGGTACCCTGTGCCTCGCATCGCTAGGTAGGTACAAGTTTCATATAAGTGCTGGACGTATTTTTAGTAACTTTCATAGTGCTATGAAAGTTCAGCGGGTACCATGTTGAATATGTAGGTAGGCCAATGTATGTTACACACCACTAAATGTCAAAAGAGTGATAACCAATCCTTAAAAGAAAACCATTTCTGTTGGTATCATATAGGTCGTTACAGCGCAAATGTAAATACGAGTTAATGATTATCATTATTAAAGGTATATGCCATCTGATATGTGCTTTAATCTATTCAACCCTTAGTAACATATGAGTCTAACCAAATCAGAAACTGGGCAAATCTAGTTTAGATATACAGGGGATGATGAGCTTAATTTGTATTGGAGAACGTGCTTACTGAACTTTGCTATATATGCAATTACATTTTCGTCTTGCAGATTAATTGCGCCAACAGTGGAGAAGAATACCGATGAAAGTCAATTCAAGAATGGAAGTGGCTGAAGTGACGTCATCGGTTTTGTTGGATTGGCATATCTTAAGATCACATCCTCGATCTGATGTGCATTTGTTGAATTTTTGAACCCTACATTGATCGTAGGTAGATCGGTTTTCTTGTGTTTCTATTAAATGTTTTGTATATTATTTTCGTGTTAGTCATTCTTATTATTATGTCTTCCAAAAGAATGTTTTTGGACTTTATTTTTACTTTTCAATCAAAGACTTCTTTTTCCTAACCATGATCCCGCCGTTAACTTTTCCACACATTGAAGAGAAGTGTCCCTTATGTGTCTATCCAAGGGTACGCTCACCTGACACCTTATGTCCATATCAACATGCCTATTACGGGCACGGTGGCCATCTGGTTAAGGTGTCCCGACATTCTACCACTAGCCCTCCACCTCTTGGTTGCGAGTTCGAATCCCACGTGGGGTAGTTGCCATGTACAGACCGTAGGTCGTTAGTTTTTTCTCTGGGTACTCCGGCTTTCCTCCGCCTCCAAAACATATGGCTCGTCCTTAAATGGCACTGGATGTTAATAGGACGTAAAACAAAAATAAACCAAACCAAAATGGATGATGCTAGAGATGACGAAATAGATCCTGCACGGCTTTGAGTGATGGAGAAGCATGATATACGAATGTGAGGAAATATTAGTATTTTAGAACCACTGTCTCCTTTGTTGTACTCACATGATGGTAGGGCTAAGAGTGAAGCTTCATATTAACTGTATATAAATACAAGTGTACAAATATTCACATTATATACTGTAAACCAACTTAATTTCGCGGCGATTTAATTTTGCAGCAAAAACGGTCTTAAATCTTACTTCTACAGTTCGCATACCTCTGAATGAAACTTTTTCGAGGTGATTAATTTTCGCGAATTGCAATCAACCACGACAGTTAATCGCACGTGAAAATAAGTTGGTTAACAGTACTGACTGGAATGAACGTGTAGATGAAAGTGTAGTAGTATTACTATTACACGTAACAATCTACTATGTACAATCCTTTCACAACAAACAAACCTAAACGGCCAATTAGGGCTTAAGGGAGCTTTGATTACACATCAGCGCACAGTCGGACACTTGTGTGTTTGAAATGAATACAGTACCACAAGGTAAAAACTATCTGCTTTTATATCAAATAAGATCGATCAATACAGATGTGCAGATTTTGTAACATTATATATCATACAACAACAATGTTTTTACTATAAATCAATCTAAAGGGAGATATTTCAGCGTATTCTTAACAATTACATTTTAATGATGTTTTAAAACATGATACATTTTGGCGTATTCCTAATTGAATAAAACGGTAGGTAACTCTTGATTTGTTTAATTCTTTATCAGGTAGCCTTTAACAGTTAATCCTTCCCGGGTACCTCTATAAGTAATCCCTGTAATTATCGCTAACAGTTGATTACTGCTCAGATCAACGGTATATCGGTTATCTCCCTTTGTGCGTTATTAGATACTTGAAGTGACTTTATATTTTGACATGATACTTATCTCATTTAAAACTAGCTACCAAAAGGACCGAAAGCAAGACCTTTGCTTCCTCTTGTGAAATGATGAAGCTACAGATGTATGACAAGCCAATGGGTTAGTTTTTTGTATTGTATAATGTCCAAAATGAAAGATAAGTAGTTGGAATCGAAGGTTAATATTTATAGGTATCATAATAAGTTGTCCATGATGGAGAGGTTAGTTGTAGGTATCTTAAGGTGTCCCTAATGGATAGGTTAGTTGTATGTATCTTAGGGTGTCCCTAATGGAGAGGTTAGTTGTAGGTATCTAAGGGTGTCCCTAATGGAGAAGTCAGTTCTAGGTATCGAAGGGTGTCCGTAATGGATAGGTTAGTTGTATGTATCTTAGGGTGTCCCTAATGGAGAGGTTAGTTGTAGGTATCTTCGGGTGTCCCTAATGGAGAAGTCAGTTCTAGGTATCGAAGGGTGTCCGTAATGGAGAGGTTAGTTGTAGGTATCTTAGGTGTCCCTAATGGAGAGGTTAGTTGTATATATCTTAGGGTGTCCGTAATGGAGAGGTCAGTTTTTTGTATTGTATAATGTCCAAAATGAAAGATAAGTAGTTGGAATCGAAGGTTAATATTTATAGGTATCATAATATTTTGTCCATGATGGAGAGGTTAGTTGTAGGTATCTTAAGGTGTCCCTAATGGATAGGTTAGTTGTATGTATCTTAGGGTGTCCCTAATGGAGAGGTTAGTTGTAGGTATCTAAGGGTGTCCCTAATGGAGAAGTCAGTTCTAGGTATCGAAGGGTGTCCGTAATGGATAGGTTAGTTGTATGTATCTTAGGGTGTCCCTAATGGAGAGGTTAGTTGTAGGTATCTTCGGGTGTCCCTAATGGAGAAGTCAGTTCTAGGTATCGAAGGGTGTCCGTAATGGAGAGGTTAGTTGTAGGTATCTTAGGTGTCCCTAATGGAGAGGTTAGTTGTATATATCTTAGGGTGTCCGTAATGGAGAGGTCAGTTTTTTGTATTGTATAATGTCCAAAATGAAAGATAAGTAGTTGGAATCGAAGGTTAATATTTATAGGTATCATAATATTTTGTCCATGATGGAGAGGTTAGTTGTAGGTATCGTTAGGTGTCCCTAATGGATAGGTTAGTTGTATGTATCTTAGGGTGTCCCTAATGGAGAGATTAGTTGTAGGTATCTTAGGGTGTCCCTAATGGAGAGGTTAGTTGTAGGTATCTTCGGGTGTCCCTAATGGAGAAGTCAGTTCTAGGTATCGAAGGGTGTCCGTAATGGAGAGGTTAGTTGTAGGTATCTTAGGTGGCCCTAATGGAGAGGTTAGTTGTATATATCTTAGGGTGTCCGTAATGGAGAGGTCAGTTTTTTGTATTGTATAATGTCCAAAATGAAAGATAAGTAGTTGGAATCGAAGGTTAATATTTATAGGTATCATAATAAGTTGTCCATGATGGAGAGGTTAGTTGTAGGTATCGTTAGGTGTCCCTAATGGATAGGTTAGTTGTATGTATCTTAGGGTGTCCCTAATGGAGAGATTAGTTGTAGGTATCTTAGGGTGTCCCTAATGGAGAGGTTAGTTGTAGGTATCTTCGGGTGTCCCTAATGGAGAAGTCAGTTCTAGGTATCGAAGGGTGTCCGTAATGGAGAGGTTAGTTGTAGGTATCTTAGGTGGCCCTAATGGAGAGGTTAGTTGTATATATCTTAGGGTGTCCGTAATGGAGAGGTCAGTTGTAGGTATCTTAGGGTGTCCCTAATGGAGAGGTTAGTTGTATATATCTTAGGGTGTCCGAAATGGAGAGGTTAGTTGTAGGTATCTTAGGGTGTCCCTAAAGGAGAGGTTAGTTGTATATATCTTAGGTGTCCCTAATGGAGAGGTTAGTTGTATATATCTTAGGGTGTCCGTAATGGAGAGGTTAGTTGTAGGTATCTTAGGGTGTCCCTAAAGGAGAGGTTTGTTTTAGGTATCGTAGGGTGTCCGTAATGGAGAGGTCAGTTCTAGGTATCTTAAGGTGTCCCTAATGGAGAGGTTAGTTTTAGGTATCTTAGGGTGTCCCTAATGGAGATGTTTGTTTTAGGTATCTTAAGGTGTCCATATGGGAGATATCAGTTCTAGGTATCGAAGGGTGTCCGTAATGGAGAGGTTAGTTGTAGGTATCGTAGGGTGTCTCTAATGAAGAAGTTAGTTGTGAATATCCTATGGTGTCCCTAATGAAGAGATTAGTTATAAGTATTTTAGGGTGTCTCTAATGGAGTGGTTAGTTGTAGGTATCTTAGGGTGTCCCTAATGGAGAGGTCAGTTCTAGGTATCGAAGGGTGTCCGTAATGGAGAGGTTAGTTGTAGGTATCTTAGGGTGTCCCTAATGGAGAAGTTTGTTTTAGGTATCGTAGGGTGTCCGTAATGGAGAGTTTAGTTGTAGGTATCTTAGGGTGTCCCTAATGGAGAGGTTAGTTGTAGATATCTTAGGGTGTCCCTAATGGAGAGGTTAGTTGTAGGTATCGTTAGGTGTCCCTAATGGAGAAGACAGTTGTTGGTATCGTAAGGTGTCACTAATGGAGAGGTCAGTTCTAGGTATCTTAGGGTGTCCCTAATGGAGATGTTTGTTTTAGGTATCTTAGGGTGTCCCTATGGGAGATATCAGTTCTAGGTATCGAAGGGTGTCCGTAATGGAGAGGTTAGTTGTAGGTATCGTAGGGTGTCTCTAATGAAGAAGTTAGTTGTGAATATCCTATGGTGTCCCTAATGAAGAGATTAGTTATAAGTATTTTAGGGTGTCTCTAATGGAGTGGTTAGTTGTAGGTATCTTAGGGTGTCCCTAATGGAGAGGTCAGTTCTAGGTATCGAAGGGTGTCCGTAATGGAGAGGTTAGTTGTAGGTATCTTAGGGTGTCCCTAATGGAGAAGTTTGTTTTAGGTATCGTAGGGTGTCCGTAATGGAGAGTTTAGTTGTAGGTATCTTAGGGTGTCCCTAATGGAGAGGTTAGTTGTAGATATCTTAGGGTGTCCCTAATGGAGAGGTTAGTTGTAGGTATCGTTAGGTGTCCCTAATGGAGAAGACAGTTGTTGGTATCGTAAGGTGTCACTAATGGAGAGGTCAGTTCTAGGTATCTTAGGGTGTCCCTAATGGAGATGTTTGTTTTAGGTATCTTAGGGTGTCCCTATGGGAGATATCAGTTCTAGGTATCGAAGGGTGTCCGTAATGGAGAGGTTAGTTGTAGGTATCGTAGGGTGTCTCTAATGAAGAAGTTAGTTGTGAATATCCTATGGTGTCCCTAATGAAGAGATTAGTTATAAGTATTTTAGGGTGTCTCTAATGGAGTGGTTAGTTGTAGGTATCTTAGGGTGTCCCTAATGGAGAGGTCAGTTCTAGGTATCGAAGGGTGTCCGTAATGGAGAGGTTAGTTGTAGGTATCTTAGGGTGTCCCTAATGGAGAAGTTTGTTTTAGGTATCGTAGGGTGTCCGTAATGGAAAGTTTAGTTGTAGGTATCTTAGGGTGTCCCTAATGGTGAGGTTAGTTGTAGGTATCTTAGGGTGTCCCTAATGAAGAGGTTAGTTGTAGGTATCGTTAGGTGTCCCTAATGGAGAAGACAGTTGTTGGTATCGTAAGGTGTCCCTAATGGAGAGGTTAGTTTTAGGTATCTTAGGGTGTCCCTTATGGAGATGTTTGTTTTAGGTATCGTTAGGGTGTCCCTAAGGGAGATATCAGTTCAAGGTATCGAAGGGTGTCCGTAATGGAGAGGTTAGTTGTAAGTATCGTAACGTGTCTCTAATAAGGAAGTTAGTTAAGAATATCCTATGGTGTCCCTAATGGAGAGATTAGTTATAAGTATTTTAGGGTGTCTCTAATGGAGTGGTTAGTTGTAGGTATCTTAGGGTGTCCCTAATGGAGAGGTTTGTTTTAGGTATCATAGGGTGTCCGTAATGGAGAGGTCAGTTCTAGGTATCGAAGGGTGTCCGTAATTGAGAGGTTAGTTGTAGGTATCTTAGGGTGTCCCTAATGGAGAGGTCAGTTGTAGGTATCTTAGGGTGTCCCTAATGGAGAGGTTAGTTTTAGGTATCTTAGGGTGTCCGTAATGGAGAGGTTAGTTGTAGGTATCTTAGGGTGTCCGTAATCGAGAAGTTAGTTGTAGGTATCGTAGGGTGTCCGTAATGGAGTGGTCAGTTCTAGGTATCGAAGGGTGTCCCTAATGAGGAGGTTAGTTGTAGGTATCTTAGGATGTTCGTAATGGAGAGGTCAGTTGTACGTATCGAAGGGTGTCCCTAAATGGAAAAGACAGTTGTTGGTATCGTAAGGTGTCCCTAATGGAGGGGTTTGTTTTAGGTATCTTAGGGTGTCCCTAATGGAGAGGTTAGTTGTAGGTATCGTTAGGTGTCACTAATGGAGAAGACAGTTGTTGGTATCGTAAGGTGTCCCTAATGGAGAGGTTAGTTGTAGGTATCTTAGGGTGTCCCTAATGGAGATGTTTGCTTTAGGTATCGTTAGGTGTCCCTAAGGGAGATATCAGTTCTAGGTATCGAAGGGTGTCCGTAATGGAGAGGTTAGTTGTAGATATCGTAGGGTGTCTCTAATGAAGAAGTTAGTTGTGAATATCCTATGGTGTCCCTAATGAAGAGATTAGTTATAAGTATTTTAGGGTGTCTCTAATGGAGTGGTTAGTTGTAGGTATCGTAGGGTGTCCCTAATGTAGAATTTAGTTGTAGGTATTTTAGGGTGTCTCTAATGGAGTGGTTAGTTGTAGGTATCGTAGGGTGTCCCTAATGTAGAATTTAGTTGTAGGTATTTTAGGGTGTCTCTAATGGAGTGGTTAGTTATAGGTATCGTAGGGTGTTCCTAATGTAGAATTTAGTTGTAGGTATTTTAAGGTGTCTCTAATGGAGTGGTTAGTTATAGGTATCGTAGGCTTCCCTAATGGAGAATTGAATTATCTGGTCATACCCGACGGAAACAATTAAAATACCTTTTCTGAGATGAAACAGAAAACAATTCTTTATAAGCATACAGAATTTCGTTAAATATAATTCATAAACGATGTCAAGAAAATTCCTTGAAAAATACAAAGAATATATGTAGCAAAACAAACACATATTTTCAATACTTTTGGTACGCTACTGTACTTATATAGAAAATGAAAGGGCGAAAAGTAAAAAAAGAAAGTATGGGAGGGAGGGGGGTATGATGCTTTTTAAACAATCTTAGTGTTAGACTACTAGCTGTTGCTTTTGTCATCGCACGCATACATTATAATTTGTTTTAGCTTATATACATTTGCAAAAGAAAGGTGATAATCATAACATTGAAGATTTTGACCCAAATGATTTGTTATTTCCACAATTTCCTCCATTAACACGTGTTCAAGTTCAAGTTCTTTATTAACTTTAAGTCTTACGACTCATCAGTGTAAACATATGATATATAGGATACCCCCAGGGGTATTTACTTATATACAAAACGTTCGATTGGTCACATGAGAAAGTAGTCTTGATATTAAATGAATATGTTATTGTTTGATAATATAAACTGTAAAGATTGAAAAAAATATAGAAAATGTTTCATGTCGTACCATTTTGAGATTCCTATAATTAGTCGAATGGTGGCGGCGAAATTGAGCAGACGAGCGGCAAATTTAGCGAAAATGCCGTTTTAAGGTACTTTCAGGTTAATTGACAAAACTGAGACATTGCTTTTCCTTCTTAGAATAACATTTGCCTTCAGAAAATGTATTTCATTTATAAATTGGTCCGAACACGAGCTAATTATTATTTGTATGTAAGATTATGTTTTAACTAAGCTTTCGGGCTAATAACCTTAATATTTGAAGTTCAACACTAGTGACAACTGCCTGGATTCACAGATACATACATGGCAAATACTTCAAATGGCAGGAGTTTCGTGACAGTTTAGCTCGCTACAGGCGTCTGCTTCGGACAACCGGAAATTTACATGTCAAGTCATTGAAATGGGACGGCAACTCCCTCTGACTTTTGACCCCATATCAATCCGCTATCACATATCAAAATCTACCAAAAGTATACATTTTGTAGAGTTAAATATCTATAAATTTCATTCAATACAGATTATGTCAACAATTATCTATTTAAATTATTCAGAATTACAGTACTTAGCCGGAACAAATTTTCGGTAGGGACTACAATCGTATGAAACACTTCGTGATTGGCTGATTTAGCTGCGTGAGTCCTTAAGAAATAATAATGACGTCACTATGGGCGGATATAAAGGAGTTGTCTGTGACGTCACTTACTTGTTGCTAAGCTGCTTAGCGACCGGTAAAGGCGGAGATGATCAGTCTCTCCCCTGAATTTACTCTTTTATGTTAAAATTTTGGTTACCACAATGAATATCAGGTTATTCTTGATATATGTGGTAGTGTTTAGCGCAATGCACCAAGGTCCTTCTGCATATCGGGATCTTATGTGGTAAGTTTGGATTTTTTTCAGAAAATATTGATTGTTTAACTTTACATATGAATCATCACGCTTAAGTTGGAGAAAATGACACTTTACAAAGTTTAGAAATATATAAAAACGTATATAATTTCTCTCGTTTTAGCATGGAGCCGAAGCCTGGATATACGGATATAGTTTTCCATCATTTCCAGTATTTTGCCGCATTGGATATTGTGAAAGAATGTCCAACATCTGCCGATCTGGCATGGGTAAGGATTCACAATTTTAGATTAAATGTCTGGTCCATATGATTTAGATATGATACTTTTGAATAGTTTACAACCAATTTATTTAAAACAATTTGACTCTTTATGGCTCTATTTCTAATTGTATCCCTGGACTGTTTTGATCCGACATATTTACCTTTATGAATTGCTGTGTAGAGACACCGTTAACGATTTTACTAAAGCTCCGTGTCCAAGAAGTAATAATATTTTATTGTTTTAGCGAATTGGAAACGAGGTATTTTGCACCCTTCTCTGTGAGCTTTTAACCCTGATGTTGGGTTATGTCCCGTCGGTTGCAAAGAGCGCCAAAGGCAGACGGCCAACCATAGGCACGATGGACCGTGAATTGAGGAATCGTAAGTAACATTGATGATTGCAGAATTCTCTGATATTGTAGTTAAAAAGAAAACCTCACCCTTTCCGTTCTTTCCTTTAATGCACCACGAACGGTACCATGTACAAACAGTTGCATTGAATATCCGTGATCTGGTGTTTAATATCAAGGACATAGCCATAATACATTGAAACACTAATACTCAAAATAGTTCTCAATATGACATGTTTTGTATTATCATGCACATTATAGTGGTTCATTGGTTCATTGTCCTTGTTGTAAGCTGAGGCTTCTTATGATACACGCTTCTAATATTCACTCTGCTACTTCCGGTTGCGTTGAGAGGTATTGAGCGAACTATTCAATACAATAATTTGAATTCACATACAGGTCCTTATCTCTGCCGTCACTGCGGTACTGCCCCATGTCAAGTAAAACGAAGTACTTTATGGATTTCCGCGAAATGCCAAAAGAGGGACAAAGCCAACTTCGCCAAACGGTCAAACGCAATGATTCTGTTCAGTTGTAGCCTAGCCTTGTCAGTGGAACTGACAAAAGAGCTGCCACAGGACGAATTATACTGGGAGAGGAAATCCTGCCAGTCTTTCAAGGAGAAACACATGGTGCTGTTTCCAAAATGTATCCAGCGTCAGATCAACTACTGGTACCCTGTGCCTCGCATCGCTAGGTAGGTACATGTTTCATATAAGTGCTGGACGTATTTTTATTAACTTTCATAGTGCTATGAAAGTTCAGCGGGTACCATGTTGAATATGTAGGTAGGCAAATGTATGTTACACACCAGTAAATGTCAAAAGAGTGATAACCAATCCTTAAAAGAAAACCATTTCTGTTGGTATCATATAGGTCGTTACAGCGCAAATGTAAATACGAGTTAATGATTATTATTATTAAAGGTATATGCCATCTGATATGCGCTTTAATCTATTAAACCCTTAGTATTATATGAGTCTAACCAAATCAGAAACTGGGCAAATCTAGTTTAGATATACAGGGGATGATGAACTTAATTTGTATTGAAGAACGTGCTTACTGAACTTTGCTATATATGCAATTACATTTTCGTCTTGCAGATTAGTTGCGCCAACAGTGGAGAAGAATACCGATGAAAGTCAATTCAAGAATGGAAGTGGCTGAAGTGACGTCATCGGTTTTGTTGGATTGGCATATTTAAAGATCACATCCTCGATCTGATGTGCATTTGTTGAACTTTTGATCCCTATATTGATCATAGGTAGATCGGTTTTCTTGTGTTTCTATTAAATGTGTTGTATATCATTTTCGTGTCAGTCATTCTTATTATTATGTCTTCCAAAAGAAAGTTTTTGGAATTTATTTTTACTTTTCAATCAAAGACTTCTTTTTCCTAACAATGATCCCGCCGTAAACTTTTCCACACATTGAAGAGAAATGTCCTTTATGTGTCTATCCAAGGGTACGCTCACCTGACACCTTATGTCCATATCAACATGCCTATTACGGCCACGGTGGCCATCTGGTTAAAGTGTCCCGACATTCTTCCACTAGCCCTCCACCTCTTGGTTTCGAGTTCGAATCCCACGTGAGGTAGTTGCCATGTACAGACCGTAGGTCGGTAGTTTTTTCTCTGGGTACTCCGGCTTTCCTCCGCCTCCAAAACATATGGCTCGTCCTTAAATGACACTGGATGTTAATAGGACGTAAAACAAAAATAAACCAACCAAAATGGATGATGCTAGAGATGACGAAATAGATCCTGCACGGCTTTGAGTGATGGAGAAGTATGATATACGAATGTGAGGAAATATTAGTCTTTTAGAACCACTGTCTCCTTTGTTGTACTCACATGATGGTAGGGCTAAGAGTGAAGCTTCATATTAACTGTATATAAATACAAGTGTACAAATATTCACATTATATACTGTAAACCAACTTAATTTCGTGGCGATTTAATTTTGCAGCAAAATCGGTCTTAAATCTTACTTCTACAGTTCGCATACCTCTGACTGAAACTTTTTCGCGGTGATTAATTTTCGCGAATTTCAATCAACCACGACAGTTAATCGCACGTGAAAATAAGTTGGTTAACAGTACTAACTGGAATGAACGTGTAGATGAAAGTGTAGTAGTATTACTATTACACGTAACAATCTACTATGTACAATCCTTTCACAACAAACAAACCTAAAGGGCCAATTAGGGTTTAAGGGAGCTTTGATTACACATCAGCGCACAGTCCGACACTTGTGTGTTTGAAATGAATACAGTACCACAAGGTAAAAACTATCTGCTTTTATATCAAATAAGATCGATCAATACAGGTGTGCAGATTTTATAACATTAAATATCATACAACAACAATGTTTTTACTATTAATCAATTTAAAGGGAGATACTTCAGCGTATTCTTAACAATTACATTTTAATGATGTTTTAAAATATGATACATTTTGGCGTATTCCTAATTGAATAAAACGGTAGGTAACTCTTGATTTGTTTAATTCTTTATCAGGTAGCCTATTACAGTTAATCCTTCCCGGGTACCTCTATAAGTAATCCCTGTAATTATCGCTAGCAGTTGATTACTGCTCAGATCAACGGTATATCGGTTATCTCCCTTTGTGCGTTATTAGATAGTTGAAGTGACTTTATATTTTGACATGATACTTATCTCATTTAAAACTAGCTACCAAAAGGACCGAAAGCAAGATCTTTGCTTCCTCTAGTGAAATGATGAAGCTACAGATGTCTGACAAGCCAATGGGTTAGTTTTTTGTATTGTAGAATGTCCAAAATGAAAGATAAGTAGTTGGAATCGAAGGTTAATATTTATAGGTATCATAATAAGTTGTCCATGATGGAGAGGTTAGTTGTAGGTATCGCAGGGTGTCCCTAATGTAGAGATTTGTTGTAGGTATCGTTTCGTGCTCCTGATGGAGAGGTTAGTTGTAGGTATCGTAAGGTGTCCCTAATTGAGAGGATAGTTGTTGGTATCGTAAGGTGTCCCTAATGGAGATGTTAGTTGTAGGTATCGTTGGGTGTCTCTAATGAAGAAGTTAGTTGTGAATATCCTATGGTGTCCCTAATGAAGAGATTAGTTATAAGTATTTTAGGGTGTCTCTAATGGAGTGGTTAGTTATAGGTATCGTAGGGTGTTCCTAATGTAGAATTTAGTTGTAGGTATTTTAAGGTGTCTCTAATGGAGTGGTTAGTTATAGGTATCGTAGGCTTCCCTAATGGAGAATTGAATTATCTGGTCATACCCGACGGAAACAATTAAAATACCTTTTCTGAGATGAAACAGAAAACAATTCTTTATAAGCATACAGAATTTCGTTAAATATAATTCATAAACGATGTCAAGAAAATTCCTTGAAAAATACAAAGAATATATGTAGCAAAACAAACACATATTTTCAATACTTTTGGTACGCTACTGTACTTATATAGAAAATGAAAGGGCGAAAAGTAAAAAAAGAAAGTATGGGAGGGAGGGGGGTATGATGCTTTTTAAACAATCTTAGTGTTAGACTACTAGCTGTTGCTTTTGTCATCGCACGCATACATTATAATTTGTTTTAGCTTATATACATTTGCAAAAGAAAGGTGATAATCATAACATTGAAGATTTTGACCCAAATGATTTGTTATTTCCACAATTTCCTCCATTAACACGTGTTCAAGTTCAAGTTCTTTATTAACTTTAAGTCTTACGACTCATCAGTGTAAACATATGATATATAGGATACCCCCAGGGGTATTTACTTATATACAAAACGTTCGATTGGTCACATGAGAAAGTAGTCTTGATATTAAATGAATATGTTATTGTTTGATAATATAAACTGTAAAGATTGAAAAAAATATAGAAAATGTTTCATGTCGTACCATTTTGAGATTCCTATAATTAGTCGAATGGTGGCGGCGAAATTGAGCAGACGAGCGGCAAATTTAGCGAAAATGCCGTTTTAAGGTACTTTCAGGTTAATTGACAAAACTGAGACATTGCTTTTCCTTCTTAGAATAACATTTGCCTTCAGAAAATGTATTTCATTTATAAATTGGTCCGAACACGAGCTAATTATTATTTGTATGTAAGATTATGTTTTAACTAAGCTTTCGAGCTAATAACTTTAATATTTGAAGTTCAACACTAGTGACAACTGCCTGGATTCACAGATACATACATGGCAAATACTTCAAATGGCAGGAGTTTCGTGACAGTTAAGCTCGCTACAGGCGTCTGCTTCGGACAACCGGAAATTTACATGTCAAATCAGTGAAATGGGACGGCAACTCCCTTTGACTTTTGACCCCATATCAATCCGCCATCACATATCAAAATCTACCAAAAGAATACATTTTGTAGAGTTAAATATCTATAGATTTCATTCAATATAGAATATGTCAACAATTATCTATTTAGATTACTCAGAATCACAGTACTTAGCCGGAACAAATTTTCGGTAGGGACTACAATCGTATGAAACACTTCGTGATAGGCTGATTTAGTTGTGTGATTCCTTAAGAAATAATAATGACGTCAATATGGGCGGATATAAAGGAGTTGTCTGTGACGTCACTTACTTGTTGCTAAGCTGCTTAGCGACCGGTAAAGGCGGAGATGATCAGTCTCTCCCCTGAATTTACTCTTTTATGTTAAAGTTTTCGTTACCACAATGAATATCAGGTTATTCTTGATATATGTGGTAATGTTTAGCGCAATGCACCAAGGTCCTTCTGCATATCGGGATCTTATGTGGTAAGTTTGGATTTTTTTCAGAAAATATTGATTGTTTAACTTTACATATGAATCATCACGCTTAAGTTGGAGAAAATGACACTTTAAAAAGTTTAGAAATATATAAAAACGTATATAATTTCTCTCGTTTTAGCATAGAGCCGAAGCCTGGATATACCGATATAGTTTTCCACCATTTCCAGTATTTTGCCGCATTGGATATTGTGAAAGAATGTCCAACATCTGCCGATCTGGCATGGGTAAGGACTCACAATTTTAGATTAAATGTCTGGTCCATATGATTTAGATATGACACTTTTGAATAGTTTACAACCAATTTATTTAAAACAATTTGACTCTTTAAGGCTCTATTTCTAATTGTATCCCTGGACTGTTTTGATCCGACTTATTTACCTTTATGAATTGGTGTGTAGAGACACCGTTAACGATTTTACTAAAGCCCCGTGTCCAAGAAGTAATAATATTTTATTGTTTTAGCGAATTGGAAACGAGGTATTTTGCACCCTTCTCTGTGTGCTTTTAACCCTGATGTTGGGTTATGTCCCGTCAGTTGCAAAGAGCGCCAAAGGCAGACGGCCAACCAAAGGCACGATGGACCGTGAATTGAGGAATCGTAAGTAACATTGATGATTGCAGAATTCTCTGATATTGTAGTTAAAAAGAAAATCTCACCCTTTCCGTTCTTTCCTTTAATGCACCACGAACGGAACCATGTACAAACAATTGCATTGAATATCCGTGATCTGGTGTTTAATATCAAGGACATAGCCATAATACATTGAAACACTAATACTCAAAATAGTTCTCAATATGACATGTTTTGTAATATCATGCACATTATATTGGTTCATTGGTTCATTGTCCTTGTTGTAAGCTGACGCTTCTTATGATACATGATTCTAATATTCACTCTGCTACTTCCGGTTGCGTTAGGAGGTAATGAGCGAAACTATTCAATACAATAATTTGAATTCACATACAGGTCCTTATCTCTGCCGTCACTGTGGTACTGCCCCATGTCAAGTAAAACGAAGTACTTTATGGATTTCCGCGGAATGCCAAAAGAGGGACAAAGCCAACTTCGCCAAACGGTCAAACGCCATGATGCTGTTCAGTTGTAGCCTAGCCTTATCAGTGGAACTGACCAAAGAGCTGCCACAGGACGAATTATACTGGGAGAGGAAATCCTGCCAGTCTTTCAAGGAGAAACACATGGTGCTGTTTCCAAAATGTATCCAGCGTCAGATCAACTACTGGTACCCTGTGCCTCGCATCGCTAGGTAGGTACAAGTTTCATATAAGTGTTGGGCGTATTTTTATTAACTTTCATAGTGCTATGAAAGTTAAGCGGGTACCATGTTGAATATGTAGGTAGGCCAATGTATGTTACACACCACTAAATGTCAAAAGAGTGATAACCAATCCTTAAAAGAAAACCATTTCTGTTGGTATCATATAGGTCGTTGCAGCGCATATGTAAATACGAGTTAATGATTATCATTATTAAAGGTATATGCCATCTGATATGTGCTTTAATCTGTTCAACCCTTAGTAACATATGAGTCTGACCAAATCAGAAACTGGGCAAATCTAGTTTAGATATACAGGGGATAATGAGCTTAATTTGTATTGGAGAACGTGCTTACTGAGCTTTGCTATATATGCAATTACATTTTCGTCTTGCAGATTAATTGCGCCAACAGTGGAGAAGAATACCGATGAAAGTCAATTCAAGAATGGAAGTGGCTGAAGTGACGTCATCGGTTTTGTTGGATTGGCATATCTTAAGATCACATCCTCGATCTGATGTGCATTTGTTGAATTTTTTATCCCTACATTGATCGTAGGTAGATCGGTTTTCTTGTGTTTCTATTAAATGTTTTGTATATTATTTTCGTGTTAGTCATTCTTATTATTTTGTCTTCCAAAAGGAAGTTTTTGGACTTTATTTTTACTTTTCAATCAATGACTTCTTTTTCCTAACCATGATCCCGCCGTAAACTTTTCCACACATTGAAGAGAAGTGTCCCTTATGTGTCTATCCAAGGGTACGCTCACCTGACACCTTATGTCCATATCAACATGCCTATTACGGCCACGGTGACCATCTGGTTAAAGTGTCCTGACATTCTACCACTAGCCCTCCACCTCTGGGTTGCGAGTTCGAATCCCACGTGGGGTAGTTGCAATGTACAGACCGTAGATTTTTTTTCTCTTGGTACTCCGGCTTTTCTGCGCCTCCAAAACATATGGCTCGTCCTTAGATGAAACTGGATGTTAATAGGACGTAAAACAAAAATAAACCAAACCAAAATGGATGATGCTAGAGATGACGAAATAGATCCTGCACGGCTTTGAGTGATGGAGAAGTATGATATACGAATGTGAGGAAATATTAGTCTTTAGAACCACTGTCTCCTTTGTTGTACTCACATGTGATGGTAGGGCTAAGAGTGAAGCTTCATATTAACTGTATATAAATACAAGTGTACAAATATTCACATTATATACTGCAAACCAACTTAATTTCGCGGCGATTTAATTTTGCAATAAAACGGTCTTAAATCTTACTTCTACAGATCGCAAAACTCTGACTAAAACTTTTTCGCGGTGATTAATTTTCGCGAATTTCAATCAACCACGACAGTTAATCGCACGTGAAAATAAGTTGGTTACCGGAACTAACTGGAATGAACGTGTAGATGAAAGTGTAGTAGTATTACTATTACACGTAACAATCTATTATGTACAATCCTTTCACGACAAACAAACCTAAACGGCCAATTAGGATTTAAAGGAGCTTTGATTACACATCAGCGCACAGTTGGACACTTGTGTGTTTGAAATGAATACAGTACCACAAGGTAAAAACTATTTGCTTTTATATCAAATAAGATCGTTCAATACAGGTGTGCATATTTTATAACATTAAATATCATACAACAACAATGTTTTTACTATTAATCAATTTAAAGGGGGATACTTCAGCGTATTCTTAACAATTACATTTTAATGATGTTTTAAAATATGATACATTTTGGCGCATTCCTAATTGAATAAAACGGTAGGTAACTCTTGATTTGTTTAATTCTTTATCAGGTAGCCTATTACAGTTAATCCTTCCCGGGTACCTCTATAAGTAATCCCTGTAATTATCGCTAACAGTTGATTACTGCTCAGATCAACGGTATATCGGTTATCTCCCTTTGTGCGTTATTAGATAGTTGATGTGCCTTTAAATTTTGACATGATACTTATCTCATTTAAAACTAGCTACCAAAAGGACCGAAAGCAAGATCTTTGCTTCCTCTTGTGAAATGATGAAGCTACAGATGTATGACAAACCAATGGGTTAGTTTTATGTATTGTAGGATGTCCAAAATGAAAGAGAAGTAGTTGGAATTGAAAGTTAATATTTATAGGTATCATAATAAGTTGTCCCTGATGGAGAGGTTAGTTGTAGGTATCGCAGAATGTCCCTAATGTAGAGATTTGTTGTAGGTATCGTTTCGTGCTCCTGATGGAGAGGTTAGTTGTAGGTATCGTAAGGTGTCCCTAATTGAGAGGATATTTGTTGGTATCGTATGGTGTCCCTAATAGAGATGTTAGTTGTAGGTATCGCAGGGTGTCCCTAATGGAGAGGTCATTTGTAAGTATCGTAGGGTGTCCCTAATGGAGAGGTTAGTTGTAGGTATCGAAGGGTGTCCCTAATGTAGAGGTCAATGAAGAGATCAGTTGTAGGTATCGCAGGGTGTCCCTAATGTAGAGGTCAATGTAGAGATCAGTTGTAGGTATCGCCGGGTGTCGCTAATGGAGGGGTTTGTTTTAGGTATCGTTAGGTGTTCCTTAATGGAGAAGACAGTTGTTGGTATCGTAAGGTGTCCCTAATGGAGAGGTTTGTTTTAGGTATCGTAGGGTGTCCCTAAAGTAGAGGTCAATGTAGAGATCAGTTGTCGGTATCGCAGGGTGTCGCTGATGGAGAGGTTTGTTTTAGGTATCGTAGGGTGGCCGTAATGGAGAGGTCAGTTCTTGGTATCGAAGGGTGTCCCTAATGGAGAGGTTAGTTGTAGGTATCTTAGGGTGTCTCTAATGGAGAGGTTAGTTGTAGGTATCTTAGGGTGACCCTAATGGAGAGGTTAGTTGTACGTATCTCAGGTTGTCCCTAATGGAGAGGTCAGTTCTAGGTATCGAAGGGTGTCCCTAATGGAGAGGTTAGTTGTAGGTATCTTAGGGTGTCCCTAATGGACAGGTTTGTTGTAGGTGTCTTAGGGTGTCCCTAATCGAGAGGTTAGTTGTAGGTATCGAAGGGTGTCCCTAATGGAGTGGTTAGTTGTAGGTATCGTAGGTGTCCCTAATGGAGAATTGAATTCTCTGGTCATACCCAACGGAAACAATGAAAATACCTATTCTGAGATGAAACAGAAAACAATTCTTTATAAGCATACAGAATTTCGTAAAATATAATTCATAAACGATGTCAAGAAAATTCCTTGAAAAATACAAAGAATATATTTAGCAGAACAAACACATATTTTCAATACTTTTGGTACGCTACTGTACTTATAAAGAAAATGAAAGGGCGAAAAATAAAAAAAAAAGTAGGTGGGGGGGGGGGGGGGGGGGGGGGGGTGTATGATGCTTTTTAAACAATCTTAGTGTTAGACTACTAGCTGTTGCTTTTGTCATCGCACACATACATTATAATTTGTTTTAGCTTAGATACATTTGCAAAAGAAAGGTGATAATCATTACATTGAAGATTTTGACACAAATAATTTATTATTTCCACAATTTCCTCCATTAACACGTGTTCAAGTTCAAGTTCTTTATTAACTTTAAGTCTTACGACTCATCAGTGTAAACATATAATATATAGGATACCCCCAGGGGTATTTACTTATATACAAAACTTTCGATTGGTCATATGAGAAAGTAGTCTTGATATTAAATGAATATGTTATTGTTTGATAATCTAAACTGTTAAGGTTGAAAAAAATATAGAACATGTTTCATGTCGTACCATGTTGAGATTCCTATAATTAGTCGAATGGTGGCGGCGAAATTGAGCTGACGAGCGGCAAATTTAGCGAAAATGCCGTTTTAAGGTACTTTCCGGTTACTTGACAAAACTGAGACATTGCTTTTCCTTCTAAGAATAACATTTGTCTTCAGGAAATGTATTTCATTTATAAATTGGTCCGAACACGATCTAATTATTATTTTTTTATTTAAGATTATGTTTTAACTAAGCTTTCGAGCTAATAACTTTAATATTTGAAGTTCAACACTAGTGACAACTGCCTGGATTCACAGATACATACATGGCAAATACTTCAAATGGCAGGAGTTTCGTGACAGTTTAGCTCGCTACAGGCGTCTGCTTCGGACAACCGGAAATTTACATGTCAAATCAGTGAAATGGGACGGCAACTCCCTTTGACTTTTGACCCCATATCAATCCGCCATCACATATCAAAATCTACCAAAAGTATACATTTTGTAGAGTTAAATATCTATAGATTTCATTCAATACAGAATATGTCAACAATTATCTATTTAGATTACTCAGAATCACAGTACTTAGCCGGAACAAATTTTCGGTAGGGACTACAATCGTATGAAACACTTCGTGATAGGCTGATTTAGTTGTGTGAGTCCTTAAGAAATAATAATGACGTCACTATGGGCGGATATAAAGGAGTTGTCTGTGACGTCACTTACTTGTTGCTAAGCTGCTTAGCGACCGGTAAAGGCGGAGATGATCAGTCTCTCCCCTGAATTTACTCTTTTATGTTAAATTTTTCGTTACCACAATGAATATCAGGTTATTCTTGATATATGTGGTAATGTTTAGCGCAATGCACCAAGGTCCTTCTGCATATCGGGATCTTATGTGGTAAGTTTGGATTTTTTTCAGAAAATATTGATTGTTTAACTTTACATATGAATCATCACGCTTAAGTTGGAGAAAATGACACTTTACAAAGTTTAGAAATATATAAAAACGTATATAATTTCTCTCGTTTTAGCATGGAGCCGAAGCCTGGATATACGGATATAGTTTTCCATCATTTCCAGTATTTTGCCGCATTGGATATTGTGAAAGAATGTCCAACATCTGCCGATCTGGCATGGGTAAGGATTCATAATTTTAGATTAAATGTCTGGTCCATATGATTTAGATATGATACTTTTGAATAGTTTACAACCAATTTATTTAAAACAATTTGACTCTTTATGGCTTTATTTCTAATTGTATCCAAGACGTAATAATATTTTATTGTTTTAGCGAATTGGAAACGAGGTATTTTGCACCCTTCTCTGTGTGCTTTTAACCCTGATGTTGGGTTATGTCCCGTCGGTTGCAAAGAGCGCCAAAGACAGACGGCCAACTATGGGCACGATGGACCGTGAATTGAGGAATCGTAAGTAACATTGATGATTGCAGAATTCTCTGATATTGTAGTTAAAAAGAAAACCTCACCCTTTCCGTGCTTTCCTTTAATGCACCACGAACGGTACCTTGTACAAACAATTGCATTGAATATCCGTGATATGGTGTTTAATATCAAGGACATAGCCATAATACATTGAAACACTAATACTCAAAATAGTTCTCAATATGACATGTTTTGTATTATCATGTACATTATATTGGTTCATTGGTTCATTGTTCTTGTTGTAAGCTGACGCTTCTTATGATACACGCTTCTAATATTCACTCTGCTACTTCCGGTTGCGTTGAGAGGTATTGAGCGAACTATTCAATACAATAATTTGAATTCACATACAGGTCCTTCTCTCTGCCGTCACTGCGGTACTGCCCCATGTCAAGTAAAACGAAGTACTTTATGGATTTCTGCGGAATGCCAAAAGAGGGACAAAGCCAACTTCGCCAAACGGTCAAACGCAATGATGCTGTTCAGTTGTAGCCTAGCTTTGTCAGTGGAACTGACAAAAGAGCTGCCACAGGACGAACTATACTGGGAGAGGAAATCCTGCCAGTCTTTCAAGGAGAAACACATGGTGCTGTTTCCAAAATGTATCCAGCGTCAGATCAACTACTGGTACCCTGTGCCTCGCATCGCTAGGTAGGTAAGAGTTTCATATAAGTGCTAGACGTATTTTTATTAACTTTCATAGTGCTATGAAAGTTAAGCGGGTACCATGTTGAATATGTAGGTAGGCCAATGTATGTTACACACCACTAAATGTCAAAAGAGTGATAACCAATCCTTAAAAGAAAACCATTTCTGTTGGTATCATATAGGTCGTTGCAGCGCAAATGTAAATACGAGTTAATGATTATCATTATTAAAGGTATATGCCATCTGATATGTGCTTTAATCTATTCAACCCTTAGTAACATATGAGTCTGACCAAATCAGAAACATGGCAAATCTAGTTTAGATATACAGGGGATAATGAGCTTAATTTGTATTGGAGAACGTGCTTACTGAGCTTTGCTATATATGCAATTACATTTTCGTCTTGCAGATTAATTGCGTGTGCGCCAACAGTGGAGAAGAATACCGATGAAAGTCAATTCAAGAATGGAAGTGGCTGAAGTGACGTCATCGGCTTCGTTGGATTGGCTTATCTAAAGATCACATCCTCGATCTGATGTGCATTTGTTGAACTTTTGATCCCTACATTGATCATAGGTAGATCGGTTTTCTTGTGTTTCTATTAAATGTTTTGTATATCATTTTCGTATTAGTCATTCTTATTATTATGTCTTCCAAAAGAAAGTTTTTGGACTTAATTTTTACTTTTCAATCAAAGACTTCTTTTTCCTAACCATGATCCCGCCATAAACTTTTCCACACATTGAAGAGAAATGTCCCTTATGTGTCTATCCAAGGGTACGCTCACCTGACACCTTATGTCCATATCATCATGCCTATTACGGCCACGGTGGCCATCTGGTTAAAGTGTCCCGACATTCTACCACTAGCCCTCCACCTCTGGGTTGCGAGTTCGAATCCCACGTGGGGTAGTTGCCATGTACAGACCGTAGGTCGGTAGTTTTTTCTCTGGGTACTCCGGCTTTCCTCCGCCTCCAAAACATATGGCTCGTCCTTAAATGACACTGGATGTTAAAAGGACGTAAAACAAAAATAAACCAAACCAAAATGGATGATGCTAGAGATGACGAAATAGATCCTGCACGGCTTTGAGTGATGGAGAAGTATGATATACGAATGTGAGGAAATATTAGTCTTATAGAACCACTGACTCATTTGTTGTACTCACATGATGGTAGGGCTAAGAGTGAAGCTTCATATTAACTGTATATAAATATAGTGTACAAATATTCACATTATATACTGTAAACCAACTTAATTTCGCGGCGATTTAATTTTGCAACAAAAACGGTCCTAAATCTTACTTCTACAGATCGCATACCTCTGACTGAAACTTTTTCGCGGTGATTAATTTTCGCGAATTTCAATCAACCACGACAGTTAATCGAACGTGAAAATAAGTTGGTTAACAGTACTGACTGGAATGAACGTGTAGATGAAAGTGTAGTAGTATTACTATTACACGTAACAATCTACTATGTAAAATCCTTTCACGACAAACAAACCTAAACGGCCAATTAGGGTTTAAGGGAGCTTTGATTACACATCAGCGCACAGTCGGACACTTGTGTGTTTGAAATGAAAACAGTACCACAAGGTAAAAACTATCTGCTTTTATATCAAATAAGATCGATCAATACAGGTGTGCATATTTTATAACATTAAATAGCATACAACAACAATGTTTTTCCTATAAATCAATTTAAAGGGAGATACTTCAGCGTATTCTTAACAATTACATTTTAATGATGTTTTAAAATATGATACATTTTGGCGTATTCCTAATTGAATAAAACGGTAGGTAACTCTTGATTTGTTTAATTCTTTATCGGGTAGCCTATTACAGTTAATCCTTCCCGGGTACCTCTAAAAGTAATCCCTGTAATTATCACTGTTGATTATTGCTCAGATCAACGGTCTATCGGTTATCTCCCTTTGTGCGTGCCTTTACAGTTTGACATGATACTTATCTCATCTACAACAAGCTACCACAAAGCAAGATCTTTGTTTCCTCTGTGAAATTATGAAGCTAGAGATGTAAGACAAGCAAATGGGTAGGTTTTATGTATTTTAGGATGCCCAAAATGAAAGATAAGTAGTTGGGATTGAAGGTTTTTATTGATAGGTATCATAATAAGTCCCTAATGAAGAAGTAAGTTGTAGGTATCGTAGGGTGTCTCTAATGAAAAGGTTTGTTGTAGGTATCGTAGCGTGCCCCTGATGGCGAAGTCAGTTATAGGCATCGTAGGGTGTACCTAATGGAAATGTTAGTTGTAGATATCGTAGGATGTCTCAAATGAAGGGGTTAGTTGTAGGTATCGTAAGATGTCCCAAATGGAGAAGTTAGTTGTATGTATCGAATGGTGTTCCTAATGGAGAGGTAAGTTGTTGGTATCGGAGGGTATCCCTGATGTACATTAATTGTAGAGATTAGTTGAAGGTATCATTGAGTTCCCTTATGTAGAGGTCAATTGAGGGTATCGTAGGATGTCACTAATGTAGAGGTAAGTTATTGGTATCGTAAGGTGTCCCTAATGGAGAGGTAAGTTGTTGTTATCTTATGGTGTCGCTAATGGAGAGGTTAGTTGTTGGTATTGTAGGATGTCCCTCATGGAGAGGTAAGTTGTAGGTATCGTAAAGTGTCCCTAATGTAGAAGTGAGTTGTAGGTATCGTAGGGTGTCCCTAATGGAGAGATTAGTTGTAGGTATCGTAAAGTGTCCCTAATGTAGAAGTGAGTTGTAGGTATCGTAAAGTGTCCCTAATGGAAAGGTTAGTTCTAGGTATCTTAGGGTGTCCCTAATGGAGAGGTAAGTTGTAGGTATCGAATGGTGTTCCTAATGTAGAGGTTGGTTGTCGGTATTGTAGGGTGTCCCTAATGGAGGGGTTAGTTGTAGGTATCGTAGGGTGTCCGTAATGGAAAGGTTAGTTGTAGGTATGGTAAGGTGTCCCTAATGGAGAGGTTAGTTGTAGGTATCGAATGGTGTTCCTAATGTAGAGGTTGGTTGTCGGTATCGTAGGGTGTCCCTAATGGAGAGGTTAGTTGTAGGTATCGTAGGGTGTCCTTAATGGAAAGGTTAGTTGTAGGTATGGTAAGGTGTCCCTAATGGAGAGGTTATTTGTAGGTATCGTACAGTGTCTCTGAGGGCGAAGTTTGTTGTAAGTATCGTAAGGTGTCCCTAATGGAGAGGTTAGTTGTAGGTATCGAATTGTGTCCCTAATGGAGAGGTTAGTTGTAGGTATCGAATTGTGTCCCTAATGGAGAGGTTAGTTGTAGGTATCGAATGGTGTCCCTAACGGAGAGGTTAGTTGTAGATATCTTAGGGTGTCCCTAATGGAGAGGTTAGTTGCAGATATCTTAGGGTGTCCCTAATGGAGAGGTTAGTTGTAGATATCTTAGGGTGTCCCAAATGGAGAGGTTAGTTGTAGGTATCGAATGGTGTCCCTAATGGAGAGGTTAGTTGTTGATATCGTAAGGTGTCCCTTATGTAGAGGTTAGTTGTAGGTATCTTAGGGTGTCCCTAATGGAGAGGTTAGTTGTAGGTATCGAATGGTGTCCCTAATGGAGAGGTTAGTTGTTGATATCGTAAGGTGTCCCTAATGTAGAGGTTAGTTGTAGGTATCTTAGGGTGTCCCTAATGGAGAGGTTAGTTGTAGGTATCTTAGGGTGTCCCTAATGGAGAGGTTAGTTGTAGATATCTTAGGGTGTCCCAAATGGAGAGGTAAGTTGTAAGTATCGTAAAGTGTCCCTAATGGAGAGGTTAGTTGTAGGTATCGTAAGGTGTCCCTAATTGAGAGGTTAGTTGTAGGTATCGAATGGTGTCCCTAATGGAGAGGTTAGTTGTAGGTATCGAATGGTGTCCCTAACGGAGAGGTTAGTTGTAGATATCTTAGGGTGTCCCTAATGGAGAGGTTAGTTGCAGATATCTTAGGGTGTCCCTAATGGATAGGTTAGTTGTAGATATCTTAGGGTGTCCCAAATGGAGAGGTTAGTTGTAGGTATCGAATGGTGTCCCTAATGGAGAGGTTAGTTGTTGATATCGTAAGGTGTCCCAAATGGAGAGGTTAGTTGTAGGTATCGAATGGTGTCCCTAATGTAGAGATTTGTTGTAGGTATCATCAATGTTATTGTTTGTATAATCTTGTAACGCTTTAAGAGCCGTAAAACTTGAAAAATTTGCCTTGTTTACTTTTCGCCAAACATAGTCATAAAAGTATCATTAGGTCACTGCTGCCAAATTCAAATAAGACCAATTAAATATCAAGTCAATGGATTCCATTCTTTTTGTTATTTGGAAGTGGTAAGAGACCCGCTTTTCATTATTTCAAATAAACTTACGTCAGGTGTTTATTATAGTTATTACATGTGCTTCAAAAATAGGGTTGTGACGAGTGATATCACTTTTGATCATATCAAGTTGCATTTTAGTACAACAGATTCGTTTTAATAATTTTTTAAAGGAGATGGAAAAATGCACCGGCCATGCCAGACTGTGGTTCGAACCTGGGACCTTCCGAACTCTAGATGGGCGTTTTACAAATTACATTGTACGAAACACTTGATTTATCTCTATCAATGTTTCTGACCACATAAACGTACTTTTTTAAGATGTTCGCCTTTTCAAAAATAAACATTTATTTTTATGTTTCTATTAAATTCATCTGTTGCTAGAGACATTTATTGAATGTTGGATAGCTTATTATAAAAAATATATATACTAGGCTATATCAGATACTATATCACGGACTTAGATTCGAAGTCCGTTGCTATATGCAGTATAACAGGTTCCCCTTTTTGGGCCCCTGGATACAAAAGTGGGCGTGTACCCATATGACGGTAGACCCTTACATCGATAAAAATATTTTATTTTTAGACAAATATGTTGAAATATATTTAAATAAGCTCACAATAACTAAATTAAAGACTTTTATAATCAATCATATATATAAAATTGAAATTTGCGAGAATAAAGGAAATGATAAATTATTGTTTGGTTTGATATAAGCGATCAAATCATGGCTACAGAAAAACAGAAGTCTGCGGTCAGAAAGAAGACCACTATGGAGATTGCTTAATAATTGTCGTTTGGAGAAATTAAAAAGACAAAATGGCATCAATATTGAAAAACCAGATCCTCAAGCATCTGTCTAAGTAAGTAAATGTGTAACAATTCAATTGGAAGATGTTTGTGTAACGGATTTTACCCTACTCAAAGATGAAATTTTGTATGAAAAGCGATATTTTGGTAATTTCATTATTGGCATGTGTAGAGGTTGTAGCTGTATCAGCTCTTTTGAGGGTCAAATGATACGTGACTGACCACTGAAGACATGTCCAAATAAATACTGGACATTGTCTGGTATATACGTCCAATGTGACCATAAGTATAAAGACGTCTTACAGTCGACACAACTGAACTCTCGTAGACTTGTTATTTGGTCATTTAGTGCTTTTTTAGTATCTGCCATGTTTTCTTATTTGTTATGTCAAATTGTTTACCGGGTAACTTTTGGTTATGTCCACATACAGGGAACCCCCCACCTCTGGGATTACATATATATGACAAATATGCCAAGTTGATAATGATAAATGTATTTAAACAATGTTAATTAGATATTATAATAAAACACACCTGAATAATTACATGCTAAACAAGGTCCTGTTTGTCATTATTATTATTTTTTAATAGTTGACAAAAAGGAAACTTTTGATGTAGCTATTGTTTTCTTTGTTTATTAATTTTTCAAAAGATTTTGAGTGTTAATAGTTAATTTACTTCCCTTTTCTGAAGGGCTCTCGATGATCAAAACTTTTAATTAATATCCTCAATATTTAAGGGTATACGTGTTGGATTAATTAGTCATTAAAATAGTCATTGATGTACGTTATTAATGATTCATTTGAAGGCTATCATCAATATCATTATAAGTAAGTGACCTGTAACTATAAGTTATAGAAAAGTTACATGTACTACTTACAATGCCTATATTTAAATGTTTTTGGATGTCACAGCATTCTTACTTTTGATATGAGATGTTGCACAGAGTTGTGGAAAAATATTTATATCATAATAAATGAAATTGCATAAATGATAATCAGGAGTGCATGCCATATCTTTATTTTTCACTTACCAATACAATTATCATCAAGTTATGATATGATTTTTGACACATTCTGTAAAATCAGTAATTTTGGTAGTGTTTTTAATTCATTTATTTTGTGGGTAATCTTTCATCCACAAATTCATAAGTCTACAAAATGATTACAAGTTTGATGTAAAACAATTTTCTTTCTGCAGTAAAACTTGTTTATGAACCTGAAAAATGGTGGTATTTAAATTAGTTAAAAGTTCATGATCATAAGCCAATATAATATCATATTTCACATCATGAAGTATGTACATTTATGAACAGGCTATGGTGTAATTTTTCAAGTAATTATTTTAAGTTTCATTTCTTGGGGAAGTCCATTCTATTTATAGATTATTGCAAATATAGCATAACATGTCATGCTTGATGGTGGGAAACCTATATATATAAACTAAATGAAAAGTAAAAAAAAGCTTAATAGATCTAGAGAGACGCATAATGTTGGAACTACAGCCATTTTTGATTCTGAACTTGTTTCATTGTTTTAATTCTTTTAAAACAGTAATTTTACAACATTAGGGTCACTTGTTGTTTCTTCAGTTGTGTGGCCAAAGTAGGTCAATGTGTTAAAACAATTATTCTTTCAATGCGATCCAAGCGGTTTGACCATTTTGTTACACTGACTTGTATTTGTTTATGAAACAGGGACAAATGAAGCTGTTTTATGTTTTTTTCCTGATTAATTTTGACCAGCCTTTCAAGGCCTGCAGTTTTATGTTTTGCCTCGTTGGATTTAATCCCTGAAATGCTTTGTTTGAGAAAAAAAATAGGCAATCATGTACAATGTATGTACATGAAAGCAGTCCAAGTGTTTGAACAGCAAGAAAAAGTTACTGTCATATGCTAGATGATTTCATTATTCAATAATCAAAAATACTGAGAATAAATTGCTTTCAATATGATTATTCAAAATAATTCCTTGCCAAGTCAGTAAAAAATGTCTAGTATTTTACTGTTAAGCTCATTTACCCCTGAAATTTCATAATGAACTGTTCCAACCTTTGATTTGGAAGAGTTCAAATTTGTCTTTGGGGGTGAATGAGTTCAGATTGAAACTTTGTAGGTGAAACTCTTGTCAATGCCCAAACATTATTCAGTTATTCCATATTATGATAAATAGTATAAATACTAAGATTAAACAATTATGTTTTTCATAAATTGCTCAATATTTGTTCCCCACTTCCTTCGACTGTCATCAGATTAAAGATGGTGGCTGTGCAATGACGTCATTTTATGACAAATTCTCCCTAGTGTGTTGAACGTATATTTATTTTGGTCTTCAAAATTGATTTTGTAAATTGAAGCAAATGGGATGCAGAGCTAGACTAATTTAAAATTTATTAGTAATTAACGTTCCTGTCAGATAATTGCATTTTAATCGTAAAGCTAACAGTTAGTTAACCGTTGCCTTGTCAGTTTTAACATGAGCAATGAAGAAGCTTACACATGATAAATGATAAGTTGGTTTAGTCTATATTTAGAATACTTTTTCTAAAGTAACAGACTACATGCTATTTTCGACTGCAATAGAAACATTCATGAAAATCTCTTATTGCCCCTGCTGCTTTATAGATTCAAGTTCATATCCATCATTGATAAAGCTTTGTCATACAAGAAGGGGCCACGTGTACGGTGGCCGAGTGGTTAAGGTGTCCGACATTCTTCCATTAGCCATCCATCTCTTGGCCGCGTTGGCGGAGTGGTTAAGGTACGTGTCCCAACATTCTACTTCTAACCTTCCACCTCTGGGTTGAGTGTTCAAAACCCATGTGGGGCAGATGCCATGGTTTTTTCTCCGGGTACTCCGGCTTTCCTTTACCTCCAAAACCTGGCACGCCCTTATATTAAAATGACCCTCCCTAAACAAAATAAACCAAACCAGATCATTCAGGAATATCAAATCCACTATTGATACACAGTGTATCCTTTGTACATGTGTATGTCATTCAGGAATATCAATTTGTTGATTCATCAATTAGTATTTTTTGGATGACTTTCGAAAGTTATGTTAAATCGTGAACAGCAAAAACCAATCATTTAACACACTACAGTCGAATGAAACCTGGCTATAATGCTCACACCTGCATAAAAAGACCACTTTATTATAAAGGCAGGCAATTTTTATTGTTTCAATGATTTGAATCTTAATTAAACATGTGTTACAAGCCCCCCCCCCCCCTCCCCCCTCATTAAGAGAACCTACATTCAAATGCCACTTTGATTATTTTTGCTAATTTATAGTCATACGGGGTTTGTGCTGGGTATTTTATAAATGGGGTCCTTCTGCATAGATCAAATATTAATGGGAATCCTGAAAATTAGTGGGGTCCTTTTCAGTTTCTTTGCTTGAAAAAGATATAGGGACGGCTTCAATGCAAACCCTGGTCATATACCTGTGTATCCTTTAAGCAGTGTGAGTACACTAGTAAGCTCATGTCATGGGAATCACTGTTGTTTATATATTTGCATGTTGTATATAAGACATAGAAAAGTAAATAAGATCATCTTGATTAGCTCTAGCAATCCACTTACTGAATAATTGAGACTTTTACAGCGATTTTCCTGAGTACCACAACCATTGAGCTAATTGGACTTATTGGTTAAGAATAATTTCCTACTTCCATCTAACAATTTGTTTTTTGAGGATATGATACATGTTTAAAGGATTTATTATAATAAACATACATACATGTAGAGGTAGTTAATGTGTATATACAAAATTGTATATACATTGAATGTTGTATATGCAAGTCCTATGAGGCATAATTATACATAATTGCATGTTTTGTGGATGTGTATATCAGATATATATCAAAATATTTATGTTAAAAATTTAAAATTTGACATTAATAGCTTTTGATTGCTATTTCATGAGAAGTCCTGGATGGATCTTTCTCAAATTTTATACATTTGTATGCAGGTTCCCCTTGGTCCTGTTCATTGTCCAGTTTTTTAGTTGATTCTAAAAACAACATGGCAGACAGGCAGCCATTTTGGATTTTGTTGATCGCTAAGTACTGAAAAGTACTGGATGGATCTTTTTCAAATTTCATATGCTGGTTCCCCTTAAGCTTGGTCCCCAATTCTGCATTGTCCAGTTTTTCAGGTGATCTGAAAAACAACATGGCGGACAGGTGGCCATTTCAGATTTTGACAGTAATAAGTTTGTGATCACTATTTCTTGAGAAGTACTAGATGGATCTCTTCAAATTTCATATGCAGGTTTCCCTTGGTTCCTTGTTGTGCATTGTCTAGTTTTTGAGTTGATCCGAAAAACAACATGGCCGACAGGTAGCTATCTTATATTTGACTATGAAAATATTCAAGACTCCATGGCCATCTTTCAGCTATAAATATTTTTTAAGAGAAATTCTCAAATTTCATATAACTAAGATCAAATACGTAGATGAAAGAAAAAAAAAGATGAACAAGGATTCAACTTTTGAAAAACAAATGAAAATCATCGATGGTGGGCAACATCAAAAAAGTGTTCACAAACATTATTTCATGTACGAGTTGATTTTATCCATATGCCTTGTTTATCATATTCAACTGGTAAACAGATTTGATTGGTACAGTACATGTATATATAGGTGACATCTAAATTACTGGTAGTCTTGTATATCAGAGGCACAGTTGCATGGTCTAGAGGTAGGACATCGAGCTTGTGATCGCAGGGTTGAATTTGAGTCCCGGCCAAGGCACTTGTCTTATATCCTGGAGCAAGATACTTTACTCTGCCTGTTCCAGCTGCAAATGAGTATGTGGTTGGGCAGTGCTAGAAATTGTAGAATGCTCTATAGCTGTGGCACCAAAATGGCAGCACCAGTTGTATGCTCCCCAGGGAGTTGAGAACAATATTGGCTGGTTGCTAATTAGGCCCTATAACCACCAATATTAATTTGTGAACCGCTTTGAGATGTCTTTTAGGTTGTGATAAAGTGGTATATAAGAACCTCTATACAATTATTGACTTTTGTTGAGGTGTACACAAGACTATACAGACCTGGCCTCAAAGAGTCAAGTGTGTTCATCAAATCCGAAGGCCAAAGTGAACAAACTCTTGACCAGGTCCGTATAGTCTTGTGTATACCAAAAACAAAATCTTAAGGCAATAAATGTTTTGTGATATGGCCAACTAAAGCAAATGAAAAAAAAAAAATTTCAATTTGACAATTTAATAATAGAACCACTGGTAACTGAACTTTGAACTAATATTGCCGGAAAAGTATATTCCGGGTGTTCAACGAGTATTTTTCTTCAAAATATCTTGAAATTCCTCTTCATTTATTGTAGCGAAATGTTGTTTGGGTATCTTGTCTACCATATTGTTTACAAAGTGATGCTGAACACTTGTTTCTTGCATTCTGCAATCAAATATTGCTGACCTGTTCATGCTAAAAATAGCACAAACAGGTCCGCAATGCCTGGGGAATTTCCCAGCTGAGTTATTTTTAGCACCAACAGGTCTACTCACTGACAGGTCCTTGCGAGGAAATCAAGAAATTGGCCAATGAAAATCTAGCAAACATGCCAGCCATATTACAAAAATTATTGTTAATTATTTTTATATTATATTTGTCTGTTTTTGTGCAGGTTCACCAAGAACTTGTCCCCGGATAAGATCAACCTTAGCACACTGCGTGGGGAGGGGGAGTTATCTAACCTGGAGCTCGATGAAGCCATTCTCATGGATCTCATGGACCTTCCCACCTGGATGAGGCTTAAAAAGGCTCATTGTAACAAGCTCACCATCAAGGTATGAATATACATAGGTCAGATGAAGCTTTATGTTAGGGCTTGCTGAAAAAAGCTCACCATCAAGGTATGAATATACATAGGTCAGATGAAGCTTTATGTTAGGGCTTGCTGAAAAAAGCTCACCATTAAGGTATGAATATACATAGGTCAGAAGAACCTTAAGAAAGCTCATTGAAACCAGCTCACCTTCAAGTTTTATGAATATACAGTCAGATGAGACTTTATGTTAGGGCTTGCTGCAAAAAGCTCAACACCAAGGTATACAATATACATAGGTCAGATGAGGCTTAAAAAGGCTTGTTGAAACAAGCTCACCTTCAAGTTTTATGAATATACATAGGTCAGATGAAGCTTGAAATGGCTCATTGAAACAAGGGATGTTGTGTTACCAAGCAATTTGTCTGCTAATTAGGGATCTAATGATTATATTGATGTGTAGTAAACTTCATAAGTATGGTTATGAAGACATTGACCAAGGCAATTTCCTTATTTCTGTCGTGGAACTCAGCAACATCCTGTCTGTTTGTAAAATATGACTGGTTTCAAACAAAGGCTGATATTCTCAAAAGTGAGCTATGGCTAGCACTCCCACATGTCACCTGGGATTTTATAGGAAGTCCGGAATCCTGGAAACGATTTTTGGCATGATGCCAAGTATGCAGGTCTTAGCCCTAAACACAATATTGGTCCGGAATTAAGCCCTTCTTCGTATGCCATACTAATTTTTCTCTCCGGGAAATATTGGCCAAATGAACTGACCGTGAGTAGGTCATCTTCTGATCAATATGCTTGTCACTTCATAGTTGTGTTTCTTGGCCGAACTCTTCGCGCAGAAATTGCTTGTCACTGTTGATTTCAGCTGTGCGGTTTGATTGTATATAAACTTGTCGTCTGCTCATACATATATATATGGTAGTAGATCCCTGTTACGATGTAAATGCATGCTATTTGATCATTATCTAATTTCTCTTTTACTCATTCACCCCTTGAAGACACATTTGAACTCTTCCAATTCAATGGTTGGAATATTTCATTATGAAATTTCAGGGGTGAATGAGTTAATCATTCGTTCGTTCAGGTGATAACATCGCCCCGTACATAAACGTGTGTTTTACAATTCTATCTCGGGGCAATTGGCTAAGAGATACTTTATGTATATTTACTTACTTGAATTGTCAGTGAAATCTTTATCAAAGATGATACTTTCTAAATTGTGCCCACTTACTTAGTATAATTCGGTAATTTTTTTTCTGCTATTAGAAAGCAGAAAATTATAAAATAAATTGAAATGTTATCTTTACTTTTCTATCTATCTGCAGGCAATTGGTTAATACACACTTTTATTTAGTTGAATTCATACCTTATTTAAATGATTGATAATTTCTATATTTCATTTGCTAATTTGCCTTAGCTTGTTAGAATAAGAATTTTCTATGCACCCCTATGATTAGACAACAGTACTTGCGGCCAAAGAATGTTTGCTTATGCTAGCCAAAAGTGCACATTTTTCCAAAATCGCTTCATGTTCTCCCCCCCCCCCCCCCCCCCCCCCATCTCCAAAGACATTTTTTATGGGGAAAATTGAATTGTCATGAGGATATTTATACCGCTAGTATTTTTTTTTCAATGGCACAAAATTTTCCCTTTGATTGTCAAATCCAATTTCATCCAATACTAATTCTGTCCTTTATTGCGTTACTTACAAATGTTTACTGTAATGAGACTGTTTCCTTCAGTACAGAGGATGCTATATATATAAAGGCAAAAATACACTACAGCAAAATCTAAATTACAGCAAACATTTCTTGGAATAAAGTGATCCACTACGTTAAAAAACTATGTATATAATAATATATTATTAAGTAAAAGTGTGTCTATTTATCTGAATCTACAGACTACAAAATTTTCAGCATATGCATTTAGCATTCGGGATGAATATTATTTAAATTTAAACTGAGCAGAAGATTTGAAAAAAATATTGTTGTGGAAAGTAAAAAAAAAAAAAAAGCATGGAGCCCAGTTGTTTAAACGTTGGCAAGCTTCATCAATGATTGTTGCAAATTTGAATTCTCCTGTAACTTAAAAATGAAACCATTGAATAATTTACAACTTTACAGATATCAAATATCTAGTGCAGTCAATTTACATACAAAATTGTTGGGTTGCACCTTGTATATTGACTGAATTATTAATGGTTGCAATATGATTTTAAATAGTGATTATATAATTATAAGCTTAATCATCTGTTGAACAACTTGGCCCTGTTATTGATTAGAGTTAAGTTATACACTGAGGTTCTAATAAAACAGTAAGTATATATACAAGTATAGTGTAGATTATAACTTATATAAGTATTGATATGATATATATTTACAAGTAGATCGTAAATATCGATATGATATTTGATACATGATCAGTGTGTAAGGAGTAGGGGTTCAGTCCTTATTTGAAATTATCAGAATGTTTGTAATTTAACTTGACAGTCACCCGTGAAATTTCACATTGAGCTATTCCAACCTTTGATTTAGAAGAGTTCAAATGTGTTTTAAGGAGTGACTGAGTTAAAATGAAAAGAAATTATCTTTAATCTTGTTGTGACATTCACCCCTTTAATTTCATAATGACCTATTCCTACCTTTGAGTTAGAAGAGTTCAATGTGTCTTAAGGGGTGAATGATGTAAATAAAGGGTTATAGTTCTGGTCCAGCCTCCAGCAGCGACACCTGGTGGTGGTCATATATGCACATTGGTATGTTATTTGTCTGTCGGAGAACACCAGCTTGTGTTCCGGAAAATTCTTATAAACTGTTGGTGCTTAGAAAACTATTGATTAAAAACTGCGAACACACAGGACTGTTGTCACAAACAGTTTTATGTAGGATACATATTTACAATGTTAGTAGCATTATATGTTAATACCCTATGGCAGGGCATCAGCTGTTTCTTCATCTGACTGGCTCAGGCGCCATCTGGGCAGGTTGATATTCATTGGATTTCAGATGCGATATTAATATGCATTGTGTATAAAGTCACGAGCATGTTATTATTTGAATAAAAATCAAAACGGCTTCAATAACTGGGATGTATCACTATTACATGTACATTATATATATAGTCATCAAATTAAACTCATAATTACAACTTCAAGGTAAATATAGGTACAAACAAATGTGTACTGTTTAGGTCTCCTTTATTTGCTCTAATAAATGCCCAGGGCACGTAAAATTGATGGAAGAGGGTGCTTATTAAGAACTGTACAAAACATCTGTTTTGTCATTTATAAAATCTAACTGAAAATTTTGTATAAAATTGGTTGAAGAGGGTGTTTTTAAGAACTGTCCACAACATCTGTTTTGTCATTTTTACAATATAATCTGACTGAAAATTTTCTATAAAATTGATGGAAGAGGGTGCCTTTTAAGAACTGTACAAAACATCTGTTTTGTCATTTATATAATCTGAATGAAAATTTTGTATAAAATTGGTTGAAGAGGGTGTTATTAAGAACTGTACAAAACATCTGTTTTGTCATTTATATAATCTGACTGAAAATTTTGTATAAAATTGATGAAAGAGGCTGCCTTTTAAGAACTGTACAAAACATCTGTTTTGTCATTTATATAATCTGACTGAAAATTTTCTATAAAATCAGTGGAAGAGGGTGCTTATTAAGAACTGTACAAAACATCTGTTTTGTCAGTTATATAATCTAACTGAAAATTTTGTATAAAATTGGTTGAAAACGGTGCTTTTTAAGAACTGTACAAAACATCTGTTTTGTCATTTACTGGTATATAATCTGACTGAAAATTTTCTATAAAACTAATGGAAGAGGGTGGTTATTAAGAACTGTACAAAACATCTGTTTTGCCATTTATATAATAATAACAATATTAATATACAACATTTATGTAGCATTCTATATACATAATTTGTAAAATTACTCTAAAGCACTTCATATATAAAGGTAGGATATTATTCAGAGTAAAAATTTTGTATAAAATTGGTGGAAGAGGGTGCTTATTGAGAACTATACAAAACCTCTGTTGTGTCATTTATATAAACGTAGCATATTATTCTGAGTGAAAAGTCTGCTCTTTCAAAAAAGTAATGAAAAGAGGGTGGGGACATGCACAATCTATAACAGTAGATACTCTATACGAATATATGTTTCATACCTGATCATGAGTTGATCCTGTCTGAAACAGGATGTGCATTTTTATTAATTTCTACTATGCATAAAAGGTGAACTGAAGTTTTAGAAGAGGTTACCATATTTAACCCAGTAAGCACCCATGTCCCTATATTTATATTTGCTCTGTAATTTTCCCATTGACACAATGCTAAGAGGCAGTTGCTGTCATGGGCCTATAACACCCAGTGCCTCAGAGTATAACAACATTTGCTATTCTGACATCATCAATCTCTATTGTGACCTCATCAATTTCATTGTTGTCTACACTTGATTTGCTGTTTAAAATCGGTTCAAAGAAACTAAATAAAACACAATAATTCTATCAAAAGGTAAATATAAGTAATGAACGTTTTAGAAAAAATATTGTAACAGTCCAATTACACACATTGTTATTGCTAGCAGGCTTTAAACTACTATTATGTTTTTTCATCAATAGCAATGTGTGTTAAAGAACTGTAACAGCATTTGTTAAAATATTCATTGCTTAATTAAGCACACACCACACCCCTTCCTATAATATGACAAGACATAAGATATGGACAATAAGACAATATAACTTCATACTTTTATTATATATGTTAATGTTATGCTCAGTAATCACATGTATTATATGCTGAGTACTGGAGGGAATTGTGGCCTGTGGCTATTGGTGATTTCCCGTGGCTTATTGGTGATTTCCTGTGGCTTATTGGTGATTTCCTGTGGCCTATTGGTGATTTCCCATGGCTTATTGGTGATTTCCCCTGGCTTATTGGTGATTTCCCGTGGCGTATTGGTGATTTCTCGTGGCTTATTGGTGATATCCCGTGGCTTCTTATTGGTGATTTCCTGTGGCTTATTGTTGATTTCCCGTGGCTTATTGGTGATTTCCCGTGGCTTATTGGTGATTTCCCATGGCTTATTGGTGATTTCCCTTGGCTTATTGGTGATTTCCTGTGGCTTATTGGTGATTTCCAGTGGCTTATTGGTGATTTCCAGTGGCTTATTGGTGATATCCTGTGGCTTATTGGTGATTTCCTGTGGCTTATTGGTGATATCCCGTGGCTTATTGGTGATTTCCCATGGTTAATTGGTGATTTCCCGTGGCTTATTGGTGATTTCCCATGGCTTATTGGTGATTTCCAGTGGCTTATTGGTGATTTCCCTTGGCTTATTGGTGATTTCCCTTGGCTTATTGGTGATTTCCCGTGGCTTATTGGTGATTTCCCATGGCTTATTGGTGATTTCCTGTGGCTTATTGGTGATATCCCGTGGCTTATTGGTGATTTCCCTTGGCTTATTGGTGATTTTAGGTCAATTTAACTTATAATTGGTCTGAATAACTGCCTACTCCTTTTTATATGCTTGTCAAATTTGATTGGACATAAAATGGTGTGGCATTGTCTATCCATCCATCTGTCTGTCCGTCCCATACGTGGCAGATTTCATGGCAATAGTGATTCATATCGTAGTCAATAAGGTAGGATCTCTTGAAGCTACCAGCAACTGGATTTATAGTTGACACCTGAATGAGTCCAGACAGGATCTTGTAAAGCTAGCTGGAGTTTAAAGTTGACACCACTGAGTCCAGATAGGATCTTGTAAAGCTAGCTGGAGTTTAAAGTTGACACCACAGAGTCCAGGTAGGATCTTGTAAAGCTAGCTGGAGTTTAGAGTTGACACCATTGAGTCCAGATAGGATCTTGTAAAGCTAGCTGGAGTTTAAAGTTGACCCACTGAGTCATGGTAGGATCTTGTCAAGCTAGCTGGAGTTTAAAGTTGACACCACTGAGTCAAGGTAGGATCTTGTAAAGCTAGCTGGAGTTTAGAGTTGACCCATCGAGTCCAGGTAGGATCTTGTAAAGCTAGCTGGAGTTTAAAGTTGACACCACAGAGTCCAGGTAGGATCTTGTAAAGCTAGCTGGAGTTTAGAGTTGACCCACCGAGTCCAGGTAGGATCTTGTCAAGCTAGCTGGAGTTTAAAGTTGACCCACTGAGTCATGGTAGGATCTTGTCAAGCTAGCTGGAGTTTAAAGTTGACACCACTGAGTCCAGGTAGGATCTTGTAAAGCTAGCTGGAGTTTAGAGTTGACCCACCGAGTCCAGGTAGGATCTTGTAAAGCTAGCTGGAGTTTAGAGTTGATACCACAGAGTCCAGGTAAGATCTTGTAAAGCTAGCTGGAGTTTAAAGTTGACACCACAGAGTCCAGGTAGGATCTTGTAAAGCTAGCTGGAGTTTAGAGTTGACACCATTGAGTCCAGATAGGATCTTGTAAAGCTAGCTGGAGTTTAGAGTTGACCCACCGAGTCCAGGTAGGATTTTGTCAAGCTAGCTGGAGTTTAAAGTTGACCCACTGAGTCATGGTAGGATCTTGTCAAGCTAGCTGGAGTTTAAAGTTGACACCACTGAGTCCAGGTAGGATCTTGTAAAGCTAGCTGGAGTTTAGAGTTGACCCACCGAGTCCAGGTAGGATCTTGTCAAGCTAGCTGGAGTTTAAAGTTGACACCACAGAGTCCAGGTAGGATCTTGTAAAGCTAGCTGGAGTTTAGAGTTGACCCACCGAGTCAAGGTAGGATCTTGTCAAGCTAGCTGTTAAGAGTTGACACAACTGCGACAATGCCTGCGAGACGCTAGCTGGAGTTTCCCTCAGTAAGTGGATTAGGACCTCCGTAATGAGATCTGGGACTCTCTGCTAGTGCTTCCACTGACACTCGAGTAGGCGACTGTAATAGCCGATTTCATTTGAGGACTTGATCACAACACCTAGCCGGGAAAACCTATCGGACAGGGTCCTTCAGCTGAAATTAAATGGCTTTATCAATCTCTCAGATTACAACATACTTCACAGCTTCTGGCCATGAGCTGCAGATTTAAACTGAACTGATAACATTTTTTATAGGAATGTAAACATTTAGGTGAAGCAGATTTATTGCACATGAAGAAATGAAGCATTTAGATGGAGAGTCGAGAATTAAATTATCAACAGGTTTTAAATTCTGCAACACTAATTGGTTGGATTCTCCTTCAAAGGTTTGAAAGATTGATCAAACACGCCAGATGATAACCAATATTAGTAGGTTTTTCTTGGTTAAACATGACCGTAATGGAGGCTTATAATTTTCCCTGCAAAAGGGGACAGGCGCTTATGGGGTGGGGGTGGGACGCTAATTGTGGCAAATACAGTAGTTGATGACTAGAGGCACATGACTCCTGAAATCCTTTAAGGAAAGTAAGCTTACTTTTTGTTTGCAATGCTAATGCAGTGGTCAATCTACGTGCGAGTCCCAAGTCCAGTACTCATAGAAATTCTGGAAATGCCTCAATTTATCATTGTGGGACCCATCATTTTCGGCAATATGTACAAAAAGGACCCATGAAAATAAATTGTAAATTGACCGCTGCTAATGTACAATGACATTTACCTGTATATTACATCATCCACCCCTGAAGACACATTTGAACTCTTCCAATTCAAATGTTGGAATAGTTCATAATGAAATGACAGGGGCAAATGAAGTAAATCAACATAGGGATTTCCCATATACCAAATATACATATATTTAAAAATAAAATCCTTAATTTCCTTGTGATGGTTAAAAATATTTCAAAATATAAACAAATCCTGATTCACAAGTTACTTTCACTTGAAAGAAGATACATAAATATGTACATATGTAAACCCAGTTTACCTATATCAGATTGTTTACCCACATCAATCTGATTAAAATACAGATCCTCACTATTACTATTGTGTGTATGATCTGACAGTGACCAGGAGAAGGTCATGTGCAGATGACCTTTATTATTTCCATATCTAGGAAATGAACAGCCAATCAAAATGCACCTTGTAAACAGTGTTTGGTAGACAAACAAAAATGGCGGCTGATCGAAGCGAAAATGAGAAAATTATTCAGGGCGTTATATAACAAATTGATAAGTATATTTTGTGATAATTTCTTTACCTTCAGTTGTTATTACTTTTCAGACAATGTCAAAAAAGAATACACACCTTGGCGTAGAGACCGCTGAACTGGGCGCCGCCATTTTTGTATATTGTCGTTCGGGTTTCTCGCTACTTTACTCTGGTTTAAAGACAAGTGTAGAAACAAATCGAAATTAGCTTTTCACTTTCAGAATCTAGTAAGCAGCGATTTGTTTGGTGAATCTGCACATGACCTTCTACTGATCGCTGTCAGATCCTATACACAATAGTAAAAGTTAGGATCTGTATTTTAATCAGATTGAACCCCCATCATTCACTTACCATATTTTTTGAAATCCTGTATGACTTTCCTGCATCATGCTTTTTACTTAAATTCATTTAATTATTTGAATATATAAATTAGATTATGTGTACCTCGTATATATTGGATTGTACACTGATATAAGACTGTTGCCAGCAGACAGACAGTCTATATATAGATAGCTATCGTATGTAACAGAAAAAAAAGTTTTCTCTTTTTTTTTTGTCGAGGTGTCACCATAATTACATCAAGATTTTATAAGATTCATTTAGCTATTCTTAGATTCCGTCTGGCAGTTTCTCCAGCATGAGAAAAGTAGGCAGGTGAAGTATTATATGTACTGCATTCGCCGTAATTACCGTCTCTCCCTCCATAAACACCACACCCACTTCTGCAGGAGTATTGAAATTATATATAAGCAGCCCTATAATTATCATGCCACAAGTAAATTATTCTGTAATATGGTATGGTAAACCTCCCTGTGCACATGTTTACATGAAATATCGGTAATTTGTGTACAAATTGTCCGAAATTGATGACAATGATTTTGCACATTACAAGTACTACCCATTCTTGTTATAATACATTGTACTTGTTGACTTTATCAAAGCGACATTTTTTGGCCAGATCTTAGTTTTGTTATCCTTATACGGTAAGACTTTAGGAACCAAACGTTTTAAGCGCCCTGCGTACTAATTATCGCGGATACTGTATACCCTATATTGGATTTAGTATTTGCTCAAAATCTCAGCCATGTATACACGCCTTAAAGTAGCCCTATAAATAGTTGAAAACTATCGAAAAGAAGATTGAGTACTAAATTCTTGAGGTTATTTTAGTTCTTTGAACACTTTGCTTCATGTACATGTAAGTTGAGTTTCTGTAATCAAGAAAATCTTCAGATTTCTTGTAAAAGATATCTTTGTCTTCTGTTTTTGTTAGTTTACCCAGTACAATGTTGTGGTAGCTAACTAATTATTGGTCAGTGCCCCTTCTAGACTTCACTTTCAATTTACAAAATACAGCGGTTTTCCCTTCTCTCGGGTGTTTACAGGTATATTTAAAGGTCTGCTTTGCAATAGTATACAAACATCATGTTGCTTAGATTGTCACCTGTTCATAGAAGTATGATTCCATCTTTGATATCCAGAGGTTTCACTCACCTATGCTCTCTATACCCCTGGAGTCGTCTTCAATATCCAGGGGTTTCACTCACCTACGCTCTCTACACCTCTGAATTATCCTCGATATCCAGGGATTACACTCACCTACGCTCTCTACACCCCTGGAATCATCCTCAATATCCAGGGGTTTCACTCACCTACATTCTCTACACCCCTGGAATCATCCTGGATATCCAGGGGTCACAATCACCTACATTTTCTATACCCCTGGAATCATCCTCGATATCAAGTGAATAAAAAATTATAGAATACCACAGTTTCAACAAACCCATAATTCACACACAAAGTTGATTAAACTAAAGACAAAATATTAATAACAGAAAGATTTACATAAAAAAGTACATACAGAGAATATAGGTATAAGATATTTGAAAAAAATCACAACATACTGTTACTCTTACAGCTAAACTGTAGGTTTGGATTATGCTACAGATATATTTATAGACGATATAATTTTCAGGGGAGGTAACTGAATGTACGAAAAGTTTCTAGTAGATCTAGGCAGGCCTTGGTTTCATCAATATTCCATAACTTAGGAAACTCCTTAACTTAAAAATTCTCAATAGGAAAGCATTACAGATGTTAATGAGAAAATCTCAAGTTACGGAACTTTCCTTAACTTTTGTAATGCTTTCCAAGGGAGATTTTGCAGTCAAGGAATTTCCTTAAGTTAAGGAATGATGATGAAATTCTCCAGGGCCTGTAAGATCGTGTTTAAGTTTTCTGGAATATCATTCCAACTATTGAAAAAGAGATTTATTTCATAGTCTATTTGCACAACTGTATGTATGCGTATCTATACACACTTATCTTTTTACATATTTAGGAATATATTTTTAGAAACTCTGTATTTCAGAAGAAATTCCTTCACCATGACACCAGCTGCTGCTTAACAATCTTTTTTTTTTTTTTATTTGGATTTGATATCCTTGTAAAAGATTATATGAATTCTTTGAAGTATTATGGTTAAAAATACAGTTTTGTGACTGTTCTTTTAACGATTAAAGGATTAATTTTACTTTTTTGTGTTTTTCAGATTGCTTGGACTAAATTAAAGAGTCAGCCGATTGGTATTGTAAGTAGTGATTTTATGTAATTTACATCTAATATGTATAATTACAACTCATTCAACCCTAGGACACATTTGAACTCTTCCAAATCAAAGACAGGAATAGTTCATTATAAAACTTCTGGGGTGGTGTATGTAATATCATGATCATGGCCCAATGAATAAACATTGGTAAGCCAATTAGACTTTACACAACAAATAATCCAAATGCCAATATGATTTACTAAAACCTTGTTATACTGACACCATTATATAGTAAAACCTTGTTATACTGCCACCATTATACAGTAAAAATTTGTTATGCCGCTGTCATTATAAGGTAAAACCTTGTTATACTGCCACCATTATACAGTGGAACCTTGTTATACTGCCACCATTATACAGTAAAACCTTGTTATACTGCCACCATTATACCATAAACCTTGTTAAACCGTCACCATTATACAGTTAAACCTTGTTATACTGCCACCATTATACAGTAAAACCTTGTTATACTGCCACCATTATACCGTAAACCTTGTTAAGCTGTCACCATTTTACAGTTAAACCTTGTTATACTGCCACCATTATACAGTAAAACCTTGTTATACTGACACCATTATACAGTAAAACCTTGTTATACTGCCACCATTATACAGTAAAACCTGGTTATACTGCCACCATTATATAGTAAACTTTGTTATACTGCCACCATTATATAGTAAAACCTTGTTATACTGCCAACATTATACAGTGAAACCTTGTTATACTGCCACCATTATACAGTAAAACCTTGTTATACTGCCAATTAGATTTTCAGGTAATGAATTAAACACGAAAATAACTGTTTCAGTACTTGGATGAAGTTGTTTTAGAAATGGAAACATGTGATGACCCAAGACCACCGAACAACCCTGCACATCAAGCCAGTTATAGGTAAATACCCAGCGAAAAATACCAAGTTACAGGGAAGTATCTGGTAAATACATGACTACATACAGACAGGTAAACATCTAAGCAGTTACAGGTAAATATCTAACTAGTTACAGGTAAATATGTCTCTAGTTACAGGTAAATATCTAACTATTTACAGGTAAATATGTCTCTAGTAACAGGTAAATATCTAACTATTTACAGGTAAATATGTCTCTAGTAACAGGTAAATATCTAACTAGTTACAGGTAAAACCCAACTATTAATAGGTAGATATCTAACTAGTTACAGGTAAATATCTAGCTAGTTACAGGTAAAGATCTAACTAGTTACAGGTAAATATCTAACTAGTTACAGGTAAATATCTAAATAGTTACAGGTAAATATCTAAATAGTTACAGGTAAATATGAGGTACCAGTAAATACCTGACTAGTTACAGGTAAAGTCCTAACTAGTAGCAGGTAAAAGTCTTACCTATATAAATTCCAGGTAAATGTCACAAATTACAGGTAAAACCTAGCTAGCTACAGGTAAATCTTAAGCATTTGACTCTTAAAGTGCTACATCTGATATAGATTTGAAAGGTCATGATCTGTCAAGGTTGACGGACCAAAGGTTAAACACATTCCCACTTTGTGGATCAGTGTGATCCCCTGCTCACTTTGGTTTTATTTGGTTGATGTTTCAAGTAGCAAACAGTGTCTTAAAATCATTAGTCATTAATCTTTATGACATTGAGTCTGAAAATAAGCCTGGATTACCTACAGTCTATGATATCTCTAGAATATAAGCTGTCTTTGATAGAAGGAAGGTTTTTAAATATGCTTTGGATTTCAAGAAGGTTTAATATAATCACTACAAAAGAAAAGAAACTTAGAAAAATTAATTTAAATTCTGTTAAAAGTTGTTAAAAATATTTTGACTTGAGAATATTTCACTGAAAACCTACTGTCAAAATATGACTTATAATTATAACAAGAATCTTTGAAATAAGCTGACTTCAAAAATAAAGGCTTGTTGGATTCCTTCTAAATATAAATGTCATTATGTATAAGCAGTGGCTTATTATTTAGATTTTAGGACTGGTATACGATATGATGAGAAATATTTATAGGAAAACATGAAATATATGTGAAGTTCAAATTACTGTAGTGTAATTATTTTGAATACTTTGAAAGTGGAATTTTTTTGCGGTGTAGAAATTTTTCGCTTATTTCGCTGGTATTAAATCTCCGCAAATATATCCACACGTGAATATTTAGTTAACACCATTCAAACTCTACAGTGTGTAATAGTATGATAGGTACACGGTGCAACTGCATAGCTGTAGTGCGAAAATTTCAACATCGTGAACAGTTAAGAGGCTGACTAAGCGAAAAATTCCATGCGTGAAAATATCGGCTTTTACAGTTACTATATTTAACTTGTTGTGTTACAGGTCTGGAGGAAAATACGGCTTTGCAGATCGAGTTATTGATGGCATTTATGTCCATATCAACGCCGTATCAGTCAAATTTATGTCGAAGAAATTCCACGCATCTTTACAGGTTTGTCATTTGAAAAAAAAAAACTCTTTAAAGGTCAAGATCTTAAAATTTCCTTGCAGTCAAGTTGTGGTCAAGCTTTTTTTTTATGTCAGGGGCAAATGTTTATGTAAGTTTAAGGTAGAATTCCCCACCATTTTCTATGGAGGATAGGCCTGAACAAATTGACTTACTGTGCAAACCATGTTCTGTTATTCCCGAAATTCTTTGAGTTTACACTTTGGTTAATTTGTTTTCAACATTTAGGAGTTAAAAACTGGGTTCCTAGGCATAAGTCATGAATCAAAGAAACCCCAAAACATTCCCCCTTCCCCTTAATTACTTATATCTTTTGATCTACTTTGTAAATATCTTTTCATTTATTTTGTAAACAGCTTTCCCGAGTTGTAGTGCAAAGTAAATCTCCGAACTGGCAAAAGACAGATGACCTTCGATCAACAAAAATCCGGGAATCAAGTCGTGGCGAGATTCTCTTGTTCAAAGAAGTTGAATGGCAGACGACTCGGATTGAGGCTACAGCAGTGGAAGGGGAGACAAATGACTTTCTACTGACGCCCCTCCGACTAATAGCCAACCAATCAAAAGTCAGGATCACCATCAAGAAAAACCTCAGTGGTAAGAAAGCATTAGTGTTTTATCATATCCAGGATATTGAAAAAAAAAAAAATTCTCTTCAGATACATATGCAATTTAACCTATCTCCAAGGTGATCAGATTCAATATTAGTGTATTTTTTAAGGATGATAAAATGCAATATCACACTATGTCTTCAGGATGATAAAATGCAATATCACCCTATGTCTTAAGGATGATAAAATGCAATATCACCCTATGTCTTATGGGTGATAAAATGCATTATCACCCTATGTCTTATGGGTGATAAAATGCATGATCACCCTATGTCTTAAGGGTGATAAAATGCAATATCACCCTTAATAATGTCTTCAGGGTGATAAAATGCAATATCACCCTTAATAATGTCTTATGGGTGATAAAATGCAATATCACCCTTAATAATGTCTTATGGGTGATAAAATGCAATATCACCCTTAATAATGTCTTATGGGTGATAAAATGCAATATCACCCTTAATAATGTCTTATGGGTGATAAAATGCAATATCACCCAATGTCTTAAGGATGATAAAATGCAATATCACCCAATGTCTTAAGGATGATAAAATGCAATATCACCTTATGTCTTAAGGATGATAAAATGCAATATCACCCAATGTCTTAAGGGTGATAAAATGCAATATCACCCAATGTCTTATGGGTGATAAAATGCAATATCACCCAATGTCTTAAGGATGATAAAATGCAATATCACCCTATGTCTTATGGGTGATAAAATGCAATATCACCCAATGTCTTAAGGATGATAAAATGCAATATCACCCAATGTCTTCAGGGTGATAAAATGCAATATCACCCAATGTCTTAAGGGTGATAAAATGCAATATCACCCAATGTCTTAAGGATGATAAAATGCATTATCACCCTTTGTCTTAAGGGTGATAAAATGCAATATCACTCAATGTCTTAAGGGTGATAAAATGCAATATCACCCTATGTCTTATGGATGATAAAATGCAATATCACCCTATGTCTTAAAGATGATAAAATGCAATATCACTCAATGTCTTCAGGGTGATAAAATGCAATGTCACCTTATTTCTTTCTAGTGTGATAAAATGCAATATCGTCTTTTCATGAATGTATTACAGTGCACTCCTCTTTATATCATGTTGCATTTGTCAGACAAAAACATGACATTAACAGGAATGTGACATTGAGAGAAACATGTTTTTTTTCACTAAATCTAGTGCATTTCCGATCTCCATAACTAAAAGTAGCCTATTAAATGTACATTTGAAGATGTATTAATCTATAGATAGCATTATTTCATCAACAAAAAAAATGTTTTTTATTTTCTATGCAATATTTTGTACCAGATGTATCTGAAATCAATGGAAATGACATCATTTTATGAAAATTTCATGTGATTGGTTAAAAAAACATGATATTAAGAGGAATTCACCTCAAAATACATGACATTAACCAAATAAAATTACATAGATTATATAGAGTGAAAAATGGTGCTTTGGAAAATCATGATATAAAGAGGAATGTGATAATAACAGGGGTGATATTAAGTGGAGTCCACTGTATTATACAGTCAAAACTGTTTTAAGAGATCTTTAAAAGGAGACAGGAAAAAAGATCATAAATGACAACTGGTCTCTTAATTGTGTAACCACTGTGTTTGCCAAAAAAAAGCAGAAGAAAATATACAATTCTACATATTTTAATGGTGTAATACACAGTCTAAACTCAATCAATATTTACAACTTCAAGCAACATAAATGATTAAATATTAGATAAATCTATGATAATTAAATTTCATAAGATTATTTAAAAAAATATATAAAACACATACTATTAATTACATGTATTAGGAGAATTTGAAGTATATAATGTAAGTTTACAACTTCTGTTTAAACTACAAACTTTTAAAAACCATACAAGTAAAATGTAGTAAAACCAATTAGCTAATAAAAGAGAAATGTTTGCCACACGATACTGATTAAAATGTTTTAATATTTTTTACAGCGATATATAAACACTTACACATGTACTACATAAATATGTATATAACATATTTATGTAATATTTTCACAGAAAGTTCATGTATTATTGTACATAAAACTTGAAAAAATTCAGGATAATGTCCTACTGACAAAAGCAAAAAAGCAATTGATTTTCACCTGTTAACAAACCTGATGTACGTATATATACGTTATATGATGTTTTCGTAAAACTTTGTCACCATTCCAGTGATGCCTTATGCATAGGTGTTAACCTCTGAAACCTGTAACCAGGGAGATCTCCCTGATTTCTCATCTCAAATCAGGGGAAAAGTGCCATTTGGTTTTAAACGTTGGTTTTGAATTTAGTGATTGTTCCGAATCGCCCAAATCCTTGGCAAATATGATTTAAGCTCTCTAGACTGAAGTAAAAGGTAACGATACATTAATCTTTCTTGACAAAGCTTTCTTTAATCACTTGTATGACAGTGTGTCTACTTCCTCATTGCTGTCGACGCTTGGAATCTCCCAGAATATTGTTTTCAAAATCACTGATCATATCTAACCAAAATCGTAAGCTACTTTATGAGCAGGTCTTACTGCAATTAGTAATTTGATTGCATTCAACTTTGACATTAACGTTAAAACTTTCCATTTTTTTGAAGGCCATACTACCGAGTGTGCAGCATAAAAAAAACCCAATGGCTCAGATAGTATTGTGTCCCTGGTGAGCAGTTGTCATGAAATCTCATGTAGACGAGAAGTTTTTTTTTTACATCAACTTCTGGTTTAGAATCAGGTCGCTAAATATAGCAACGTTGACTTGACGAGGCTATAGTCGATTGTCGCGTCAGAGGGATGGTTGCGAAATAAATATTAATTGTATAGGCATTTACGTTTGTGGGAAGAAATATGGTCCCTTATGACAGAGAGTTGCTGAAATCAGGCCGCATAAGGCAATTTCGACTGTATACAAAAAATGATATGTATTGGAAATACATATTTTAAAAAAAAGATTAAAATTCCTTTTTTTTTACAGTGCACTTCACAAAATCTACAAATGGCAATGAAACTTATAACTTACAAACACAGCAAAATTACATACAATATGGAATAACAAATTCTGCATCAGTCTTCGGTTCTGACACATGCCTTTACAGGGCTCCTAGCCTGTTTATTCTATGACCTGACAGTCTGATACCCTCCTGTTGATGAGCAATCTTATCAAAATCATCTGTTACATGCCTTCATTAACTTCATAATACACCTGAGTTTCCCAAGAAAAAATAGATTCATTGATTTTTACAACCAGTGGTTAATTTTTAATGACTTCATGGTCCGAGTCAAGAGCAGTATTCATGACCTTAGTTGGTGTATGATGAAGTGCTGTGTAGATGTCAAAATTGCAGATTCTGTACATGATGTGAGCATATCTTAAACAAAACAACAGATGTTTCTGTGTTTCCTGTTTAGTGATCTGACCGCTCGCTCATTCAAAATAAAAAAATCCTCCACCAGACAAAGGCCCATGGCAATAATCCCTGTAACAGACACAGGCCCCAGGACAATAATCCCTGTAACAGAAACAGGCCCAGGGCAATAATCCCTGTAATAGAAACAGGCCCAGGGCAATAATCCCTCCACCAGACACATGCACAGGGCAATAATCCCTGTAACAGACACAGGCCCCAGGACAATAATCCCTGTAATAAAACAGGCCCGAGACAATAATCCATGTAACAGAAACAGGCCCAGGGCAATAATACCTGTAATAGAAACAGGCCCAGGGCAATAATCCCTCTACCAAACACAGGCCCAGGGCAATAATCCCTGTAATAAAAACAGGCCCAGGGCAATAATCCCTCTACCAAACACAGGCCCAGGGCAATAATCCCTCCACCAGACACATGCACAGGGCAATAATCCCTGTAACAGAAACAGGCCACAGGGCAATAATCCCTGTAACAGACACAGGCTTAGGGCAATCATCCCTGTAACAGAAACAGGCCCAGGGTAATAATCCTTGTAACAGAAACAGGCCCAGGGCAATAATCCCTGTAATAGAAACAGGCCCCAGGGTAATAATCCCTGTGACAGAAACAGGCCCCAGGGTAATAATCCCTGTAACAGAAACAGGCCCAAGGCAATAATCCCTCTACCAAACACAGGCCCAGGGCAATAATCCCTGTAATAAAAACAAGCCCAGGGCAATAATCCCTCTACCAAACACAGGCCCAGGGCAATAATCCCTCCACCAGACACATGCACAGGGCCATAATCCTTGTAACAGAAACAGGCCCCAGGCAATAATTCCCTTTAACAGAAACAGGCCCCGGGGCAATAATCCCTGTAATAGAAACAGGCCCCAGGCAATAATCCCTGTAATAGAAACAGGCCCCAGGGTAATAATCCCTGTAACAGAAACAGGCCCCAGGGTAATAATCCCTGTAACAGAAACAGGCCCAGGGCAATAATCCCTGTAACAGACACAGGCCCCAGGCAACAATCCCTGTAACAGAAACAGGCCCCAGGCAACAATCCCTGTAACAGAAACAGGCCCCAGGCAACAATCCCTGTAATAGAAACAGGCCCCAGGCAACAATCCCTGTAACAGAAACAGGCCCCAGGCAATAATCCCTGTAATAGAAACAGGCCCCATGGTAATAATCCCTGTAACAGAAACAGACCCCAGGGTAATAATCCCTGTAACAGAAACAGGCCCCAGGCAATAATCCCTGTAACACAATTAGGCCCAGGGCAGTAATCCCTGTAACAGAAACAGGTCCCAGGCAATAATCCCTGTAACAGAAACAGGCCGGGGGCAATAATCCCTGTAACAGAAACAGGCCCCAGGCAATAATCCCTGTAACATAAACAGGCCCGTATAATAATCCCTGTAACAGAAACAGGTCCCAGTCAATAATCCCTGTAACAGAAACAGGTCCCAGGCAATAATCCCTGTAACAGAATTAGGCCCGGGGCAATAATCCCTGTAACAGAAACAGGCCCCGGGTAGTAATCCCTGTAACAGAAACAGGCCCGGGTAATAATCCCTGTAACAGAAACAGGCCCGGGGCAATAATCCTTGTAACAGAAACAGGCCCAGGTAATAATCCCTATAACAGACACAGACCCAAGGGCAATAATCCCTGTAACAGAAACAGGCCCGGGCAATAATCCCTGTAACAGACACAGGCCTCAGGGCAATAATCCCTGTAACAGAAACAAGCCCAGAACAATAATCCCTATTACAAAAACAGGCCCAAGGCCATAATCCCTGTAACAGAAACAGGCCCAGGGCAATAATCCCCGTAACAGAAACAGGGCCTGGGGAATAATCCCCGTAACAGAAACAGGGCATCATCATTCTAGACGTCAATTATTTAACTACTTACATTTGCACCCAATGTATCATCTCTATATGATTCCAGGGGTGTAGAGAGTGAAGTTGAGCGGGTTACTCCTAGATATCAAGGATGATTCCAGGGGTGGAGAGGGCGAAGGTGAGCGTAACCCCTGGATATCCAGGATGATTCCAGGGGTGTAGAGAGTTAAGATGAGCGGGTTACCCCTAGATATTGAGGATGATTCCAGGGGTGTAGAGAGTGTATGTGAGCGTAGCCCCTGCATATCAAGAGTTTTTCAGTGGTGTAGAGAGCGATGTGAGCAGAACCTCTGGATATATAAGATGATTCCAGGGGTGTAGAGAGCCTAGGTGAGTGTAAGCCCTGGATATCGAGGATGGTACAATGGGTGTAGAGAGTGAAGGTGAGCGTAAACCCTGGATATATAAGATGATTCCAGGATGGTAGAGAATGAAGGTGAGCGGAACCCCTGGATATTGAGGATGATTCCAGGGGTGTACAGAGTGTAGGTGAGCGTAACCCCTGGATATTGAGGATGATTCCATGGGTGTAGAGAATGAAGGTGAGCGTAACGTAACCCCTGGATATCGAGGATAATTCCAGGGGTGTAAAGAGTGAAGGTGAGTGTAACCCCTGGATATCGAGGATAATTCCAGGGGTGTAGAGAATGAAGGTGAGTGTAACCCCTGGATATCAAGGATAATTCTAGGGGTGTAGCGAATGAAGGTGAGTGTAACCCCTGGATATCGAGGATAATTCTAGGGGTGTAGAGAATGAAGGTGAGTGTAACCCCTGGATATCAAGGATAATTCTAGGGGTGTAGAGAATGAAGGTGAGTGTAACCCCTGGATATCAAGGATAATTCTAGGGGTGTAGCGAATGAAGGTGAGTGTAACCCCTGGATATCGAGGATAATTCTAGGGGTGTAGAGAGTGAAGGTGAGTGTAACCCCTGGATATCGAGGATAATTCTAGGGGTGTAGAGAGTGAAGGTGAGTGTAACCCCTGGATATCGAGGATAATTCTAGGGGTGTAGAGAGTGAAGGTGAGTGTAACCCCTGGATATCAAGGATAATTCTAGGGGTGTAGAGAGTGAAGGTGAGTGTAACCCCTGGATATCGAGGATAATTCCAGGGGTGTAAAGAGTGAAGGTGAGTGTAACCCCTGGATATCAAGGATGCGGCTACTGTTTTTTCTTCAATTCTTTTTCAATCTCACATTTTCTGAAAAAGAAAAGAACCAGGTTCCAGATATTAAGTAGAAGTATGTACCAGGGATGGAGCGTATTGCCTCATATGAATGCTATTTCTTTAAATCTCCTTCGTTCCACATCTGTACATAAATCATTTTCCATCTATTCAACAATGATAACAGAAACCAGCTAAATTTTCAACAATTTAATAGCATGTGAGATACATGTACAGTAGTGTTTTTGACATATGAAGTTAAATGTTAAATTATAATGAAAAAAATATTCATTTTACAATAATCATGAAACAAGTTATAGAGCTTATATTAATCACCCTTGTTGGCCCAGATGTTAGCACAGGTGGGATATAATTGTAGGAGGAAACCGGAGTACCCGGAGAAAACCCAGGTGGTCGGGCAGGTGACCTCATACCTTTTCACATCCAGCTGGGGAACCATACCCTGGTCGCCTTGGTGAAAGGCAAGTGTGCTATCCACTGCACCACTCGATCACCTGTGAATTGACATGGAAATTCAGAAATGCACTTCAAAGTCACTTATTCAGTCTAATACAAATCACTGAGCATTCCACTGGAATATGATTACTTCACTCTATTTCAAACAATAATCATATAGACATACAAAGCATATGTTAGAGGATTTACATGTATAGAACAAAAAAATATATGTCCATACTGCTTTGTATGATTGTGTCAATCGCTACATTACAATATAAATGTAGTTTAGGAGTCGGTGAAAAATACCACTCCTTCGCCGAACAGTTCATTTGGTCCTGACCAATTTCATACATATTCTACCAACCTCGGATTACTCAAATACACATGTATTCCTCAAACTGTTGATCAGGTCCCCAAGAATTTGAGTAAGTGGGGTTTTACTGTGGTTTTGAGTAAATTTTGCTTTCTATTTCATAATTGTCATATTCAAATCTCCATACTATCGCCGCCCAAAGTTGCGGTGGACAAAAGTGGCATAATATAGAGATATACAAATGAAAAAGAAAATTCATGAAGGTTCATAGCATTATGTGGCTTTTGTATGGTATTTAGATGGACAGTGAAAATGAAAGGATGTATTTTAATTCTCGTGTCAAAGTGTGACTTTAAGTGCTTGCAATGACACAAGCAATATTGGGTGCAAAGCTTTGAGAATCTTCTTCATAAGTTCAATAAAGCCTAAAGTCACGATTGTAGATCTGTAATGCAATGGCCTTAAAATTATTGATGTTATTATTATGAAATTATTACTTTGATATTGTAATAAATAGAAAATCATTTACTGATTATCAATTCATAATGTTTGATATCTGAATATAGGTTTAAATAAAGAAACAGCAGAATGACCTATAGCCATCGTGCACTGTCCTTCGTCTTGCACTGTCATGCGTAAACTTTCCCTTTAAGCGACTAATTCTCAATAACTGAAAGACCCAAGGTGCTGATATTATACATATAGCATGCCGGGATGAATTTTGTTAAAATGCTTAAATGAAATGCTACCAAGTTTGTTTAAATGAATGACGTTGACCTACCCTCAAGGTCACAGGGTCAAATGTGTTAATATCATAACCAACTAAAATTATGTATAGTGAGATGACATTTAAGGCCCGTTTGGCCTCTTGTTTATGTCTCCAATAACTAGACCATGACAACTAAGTTAATTCTGTCCTGAAGTCTGACCATGACAACTAAGTTACAACCAGGACTTATTGGAGAACTGTTTTATGCTTATTCTGACCTGTTAAGTCTGACAGTGACGACTAAATTACAACCAGGACTTATCTGGGAAGTGTTATATGGTATTCTGTCCTATAGTGTTGATGGTGCTGATGGTGTAACTGGTGGTGCTGATGGTGTAACTGGTGGTGCTGATCATGGTGCTAGTGGTGCTGATGGTGTAACTGGTGGTGCTTATCATGTTACTGGTGGTGTTACTGGTGGTGCTGATGGTGTTACTGGTGGTGCTGATGGTGTAACTGGTGGTGCTGATGGTGTAACTGGTGGTGCTGATGGTGTTACTGGTGGTGTTGATTGTGTTACTGGTGGTGCTGATGGTGTTACTGGTGGTGTTGATGGTGTAACTGGTGGTGCTGATGGTGTTACTGGTGGTGCTTATCATGTTACTGGTGGTGTTGATGGTGTTACTGGTGGTGCTTATCATGTTACTGGTGGTGTTGATGGTGTAACTGGTGGTGTTGATGGTGTTACTGGTGGTGTTGATGGTGTTACTGGTGGTGCTTATCATGTTACTGGTGGTGTTGATGGTGTTACTGGTGGTGTTGATGGTGTTACTGGTGGTGTTGATGGTGTTACTGGTGGTGCTTATCATGTTACTGGTGGTGTTGATGGTGTTACTGGTGGTGCTGATGGTGTTACTGGTGGTGTTGATGGTGTTACTGGTGGTGCTTATCATGTTACTGGTGGTGTTGATGGTGTTACTGGTGGTGTTGATGGTGTTACTGGTGGTGTTGATGGTGTTACTGGTGGTGCTGATTGTGTTACTGGTGGTGTTGATGGTGTTACTGGTGGTGCTGATGGTGTTACTGGTGGTGCTGATGGTGTCACTGGTGGTGCTGATGGTGTTACTGGTGGTGTTGATGGTGTTACTGGTGGTACTGATTGTGTTACTGGTGGTACTGATGGTGTTACTGGTGGTGCTTATCATGTTACTGGTGGTGTTGATGGTGTTACTGGTGGTGTTGATGGTGTTACTGGTGGTGCTGATGGTGTCACTGGTGGTGCTGATGGTGTTACTGGTGGTGCTGATTGTGTTACTGGTGGTGCTGATTGTGTTACTGGTGGTGCTGATGGTGTTACTGGTGGTGCTGATTGTGTTACTGGGGGTTCTGATGGTGTTACTGGTGTGCTGATCGTGTTACTGGTGGTGCTGATGGTGTTACTGGTGGTGCTGATGGTGTTACTGGTGGTGTTGATGGTGTTCCTGGTGGTGCTGATGGTGTCACTGGTGGTGCTGATGGTGTTACTGGTGGTGTTGATGGTGTTACTGGTGGTGTTGATGGTGTTACTGGTGGTGTTGATGGTGTTACTGGTGGTGTTGATGGTGTTACTGGTGGTGTTGATGGTGTTACTGGTGGTGCTTATCATGTTACTGGTGGTGTTGATGGTGTTACTGGTGGTGTTGATGGTGTTACTGGTGGTGTTGATGGTGTTACTGGTGGTGTTGATGGTGTTACTGGTGGTGCTTATCATGTTACTGGTGGTGCTGATGGTGTTACTGGTGGTGCTTATGGTGTTACTGGTGGTGCTGATGGTGTTACTGGTGGTGTTGATGGTGTTACTGGTGGTGCTTATCATGTTACTGGTGGTGCTGATGGTGTTACTGGTGGTGCTGATGGTGTAACTGGTGGTGCTTATCATGTTACTGGTGGTGTTACTGGTGGTGCTGATGGTGTTACTGGTGGTGCTGATGGTGTAACTGGTGGTGCTGATGGTGTAACTGGTGGTGCTGATGGTGTTACTGGTGGTGTTGATTGTGTTACTGGTGGTGCTGATGGTGTTACTGGTGGTGTTGATGGTGTAACTGGTGGTGCTGATGGTGTTACTGGTGGTGCTTATCATGTTACTGGTGGTGTTGATGGTGTTACTGGTGGTGCTTATCATGTTACTGGTGGTGTTGATGGTGTAACTGGTGGTGTTGATGGTGTTACTGGTGGTGTTGATGGTGTTACTGGTGGTGCTTATCATGTTACTGGTGGTGTTGATGGTGTTACTGGTGGTGTTGATGGTGTTACTGGTGGTGTTGATGGTGTTACTGGTGGTGCTTATCATGTTACTGGTGGTGTTGATGGTGTTACTGGTGGTGCTGATGGTGTTACTGGTGGTGTTGATGGTGTTACTGGTGGTGCTTATCATGTTACTGGTGGTGTTGATGGTGTTACTGGTGGTGTTGATGGTGTTACTGGTGGTGTTGATGGTGTTACTGGTGGTGCTGATTGTGTTACTGGTGGTGTTGATGGTGTTACTGGTGGTGCTGATGGTGTTACTGGTGGTGCTGATGGTGTCACTGGTGGTGCTGATGGTGTTACTGGTGGTGTTGATGGTGTTACTGGTGGTACTGATTGTGTTACTGGTGGTACTGATGGTGTTACTGGTGGTGCTTATCATGTTACTGGTGGTGTTGATGGTGTTACTGGTGGTGTTGATGGTGTTACTGGTGGTGCTGATGGTGTCACTGGTGGTGCTGATGGTGTTACTGGTGGTGCTGATTGTGTTACTGGTGGTGCTGATTGTGTTACTGGTGGTGCTGATGGTGTTACTGGTGGTGCTGATTGTGTTACTGGGGGTTCTGATGGTGTTACTGGTGTGCTGATCGTGTTACTGGTGGTGCTGATGGTGTTACTGGTGGTGCTGATGGTGTTACTGGTGGTGTTGATGGTGTTCCTGGTGGTGCTGATGGTGTCACTGGTGGTGCTGATGGTGTTACTGGTGGTGTTGATGGTGTTACTGGTGGTGTTGATGGTGTTACTGGTGGTGTTGATGGTGTTACTGGTGGTGTTGATGGTGTTACTGGTGGTGTTGATGGTGTTACTGGTGGTGCTTATCATGTTACTGGTGGTGTTGATGGTGTTACTGGTGGTGTTGATGGTGTTACTGGTGGTGTTGATGGTGTTACTGGTGGTGTTGATGGTGTTACTGGTGGTGCTTATCATGTTACTGGTGGTGCTGATGGTGTTACTGGTGGTGCTTATGGTGTTACTGGTGGTGCTGATGGTGTTACTGGTGGTGTTGATGGTGTTACTGGTGGTGCTTATCATGTTACTGGTGGTGCTGATGGTGTTACTGGTGGTGCTGATGGTGTTACTGGTGGTGCTGATGGTGTTACTGGTGGTGTTGATGGTGTTACTGGTGGTGCTTATCATGTTACTGGTGGTGCTGATGGTGTTACTGGTGGTGCTTATCATGTTACTGGTGGTGCTGATTGTGTTACTGGTGGTGCTAATTGTGTTACTGTGGGTTCTGATTGTGTTACTGGTGGTGCTGATGGTGTTACTGGTGGTTCTGATGGTGTTACTGGTGGTGCTTATCATGTTACTGGTGGTGCTGATGGTGTTACTGTGGGTTCTGATTGTGTTACTGGTGGTGCTGATGGTGTTACTGGTGGTTCTGATGGTGTTACTGGTGGTTCTGATGGTGTTACTGGTGTGCTGATGGTGTTACTGGTGGTGCTGATGGTGTTACTGGTTGTGTTGATTGTGTAACAGGTGGTGCTGATGGTGTTACTGATGTTGAAACTGGTGGTGTTGATCATGGTGGTGGTGGTGCTGATGGTGTTACTGGTGGTGCTTGTGCTGATGGTGTTACTGCATTCCCTCTTTTACGGCAACAGAAGGCAATGAAACACAGTATGTCTAAAACCAAGTCAAGGGATGTGATAACAGTGACGATAACGAGAAGTGCCTCTGTATCAGTAGAACTGAGGAGAACTATCTGGTTGGCGATGAGGATTAATGACAACGAAAACGAGAAACCTTTAAACACCAAAAACATGCTATTGAACCTTTTGACAGCATCAAAACCTGTGCATGTTTGTTGTAGTGTTGTTCTTGCGCAGAATGTCAAAACAGCTGATATCACCATCATAACCATGATCACGGCGAAAACACAGATGTAAAGTACACAACAAGCAACAACAAGGTGTGTGATCTGAAGATACAGAAATACACCAAAATCAAAAAATAGACCAAGGAGGACACGGACAAAGAACCAGATGATAAAGTTTGAGTTGAGATCTTTCACATTGAAGAGAATAGATAGAGAAATGTCAAGGATTTTGATTTTTTTGGCGACCGTTTCAGGTTGAGTCAGATTTATCGGTTTATCAACAGTCATGAACAAAACTAGATTTTTGCCAACAAAATAAAAAAAGTATACAACTGCTCCAGCTATCAATAATGGTGACGCAAATAATAAAGTCACAGCAATACCAAATCTTAACTTTTCACTCATGTTCTTGATGTCGAAAGGGCTTGATGCCTGTGTAACACCATTCTGGTTTTGTGCGTTGGTTTGATTGGTCTGGCTTTGTGCGTTGGTTTGATTGGTCTGGCTTTGTGTGTTGGTTTGATTATTATTTGGAATATGTGTCGATACAATCCCTCCAATAGCCATATTTGTGATTTGTTTGATCAGTGATTTAATACAAATCACAAATTTTGTTGTGAGGTTGCAGAATTGAATTTGATTTTTTTTTTATATAATTGTATCTTTTTCTTTTCACTTTACTTAAAAATCAAGCTTGTATATTTTCAACTGATTACTTCAAAAAATATCAACAGAAATCAAATACCATAGATATGTTTTCTATCTAACAAACACTCCTGCTGGTGTGCAATTTATCAAGGGGGGACATTAAATAGAACTCAAACTTCAGACTCAGAAGGTTGTCAGGTTATGGATTAAAGCCACAAATGTTGTTGGTACATATTTGAAAAGTTGTTAAAACAAACTAACAGATTATTTGGCCTTGATGTTTAGAAATAGGTAATTATTGTAACCTGAAATAAGGAAATATATTGAGAAAGTTGGTGATTTGGAGGTGGGGGGGGGGTCTATTATCGAAGGGGTGTTTATTAGAATAATTGATATGTTAGGTAAAAATTACCATAATACATTAATATGTTCATTGATATAAATACTACAATTTCTGGGTCAGGTTCTCTCCTGAATCAGATGAAATTAAGACACATTTCACTGTTAAAATGTAAAATTCCAGTAGTTTTTAGTTTTTACCTACTTTCCAATGGCTACTATGCAAGCATTCTTTACTCATAAGAAAAAAACACTGCAGTGGTTATGTTTTCACTCCTTCAGGCACGACTGGAATCCATGTAAAATGTGTTAATTTTAGGTTTTAAATTACATCCTCATCCTTTCCAGTTCCATGAATCTATTTTCATTTCCATCCAGTCTCTTGTTATTTTTACGCTAAGGCGTATACGCCTACAGCGTATTGTCGCCAGTCAGAAACCGGAAACAATTTTTTCCTTTCCGCCTACGATGACCTCTGGCGGACGTTATTGGATTCAATCTGACATGAAATCTATTATAATATCGTAATCCATACAAACCTGACAACAACTAGGTGCACACATTAATCCGTTGTGTGGGCTAGACCTATCTATCATTAACCTTCCTTTCCATGTTAGTTTATTTTAATGTGTACCGTTTATCTACAAAACCAAAAAATCGTTGTATTCATGCTAACTTGCATACCAGTCGCGCAACTTCCGGTTGAGGTGCCAATATAAAATTCACGTATTGGATAATGAGAAATGATAGACCCTTACTTAATTTTTGTCGAATTATAAAATTAATTTGCGAAGTAGCTTTTTAATGTCTTTTTATGAAATAGGCAGTTGAAAACTTTTATTCAAACATTCGGTGAATTTCGTGAATCTCCGACTTCTAAAAATACCCATGATGCAACCGGATGTTTACATTCATCGCCATTACTGATCGATTGCTGTTTCCTCGAAAGCCTCCAACATATCCATTATCATCTTGTCTAGTTAATACCATCGGCAATAACAAGTGTAAGTATGCGTTTCTAGAATGTTTCATCTATCATTGTTTGCCCATTGTTATGATTTTTTGCCTTGCATTTTGACAAAATAGTGGTTTTCATTATTTGTTTTGATGTTGAATCAACAGCCCATAACGTCAATATAAAGATCGAGTAAATTAAATAATTGCCATAATTGATTGTTTAAGCATTCGTTTATATGATGAAGATGCGAGAACGTGTGCATGAAATTTCAATTAAGATTGGGAAGAACGAGGGTGTCAATTAACACCAAGTACGGGAATGAATTTAATAAAGAATGGGATTAAGCCCGGTTGGGGTTAGTACTAATATTAATACCCGGCCTCCTATGGCTCTGCCCTGGCGAATATATAAAAATCGTCTCGTCGTGAAGAGCTACGTTATCGCAGCTAGGTTGGGGTATTTACCGGAATAGACTTCAATAATTGAATTACCGAAAAGTAGGAGAATTGGCTTGAAATTTGAAAAGGGTATTTTTTAAGAGAATGGACCTAAATATGCATTCTTTATCATTACATTGGGGTATGTGAAAAAGGTCGAGGGTGTATTTTATCCAGAAATATTTTAAATTCTTTTTTCAAAATTACGCAATTCACGCCACGACTTTCGTCACCGAAATGGTGTGCAAACACATCTTTATTGACATTTTCCCCAGAGAATGGACCCAAATATGCCTTCATTATCACCAACTTATTGGTACATATTCATATTCCATATATGACAGATCATGAAAGCCTGACAGATCATGAAAGCCAGGTTGTAGCTACATACATTTTGTATGTTGCTCTGTGCACATTCTCATTGAGATTGATGTCTTTAGGTTTGCAAGGAATATTGAAATGTGGTCTCACTAGTTCAATTAAATTAAATATGAATCCTATATTAAGATACTCAATGCTTTCTAACAAAGATACATCACATGATATCAGACAATTGTGTAATTTGGGTATAATTTGATTATCAATGGTATATGTTTAACAGTGGGGATTGGAACTAAATTCTGTAAGCATTATTTTGTCCCTACCCCTTAGACTGAGGGGGAGGGGTATGTGAACTTGTCAATTTGTAAAATAATGATTTTTGCATGACCAAATGCCAAGTCCCATTATATCCTTACCTGTTTGTGTTAAAAGCTTTGTACTGATCACAAAAACAATTATTGCCATGTAAATTAGACTCTTTCTTATGATGTTTCCTTTCACATCAATTTGATTTTACTATATTTGTAAGAAGTACGATCTCTTTCATTTCAATTACATCAAGATGGAAATATACTGTTTTTTCATGTGTATTTTGGCACCAAGCACAATATAAAAAGTTATCATACACAAAATATGTCAATTTAAAAATTACATGTTTCTTGCACTTTAGGATAGGACAAATCCCACTGTTTTTATGTAAGATTGCTCACTCACATTGTTTGTGAAACGTGTGGGGACTATAATTTCCTCGTTGTCTGTCCACTGAAGTCTGTCAGCACTATCACAAGCTAGAGCTAGAGAGTTATTTAGTTTGTAACCAAATCATGTAGCCTAATGCTGAAGAAGTTTTTAGTTTTTGAAATGTTTACTTTCTTGTTTTAAAGTCAATAAGGAAATTACATCAACCAAGATTGTGTGACAGTTATGTCGCATGATGTAAACCATCGTTATATTACTAACCAGTAAATCTACATGATATTAAATCAAATCATTTAATTTACAGGTGACAACAGCCATGGAACTACATTGAGAAGGAGCGACAACAAAATGTATACAGAAATGCTAAATGGGCAGTTTAAAAAAATCCACAACCAGCCATGGAACTACATTAAGAAAGAGAGCTGCAACAAAATGTAATAAAGAAATGCTAAATGGACAGTTTAAAAAATCCACAACGGTGTATAAATCTTTCAACAAACTTTATGATATAAAATTCTACTATACTTTCAATCCTGGAAAGTGTTAAATAATGTGCCAAATTCATACTTGAACAAATTAACAGATAATGAAAGTGACCAGCATTCTTGAGATGATCTTGAGAAATTGACAGATTTTTACCTGGAAAGAAAGTTCTAATTTTTACGGTTAGTATAATTGTTGTATTGATGGTATTTATTGCTGAAATTGAAAATAAAGTGTATTGTTCATCATGTATTGATATATGTTGTTTGTTTCTTGAAAGTAACAGCCATTCATCTGAAAATATTAATTCTAAAACTTGGTCATTATACGTCTAAATTAAAAATAATGATTATGAAAAAATATAACTATTTGCTGTTGAATGTTGCGATTCAGACTTGATAGCATTTGGAGGAATGACGAGCCGGGGTTGACTGGTGGCTGTGAAAAGAACACTACTGATAAAAATAAGTGGCTACTGAAAATCACACTTGGCTTTTTTTAGCCCACCATCATCAGATGGTGGGCTTATCAAATCATGCTGCGTCCGTCGTCCGTCCTTAAACAATTCTTGTTATCGCTATTTTTGGGAAAGTACTGGACGGATCATTCTCAAATTTCATTTGTTGGTTCCCCTTGCTGCCTTGTTTTGCATATTCCATTTTTGGACAAATACGATAAACAATATGGCCGCCAGGTGGCCATCTTGTATTTGTGAGTAAAAGTTTGTATCACTATTTCTTGAGAAGTACTGGATGGATCATTCTCAAATTTCATTTGTTGGTTCCCATTGATGCTTAGTTTTGCATATTTCATTTACGAACAAATCTGATAAACAATATGGTCGTCAGGTGGTCATTTTCGATTTGTCAAGAGTAATAGTTTGTTATTTCTGACTACTGGATGGATCTTTCTCTAATTTCATTTGTAGGTTCCCCTTGATGCCTTGTTATATATACAATTGCTGAGCATAAAGAGAAGGTCTCCAATATGATTTTAGATTTGAACCCATGGTCTGCAACACCCTTGCAGACTTGACTCTTTAGTCATAACTTTTAAACGGCTAAGATTCACACCCCAAAACTATATATATATGTAAAAATAAAAAACGACACGGACACATTACTTAGCGCTTTCACTCCATCGGTGGGAGCTCTTCGATATATACGATCGTTGAGCATAAAGAGACAATCACAAATATGATTTTAGATCCATTTTTCTAAAAATGAATAAAAACTCATTGATGACGGGCACCAAGATCCCGCTGGGATCTCTTGGTTTTTTTTTTAAGGTTCAATATTATCAGGGTGAGCCCTGTATCACCAACATGAAGATTCATACAAACCTTACATTGATTAGCTGCACAAATTAATTTGTTATGTGAACTATCATATTCTCTATTGGTAATTTCTGATTGTTTGATTGATAATGCCGTGAAACTGGCAACTATAAAACTCTTTTAATTTCTTTGGGAGCGCTGACTTTTCAATGAACACTGAGTTTTAACCGACCATGCTGACTTTTATCGACAACTCTCTACTTTTCCATTGTGGTCGATGAAAAGTAAACTTTTGCTAATCTTGAATACCATTTAATTTCTATTACATATGTATACTGTGTGCTCCATCCAAAACATCATATCAATACTGTTTTTTCGCCTTAGCTTCCAGTACTTTCATTATTTCCTTTAAATCCCATCCAGTCTCTTGTTATTTATCACCAGTGAATTTTCAGAAATATGAATCCTTCTTTTTAATTGTGATCTTAACTTTCTAAAGTTTGTCATTTCAGGTAAGTTAAAAATTTGTAAATGAACTACCGCTGTTCCTCAAAGTTTCGCAAAAATGAAATGATGAAGAACCTTTCTTGTCAATGATGCCTCGGAATGTTATAGAGTTGTTTCACAAATATGACTTCCCGGTTAGAATCTAGTGTTCATTGTTCCCTCAAGCAATCTGAAATTGTATCAAGTTAATAATAACACTAGTCATATTTTGTACTGTAATTCTGGTAACCTTCCGATCGTCTTTCTACCAGATGTAGCTTATATGCATTCAAAAAAGAGCATTTGAATTATTCACAAATTCTTTCCATGGCAAGTCACAATTGAACAGAATTCATTGCATTATGACTGAATTCTTACGAAGATTTGACCGTTGTTTTATTTCATGTATTACCATTTTTCCACAGGTAGGTAAACCATGTAGTTGTTTTCAGTGAAATCCCAAAGCCACCAAGAAGCTTTTCAAGTCAGAGCTGAAGATTTGTTCCTTTCCTTTGAACAATATAGAACAATAGAACAAAACACAGGAAAGTTCAGGTGAACGAGGAATGAACACTTCTGTTCTGTCCTGTTTTTGTTCCGTTCTGCTTCCTGTTCCCTATGTTTTCTCTGTATAAATGAACAACGGGGGTTTGGTTGCCACAACATAAGGCAGTTTTAATTTCCAGGTAGTGTTTAGATTTTTTTCCAGGTACTGCAGTACTAGATATGGAATCGGCAGTATATGTACTTCAAGTCAGATCCAAAGATATTTTCCTTTTCTGTGAACAATATAGAACAATAGAACAATACACAGGAAAGTTCAATTGAACGAGGAATGAACACCTGTTCTGTTGTGTTCTGTTTTTGTTCCGTTCTGCTTTCTGTTCCTTATGTTTTCTCTGTATAAATGAACAATAGAGACTTGGTTGCCACAACATAAGGCAGTTTCAAGGTAGTGTTTAGAATTTTTTGTACCTGTAAAAATGTGTTCACATAGATTTCAATACAATGAAATTTGAACTTTTAAAGATATGAAAACTGGTCATGTATGAAATTTGAACCATTAGTAGGAGAATATATCATCAAACAGGTATTGGTAACGTGAAATTGTTTAATCGAAAATCTCTTCCACGAAAAAAGTTATTTTGAGTGTTGAGAACCACACAATGCATGTCTACATACCACACAGTAGAAGTTTTAAATCTTTTATGAACCTGTCTAACTGGTGCTAGGTACAGTTCAGATTTCCCTGCTTGCACCACTTGATTATTATTAGAAATAGTTTAGCTGAAGAAATTTAAATGGCATCGTGAAATATTTTACTTCCTCGTTGCAATCTGAAGTATAACTTATATTATTTCTCTTTGAAAAAGATTGTGTGGTCAGCAAAACTCTCTAAACTTAACTAAAAAGTTTTGTACAGTGTTTCTTAAAAAAAAAAATAGAATGTAATGTTCATACTGCTGTATTATTGAAATGATTACGCTTGCTTATTAAGGTTAATATTACATGAACACTCAAGTTGTTAAACTCCCCTGTTTGGGGGGTTCCCACCTTCCCCACTTTTTATATAACAAAGGAAAGTGTTGATATAAGAGAACAATGGCAAACCAATTATAGTCTGTTTCATACTAGGCAACTTACCTGTGTAAAAGTTACCTGTGTTTAAGTTACTTGTGTCATTTCTTCATAGATTGTGTTTACAGAAACAGACCAAGGCAATAATCCCTGTAACAGAAACAGGCCCAAGGGCAATAATCCCTGTAATAGAAACAGGCCCCGGGGCAATAATCCCTGTAACAGAAACAGGCCCCAGGCAATAATCCCTGTAACAGAAACAGGCCTCGGGTAATAATCCCTGTAACAGCAACAGGCCCCGGGTAATAATCCCTGTAACAGAAACAGGCCCCAAGGTAATAATCCCTGTAACAGAAACAGGCCCCAGGTAATAATCCCTGTAACAGACACAGGCCCCGGGGCAATAATCCCTGTAACAGAAACAGGCCCCAGGCAATAATCCCTGTAACAGAAACAGGCCCCAGGTAATAATCCCTGTAACAGACACAGGCCCAAGGCAATTATCCCTGTAACAGAAACAGGCCCCAGGGCAATAATCCCTGAAACAGACACAGGCCCCAGGTTAATAATCCCTGTAATGGAAACAGGCCCCAGGGCAATAATCCCTGTAATAGAAACAGGCCCCAGGGCAATAATTCTTGTAACAGATACAGGTCAGGGCAATAATCCCTGTAACAGAAACAGGCCACAGGGCAATAATCCCTGTAACAGACACAGGCCCAGTGCAATAATCCCTGTAACAGAAACAGGCCCCAGGGCAATAATCCCTGTAACAGACACAGGCCCAGGGCAATAATCCCTGTAACAGAAACAGGCCACAGGGCAATAATCCCTGTAACAGACACAGGCCCCGGAGCAATAATCCCTGTAACAGAAACAGGCCACAGGGCAATAATCCCTGTAACAGAAACAGGCCTCGGGCAATAATCCCTGTCATAGAAACATACTCCAGGGCAATAATCCCTGTAATAGAAACAGGCCCTGGGTAATAATCCCTGTAACAAATACAGGGCCAGGGCAATAATCTCTGTAACAGAAACAGGCCCCAGGCAATAATCCCTGTAACAGAAACAGGCCCATGGGCAATAATCCCTGTAACAGAAACAGGCCCTGGGTAATAATCCTTGTAACAGATACAGGCCCAGTGCAATAATCCCTGTAATAGAAACAGGCCCTGGGTAATAATCCCTGTAATAGACACAGGCCCCAGGCAACAATCCCTGTAACAGAAACAGGCCCCGGGTAATAATCCCTGTAACAGAAACAGGCCCCGGGTAATAATCCCTGTAACAGATACAGGCCCAGTGCAATAATCCCTGTAACAGAAACAGGCCCCAGGGGCAGACTGTACTACAGACTGTAGTATAAGTGAAGTGTCATGTTCTCTTTGTTTTTGTAGACTGTACTATCATCTCCTCATGAGTGAAGTGTCGTGGTGTTCTCTTTGGTTTTTGCAGTTTCATGTTCTCTTTGTTTTTGCAGACTGTAGTATCATCTCCTCATGATTGAAGTGTCGTGTTCTCTTTGTTTTTGCAGACTGTAGTATCATTTCCCCACGAGTGAAGTGTGTGTTCTCTTTGTTTTTTCAGACTGTAGTATTTTCTCCCCATTAGTGAAGTGTCGTGTTCTCTTTGTTTTTTCAGACTGTAGTATTATCTCCCCATTAGTGAAGTGTCGTGTTCTCTTTGTTTTTGCAGACTGTAGTATCATTTCCCCACGTGTGAAGTGTCATGTTCTCATTGTTTTTTCAGACTGTAGTATTTTCTCCCCATTAGTGAAGTGTCGTGTTCTCTTTGTTTTTTCAGACTGTAGTATTATCTCCCCATTAGTGAAGTGTCGTGTTATCTTTGTTTTTGCAGACTGTAGTATCATTTCCCCACGTGTGAAGTGTCATGTTCTCTTTGTTTTTTCAGACTGTAGTATTATCTCCCCATTAGTGAAGTGTCATGTTCTCTTTGTTTTTGCAGACTGTAGTATCATCTCCCCATTAGTGAAGTGTGTGTTCTCTTTGTTTTTGCAGACTGTAGTATCATTTCCCCACATGTGAAGTGTCGTGTTCTCTTTGTTTTTGCAGACTGTAGTATCATTTCCCCACGTGTGAAGTGTCGTGTTCTCTTTGTTTTTTCAGACTGTAGTATTATCTCCCCATTAGTGAAGTGTCGTGTTCTCTTTGTTTTTTCAGACTGTAGTATCATTTCCCCACGTGTGAAGTGTTGTGTTCTCTTTCTTTTTTCAGACTGTAGTATCATTTCCCCACGTGTGAAGTGTTGTGTTCTCTTTGTTTTTGCAGACTGTAGTATCATTTCCCCACGTGTGAAGTGTCGTGTTCTCTTTGTTTTTTCAGACTGTAGTATCATCTCCCCATTAGAGAAGTGTCATGTTCTCTTTGTTTTAGCAGACTGTAGTATCATTTCCCCACGTGTGAAGTGTTGTGTTCTCTTTGTTTTTGCAGACTGTAGTATCATTTCCCCACGTGTGAAGTGTTGTGTTCTCTTTGTTTTTTCAGACTGTAGTATTATCTCCCCATTAGTGAAGTGTCGTGTTATCTTTGTTTTTGCAGACTGTAGTATCATTTCCCCACGTGTGAAGTGTTGTGTTCTCTTTGTTTTAGCAGACTGTAGTATCATCTCCCCATTAGTGAAGTGTCGTGTTCTCTTTGTTTTTGCAGACTGTAGTATCATTTCCCCACATGTGAAGTGTCGTGTTCTCTTTGTTTTTGCAGACTGTGGTATAAACTCCCCATGAGTGAAGTGTCATGTTCTCTTTGTTTTTGCAGACTGTAGTATCATCTCCCCATTAGTGAAGTGTCGTGTTCTCTTTGTTTTTTCAGACTGTAGTATCATCTCCCCATTAGTGAAGTGTCGTGTTCTCTTTGTTTTTTCAGACTGTAGTATTATCTCCCCATTAGTGAAGTGTCGTGTTCTCTTTGTTTTTTCAGACTGTAGTATCATCTCCCCATTAGTGAAGTGTCGTGTTCTCTTTGTTTTTTCAGACTGTAGTATCATCTCCCCATTAGTGAAGTGTCGTGTTCTCTTTGTTTTTTCAGACTGTAGTATCATTTCCCCACGTGTGAAGTGTTGTGTTCTCTTTCTTTTTTCAGACTGTAGTATCATCTCCACACGTGTGAAGTGTTGTGTTCTCTTTCTTTTTTCAGACTGTAGTATCATTTCCCCACGTGTGAAGTGTCGTGTTCTCTTTGTTTTTGCAGACTGTAGTATCATCTCCACATGTGTGAAGTGTCGTGTTCTCTTTGTTTTTTCAGACTGTAGTATTATCTCCCCATTAGTGAAGTGTCGTGTTCTCTTTGTTTTTGCAGACTGTAGTATCATTTCCCCACGTGTGAAGTGTCGTGTTCTCTTTGTTTTTTCAGACTGTAGTATTATCTCCCCATTAGTGAAGTGTCGTGTTCTCTTTGTTTTTGCAGACTGTAGTATCATTTCCCCACGTGTGAAGTGTCGTGTTCTCTTTGTTTTTGCAGACTGTAGTATCATTTCCCCATTAGTGAAGTGTTGTGTTCTCTTTGTTTTTTCAGACTGTAGTATCATCTCCCCATTAGTGAAGTGTCGTGTTCTCATGTTTTTGCAGACTGTGGTATAAACTCCCCATGAGTGAAGTGTCATGTTCTCTTTGGTTTTGCAGTTTCATGTTCTCTTTGTTTTTTCAGACTGTAGTATCATCCCCTCATAAGTAAAGTGTTGTGTTCTCTTTGTTTTTGCAGACTGTACTATCATCTTCACACGAGTGAAGTGTCGTGTTCTCTTTGTTTTTGCAGACTGTAGTATCATCTCCCCACGAGTGAAGTGTCGTGTTCTCTTTGTTTTTGCAGACTGTAGTATCATCTCCTCACGAGTGAAGTGTTGTGTTCTCTTTGTTTTTGCAGACTGTAGTATCATCTCCACACGTGTGATGCTCTTCCTGGACGACATACTTTGGGTTCTCACAGACACACAGTTGAAGGCGGCCATCTTGTATGCCAATTCGCTACGGATGATGATAGAGAAATCCAGAGAGCAGAGTAAAAAACTGGCTGCAGATGCACTTTTGGTAATATAATGACATTCTCGGTATCCAGAGGTTACACTCACTTACGCTTTCAACACATCTGGCCCCGAGATCATGAAACAATCTCAGACTTAAGTTTGTGCTTAGCCAATCACATATGACGTTACTTTTCGTAACACTAATCGTGATTGGCTAAGTCAAAAGTTAAGACAAATTTAGACCTAGGATTGTTTCATGATCCTGGGGTCTGGTTACAAATTAGTCAAAATATTATGAAACAAAGTTGTCTTTCTGTGGTAATCCTGTTTCAGCATGTTTCACACTAGAAGTATTGCACTGAAATATGAGTACGACAATTGGAGTTTTCATATGCTTATATTGTAATTATCTTAGTGTGCGAACTTATCATAGCGCCAATATTCCAGCAACTGTCAGAGTGCTATTATATAATTATGCTGATTAAATTAGATGCGTTTACAGAATCATGTGAATCTAAATTCCGTTATCACATGATTAGTCAATAAGTGTAGACCGATAGTCTGAGACAAGCAAAGTCTCCATCTGGACTTCTGGTTCTTTTCTCAATCAACCCTGAAAACACATTTGAACTGTTCCAATTCAAAGTTTGGAATAGTTCAATATGATATTTAAGTTGTGAATGGTTTAAACTGCTAACTCGATCATTTGACTGCATGGTCAAAATATTTATGACATTGCCTTATATTGTTGCAAAATATTGGGTTAGTAAAATTTGCATATATACTAGTGAAGATTCGAAACAGCTATTGCCATTAGCTCGTTCACTCTTGAAGAAAATTTTGAACTCTTCCAATTCATTGTTTGATTTGTTCATTATGAAATTTCAGATATGAATTAATTAAAGGCCTAATTTACGTAACTTCAGGAAATTTTTCGGGATTCTGTAAAATTATGATAAAAAATCTAGTTGATAAAGTAAAACTGAGTGGTAACTAACAAGAAACTGTTGACAAAAAAATCCAAAAAAATTAAAATAATTCAGGTGGGGCCAACTTCAACAACAAAGCCGTAGGCAGAAGACAGTTCGAAATTGACGCTTGTTTACAAATATCGTGTTTCAACTGCTGCTGTACCGGTAACCGTGCAAGAATTCACCTTGAATATTTCTGATATCAGTTAATCTTAACTTAATCTATAAATATAATAAGTTACTAGGCTTGATTTTCGCTTCAAGTTTTGCCAAAAGTTACGTATGTTTGGCCTTTAACTAGTGGGATTTAAAATAACTTTCTTGCCCTGCTCCATCAGCCTGTTTCTATCACTAGATATCTTGTATTAATAAGTAACTGTTTTGTCTTGTTAGTCCACAGGACTAGTCAAATAGATCTGTTCATAGTGTAACTACATATATACAGTAAAACTCAGTAAGAATTCCTGGTTATAACGTAGTATTTTCCATTCCCCGCTAAGCCCCCTATCATCTGTTTAATATAAACGTATAACAAAGTATGCTTATAACAAGTTAATTTCTTCGGTCCCGAGAGATTCGTTATAAATGTGTTTTACTGTATACAGTTGGCCAGGAGTTTCTTTAAAATCATAAAAATTAATTCTTAAAAATGTTGACCCTATGAGAAATAAAATGACCAGTCTTTAAGATATGATAAAGTTTACAAAATATTTTGAAAAACAAATAAACCAAACCAAACCAATTACGTCTTTACGATGAATGTTGTCTTTTTTTCAGCGCCAGGGACAATATCGACAGATGTATCCTCAGCAACAGGCGTCGCAGCGAGCGCGCTCCCAGTCCAACGCGACGCCAGCCCAGTACTTCATGAAATACGACGTACAAACCACATCCTACCATCTCATCAGCAGTCGCATCGACCTTCACCTCTGTGACGACTCCTCACCCGATTCTAGTAAGTGCTGCAGTTGTCTCCCCTTACTCAGGTTTGTGTGAAGAGTTTGGATGAGTTGGAATGGTCACTGGGCATATTGATGCAGCAATCTGTTTAAAAGTAGAAACCCCGTAGTTCTGAAGAAAAATGCAGACAAATAACATACTTAAAAGTTAATATCAATTTTCAATCCCGATCAGAGTTTTAAGACTGCAGTAAGTTCCAACTTAATAAAATGAAGTTTAGTACTTACTCCATTGATTTTGACATGAGATTTATATCTTTATTGTGTCTTGCAGGTAGGGCACAATAATTATACTGTTAAAGACAACAACATTTTGGATCTTATCTTTTGTCTTCTGTCTGAACAACTTTCTCCTTCCTTATATTTCCCTTGACACTACCTCACTTTTGGCCTTTAGTTGAGTGTTCGCCTGTGTGAGGAACGCTATGGGTTCTGTCCCCTGGCCGAGACATACCAGAGTCTCTAACAATTGTAGTTACTTCCCCCTGCTTGATGCTCAACATTATGGGAGTGGATTGACTGGTTCACCTGTTGTCAGTATAATGTAACCGGATGGGGTGTTCTGCTGGGGGCCTTCAACGGTATACTTCAGTATGGCAGCACTATAAAGTAGGCGTCAGTTCTGAACTATTGGAAGGGGGCTTACATGAACATACCACAGCCTCCTGAATACACACACAAGCAACACGTAAACTCACATTGCATGTACTAGAAGGTCATCCTTAAATGATCCTCGCTGTTGATAGGATGTAAAAAAAAAAAAAAAATTATATTGTACTTTTAATTGTGTGATTCAATTTCAAATTATTTTTTCTTCATTATAGATGTAAATGACAACCCCAAGCACAACAAGAGGATCGAGGGCGGAGCTATGCAAATTACATTCAACAAGCTGTCATTGGATATTTACCCTTTCAACCCAGCAGGTGAGACACTTGTATATTCTTGACCTCTGGTCACTTGGCTGACTAAACACTCGACCCTCGTAATTCGACTGGGTGTATGTTACTTAGGCTGCTTAATTCTATGAGTTTTTTGCTCCGATTTCTGTTGAAATTTTACGTTTAGTTTGTATATCTACGCCCTAGGAAAGCAACAACCAATCACCACACAGAAAAACTAGAAATTAGCAATGGATGGTATATTGTAAGGAAATTTTATTTTTACAATCTTAGCTAGAAATTACTGTAAAGCACTGATTTTAGCTTATTAGAATGAGGTACTTTTATTTCCGATACATATAAGAAATATTCAAAGTTGTAAATAATATTAAGATTTTTTTTTTGTAAAAAATTGACAAATTTCGAATGTTTGATTGTAATGTGATTCTTTTGCATGGAGTTGGTATTTATAAATGTCCAATATATATTTATATATTTGCTGGCATTATGCTTACTGATTTAAGTTGATTCCAACACATAAATAAGTTTGTGTCCGGGTATATATATTACTAGTATACAAATTTTGCCTCGTTTTTATTGGAGTTATGTCCCCTCCATTGAGAGCACCCGGTATTCTCCACGTATATATCATATCTATATACCTGACAATAACAAATGTAATCGGCTTATTTTGTTTGTCACCACCACCAGCTTGCCGCTACGCCCCAGATCACACAGCTATTGATCTTTGACTGAAAATTACAGCAGTTTAAAAATGAATTTAAATAATTTGAATTAAAAAATTAGAATTGAAAATATTGCCTGTTTAACTCTGCTACTGTATATTGCTATGCTGAAATAACACATAATTCTTTTAATTCTGTTTCCATGAGAATCTGAACTCATATCATAATAAAATGTTTGCCTTTATGAACATCTGAACAGTTTTGACAATTTTTGTTAATTATTTACTGTTTGAATTAAAACCTGTTTGATAAGAACTGATAGTATTCTAAAGGATTTTCAAATAAAGAGAAAATAGTGAGTTTATATTTCAACATTTTCATATTTAACAAATACAAGTAAGTTTTTTTGTTTTTTGCCCAGCAGGCTGTCAAATTAGACATGTGCTACTGTAATGATACTCACTTTTGCATTTACAATAAAGCAAAGTTTGTGTAATTTGTACAAAACAGCTAATGAATTGAAAATTAATGGAATATAAATATTCAATGAATTCAACATTCAAGGAGTTCAACATGAAATTTTCAATGTAAAGAAATACTTAATTCTATTATTTTTTTAAATGCATCCATTTGAATTGGTTGAGTGTTGTTAAGGCTAACATCTTATGATATGAGTTAAACTCTGTAAGTCTGTTAAATTAAGTCAATTTAAAAAAAAAAGCAAAGAACAAAAAGATAATATTAAAAATAAATAAGAAATAAAATAATTCGTTTTGGATGAATCCTACGTAAAATAAACTATTTTCGGCGATGAACAACATTGGAATAATTGGGTAAAAATATACCTGCGAAGGTCTAAGTGTGCTGCTGTGATGTAGGTATGTTAGCGTCATCGGGTGGGTGTCAAACACGGGTGTATATTGCTATATCCATCGCTCCTGGCTTTCAGATGAAGAGTTGATCATGTCCCGCGGTGAGTTTGTCCCGTCCGTTAATGCATGTCCCCAAGCATTTATTTTTACATGTATGTTTCTGTAGAGAAAAGAAATATCACCTTTTGACAGATCTACTGCTGCGCAATGAGAATTCATAAAGTTGCTTTTGTGCAGAACCGTGTGCTTCTCAAACAGTAGGCCGATTTCCCATGTTATTGTGAAGCTGGTTACCTCCCCTATATTCATTCTCCTTTGTTAAAAGTTGTTTATGTATTTTGGTGAACGTAAAACTGACTAAATTCATACCAAAAAAAATTAGAAAAGATCCTTGCAGAAAGATAGAAAAACCATGAATGTGTAGAATATTTTTTTTTTTTTGCTTTAGATAAATTTTGGTGGTTCAGTAGACTAGAATCATTTGAATGCTTTTATAATTTTTTCTGATTATATATTTTTTTGCTATGGGTCGATTGCATGTGATTTATAACATAATGAACGCAGTGTCGATCTATAGATGTTGTACTGATCTAAATCTTCCAAAAAATATCAAATATCCAACCTACAGGATATTTAAGGCGGAGACTTCAGTCATAAAGTCGACTCAAAAGAAGTCTGTTACCTTTGTTCGTTCCTCTTTCCAGCGCATTTCTGGGTGTTCTGATTTCAATGAAACTTTCAAGTAATTTAAAACAACTATTTTTCACCAAGGGTTAATTTAAGGTCTCTCACCCCTGAAATTTCATAATAAACTATACCAATCTTTGAACTGGAAGAGTTCAAATGTGTCTTCAGGGGGTGATTGAGTTATAGGTACTTATATGCTATCAATAAAAAAAAAACTGAAATGAAATATTAAAAACTGTATAAGTGCCTTGATTTGTTGTCGGGTTCGTATAACTTTTCAAGTAGCTGATACAAGCATTTTGAATGTAAGATAGGTCCAATTCAACCTTGTTGTTATATAAAAAAAATCAAAGCTTTAGCATCATTCAACATGGTAGTGTTATCATTTGTGGTCAAATTCCAGTGAAATATTTTGAAACCCAAGATCAAGTTCCACCTTGCAATAATGAAAACTCATTAAGCAGTATTGTGTCTTGAGTAATTCCGGTTTGCGGTTAAAAATTAAATCCAATATTGTTTATATTATTGTAAGGTTGACTCATTTAACATACATGTATGATAAACTGGCAGGTTGGAGTATCCATACACTTTACTTTGGGTTGTTTGGTAAATCTTCTCTATAATATACCCTGGACTCATTTATTGGGGAACTATGTACAGTAAAACCCCACTTACTCGAACCCAGTTTACTCAAATACCCCTCATTCGTCGGAACAGTTCGTTTGGTTTCGACTTAGTTCGAACATATTCCACTTACCTCAGATTTCTCAAATACCATGTATTCATTGAACTATTGATCAGAACCCCACGAGTTCGAGTAAGTGGGGTTTAACTGTATTCTTAATATATTATGCTAGACTGGTTTCTTGGAGATCTTTGTTGTTTGTATATTTTAACCCATTCACCCCTGAAGACACATTTGAACTCTTCCAATACTAAGGTTGGAATAGTTTATTATGAAATTTTAGGGATGAATGAGTTCAGGTCACCTGAGAGAGAGTCCCAAGTGTCTTGTTGCAATCGCCCTTTTCTCTGTTGTCATAATATCGTGCTTCGTACCGTCATGAACAATTCACATTTTTTGCTTCTTTTCGAAATCTGTCGAACATTTTAGTTGAGTTTTGCAGGAGCCTAGCTTTCATGGATGAAAGCAATCCACTATTGCAAATTTTATGACACAGTAAAGCAGTTGATTATATATAAAATAAAGTTTAATAGCCTGGAACGCAGGGTAAAATGTATAGTACAGACAAACTAAATTATTACAAAATTGTATAACTCGGAAGACCTTGTTTAATGCAAAGAGTTTTGTCCATTCTGACCAAAAATTTACATGAAAAAAAAAAATTGAACTTGCTTATGTCAAATAGTCTGAAAACTCAAAGATTTCCCATTTTTACAGCTGTCCCACCAACTATAAGATCATGATGTTTAAATGTATACTGAATTATAATGTTAACACTATATGCACAGTGTCTTTTTTTAAATTGTGTTCCTTCACATGTCTATAAATTGCGAAATTGTAATCCGCGTGAAATCAATTTTCGGATATTGGGTTAAAATTATTCAAATTTAAGCTCCTGTAAATTATTCATGTACAGTAAATAACTTTTGTGCTTTGTCAAGTTGCAACAATCAAGAACAATTGTTGTACATTAATCCAAGTGAACGTGAAGGCCCTTTGGGACTCTTGTTCTATTCCGGTTTCTTGGGTAATTATATATGTATGTGTTAAATGTTCGAAAATGGTGGCTTCTTTGGAGATGTTTATTTGGGTAATGAGTAAGCACTAATGTTGAAATTCTGTAATTTCTTTTGTATTGTCTGCGGACTAAAAGTTTCAGAACATGACAAAAGGCTTCCTGCAGACTATGTGATGTAAAGTGCAGGCTATGTGATGTTTGTCAAATAGAAAATCGTAAGCATCTCAATTATGAACAAAAATACCCCCTAAAATAATTCAATATTTATTAGTTCATGATATGCAGTGCCAGCATAGTAACAGCTCATCTGTCTACAGTCTCAAATAGACCTGGAGTGAAACTATTCATAAGCTAAGACCAGTATTGTATACGCCGTAATTAGCGCCTATCCCCCTATAAGTTCCCTTCTACTGAGGTAATTATCTAAGCACCCCATTTATCGTGACACAACTAAATGATTTGATATAACATCCCGGCAACCTGCACTTTGCAGACATTTACAAGTAGAAACATCAACAAATGTCCGAAATTGATAATTAATAATAATATTTCGAGGTTCTTATATACTACTTTATCACGACTTTAAAGGTCGTCTCAAAGCAGTGCACAATTTATTATCCGTGGTTATAGGGCCTTAGCAACAAGCCAATATTGTTCTCAACTCACTGGGGACCATACAACCGGTGCTGCCATTTCGGCGCTCACAGCTAGCAAAAAGTGCCGTGACTGGGACTCAAACTTGCAACCCTTCAATCATGAGATTCTACCACTAGACCACTGTGCCTCTATATAATTACAATAATGTTGCACTTCATGAATAGTACCCATTCTTGTCATAAAACATTGTACTTATTTATTTATTGAAAATGACATTTTTCGTCCAGACCCTAGTTTTGTAAATGGGCGCCCCTTGGTACCTTTTTTTTAGGCGCCCTGGGTGCTAATTAAGGTGAATACATTAAGTATAGGTGAGAGATATAGTATCGTTAGTCTATCATTATGTAGCAGATAATATGCTGAAACATGGCGGAGCAGGCTATCATAAAAAAAAATGTTTTGTGCAAGTTATGTGCAATATGCAAGAAATTTGATTGATTACAATAAAGTCATCAAATATACTTTTGGTCAATATTTTCCGTCAATTTTCCTATATTTGTAAATAGTTAATTGATGTGAAGTTATGGTAGTCATCAAAAATACTTTTTATCAATATTTTCCATCAATTTTCCTTTATTATACCCCCCCGCAACGAAGTTAGGGGGGGTATACTGGAATCAGCTTGTCTGTCCGTCTGTCCGTAGAAAAATGTTGTCCGGACAACTCCTCCTAAACTACTGGATCAATTTCAATAAAACTTGGCAGTATTGTTGGGGACCATGTGTAGATGTGCATGCAGGGTTTCGTTTGTCAAAATTTTGGTTGCCATGGTAACCAGGTCACTATACACAGGTTTCCATAATAAAATGTTGTCCGGACAACTCCTCCTAAACTGCTGGATCGATTTCAATAAAACTTGGCAGTATTGTTGGGGACCATGTGTAGATGTGCATGCAGGGTTTCGTTTGTCAAAATTTTGGTTGCCATGGTAACCAGGTCACTATACACAGGTTTCCGTAATAACGTGTTGTCCGGACAACTTCCTATAAACCACTGGATCGAGTTTAATGAAACTTGGCAGTATTGTTGGGGACCATGTGTAGATGTGCATGCAGAGTTTTGTTTGTCAAAATTTTGGTTGCCATGGTAACCAGGTCACTATACACAGGTTTCCATTATAATGTGTTGTCCGGACAACTCCTCCTAAACTACTGGATCAATTTCAGTGAAACTTGGCAGTATTGTTGGGGACCATGTATAGATTTGCATACAGGGTTTCGTTTGTCAAAATTTTGGTTGCCATGGTAATGAGGTGACTATACACAGGTTTCCGTAATAACATGATGTCTGGACAACTTCTTCTAAACTACTGGGTCATTTTCAATGAAACTTCGCAGTAAGTAATGTTGAGGATTACTATACACAGGTTAAAATACTTTCTTTATTCATTCAGTGAGTTTCACAAGTTGAAACATACATATGCATCCACATTGTTGATATGAAATCTACACTGTAATGTATGTAAGACCAAAGGTGCCTTCTTTGTTTTTGTTTTTTAGATATGCGGTGATACATAGTAATATAAAAAAATACATTATATAATGCATGTTATATATAACTTGTACTACATCATGTTTTTTTCAAAAACATGTCAGACACCTCTAATAAGAGGTAGCGGGGGGGTATTAGTCAGCCATCGGCTTACAGTTCTAGTTTGTGAATAGTTAATTGATAGCGTTCAGTACTCTGTTAGTCAATGTGTGTGTAATTGATCCATGAACGCTGTTGACGTGATGTCATGAACTTACATATACAATTGATGGAGGCCCTTAGAAATCCAAAAACATACTTTGGTTCTTTCAACATCTACAGTAATTCATTTATGTCTGGCTTTTATCCTAAACAAAAGTTACAATATACATGTATAGACTGATTGTCCGACTTTTGTCAATTATCATTAGCTAAAGTATGGTCGTGTGGAAGTCAATATTTTGTGATATTTACCTGCATGATGTTTCCAATTTCAAAAACACTGACTCAAAATATTTCATTTCTGACGTAATAATCATTGTGACGTCACAGTGCCCCTATGTAAATTCAAAGCTTTATCAAGATAGATATAATGCAATTTCAGTCTTTCATGTCTATATATATATAAATATGAATATTAAGGACCTTTGATTTGGTCAATATATATGGTGTTATACAGACATGGTGGAATTTTGAAATATTTTATTCTACCAGGTTGATATGACACCATAATGACTTCACCAAAGATCCATATTTGATGAATATTTATTAAGAGTAGAAGTTATAAATTTTATTTTCAGAACAGATCCCTGAAAAATGTAACAGGGTCTGCACCGTTTGTTCCAACCTTGAAAGACTTCTGTCAGTTTAATTTTTACATCAATTTCTGTCAGAATATAGACCATAAGCAGATAAATTGATGATACAGGTTCATTAGGCCTCTTGTTTATGTTAATTGTAACACGGTACCCTCCAAAAATTAAACGTTTAGGAATATCTGTTTTTAAAAGAAAATTAATCGATGAAAATTAATTTTTGTTTCATTCTATTCACAAATGTCAAATAGCTTGTTATACATTTTTAGCCCACCATCTGATCGCCCTGCGTCCGTGGTCCGTCCGTCCGTCCGTCCGTCCGTAAACAATTCTTGTTATCGCTATTTCTCATAAAGTACCGAAGGAATCTTTCTCAAATTTCATGTGTTGGTTCACCTTGGTCCCTAGTTGTGCATATTCCATTTTGGGACCGATCTGAATTCAAGATGGCCGACAGGCAGCCATCTTGGATTTTGACATTTGAACTTTGTTATCCCTATTTCTGAGAATGTACCGAATGGATCTTTCTCAAATTTCATGTGTTGGTTCACCTTGGTCCCTAGTTGTGCATATTCCATTTTGGGACCGATCTGAATTCAAGATGGCCGACAGGCAGCCATCTTGGATTTTGACATTTGAACTTTGTTATCCCTATTTCTGAGAATGTACTGAATGGATCTTTCTCAAATTTCATGTGTAGGTTCCCCTTGGTGCTTAGTTATGCATATTGCATTTTTGGACCAATCTGAAAACAACATGGCCGACAGGCAGCCATCTTGGATTTTGACAGTCGAACTTTGTTATCGCTATTTCTGAGAATGTACTGAATGGATCTTTCTCAAATTTCATGTGTAGGTTCCCCTTGGTGTGTAGTTATGCATATTGCATTTTGGGACTAATCCAAAAACAACATGGCCGACAGGCAGCCATCTTGGATTTTGACAATTGAAGTTTGTTATCGCTATTTCTAAGAAAGTACTGAAGGTATCTTTCTCAAATTTCATGTGTTGGTTCACCTTGGTCCGTAGTTGTGTATATTATATTTTGGGACCGATCTGAATTCAAGATGGCCGACAGGCAGCCATCTTGGATTTTGACATTTGAACTTTGTTATCCCTATTTCTGAGAATGTACCGAATGGATCTTTCTCAAATTTCATGTGTTGGTTCACCTTGGTCCCTAGTTGTGCATATTCCATTTTGGGACCGATCTGAATTCAAGATGGCCGACAGGCAGCCATCTTGGATTTTGACATTTGAACTTTGTTATCCCTATTTCTGAGAATGTACTGAATGGATCTTTCTCAAATTTCATGTGTAGGTTCCCCTTGGTGCTTAGTTATGCATATTGCATTTTTGGACCAATCTGAAAACAACATGGCCGACAGGCAGCCATCTTGGATTTTGACAGTTGAACTTTGTTATCGCTATTTCTGAGAATGTACTGAATGGATCTTTCTCAAATTTCATGTGTAGGTTCCCCTTTGTGTGTAGTTATGCATATTGCATTTTGGGACTAATCCAAAAACAACATGGCCGACAGGCAGCCATCTTGGATTTTGACAATTGAAGTTTGTTATCGCTATTTCTAAGAAAGTACTGAAGGTATCTTTCTCAAATTTCATGTGTTGGTTCACCTTGGTCCGTAGTTGTGTATATTCTATTTTGGGACCGATCTGAATTCAAGATGGCCGACAGGCAGCCATCTTGGATTTTGACATTTGAACTTTGTTATCCCTATTTCTGAGAATGTACTGAATGGATCTTTCTCAAATTTCATTTGTAGGTTCCCCTTGGTGTGTAGTTATGCATATTGCATTTTGGGACCAATCCAAAAACAACATGGCCGACAGGCAGCCATCTCGGATTTTGACAATTGAAGTTCGTTATGGCTATTTCTCAGAAATTACTGAAGGTATCTTTCTCAAATTTCATGTGTTGGTTCACGTTGGTCCCTAGTTGTGTATATTCCATTTTGGGACAGATCAGAAAACAATATGGCCGACAGGCAGCCATCTTGGATTTTGACAATTGAAGTTTGTTATTGCTATTTCTAAATAAGTACTGAAGGTATCTTTCTCAAATTTCATTTGTTGGTTCACCTTGGTCCCTAGTTGCGCATATTCCATTTTTGGACAGATCGGAAAACAACATGGCCGACAGGCAGCCATCTTGGATTATGACAATTGAAGTTTGTTATCCCTATTTCTGAGAATATACTGAAGGGAACTTTCACAAATTTCATATGTAGGTTCCCCCTGGTGCCTAGCTATGCTAAGAATAAGGAAACGACAATGTAATTCACAAAAAAAAACAAAAAAATGCATCTGTGTCCCACCAGAGTCTCTGCTCACACTTAATCAACACCTAAGAGACAATCGAAAGAAGAGAAAAGAACCATCTTTCAAAAAACAAACTTAGATCATTTGATGGTGGGCGCCAAGATCCCTCTGGGATCTCTTGTTTCACCTTCATTCACCTTCTCAAAAATTTCTCAATATCTTTCAAAAATCTCTCATAAAATCTCTCTGCATCTCTCAAAATCTATCGCCACCAAAACTCACAATATCTTTTCACATCACAAAATCTCTCATGAAATCTAACTATCTCTCCAAATCTCTCACCAATTCTTACATGACTATATCATATTGTCACATCTTCTGACCTCTGATCAGATTGCCACTGTTTTAATCTTTCATTTGTATGAGTGTATAATGACTGTTATACATAAAGGTCGAGTCATTTATTCTACATAAAGGTCAAGGTTATTGACTATAAATAAAGGTCAAGTTAGTGACCTTACATAAAGGTCAAGGTTATTGACTTTACATAAAGGTTAAGGTTAATGACTATACATAAAGGTCAAGGTTAATGACAGTACATAAAGATCAAGATTATTGACTATACATAAAGGTCAAGGTTATTGATTATACATTTAAGGTCAATGTTAATGACTATACATAAAGGTCAAGGTTAATGACTATGTCCTTAAAGGTCGAGGTTAGTGACTGTATATAAAGATCAAGATTTATGCTTATACTTAAAGGTCAAAAGTTAATGACTTTAAAAGTTAAGGTTAATGACTATTCATAAATGTCAAGGTTATTGACTATACATAAAGGTCAAGGTTATATGTATATTTTGTACAATCTGCTTTGGTCATGTCTGACCCAAAGGTTCATCAGGGACACTTTGGCTTCCATGACAGATTCAAACAATAGAACACACTTCGACACAATAACAAAATGATGCACTTGTTTAGACTGTAGCCTATATCTGACCTTCTACACACATTCACTACCAGTAATAGCATCATAATATGTCATTTGGCTCATTTCCATAAGAATTAGCTTTGGAAATCAGTCTTGGTTAACCAATACTTAACAAAAGTTTTGAAGGTTAAGAGTTCATCTTTTAAAAAGTCAGTGACACTAAAAAGCTCCATACTTGTGGCAGTGTGACACGAGTGCCCTCGCTGACACCTCTAGTTTAATTCAGGGATGTCTTAAAAAGCATGAAACTATCATCCTAGCACTCAGTAAAAAGTTGCTGTCTAGATATTCTGTGCTGTTCATAAATGACATACATTAATGTCATATAAGTCTAACCACCTTCCTATCTCATAATGTGATGATCATAAAAGATCTGAACTACAATGACATAGACATTTTGGATGTGTAAAATAGAAATCCTACCTTCAAATCACTGGCTAGTAATACAGCTAGATTTGGGTAAGGTGTAGGGCTCATTCCCCGAACACCAACTCTGGTAACTTGAAAGAAAGGTGTTTATATAGGAAATCCTTTGAAGTTTAAGTTATAGTCTGTTTCAACTAAGAATGTCAACTCATTTGATTTGTAGACCTGATACTAAACTCAGTAATGAAATTAATAGAATATTTTCATATAAGTAATAGAAAATGATCATTAATTATTATTTTTTAGATTCAATAAATGAAAAAATAATAATTGAAATACATTATTTGCAAAATAAATCTCCTTAATCGAATATTGATATATTGATAATAAAATTAAGTTTCTATTAAGATTAGTGGTGGCTGGATTAATGGGGCTAGATATTGGGACAAACAGATTAGTGGTGGCTGGATTAATGGGGCTAGAGAGTGGGACAACCAGATTAGTGGTGGCTGGATTAATGGGACTAGATAGTGGGACAAACAGATTAGTGGTGGCTGGATTAATGGGGCTAGATAGTGGGACAAACAGATTAGTGGTGGCTGGATTAATGGAGCTAGATAGTGGGACAACCAGATTAGTGGTGGCTGGATTAATGGGGCTAGATAGTGGTACAACTAGATTAGTGGTGGCTAGATTAATGGGGCTAGATAGTGGGACAACCAGATTAGTGGTGGCTGGATTAATGGGACTAGATAGTGGGACAACTAGATTAGTGGTGGCTGGATTAATGGGGCTAGATAGTGGGACAATCAGATTAGTGGTGGCTGGATTAATGGGGCTAGATAGTGGTACAACTAGATTAGTGGTAGCTGGATTAATGGGGCTAGAGAGTGGGACAACCAGATTAGTGGTGGCTGGATTAATGGGACTAGATAGTGAGACAACCAGATTAGTGGTGGCTGGATTAATGGGACTAGATAGTGGGACAACTAGATTAGTGGTGGCTGGATTAATGGGGCTAGATAGTGGGACAATCAGATTAGTGGTGGCTGGATTAATGGGGCTAGATAGTGGTACAACTAGATTAGTGGTGGCTGGATTAATGGGGCTAGAGAGTGGGACAACCAGATTAGTGGTGGCTGGATTAATGGGACTAGATAGTGAGACAATCAGATTAGTGGTGGCTGGATTAATGGGACTAGATAGTGGGACAAACAGATAAGTGGTGGCTGGATTAATGGGACTAGATAGTGGGACAACTAGATTAGTGGTGGCTGGATTAATGGGGCTAGATAGTGGTACAACTAGATTAGTGGTGGCTGGATTAATGGGGCTAGAGAGTGGGACAACCAGATTAGTGGTGGCTGGATTAATGGGACTAGATAGTGAGACAACCAGATTAGTGGTGGCTGGATTAATGGGACTAGAGAGTTGGACAACTAGATTAATGGTGGCTGGTTTAATGAGACTACTGAAGTGGGACAACTAGATTAGTGATGGCTGGATTATTTTGGCTAGAAAGTGGGACAACCAGATTAGTGGTGGCTGGATTAATGGAGCTTGAGAGTGGGATTACTAGATTAGTGGTGACTGGATTAATGGAACTTGAGAGTGGGAAAACCAGATTAGTGGTGACTAGATTGATGAGGATTGAGAGTGGGACAACCATATTAATGGTGGCTGGATTAATGGGGCTTGGGAGTGGGACAACCAGTTTAATGAATAACTAGTTATATTAATCACTCTTGTTGGCTTGGATGTTAGAGTCCTTGCTTGCGGAAAACCAGAGTACTCGGAGAAAACCCATGGGTCCGGCCTCAGGTAACCCAATATATATGCATTTTTGCATCCAAACAGGGAACTGAACCCCGGCGGTCATTGTGATCGGCCAGTGTGCTATTCACTGTGCCACCCAACTGACCCATGAGCTTGACTCAGTGTCTCAGTGTGTTTGATTTCTGCTTACTACTTTGTTCATCAAGATTTAGTGAAGGCTTATTGCCATAAATCGGCCATATTTGGTTAAGAACTCTTGATCTTGTAAGTTATTTGTTCTTGCGAGTTGGAACATGATCCATAGTCTGTGGTCGTCTGTATACAGTCATCGGAGACCTACAGTATGTACTTGTATGGTCTCCGAAGTATTCCTGGTGTTTCTGTGTTATATGATTAATCCTTGTGTATATGGCTTTCATAGAACTGATATAAAAGTATGTATCTGTTATGTGTAAAGGAAACTAGTATTTTTAGAGAAATATGGCAATTTTTTTTCTTGAAATTTTGACACAAGTAAATTTCCGTAACAACAAAAAATCTTGTCCATTTATAAGGTCAAAATGCTAGTAAAAGAGGAACTCTTATGATAAAATCATTGTTCGTCCATCTGTCTGTCTGTCTTTCTATCTGTAATTTAATCCATCCAGTTAAGTAATTGATTTTGATTTTTGCAAATAAATTTACATTTTCAAGAGAACAAATAAAACAAAAATCTTACGATTACGATATTCTCTGTAATTAGCACCCATGGCGCCGAAAAAATTGGTCACAAATGGGGAGGCTAATAGGGTAAAAAAACTACGATATTGATGAGAATGTCGTTTTTATAAAGTAAATAAGTACGATGTATTATTGCAAGAATTGGTATAGTACTCATGATGACACTTTTGTCATCAATTTCGGATAATTTGTACACGTTTTACGAATATTTGTGGGATTTTTCTGGTAAACATACACAAAGCGAGGTTTACCACATCGTGAAATAGAATGGAGGAGGGGTGCTTATTATGGTAAATATGGTAAGATGAAATTGAAATATGACTGGATTTTATGACACTTGGTCAGAAATTTCATTAATGATTATTTATCAGTTACATACAAAATTGATTGATATTGAATAGGAATCAAAATAAATCTGCATTTTCCTAATACATGTACATCATTAAAAAAAAACTGGAAAGGGAGATAAGTCATTTATTGACGAAACATTTTGACAATTTGGCTTTTTCATAGTTTTGGTGTTAATTAATAAAGTTCAATTATGTTTTTTCACCTGCTTTCAAAGATTTGAAAAAATTCCAATTCAATCATTTCATTTTCTTCATTTTTATAGAACGCTTGTATCGTTTTGTTTTAAAATTAAATATGATTATTTCATATCTTTTGTTGTAAATCTTTTTGAAATGGAAATGGATAACAATATTTAATTATTGTAAAACTTTTGTTTTTTGGAAATGAAATTCAATTGCATATTCCTGATTGATTTACTCATTCACCGCTGAAATTTCATTGTGAACTATTCCAACCTTTGAATTGGAAGAGTTCAAATTTGTCTTCAAGGGTCAATGATTTAACATTGCCAATTTCTTTTTTGAAATTTTATTGAACTCCACTGGCTCAAATGTTACTCTTTAAGATTTCATTTCTTTGATCACCATAGATACTGCAATTTAACCTTGAAAATAATTGAATATAAAAATTTTAAATTTGATATTGATTCTTGCAGGGAAATTAAAACTAGATAAAACAAAAATTGATTAAAAGACACAAAAACGTATACATGTTCATATCACTTTAATTAATTCACGAGTTTATTGTTTAAAGAGTTACTCCCCTTGGAATTCACGGAAAATTAACAAGTTTTAGATTACAGTTTTATGCATGTGGTGTCAGTTTACAATATACTCAGTCTGTCTTCCCATAAGTGTGTCAAGTGTTTAGTTTCTCTATTTAATTGATTGATATTTAATATCGCTAATTAGTGTTAATTGATATATGAACAAAATGTGTGTTTTCAAGATGTTGTTAGCTTTCATCGCTAAATTTTGTAAATTGCTTTAATGTAAAATTGTGTTTGTTTAATTATTTCCTTGTGTTTGTTTAATTATAATGTCATCAAAATGTTTCATTTGCTAATTTCCGACATCAGCGTTTCTTGTGTTTGGTTTATAATGAGGATTTCAATCACTGTAAAAGCCAATAATTTCGCGCATGGAATTTTTCACTTAGTAAGCCTCCAAACTGTTTGCGATGTGGAATTTTTCGCACAAAATTAAGCGAAAACTTCCACACCACAAAAAATTCCACTTTTACAGTATTCAGGGGTTACTTTAAGTGTCAAGAGTGTCTGTTCATTATTTTCAGGTCACCTAAGCTTTAATTGCTCAAGTGATCATGACCTCTAGATCTTCTGATCCCTCTCCGTCATCGTATGTCTTATAAACATTTTTAGGCCACCAGAGCTTTGCTCAAGTGACCTAGCTATTCTGATCAATTCCAGTCCTTCGTTGTCCATCATGCATAAACTTTAAACTCTTTCCACTTCTTCTCAAGGACCAATGGTTGGAATTCTTTCAAAATTGGTCAGAATCATCCTTGGTGGATGAGGCTCAAAAAGAATAAAATAAGGATTAAATTCCTGCTCGAACCCTTGGGCCAAGAGCATGGTCGCAATGGGAAAGTTTATTAATATTTTAAAAATCTTCTTCTAAAGACTTAGATGCAATTATTGCTGTTTGGTGAGGAGTCCCTGTAAGAAAATGGTATGAAGTTGTGGGCTGGGATGGGGCCCCAAAGGGAAAATTGACCAATAATAAGAAAAGTCTTCTTCTTCAGACACAGATGTACTGTCAAATCCTGTGCACGGATGGAAAGATCATTATAGTTGCTTTATCTTAAATGCAAATTTCATTAACCCTGGCTTGTGTTGAAAATTATGCAGATGTCACTAATTCTGTAATAATTTGTGACAATAATTTTGATGTTTGTTTTGTTATGTCATCAGTTCATTTATTGAGTTATCATATCAATAATATTAATTATGATTGTGATGACTTTAGATGATGCTATATGGTTTATATGATGTCACGTGTCACACATGATGTGTTTGTTTATGACAGGCGGAGAAAGAAAACACTGGTATCGGTATATGGACAACCAAGGATCGCGAAACTTCTGGGTACAGCAACTCTTCGCTGCCTTCAAACAGGAAGTTACTCAAGCCCGCGAAACGTGCTGTGTTGCCTCTCCCACCCAGTCACCAGCTCACGAACCGACCAATCAGAAACCTACAGAGAAACCACAACCAACCAATCAGAGCGGGAGTAGATCTCCGCCCCCTCCGCCTCCTTCTCACCAACAAGTCCCACCCATTCGAGTCGCGAGTCAGCGTCCACGTTCCACCAAATTACTGGAGAGTTGTACAGTCCTCAAGGTAGAGGAGTTTATCATCTATCAAGTGTCCACCGCGGACAACAAACGGAACACTCCGTGCAAGTTCCTTAGCTCAGACAAGAAGCAGCTCCATCTTCCGACAGACATGTCCGTTATTCACATGGAGTACACAGACTACTTCTTCCCCGAGGGCATCAACTACCCAGGTAGGTGTTCTTCTTGTTAACCCTCTAACCCCTATAGACGATAATGGACACACCAAGATCAAAGTTTGGTTGAGTTCAATGAAGTTAATTTGTGATGGAAGCTTTACTGTAAAAGTGGAATTTTTTGTGGTGTGGAAATTTTCACTTATTTCATTTTGGCATTAAATCTCCGCAAATATATCCACATACAAACTTTAATACCAATCAAACTCTACAGTGTGTAATAGTATAATAGGTACACTGTGCAAAACTGCTTTACGTAACATAGTAGTGCAAAAATTTACACACTGTGAACATTTTGGAGGCTGGCTAACGTAACCAAATTTTCCACAGGCAACAATAGTGGCTTTTACAGTGAATCACATTCATTGGCAATTCATTGAAAGCAAATGAGAATACTTGCATGAATTGGTTTTTATATTTACGTTTTTTTTTATCAATTTTGAAAGTTTATTGCCAAACTGCCTTCCTTTTCCTTTCCAGTTTGCAAGTCTGTGTTTATTTGATTCAGAAAAACAAAATGTATGCTTTTGTATGTATGCATGAAAGAGGATGATGTTAATGAAATTATGAAAGTCTCAGTTAAATGTTTGTTTCTAAATGTATTATACTTCAAAAGTATACATGTACAAGATGTATAAAAATCTAACATTATCTGCTAACCTAATCCAGAAGAAGATATCACTTGTTGACACTATGTCAGTATCTACAGTTTATACAAATAAATTCATTAATAATGGATAATTGATATATTCTGTGACGTGTCAATAATTATGGACATATCCGGTATGTGTCAATGATTTTGGACATATCTCATTCTGTGTCAATGATTTTGGAAATTTCCGGTATGTGGCAATGATTTTTGACATATCTGGTTTTGTGTCAATGATTTTGGACATATCTGGTTATTTGTCAATGATTTTGGACATATCTGGTTATGTGTCAATGATTTTGGACATATATCATTCTGTGTCAATGATTTTGGACATAGCTGATTTTGTGTCAATGATTTTGGACATATCTGGTTTTGAGTCAGTGATTTTGGACATATCTGGTTATGTGTCATTGGTTTGGACATATCTCATTCTGTGTCAATGATTTTGGACATATATCATTCTGTGTCAATGATTTTGGACATATATCATTCTGTGTCAATGATTTTGGACATATCTGGTTATGTGTCAATGGTTTTTGACATATCTCATTCTGTATCAATGGTTTTGGACATATCCAGTATGTGTCAATGATTTTGGACATATCTCGTTATGTGTCAATGATTTTGGACATATCCGGTATGTGTCAATGATTATGTACATATCTCGTTATGTGTCACTGATTTTGGACATATCTTGTTATGTGTCAATGATTTTGGACATACAGTCAAACCTGTCTATAAAGACCACTCAAGGGGAGACAGAAAAAACGGTCACTATTGACAGGTTGCCTTTATATACAGGTCGAGATTTTTGGATCAACCACTTTAATCGAAAATGTCATAAATGACTTGTCATTAAATAGGGCATTTAGTATAACATTTTCAGAAGTCAAACTTTTTGTTTTGAAATATATTCTTATCATATTATTTTTAGGTTTAAATCTATATTTTTTAAAACATCTTAAAATGGTATTATGAATGCCCTATTCAATAATAGTCATGTTCATTTTATTACATTTGTGAATTCTTGGTTGAGTTTGTTGTTCTTTTTCTAAAAATATGAATTAAACAGAAGACATCTAACGTAATTTATCGCATAAAGTGCACAGGTACGTTTTGTGGTCCAAAAATGGGAAAAAAATCTTGAAATTTTAATTTTATTTTTTTTTGGAAAAAAAAAACCGCAAGTCGGAATGTAAGTCGGCATTTAAGGTTAATAAAACAAACGCTTTTGAATAGGAAACTTTGAACACATAACACAATGCCTCGTTAATTAGGCTTGACATTGATTGACACCTCGCGCGAGTTACGATGAAGATCTGTTGACACCAGCGAAGGCACAGGTCTAATACTGATAATTGAAATAATTGATGTTTTCACGGCAAAATCATTCATAAATTATTCAATTAAATCTTACATAAGATTCCACATTTTCTTTAAAATAAACAAATTGGGAGTCTCTGTGTGTCTACACATCGATAGAGTCGGCAGTGTACTGGGTTGACGGTAATTCTGACGATTACGGCCTAACACACGGGTCGCGAACAGGGCCGTTTTCGTGTATGCAGAAGAACCGGTTTGTCCGCCTATAAATGTAACGTTTTTGGGTGGAAATCCTGGCGGACCTGCAAATGTTTATACAGGCCCTGCAAGGCTTCCTCAAGGCTCGCCTGAAAGCAGCATCAAATTACCAGGTCCGACCTTATAAAATAAACGAACAACTGTGGTCCGACCGCTTCAACCGCTTGAACGAAAACGGCCCAGGCCTGCATAAACGTGAACACGAATGATGCAACGCTGTTCAATCGTATCATATGACTACACTCATACTGGAAAGCACTACGCGTTCTTCAGGTTAGGAAATAACCTAGATCGTCGCTATCAGTAGCCTATCAAAATGCAGGATATTGTCGAAAACAGATGCAGCAGTGATGGGCTCACCGGAAAGTTTTCACTTGTCATAAAATAATAATATCTTCAGTCAATGTGTTTTACAACTCATATTTTCGCGTAAAAACAGCGTATGGCTTGGAACATGGCGACCCAAAGGTAACAAGTGACTTACATCGATAAACTTGCGTTATAAGATAAAATATGTTCACCGTAAATCGGAAGCGAACTAGCGACCGTCGTTCCAAAATTACCGGTCGTTAGCCACATTAGACAGGTGGTCGTTATACAGATGGTCGTTATATAGTGAAATCTCACAGGGAATCCGAAAATCGGTCGTTATAGACAGGCAGTCATTATAGACAGGCAGTCGTTAGAGCAGGTTTGACTGTATATCATTCTGTGTCAATGATTTTGGACATATCACTTTCTATGTCAATGATTTTGGGACATATCTCTTTCTGTGTCAATGATTTTGGACAAAACTGGTTATGTGTCAATGATTTTGAACATATCTGGTTATTTGTCAATAATTTTGGACATATCTCATTCTGTGTCAATGAGTTTGGACGTATCTCGTTCTGTGTCAAAGATTTTGGACATATCTCATTCTGTGTCAATGAGTTTGGACGTATCTCCTTATGTATCAATTATTAAGGACATAGCTGATTTTGTGTCAATGATTTAAGACGTATCTGGTTATGTGTCAATGATTTTGGACATATCTTGTTTAATGTCAAAAATTGTTGATTTACTTGTAAGTGTCAATAATATGGACATATTTTGTTATGTGTTAATAATTATGGATAATCTGGTTAGGTATGAATGATAATTGAGTTTCTTATCTTGATCTGTGACCAAATGTTAATTGTTAAAATATTCTCACAAATGTGGGACAACTCCTTAGAGAATTGACTAACACACACTGTCGCTTGCTGCTAGGCAACAGGAAGTCAGATTGATGACAAACAATAAAAAAAACCTGGTTGGGAATAGTTTCGGACAATAAACGTGCAAACTGTGTTCATGATACAAGGTAATTTGTATACCTGATGCTTTTGCAGATAAATCGAGACAATTTTGCTTGCTAATGGTACTGCAGCTGAATTGAGCATTACTACGCTTGAAAAACCTGATGCTCTACAATCCGTTAATGACCAGCTGTGGGATACTAATAATTTATATGGTTGAAAATTAATCTTTATATTTGTCACATTTGGTGCCAAATTAAAAAAAATGTCATTTATCACAAATTGCCAAGTAAACAATTATTACAAGTTTCTGTCAACTCCAAAAATTATGGTCGCCGAAAAATATCTGCTTTAAACGGAAAGTAAATGTCTATAAAATAAATGGTTTGTATTGATCAGGTAATGTAAACGTCCAGAAACTGATTGCACTATGATACTGAAAAAACGATTACCGTTTCCCTGACCAAGCCTTTGGGGTATATGATGCATATTACTTGGACGGTTACCTCATAATGACACGTTGATTGATTATGCAGAGTTTATCTGCACTTAGATGAAATCAAATACATGTACGTTTCATGATGAAACGGCATGAAACACTACGCAACAATGATTTATTTTTTAAGCCGATACTCCTGTTTAGAATTCAGGCGTGACATTACATGCGATTCTACGTAATTTTGAATCTAACACGGTTTCGCAATATTTGTATGGCTGCTGTTGGCTGCGAGTAATGGACCCCAAGAGGTCGAGATTGTATTTACAGTTGATAGGCGATTATTGCTTTTGGGTGGCCCACGGAGAATATTGTATTACATTGATCAGGCGGCCATTCAGTCATCATACATAGTATGTCACACAACAGAATATATTTAAGCTTGGCTATATTCAGATATATTCAGATAATTTAAATATTATATACACTCTAAAATCAAAAATCTGTTTTTATCAGTGAGAAAATGCTGTTATGTGATAACATAGTAGCTGTTTGTGCTAAGTTCATTAACTAGATTTGCATGATTCACCCCTGAAATTTCATAATGAACTATTCCAACCTCTGAATTGGAAGAGTTCAAATATGTTCTCAGGGTGAATGAGTTGGTACAAAATGAATCATGTCATTATCAAGCTGAATTCGGAGATTGATATTGGTGTGGGATGTGGAAATGTAAAATTGTCGGGTTTGAATCGGAAGCTTGGAAAAAAATACAATGCATTTATGATTTTTGGAACATCATCTCCTACTAAATCACCTCTCCAGTTGCGCAAGCTTTGTGGAAATAGCTGGAAAAACCAATCGTCGTAAACAAGCATTATCATGAATCCTATTAATGGTTTCTCCAAGTTAATTGAGATTCTTGAGACAATAATATTAAGGTGTGTGGAATTTATGTCTGCATTTTAACAAGAAATGCTTCGCTTTTATTGATAACATCATGCTGTAAAACTGGAGGCGGGCAACGGTTTTCATAAACAACACAATGGTTTGTCAATGGTTACACACTGCTTGTCATAAACTGGCTTTATATGGTTATATATCAATGGATGATCATAAAGTGTGGTCTTTGGTTACATTACAGTTTGGTTGTCATAAAGTGTTGTCAGCAGCTAAGCATTACAGACTAAACTAACTAAAATAACGTCATTGGCTACATACGTAAGTTATGGCTGATATCAGACATATCCTGGCTGTCATGGACATGTTGTCATTGGTTACATACAAACCATGGTTGTCATGGACATGTTGTCAATGGTAACATATCCTGGTTGACATGAACATGTTGTTGTCAATGGTAACATATCCTGGTTACCATGAACATGTTGTCAATGGTTAAATAACTTGGTTGCCATGGGCATGTTGTCAGTGGTTACCTGGTTGTCATAAACATGTTGTCAACTGTCACCTGATTGTCATGAACATGTTGTTAATTGTTACATATCCTGGTTGTCGTCATAAACAAGTTGTCAGTGGTTACATATACTGGTTGTCATGAACAAGTTGTCAATGGTTACCTGATTTTCATGAACATGTTGTTCATGGTTACATATCCTGGTTGCCACGAATGAAAAAGTTGTCAATTGTTACCTGGTTACCATGAACATGTTGTCAATGGTTACCTGGTTACCATGAACATGTTGTCAATGGTTACCTGATTGTCATGAACATGGTTACATATCCTGGTTACCATGAAAATGTTGTCTATGGTTACATATCCTGGTTACCATGAACATGTTGTCAATGGTTACCATGTTGTCAATGATAACATACCCTGGTTACCATGAACATGTTGTCAATGGTTACCTGATTGTCATGAACATGATCATGGTTACATATCCTGGTTGACATGAACATGTTGTCAATAGTTAAATTACCTGGTTGTCATGAAAATGTTGGCAATGGTTACCTGGTTGTCATGAACATGTTGGCAATGGTTACCTGGTTGTAAATGAACATGTTGGCAATGGTTACCTGGTTGTAAATGAACATGTTGGCAATGGTTACCTGATTGTCATAACATGTTGTCAATGGTTACATGGTTGTCATGAATATGTTGTCAATGGTTACATGGTTGTCACAAACATGTTGTCAATGGTTACACACCCTGGTTGTCATGAACATGTTGTCAATTGGTTACAGACCCTAGTTGTCATGAACATGTTGTCAGTGGTTACCTGGTTGTCATGAACATGTTGTCAATTGTTGCATACCCTTGTTGTCATGAACATGTTGTCAGTGGTTACCTGGTTGTCATGGACATGTTGTCTATGGTTACCTGATTGTCATGAACATGTTCATGGTTACATATCCTGGTTGACATGAACATGTTGTCAATGGTTAAATTACCTGGTTGTCATGAACATGTTGGCAATGGTTACCTGGTTGTCATGAACATGTTGTTCATGGTTGTCATGAACATGTTTTCAATTTTTACCTGGTTGTCATGAATATGTTGTCAATGGCTACATGGTTGTCACAAACATGTTATCAATGGTTACACACCCTGGTTACCATGAACATGTTGTCAATGGTTAAATAACTTGGTTGCCATGGGCATGTTGTCAGTGGTTACCTGGTTGTCATAAACATGTTGTCAACTGTCACCTGATTGTCATGAACATGTTGTTAATTGTTACATATCCTGGTTGTCGTCATAAACAAGTTGTCAGTGGTTACATATACTGGTTGTCATGAACAAGTTGTCAATGGTTACCTGATTTTCATGAACATGTTGTTCATGGTTACATATCCTGGTTGCCACGAATGAAAAAGTTGTCAATTGTTACCTGGTTACCATGAACATGTTGTCAATGGTTACCTGATTGTCATGAACATGTTGTCAATGGTTACCTGATTGTCATGAACATGGTTACATATCCTGGTTACCATGAACATGTTGTCAATGGTTACCTGATTGTCATGAACATGTTGTCAATGGTTACCTGATTGTCATGAACATGGTTACATATCCTGGTTACCATGAAAATGTTGTCAATGATTACCTGATTGTCATGAACATGTTGTCAATGGTTACCTGATTGTCATGAACATGGTTACATATCCTGGTTACCATGAACATGTTGTCAATGATTACCTGATTGTCATGAACATGTTGTCAATGGTTACCTGATTGTCATGAACATGGTTACATATCCTGGTTACCATGAACATGTTTTCAATTTTTACCTGGTTGTCATGAATATGTTGTCAATGGCTACATGGTTGTCACAAACATGTTATCAATGGTTACACACCCTGGTTGTCATGAGCATGTTGTCAATTGGTTAGAGACCCTAGTTGTCATGAACATATTGTCAGTGGTTACCTGGTTGTCATGAACATGTTGTCAATTGTTGCATACCCTTGTTGTCATGAACATGTTGTCAGTGGTTACCTGGTTGTCATGGACATGTTGTCTATGGTTACCTGGTTGTCATAACATGTTGTCTTGTCAATGGTTACATACTCTGTTTGTCATAACATGTTATCAATGGTTACATATCCTGGTTGCCATGAACATGTTGCCAATGGTTACAAATCTTAGTTGTTATTACATGTCATCAATGGTTTCACTCCTACCATTTTAACATGACTGGTTTATATGATAACTAATTCACAACTAAAAGTTTCCAGATTTATTACATTGCTCTTCACATTTTACAAGGACTATCACAGATTTTCTTAAACATTCAATGTATATTAGCTGGCATAAATACTACAGAACATTTTATTTACTAGCAAAGTTAAGGATCTGTCCATACATTGATATCAGGAATTTTGCTCAGGAATTCAAATCCCTAACCAGTACTTGGGCACTTAAAGAAGCAACGATTACTTACAACTTCACCACTTAAAAGTCAAATATATTAACAGATAGCAAGTCTGGAGACACCATTGACTTTATACAAGAAAATTCTGTGAGAATAAAGAAAAAAAAGAAACCATTATAGGTATATAACTCACTTGGTAGTATATATATTCTTTGGAAATCATTTTAATGATATTTAAAGCCTTTGACACAGTTTCTATCACAAATTTCACTCAGTACAACTGTTCATGTTTTTTTTTTTTCACAAAATCTCAAATTCGTAGTCCAGGAATTCACTGAGGACTGTGAATAAGATTGCACTTATTTAAGCTTCTATCACAAATTCCTCTTTGCTTCTCATGTACAACAGAATAACAGTTAAAGGTTCACATTTGTTTTTTATGGAAATTTCAAACTTGAAACCCATTAATTTTCACTGATGACTTTGAATAATATCCCACTTAAGTTTCTATCACAAATTTCGCTCGCTTTGCACAAAATCTCAAACTTGATGTCCACGAATTCACTGAGGACTTTGAGTAAGATTCCGCTTTAAGAGCTGGAATCGTGTTTGTAGCTAACAAGGCATGCGTTGCGTATGCGTGGGTTCATGATGGAGTACACTAGAGGGTTTACCAGACACCGCGCCCAGCTCATGTAGATAAATGTCAGATGGAGGAGGGGGCTGTATATCTTCATTTGGGGGTCCAGCACTGACATCACCACGAATGGCATGTACAGGAAAAAAAATGTCGTCAAGATTAGCATTACCATGACAACGAGACGCATGTCCCGACGTGTGTACTTCCCGTGAACAGTTGTCGAGCTGGACGTCCTCGATTTACTCCGTAAAGCGTATATTGTTTCCTTGCTGATCCAGAATCGGATGAGAATACCTACGTAACAGTACAGTATCACAGGAATGCTTGTAATAAGGGCGAATGGGAGCAGAAAGCGCTTGAAGGAGTTGCTTGCGTAGAAGGGCTGACAGAAGAATCTGTTCGGGTCGTACTCAAAAACGCCCCAAAGTTCGGTAACAGGAAACAGTAACACTAACGGGTATATAGACCACGACACCACCACCATCTTTATTATGTTCATCCGACTGTTGTAGATTTGCTGGTACTTACTGAAGTGAACGACTATCAGGTAACGGTTCATGGAGATGAGAACGAGACCCAGTAGTTCCGAACCTTTTATACTGTAGGCAATGTATCCCATGAACTTACAAAATTCCAAGTTCAATCCCAGCGTTGTGGAGTCCGGTACGGTAAACGAGAGTATGGAAATATATGGTAAACATGTTATACATACTACCATGTTGTTTATCACGAGGTTTAAAATAAACACTGTTCCCACGTGTTTGTGTAAGTTAGTTTTGAATATCGCCACAATTATAGCGAGGTTAGCAGGAAATCCGATGACAGTCATTATTGTAGCGGCGATGTTATGGTAGAAACGGATATCATCCGGCACAAGTTTAGGGCGGAAGGTGTCATTGAGATTTTCTGGTGAAGCTGTGATGAGCACTTCCATCGTAACGCCAGTTTTGAAAATCGGTTTTAAAAATCGTAGGTTTCAAAAAATACAATTACCACAACAAGAATTTATGGTTAGGCTTGGCAGCCAAGAAATATAGACACTATAATCTGCTTCCCATCTTGCTGTTCTCTGTAACTGTCCAACTATTTGATTCCTCCATAAATCGTAATCCAGGATGGGTCCACGACTTTTTGTACAGTACATCAGTACCTGCAGCCATATAAAGTCTCTTGCGGTATTTGTCAGTATAACTTACCGCTCCTGTTTGTACTTTTAGAACTTTAATTCCCTGGAAGACAGTTACTTTTGCCTCCCTTAAAGCTTCTTTTAGGGATCCAGTGAATTTTAGGATTCCCGATAACATGTATCACTCAGTAAAAATCCTCTTTACACAACATTTTCCACTTATGAATAGGATAGCTTTTGTAAAACTAATCATGTTGAGTATTTCAAGTGGCTGTTGATGGCTTCAAGATTTGGGAGTTAACCGCCACTTAAAACAATAAAGTTTTCTATTTCTATAATCTGAGTTTTCTTCTGGAGCTTAGAATATCGCAAAACTTCAGTTGATGAAATAAGAAATAATACTCCCTCTCCTTGTTGGTGTGGTGCAGTATTTTGTATTTTAGTTGTTTAGTTTAGATCTGTTTTTCTGATCGTCACACAAGCCTGCTGTCATATAGGCTAATTGTTGGGTGTATGAAAGCTGTCAACACATGCTGCGCTGAAGGCGTACACCAATACAGATGCTTCTACGATTTTTACTCCACCTGTCCCAAGTGCAATGGCCTCGATGTTGCCTTTCAAGGTCTGATTGCCTTCCCGAGTCAGATCTGACAAGTTTAACATATCATCACATCCTTTGATGAATTTTCAATGTTGATTAAATAAGTGCACACAGACAGTGTTGTCAGTGGAATCAATGCATATGCTCTCGCACTGATAAAATCGGCCCGGGGAAATTTCTGCTGTATCGCAAATGGACCACTATACCACACAATAGAATCGTTACCTGAATGCTAACAGAGAGAGCTTATTATACTCTTTTGTCTATTGCTGCTTGCAGCACACACAGAAACCATCGGAGTCGTGTTAGAACAGTTGACCTGATCCGCTAGCTGTTTTAGTACTAAGTGCGCGTCCCCGGGGCGGGAGGGCTGTAGCGGTGATCGCAGGTCCACTGGGGCCAATCACATGATATCTGAAACAGATAAATAAGCTGTGCTTAGTTGTCATTAAAGATTCATTACCACTTTCCTGAAGTCAAAGTAGACAGATTCGTGCTGTGCCAAGCGAAGGTATCGAGGGATTGAAATTTAATTTGCTTTTTCATATGTCATGTTGGTTTTGGCTTCTGCTGGTTGTTGATAGATGTGTACCGTATTTGTTGCAATAACATACTTTCGTTTGAGTTCTGCTGTAGGTATATATATATAGATACCGAATTTGTTACTATAAGGCAGTTCTCTTCAAACTTGATAATAACTAATATTACATTGTACAGTACACTCCTCTTTATATCATGTTGCATTTGTCAGACAAAAACAGGATATTAACAGGAATGTAATATTAAGAGAAACATGTTTTTCCACTAAATCTAGTACATTTCCAATCCCAATAACTAAAAGTAAGATATTCAGTGTACATATGAAGATGTTTTCAGTATATAGATTACAATATTTCAACTAAAAATCATTGTTTGGGTTATTTGTTATTTTCTATGCAACATTTTGCACAAGTTGTATCTGAAATCAATGGAAATGACATCGTTTTCTGGATGTTTTATGTGATTGGTTAAAAAAAACAAGATATTAAAAGGAATTCACCTCAAAATACATGATATTAACCAAATAAAATTACATAAATCACATAGAGAGAAAAATGGTGCTTGGTAAAAGCATGATATAAAGAGGAATGTGATATAAACAGGAGTGATATTAAGTGGAGTCCACTGTATTAGAAAATATAAATCTGAAAAAGTCGATTCATAGTTCTTAAGTATTCAGAAAATAATTAGTTAAAGATGAGTTTTATCGACAAGAAGTTAATTACATTCAAAGCTCTTTATCTCAGACTTGATTACTTACCTCGAAATGTTTTTTAGGTCCCGACCAAATTTCACACTAAACATTCTTATTAATTTAACTTGAATACTCAAAGGAAGTTTTCCCATATGGTCCCACTGACTTCAAAATAATGAGGTTCAATGTTAATTGTATTTATTTAATTCTGTTACTTCTATTTTTCTCTTCCTAATTTAAACTTAACTTTTTACGTAAAGAAATTCATGTTGGTTTTCAACTACAAGATGTTTATTAGTTTGTTAGCTTTTTCAGTTAGAATTCTCTGGAAAGCAAATTTTCTGTCATTTGTCAGTTTCTCAAATTTAAACTATATTTTCATACTTTCTACAACAAAATTGAGGTGATACACAACTTTAAACTTTTAATTAATCATTCTTGTTGGCTTTGTTGGATAGAAGTACGCATGGGTTGATACTTGGGCTGTTTTGCTGAATTTTAAGTGCAGTACGTGTCTATACCAGCTCAGGTGATGCTGTGTCAAGTATTCGCCACTTGTCAATAAAATCCATGTTCATTTAGCATTTATATATATATTGCCATTTGCAACTAATTACTGTATATTGTGGACTGATTTTCGATGTCTGATAAATTTTCCCTCATTTCATGAAATAAAAAAATGAAGCTTATATTATACACAGGCAAATTTTACGCATCAGAAAAAAACTGAGATATATTTTCTACACAGGATTGATGTAGTATTAAAATTTAAGGACCCTGGAGTTAGAAGATGCTGAAATGAAATCCTTGTTGACAGTTTTGGAATAATTGATTACGCCCACTTTGACGCCATGGAATGTAATTACATCCATTCCCTCATTGTCTCTATAATGATTTTTGTATACTCATTACGCAAATCTTGATGGACATGTGAACAGTTCACTTTCAATTTATTTCTGTTTTCTAATTGAAAATTTTCCTTCGATAGCACTTTTCTATTAAATTTGTCTACAAGGTGTCAGAAATAGCAGTACAGAGAAAATTTAGGTCTTTATTATAACCTCGACTTAGGTAAGGAGATTTGTCTGTGCATGGATGTGTGCATGCATGTCTGTACATCTGTGATTGTGTTCAACATATCTTAGAAACCTCTGATCAGATTTAATTCTTGTTCCCACCACAGTGTCTCATGAACAAGTTCAACACTTGATTAAATTTTGGAGGTCATTGTTTAAGTTTAAAGTTAAAAGGTCACCCTTGACCACTTTCAGAATAAAAAGCTTGTTTACAATATATCTCATAAACCGTGACAGATTTGGTTCATTGATTCTTAAAATGGCGTCACACTGTTCTTAACTTGATCATATTTTGATGGTGACATCAGTAAAGGTTAATGGTCAAAGGTCACAAAATGTGTCGTGATTGGATGAGTTTACAGCAATACTGTCAATAAAGTCTGGCATGGTTGGACGACTTTGCCGTTTATGGTGTATATAGAAAGCCTGCTATGGCTGGCTGACTCAGCTATACTGTCTCTAAAGTCTGGCATGGTTGGACGACTTTGCTATTTACGGTGTATAGAAAGCCTGCTATGGCTGGCTGACTCAGCTATAACGTCTATAAAGTCTGTTATGGTTGAACAACTTTGCAGTTTACATTGTAAAGAAAGCCTGTTGTGGCTGGCTGACTCAGCTATAGTGTCTATTAAGCCTGTCATGGTTGACTGATTCGGCTATAATGTCTTTCGTGGTTGGTGATGACTCCGTTATAATGTCTATAAACAATACTGGTTGGTTGACTCGGCTATAATGTCTATAAAGCCTGTCATGGTTGACTGATTCAGCTATAATGTCTTTCGTGGTTGGATGACTCAGCTATAATGTCTATAAACAATACTGGTTGACTGACTCGGCTATAATGTCTATTAACCCTGTCATGGTTGGGTGACTCAGCTATAATGTCTATTAAACCTGTCATGGTTGGGTGACTCGGCAATATCATCACTTATTCATCAGTAACAATGTTGCTCCTTTGTTATCAAGCCTGTCACTAGCATCAGGGGATCTTACACTGCTGATGCTGGTACTTGATAGCTTGGGTGCTGAAATGTTATCACGATTCATAATTGATTGCGTTTTGAGGAAATGTATCTTGCATGTCAATTTATTTCATTTCGTTCGTGTTGGACTGGCAGCTATGGAATGCTAGAAGGAAGAAATGTTGAGGCTAAAGTGTTACGGAGTCATTTCAATCACTCTGGTTATGGTTCAAAGCAAAAGTCTTTTTCATAGTAAAAAGGAATTTCTTGTTAACGAAAAATCAAGGAAAAGTTGCTGGTGTAGTATTTTAAAATCTTTAGATGATTAACTCATTAATTCATCCCTGAAAAAATCATTTGAACTCTCCCAATTCAAAGGTTGAAATAGCCCATTATGAAATTCCAGGTGTGATAACATTGTGATACCCTGTGGAAGCCAACATTGTACTATAGGACCGAAAAAAAAAATGGGATACTTGAAATTTGAAATGATGCAGATACAATATTACACATCTAGAGAATAATTTGTTGACATTTGGAAAATGGTATTACATTATTATATTACATTTATGATGCCAAGAATGAAAATATTATTTCCTTTGTTATAGAAAAAAAACTGTTTCTTTTTTCCTCACATCCACCCCACTTTGTATATATATATAGTTCAATATATAAGATTCATTTAAGGAGTCGTCTGAATAAAAAAAATAAAGTTTATTTATTGTTAAAATATACTTAAATTCAGACTTGGACTAGATATTATGGTTAATACGATGACTCCTCAGTAATAATACAATTAACAACAGTGATATCCACATGGATGTTAAGGGGAGATAACTCTACAGGAAAAAAAACTTAAGTGCAAGTGGGACAGGGATCCTTAAAGTAACTATAAGAAAACGTGAATTTGAATCCAATTTTCGTAGCAGCTGGTAGATCCATAGTGATGGGTGATGGATCAAACGCTGTCGATGTTAGATATTAGCGTAAAGTTTGTGGGAACTTGTTTCCAGATATTATTAAAGCTGCCTTGTTGATGTTGAACCCTAAAACAAACTTTTGAATTTTTTTTTTCATTCTTATCTTTTTCATCCCTGATATTTCATAATGAACTATTCCAACCCTTGAATTGGAAGAGTTCAAATGTGTATTCAGGGGTGAATGCGTTAATTAGACTAAATGCACGGTTCAGCTCCACAATAGCACATGGTATGAAAATAGAAATATTTTAGTGCCTTCTTTTTCTATTTCTTATGTGTTCGTTAGTGTACATTGTAGGCTAATTGGGAGTAATGTAATTTCTGTTCTCGGTTAAAGGAAACGCTGCCAGTGTACTACGGTAGCTACTTAGTGATTGTACAGGTATATTACATGTTACTTTGATCACTTAAACAGCAAAACACTCAAATATGCATACAGCATATACATAGAAAATATAGAATAAATTTAATCATAAATACCATATTTACAGTCTTCTATAGTACAAGCAGCATACATTCAGTAACATGCTTAAATCATATAGAATACACACAAATTACACAAAGAACATAAAATACACACAGAGTACTTACAGGTACATGTGTACATGGCCACCTATTGATATAGATAGTTTTACAGTATCATACTTTTTTTCAGATTTCTAGGGGGGAGAGTGGGTGGAATTCTTAAGGTGTTTAAGGATTTTGAAGCATTAACATTAAATGTATCTATGTACACCCTTGTATCAAAAAGTATCACACAAAATAGGAATACTTAAAGTCACTGATGGAAAATGCTCAATTTTAGGGTGTAAAATTATGTAAGGGAGAGTCAATAAGTATGAAGTATACATTAAGTGCATCTCCCATTTACAAAAAGAATACACACTGACCTCTTATAAGATATTTAAAGTATTTGGCTCACCAAACGTAGATTAGATATGCTGCCCTGCTGTAGTAGAATAACATACCTGTGTATACCGTTAAATCCTGTTTCTATCCCATAGTTTAATCCATAATAAACAGAATCAATTACGACCACTTTGTCCTGCTGCAGGTATAAGTATATAACTGATTCAGTTACATACACTGAACATCGCCTGCAGCAACAGCATCATCCAAACTGATGACTGATCAGGGATATAGGCGCATTAGTTAATGATAAAACAGACTGTCAGACAGCCTTGGGCAGCAGCTGGACCAGTAGATAGGTATACCTAAGCATATCTATATGTACAGTTCAGACCTCCCCACTCCCCTTTCCTTCTCCCTCCTCCCCTCCCTTATCTTGTCCATCTTTCTTGTTTTGGTTCATCTTCATACCTCCCTACTCTCCTTTTCTTCTCCCTCCTCCCCTTCTTTATCTGTCCACTTCTCTGTTTTTGGTTCATCTTTATACCTCCCTACTCCCCTTTTCTTCTCCCTCCTCCCCTTTTTTATCTGTCCACTTCTCTGTTTTTGGTTCATCTTCATACCTCCCTACTCCCCTTTTCTTCTCCCATCTCCCCTTTTCTATCTGTCAACTTCTCTGTTTTCTTTCAAGTTCAGCTTCAGACCTCTCTTCCACTTCCACCCCCTTTCTCCCTCCTTCCTTCCCCTGTCTTGTCCATCTGTCTGTTTTCGGTTCATCTTCAACAGACATCCCCCTTCCCCCTTTTTCCCTCTTCCCACCCCTCATATTGTCAATCATTCTGTTTTGGGTTTAGTTTCAGACCCACTAACCCTTTCTCCCTCCTTCCCTTCCCTATTTTGTCACCATTTATGTTTTTGGTTCAAGACCTCCATTCCCCCCCCCCCTCCTTCTCCCTAACCCCCCCCCCCTCTCTTATCTCCATGCACCTTTAAGTTTTAGACTCACTCACCCTTCCTCTCTCTTTCCTTCCCCTGTCTTGTCCATGGTAATGTTTTGGATTCAGCTGTAGACCTCCTAACTCCCTCTTTTCTCCCTCCCTCTGTCCCCTCCCCCTCCGCCAACATCTTGTCCACCTAACCTATGGTCAATCATTAAAACAATCTGCTGTGTTGAGGGCTGGTGTTGAGCTGGTGTATGCTTGGCCTCCCACTGAGATAATTGTATAATCACCAGTAAATAGTGCTATTGTTTACTAGTGTTCAATATATGTGTAGTAGTTTCTACAGTAAGTGTTCCCGATAAGTCTTCGTATAAAAATAAAAAACATTATGCTTTTACATTACATATACTGTGATCTGATAGATTTACTTTTGAAAGATGACATAACACACACATATGCTGCATCTTTTAAATTTAGTTATAGATACAGTATGCCGAAAAAATTAATCGAACTGCATCGTACAGCAGTTTCGTACTTCTGGGACTCATAAGTGATGCTAGGGGCAGTCCAAAATTTCTGAACAAATGTAGAAGCAGAAGGGTCAGGTGTTCAAAACCCCCTTAATTTTTTTTAAATATTTTTTCTGGGATGTAGTGAGTTTTTTTCATGAAAAATGCTTGTAATTTCTTAAAACAAAAAAAAAGCTTATATACATTCTGTAATCTTTTGAAACTCCTAACATAAGCTTTTATGTATATTGATTTCTTTCTGTCTTACTTCATCCATCCTTTGAATAAGAATGGTTCAAATATGTCTCCAGAGGTGTATTAAGTATTATTCCAGACATATTCTTGTAAACCAGATGATACCTGACAGTTCCGTACACTATTTTGAATGCTTAACAGTTTGAGTACACAAAAACTATTTACACTGCTGTAAAACGGTTTTCGTCCTGCCTTTATTTAGGGCCCTCTTGAAAAGATTTGAATTTGCCCTGTCTTGAATTCGCCCTACTCTCAAATTTGGGTCCTCATTGTACTTGTAATATAATGTAAAATATTAGCCATGTCTTAACTTTGCCCTTCAATTGTTTTGTGAAAAAGGTGAAAATAAAACGGGGGCGAACTTTTCCAGTTTTACGGTATATGGTAAAAAAAAAGAAAAATACTAGATCTGGTGTAATAGACATAACCACTCAAGAAAATATCATTATGGTATTATATTCTCACACATTCTATTGTACATGTTTATACTCGGGCAATCAAAGACAAGGACATCCTACTTGATACACATTGCATGCGTTTGATTGCTTTGAGGATAGACAGATTATCAGCCATTAATTTGTAAATGATCATGATCGAGTTTTATCCTGTCTCCCAGTTGGAATGGTGTCTGGGAATGGATTACCTTCTAGAACCTTAGCCCTCTACTGGGAAAACCTGGTATCATACCATTACAGCTGTAGTGACCCCATTTATCATGCAGGATTATCTTAATCTATGATAATCTAGCACACACATTTCAGGATCAGAAAGTTTGTTTGACCATATATAATCAGGGGCTACAACGATTGATGATCACACGCTATATATCGTAGAAGATTCAATATGAAGCTGTGATAAACACCATATAGAATATTACTGGTGGTGCTATAGGTTTGTATACAAAGTTTGGTTTGTTTTACATCCTGTTAACAGTCAGGGTCATTTAAGGATGTGCCAGATTTTTGAGGTGAAGGAAAGCTGGAGTGCCCGGAAAAACCAACGACCTATGGTCAGTACCTGGCAACTGCCCCGTGTTGGTTTCAAACTCGCAAGCCAGAGGCGGAGGGCTAGTGGTAGAATATCGGGACACCTTAACCACACGGCCACCACAGCCAAGAGGTGGAGGGCTAGTGGTAGAATATCACTGCAGCCCCTATCTTTTACAAAATATAGATTGTTATCATTGATACCTTGTATACTAAACACACTTACAGTCACTAATAGACCTGTCATTTCTGTCCAGTTTCTTAACTCGTTCACCCCTGAAGTTTTGTAATGAACTTTTCCAGCCCTTGAATTGGCAGAGTTCAAATGTGATTTGGGGGTGAAAGAGTTCAAAGTTATAGAACACTACAAACAGTTGAATTAATATAAGCTATCGCTGTTTAAGAATCTTTACCACACAAGATGAGATGCACCTTTACCCAATCACACCCCCCCCCCCCCTGTTTACTGTTTATTTACACAGATGTCTGTTTACCAGGATGGTCATTCTCAGCTGAACCCATACCTGTAGTGCAGGACTGCATGTGTACTTAGGGTTATAAGTCTAGACATAGGGGTCCAGCTGTGAAATAGGGAAGGCTGTCATCGGAAAATAAATTTACAGTGCACTGTACTCCTCTTTATATCATGTTGTATTTGTCAGACAAAAACATGATATTAACAGGAATGTGACATTAAAAGAGACATGTTTTTCCACCAAATCTAGTGTATTTCCAATCTCCATAACTAAAAATGTACATATGAAGATATTTCAACGCATAGATAACATTATTTCAATTAAAAATCATTTCTATGCAACATTTTATACAAGTTGTATCTGAAATCATTGGAAATGAGGTCATTTTCTGGATATTTTATGTGATTGGTTAAAAAAAAACATGACATTAAGAGGAATTCACCTCAAAATACATGATATTAACCAAATAAAATTACATAGATTATAAAGTTACAAAAATGGTGCATGGGAAAAACATGATATAAAGAATGTGATATTAACAGTGGTGATATTAAGTGGAGTCCACTGTATATGGTTTTATAACTTGGTTCTGAAGCAGTTCCACAATATGAAAAATATTGCTTATCCACCACTAAGCTTAAGGGAACTTATTCACCCCCTGAAATTTCAAATGAACTATTCCATCCTTTGATTTGGAGGAGTTCAAATGTATCCTCGGGGGTGGATGAGTTTAGTAAGGTACATTTGAAACCATACATGTATATATCATGCATATCCTTTACTCTAGCTCCCAATGATGTGAATTTCCAAATTTTTCATCCCGATTCACAACTCCCCTCTTACAGGTCTCCATTTTCAACTTTGAGTAGGAAAGTCTGATGTCACCAATATGTATATATTGGAAAGGAAGTAGTGAGAATAACATGTCTTTCCAATTCCGATTCAATGTCAATTAACCCATGACTTTTTTTCCAGCAGGATGCTTGCTGTACTGTGGATCTGAAGGGAAAATCCCTTGCACTCTACAGAATCTCATCCTTTTTTTACCCCACACACCCACCCCAATGGATCATCACTGCCTTGAAAATAAAATGTCAACAGCACTGATAATTTTCTACATTTACGAAAAGAATTTAGTAATCCTAGGTTATCAATTCTGATGATCTCTACTTGGGTGATCTAAAGGGAATATTTTATTGCCAAATTTAGTAAGGCAACTTTTACACTTAATGTGCATTGATGTAGTCATCCTTCACAAAGCGAATATTTTCTAGCCAAATTTAGTACTGTAACTTTGACACTTAATGCGTAATGTAGTCATCCTTTACAAATGTACTTATTGTATAATTATATAAGTGTCAGCATACTTATCGTATAATTATATAAAGTGTCACCGTATGACCGGGCTTACCTGCAGCTTTGTCTGTAGCTTCCCCTTCCTTATCAGGGTGAATACCATATGCTTTGTAGAAAACACATTTTCTCCGGGGACCTGTCACCAGGAAAGGCCAGCAGTGGAGCTCTGGGAACTAGTCTGCTTCTTTCTTTGCCGGCTGCTTCAAATTCTGTAGTGATGCATGGAAACTGGTCGTCCTACTTATTCGGAAAAAAACTTGTTTTTTTTCTCAGCATGTATTATATCACATCATTTTTAACTGTCTCGGAAAACTAAAGAGATGGCCCATGTCGTAAATCAATTGTAGTCTGCTGTTGAGATTTAAAAGTGGTTCGAAGACAATGCTATATCCCTGATGGTTAAAACAGTCTACTGTTCATATTGAATAGTGGTTCATAGTCAAAGACTACATTCCAAATTGTTTGTTGAAACAAAATCAAAAGATTGTGTCTGATTATTATATCTCGTTAATCCCAGCCATTGAGTCCTTAGCTTTGTTGTGTGGTCAGTTCGGCTCAGTCAGACCTCGGGTCAGTACCGGTCAGTATGGTCATCTGATACAATTAATGTCTTTGAATACTTTCCGATTTCCTGGAGGAATTTCTTGACATTGTCACAAAGACGGCTAATCACGGTGGACAGACGGGCTGGCTAATGAGAGTCGCGGAGACTGACGCGGGAATAGAGAATGGAACGCGTTGCACCTGACATCAATTCTGTCTCGCTGTACGTGTCGTTGCAGATGGTGCTGTTGACATTGGCTGTTGATGTTTCACGTGAAAACAGTACGGAAAATGAACACTAAGGCCTAATGCTTTGTTTTGTAATAGTTCATCAATACAAGCGTCCAATAGGTCCCAGTGCAGTTTAGCTCTCCGTCAAATCAATCAATATATCACTTCATATTCTAGTTACTATTTGCTAAATGGGAAATTGACACAGGAGTGGGGCCCCCTGGGATTGACAAGACAGCCAGCGGTTGTCACAGGTTAGCTCGTATGTAGGAGACCAATCAGAAACAGCGCCCACATGTTGAAAGCGAGGTAACCTTGCTTCGTTGTCGGAGAACATGGATGGGTTGGAGAGACATTTTTTAGGGGCTTGGACAGGAAGCTTGTCTCATCTATCAAATCTTGTAATGGTCATGTCGCACCATGCCGGAAACAACCACTATTGTTAAAGAGAAGATACATCTCCCCAGCTTCACTTTTAGGAGGAAAAGCATAAAACAGCAAAAATGTGGAATCTCCAATGAATCTTAATGAAGCTTGTTACAGATTTGTTCAAAGATATAAAGTTGACACTCAAATTTCACTTTGTGTGTTTTCACTTTGTGTGTTTGCCAGAGAATGAAATTTTGCTTGGAAATTTGTGTTTGCTAGAGAAAGAAATTTTGCCAGGAAAGGTTTTACAATTCTTGTGAATGATATCATTTTTATGCCTCTAGCAGGAAGGGAGATTTTGGTGTATAATTTGTATTCACTCTCTGTCGCCAACTGTCCATTTCTCCTAGTTCTGAGCATATCTTGGCCACTGGTAGGAAAGGAAACGGGGAGAATACCAAAGCATCAATAAAACCATAATCAGAGCTCAAAATCGATTAAACCAGGGGAAAAAGATATGAACAAACAAAAGATTTGCATGGAGGCCGTGGTAAAAGTACAAGAGAATAAGACCAGGTGTTCCAGAAGAGTAAGAATCTTCTGCTTCATTAATGACAATCACCATGCAAATCTAGCTTTGACTCCCAAGTAAATGTCATGGTCTCAACGTGAAAACTGAGGCATAATTCTCAATCAAAACAAGCAGCTATACTAATGAGCATATTCAAAAATGTCTATCTTCATATCATACAAGGATGTAGAAAATGCCTAATAATGACGGACAGTGACCAAAATAAGGTCATTGTGACCTCCTTTGATTGCCAATAAATTAAATACGTTTCCCCAACTTTTCTGTCCCTGTATGGATTTCTGACTTGATGAATCGAAGCGTCATTAGAACACATTGTATCGCATACCAAGACACTCAAGTCATTTAACTCATTCATCCCTGAAACATCATAATGAACTATTCCAACCTTTGAATGGGAAGAGCTCAAGTGTGTTTTCAGGGGTGAATGAGTGATGGAGAAGGGTGCGGTGGTTCATAACATTCCTGAAACAGTTACTTATGGCAATAAAATGTAAAAGTGTTTAATCTACGGTTGTTGTGACCTATATATATATTTTGACACTTAATTTGACCCTTCATTCACAAAATATACTTAATTTCTGTTCGATGTATTATAACAGATTATAGAGTTGGAGTTTAGGCGCATCACGAGAAAGCAATGATTTGTAACCAGATCAACTTCATTACGATGTTTTGACCTTTGATCTCAGTTGCTGATATGAAGAAATGAAGATTTCAAGTGCATGTCTTAGCCATTTGTTGAATGAACATCACATTTAGTATGTCAAAATTTCATAAGAAAGCATTATGTAATACATACTAACAGAATATAATATATAAACTTTATTTATTTTACAACAATTATGAAACAAGTTATCCAACTTATATTAATCACTCTTGTTGGTCCGGATGTTAGCGTGTGAGGGGTCTTACTGTGGGAGGAAACCGGAATACCCAGAGAAAACCCACTTGGACGGGCAGGTGGCCCCAATAACCTTTTTACGTCCAGTCGGGGAAACAAGATAACATTACCTGTTTTTATTCCCTGTGAAATGTGTATAATTAATTGGGCTCCATCTGATTTCATGACTGTCGGACTGAAAGGCATTTCCAGGCTAGCTTGGAAAAAACATTCAGTTACCGTTCAATTTACAATTACCAAAAATATGGGTCTTTTTGTCTTTGATTTCAATTAACAAAATTTGGGCCCTTTTTGACCATTTCCCTTGGCTATATTTACAAAAATATTGGCTATGCTGGGAGAAAAACACAAACATTTCATCCTTATGAAAATATAACAAATAAGTAATGAATATCATTGTAGAAAGTTATTTATTTTTCTTTTGAACAATTAAATTTTTATATGTGATGTATCACAATTCCTCACTTGAACATACAAAATATCATGAAATCAGCATCATTACCTATAGAGAACAACAAATTTGTTTCTATGAAATAAAGCAGATATTTAAAATTTAAATATTCATGATGATGGCCGGTGATATTTTTGAAATATTTAGAAATTTTCCTTAAATACATAAATCTGGTAGCATAATATTATTTAATGAAATCACCCATTTTTAAAAAAAAAACAATAAATGGACTGACTGAGTGTTTGTTTTGAAAAAGCTGAAATGAAACTTCATTGGAACTAGATTTCCATTGATGGTTTATGTCCAGATCATATATATACTGCAATACCAGGGGTTTTAACATCACTGCTACAATATATCAATTTTACTGTTGTATTAACACTAAGTTCCTAAGACTGTAGACTAGATGTTACTGGTCCTACAGTAGAAGGCCTTCAGTATGGGAGAGTTCCTAAGGTTGTAGACTAGATGTTACTGGTCCTACAGTAGAAGGCCTTCAGTATGTGAGAGTTCCTAAGACTATAGACTAAAGGGTTGACGACAGTATGTGACCAAGCCGTATATAGGCAGGCGATGATGACAATAGGGTCGTAGTTGGAGTCGCCCCGGTCTAGTATGGACATTAAAATGAAAGGGGTGTAGAGCAAAGTGAAGGTGGTCAGTATAAGAATGACCGTGATGACCAACTGCCTCTCCTGCTTATAACGCCTATTACTGGGTTTATTTGGCTTGTAGGTGGACTGGTTAATGCTACGGCTTGCATCCACTTTGAACCTGCTAGTCCAGACCTTGTAGATCATGGCGATGTAGCAGAAGGCCAAAATCGGCATGCTCAACCCTACAGTTAGTATAATCAGGAAGCTACCGTAGGAGTCGCCATTGAATGGATGGCAAAAAAATCTCTGGGGATCATACTTTAGCTGCCCCCATACTTCAGAAGCAGGAAATATCAATAAGATTGGATAAATAATCCAGGAAACGACCAGCATGACCACCAAATAGCATCTTCGTTTGTATATCTGCTGGTACCTGTCAAAATGTACTACAAGTATGTATCGGTTCATGCAGATAAGTATAAGGCCCAGAATCTCCGCGCCAACTATACTGTAGGTGAGGAAACCCATAATTTTACAAAGGGTGTCATCCACCTTCCCCGCCACGCGTTCCTGGTGGGTAAACGAGAGGTAGGAGACATAGGGCAGAGAGAACACACACGGAATCAGATTCAACATGATCAGGTTCAGTACCAACAAAATGGCCGCCTCTCTGTACAGCCTCGTTTTGATGATAGCCAAGATGGTACTTGCATTTGTAACGAAACCAAGAGCTGCGATAGTGGTTGCAGCGACATTATGAAGGAGTACTGTTTCCATGGAAACATACTCTTGGTCAGTTTGATTAAGTTTCATTGGTTTCTGCATGACTTATCGTCTAAATATGGGAAACCTATATATATGTTTGTATTACAGAGTGATCTATGCACTAATTAAACAATGATGTAGGCGTGTTGTTACAGTCAACATGCCACAGCTGAGGGGAACACAGTTACAATTACAGATTTGTTATTTGATGTCTATTGTTACAGGTTTGGCAAATAATCCTCAGAGCCGTAGCGAAATATCATCATTGATTGTTTTCCTGTTAGATTCAAATCTCCATGGCAATATATATCCAACCATTGTCCTGATGATGGCGATATAATATTATCCAAGCAATGCGCTAATATTGTTTCCTAAAAGATCTCCATGGCGATATATCCAAACAATGCACATTTGTTGTTTTCTAAAAGATCTCCATGGCATTATATATATATATATAAAAACAATGCATAGATGTTATTGCCTGTTAGATCTCCATGGCGATATAATATTATCCAAACAATGCACAGTTGTTGTTTTCTAGAAGATCTCCATGGCGATATATCCAAACAATGTGTAGATGTTGTTGCCTGTTAGATCTCCATGGTGATATAAGTAAACAGTATCCTGATATTGATGCCTGTTAGATCTCCATGGTGATATAAGTAAACAGTATCCTGATATTGATGCCTGTTAGATCTCCATGGTGATATAAGTAAACAGTATCCTGTTATTGATGCCTGTTATATCACCATGGTGATAAAAGTAAACAGTATCCTGATATTGATGCCTGTTAGATCTCCATGGTGATAAAAGTAAACAGTATCCTGATATTGATGCCTGTTATATCACCATGGTGATAAAAGTAAACAGTATCCTGATATTGATGCCTGTTATATCACCATGGTGATAAAAGTAAACAGTATCCTGATATTGATGCCTGTTAGATCTCCATGGTGATATAAGTAAACAGTATCCTGATATTGATGCCTGTTAGATCTCCATGGTGATATAAGTAAACAGTATCCTGATATTGATGCCTGTTAGATCTCCATGGTGATATAAGTAAACAGTATCCTGATATTGATGCCTGTTAGATCTCCATGGTGATATAAGTAAACAGTATCCTGATATTGATGCCTGTTATATCACCATGGTGATATAAGTAAACAGTATCCTGATATTGATGCCTGTTAGATCTCCATGGTGATATAAATAAACAATGTCCTGATATTGATGCCTGTTAGATCTCCATGGTGATGTATACACAGTTGTCCAGGTGGTCGTGCTATTAGACTCCTATACATACATGAATGAACACCATTAAATCTTAATCCACTGACTTATTAAACATCTTAATCTGCCTCTTTCATACCACTAGTTGTCTTAATTCATCACCACAAGTTGTCTTAATCCATTATAAAAAAAAATTACTCCTTCAAATCTTTTGATGTCTTAATCCATTACATAAGAAATGAGACATAACAAGATGTCTTACTCCATTACAATACAAGAAATCTTAATCCTTTACATCATCAGTTGTCTTAATTCATCACAACACAAAATATCTTAATCCTTTACATCATCAGTTGTCTTAATCCATCACAACACAAGAAATCCTAACCCTTTACATCATCAGTTGTTTTAATCCATCCCAACACAAGAAATCTTAATCCTTTACATCATCAGTTTTCTTAATCCATCACAACACAAGATGTCCTAATTTATTTTATCAGCAATTGTCTTAATCCTTACACAACACAAGATATCTTAATCCTTTACATCATCAGTCTTAATCCTTAGCAACGTAACATATATCTTAATTCATTACATCATTAATTTGCTTGGTTCAGTTTCTACCTAATGACGCCTTAATCTGTCATATGGTCATTAAAATGTCTTAATCCATAAAGACATCTTAATCTATCTTCTTATTCCACTATCCTCCAGTCTAGAATAGTACATTATCTAACATAAATCACTGATGAAACATTTATGACTCTTCGGTGTCACTAAAGAATCAAGTCTGTTGAAATTGACGTAGGTTTTGTCCTTGAAAAGCCTGTCAACTGACTGGTATGAATGATTTAACGAAATCAGTTTCATGTATCACTTTTCCTTCACAAAGAAATGCAACATGGGATATGTACATCAGACTGAGTATATGTCAAGTTGATGTAGCTTGTATAACAGAAACTTACACAGGATTGTTTTTGGAAACAAATCCTTGAAATCACTTCGAAATGTATTATTTCGCCCTCGTAATGGTAATCCACTTTGTCTTGGATTTATAATGACCATTTACCATCTATATCACATCTAAACCAATCAGAGTTGAGATTCCATGACATCTAGACCAATCAGAAGTGATTTTCACTGACAAAGAATCGAGAGTGCTTGAAGATTGGAGATGTGAGTTTGTTGTGATGTGTTTTTTCTCGACAGGATGAATGGCTGCAGGATATAAAAGAGTGAAAAGACATCACATATATATCAATACACCACACAATCATTGGAATTATTTAAATAACGAAGTTTGAGCACTTAATGGACAGAGTTTTGTTATAAAAGAATTAATGCACTTTTTATACTGAAGTTTGAATACCACCTGTACTGTACCATGGTCTTCGTCAACTACTGAATGACTGTTTTGTTCAATTCTTAAGCAAATTCATATAAATTCTTCCATAGTATTCGATGAACCGTTAAGCACAATATTTACATGTATATAGGGAGGATGGTGGGCTCTTTTGTAATTACAAATACCAATATGCATATATATAGATTGGGCCATAGAAACCAAGAGTTGAAAAGACATTGATTTGAACAAAAATGCCAACTAAAAATGGAAGCATTAAGGCATGTTGAATGAAAGGAGAAGTGTAGTTGTATGGAACTAAGTATGTATTAGGGTTAATGTCATGATTCCGAGTACTGTTCATTTGTAAACAAATAGAAAAAAAGTTGTTACAGTGGATTCCACTTAAAATCATGCCTGTTAATATCACATTCTTTTTTATATCATGTTTTTCCCTTTTCCCAATCACCATTTTTCCCTCTATATAATCTATGTAATTTTATTACAAGTTGTATCTGAAATCAATGAAAATTACATCATTTTCTGGATATTTTATGTGATTGGTTAAAAAAACATGATATTAAGAGGAATTCACCTCAAAGTACATGATATTAACCAAATAAAATTACATAAATTATGTAGAGAAAAATGGTGCTTGGGAAAAACATGATGTAAAGAGAAATGTGATATTAACAGGAGTGATATATAAAGTGGAGTCCACTGTACTTATTTGTCTGTAAAATCTTCAATCTTTAGAAAAAAGACTTTGTGCCTTATAAGTTACATTTCTAGGTAACGTATAACTATTAGTCCAGAATATGGTTTGGTTGTAGGTGAAATTATATAAACAGTTCCATAGGGATCTCTACACAATTAATAATTCTCATAATATGGTACTTGACATTTTGCAAGTCTTTTGTGGTTGACAAGTGTTCATCATATTACTTACAATTTTGGCATGATCATTCAAATGATATGTAAAAAATTTACTGAAAAAAATTGAAATCTGTCAAACTGGTGCCGGGAATTCAATCTTGCACTGCCGTATTAAATCAGGTGTCATGTGATTGTGATGATGTCACAAAAATTTTGAGTGGCATTTATGGTGCAGCAGAAAATAATTTTCAGTGATGAATGTCACAGAGTTTTAATCAAAACTTTTTTTGTGATCTGTTTGTAACAGTATCTGGTTTTAAATGAATTGATATAATGCTTGTAAATAAACGTGATAGATATTGAATTTTTGTATGATTTATATTTTTATTTCCTATTTCTCCAATGGGCAATGCATGTACATGTATAAATTTTATCCCGTAGTGTCTATTTGCATGCAGGGATTCAATATCTAAATTTTACCATAGAATGCGTTCCATAATTAATGATCCTTGAAAACTCAGAAATCATAAAAATAACAGAAAAAGTAACAGGTATGAAACTAACGAAAATAACGTTTTACCATATTGAACCTTGAAATTTCATAATGAGCCATTCCATCCATTGAATTGAATTGGAAGAATTTAAATGTCTTCAGGGGTGAATACATTAGATAGCAGTTTATATGTATAGTTTATTCAAGTTACATTTTCCATTATCATACAACCCCTCCCCCCCCCCCACCCCACCCAACCTAATTATCCAACCCCATAAAGACATCTTCTCCTAAACCAGTGAACCAGTTCCAATGAAACTTCACATAAGTGTTAGGGACCATGTTAAAGTATGCACTGCAGTTCATTTCATTCAAAAAAATTGGTTTCTATAATAGGTAACCACAGATCACTATAAACAAGTTTTTGATGGAACATTTTGACCAGTCAGTGAAACTACACAGGAATGTTAGGAACAATGTGTAGATAAAAATGTAGAACTCATCAACATTGAATGTAAAAAAGGATTTATTGCAAAGAGGGAGAGTGGGGCAACAAAAACAGGCAAAAAAGAATTAACAAACAAACATCAAAACACAATAGTAGTGACTTTTACCATGAAAACTTGAAAATATTTTAAATGTCGTCATATCATGCAAAACACCATGTTCTAGACATATAATATATACTGTAGTAATTCTTCCCTCTGTCCTATAGAACTTCAGTCAGATGGCAGACTTATGATTCAAAATATATGTAGATTTGTGTCTATAAAAGGCTAAAGGAATAAGTCACTTATAATTAAGAGCTTTAAACAAAAGATTGGCACCTTTCAGACAACACAAATATATAACATATGGATTAGGTAAGTAGATCAGTCCATGTTTATAACATGTTAGATAATAAAGTTTTAGACCAGGAAGCTTCAGAGTGCAATGTCAGATTTGAACTTTTAGCATGTCATTCAGTAAAAGACATAAATCATTTGAGATTAAAATTAAATTTCATTTCACAAGTTATTAAGTTATTAAAAAGTGATATAGAAATCAGTATTGTGTGCATTATTTCAAGGTTAAAATGGTGACATCATTCTTAAAATAAATGCTGTTTTGAGAATAATTAGAATATAATGAAACTTACCTGAATTTGTCAGTATGGTTATAAACACACTTTTGTCCATTGCCGAAAATTTGGGTTTACATCATACTGTCCTAAGGGTACGAGTTTAAGATTCCCTTAAACATAATTTCCTTTAAAGGTCAAAATCCTTCAGTGGCAGCCAGATTTTGAATTGAATGATTTCTGATGTCTGTTTCTGAATGATAAATGTATAAATCTGGTATTTTTATATGAGAAAGTGTTTTGTATTGAAACAATGGTTCCAGCTGGATGCTGAAATGACAATTATAAATGTCCAGTGTGTTAGTTATATTGATGAGGACAAATTCCCAGGGGTTTGTTCAGTACATACAAAACCCAACACCCACATGAGCTTATCACAATAATCTGGTGTCCAATACTACGTCTGATCACAGATTGTGTTGTCTGGTTGTCATTATAGCTCATAATTCATTAAAAATTCAAACCTATCTCTGCATGCCTGTTAAAACATGTTGTATTAAAATCTGTGGATGTATTTTGTGTTCAGATGTGCGATATTCCATGAGAGAATTTTGAATGTGAGAGATTGCATGAGAGAATTTTGAAATGTGTGAGATTGAATGAGAGAATTTTGAAATGTGAGAGATTGCATGAGAGAATTTTGAAATGTGTGAGATTGCATGAGAGAATTTTGAAATGTGTGAGATTGAATGAGAGAATTTTGAAATGTGTAAGATTGCATGAGAGAATTTTGAAATGTGTGAGATTGAATGAGAGAATTTTGAAATGTGTGAGATTGAATAAGAGAATTTTGAAATGTGTGAGATTGAATGAGAGAATTTTGAAATGTGTAAGATTGCATGAGAGAATTTTGAAATGTGTGAGATTGAATGAGAGAGTTTTGAAATGTGTAAGATTGAATGAGAGAATTTTGAAATGTGAGAGATTGAATGAGAGAACTTTGAAATGTGTGAGATTGAATGAGAGAATTTTGAAATGTGTGGGATTGCATGAGAGAACTTTGAAATGTGTGAGATTACATGAGAGAACTTTGAAATGTGTGAGATTGCATAAGAACATTTTGAAATACCTATTTGAGATTGCATGAGAGAATTTTGAATATGTGAGATTACTTGAAAGTGTTTTTAAATGTAAGAGAATTCATGAGATAACTTGTGTGAGATAGCAGACAGAATATCAAAATGTGTGAGAGAATATTGAAATGAATGAGAATATTGAACTGTGTGAGTTCATAAGAGAATTTCTTAATGTGTGAGAATCCATAAAAAAAATATCTAAATGTAGGAAAATTCATGAATCTCATAATATATGTGAATTCACAAGAAACTTGATCTCTAAATGTGTAAGAATCTATGAAAGAGCCTTTTTTAAGGAGATTGAGGCTCTCATATGCCTTGCCTGTTGCCTAATCCATTGTATCAAAGAACTGAACAATAAATATTCTGAAATGGAAGAATCTATTTGTGTGATAAATTCTCAGAAACCATGAGAGAAACTCTAAATAAGTTGAGATTGAAATATCTCTATGTGTATGAATGGCAGATCTCTTGAAATTCATGTTGTAAGCTGTTACCAATATCCCTTTGTTCTAGAATTATTATATCATCTCATAAAATTCTTTCCTTGATATCAATAACAACACAGGTTAGCAATACAAGTTTTCCGCTCGTAACGCACAATCATGTGACATCATCACCAGACGATGTGGGCAGAGTTTGCCGAGGCTTATGCAATATTTAAGCTTTTTCGTTGGTTGGATCAATTATACAATGTTAACTTATTCCCCCCTGAAGACACATTTGAACTTTTCCAATTCAAAAGTTGGAATAGTTCATTATGAAATTTCAGGGGTGAGGAAGTTAGAATATTTTCAAAATGATGGTTGTATGTGCAAAACATATATGTTTAAAATACTTATGAATAATTTACAGATTGGTTAGATTGGTTGCATATCGACTGTGGAGCACAATTAAATTTTGTCATTGAATGCTTCATTGTCTATTCAATTTACCAAGCTCAGCTGCTGTTACCATCTGAAAGCTGTTGCCTCTCTCAACCACATGTGTCGCAGTTTGATGTATCTGAACGGCCGAAATGTGAGACATGTTTCAACATGTGTTATAAAAACAAAAATTAGACTTAACAACAATTTTGAAACATGTTATCCATTTTATATTGTTCACATTTGTTGGCCTGAATGTTAGCGTGCAACGTGTCTTATTGTGGGAGGAAACTGGAGTACCCGTAGAAAACCCACTTGTCAGACAGGTGACCCCATTCATTTTCATGTCCGGTCGGGGAATCAAACCCCAGCCGCCTTAGTGAAAGGCAAGTCCACTATCCACGGCACCACCCACCAACCCTTTCAGCATGTGTTAGAAATAGTATACCTCTCTAAATGTGTGAGAGTTTTAGAGTGTAAATGTTTGAATGTTTGCAGGCATTGTATCAAATCAGAAATTATAATAAAGAAAGTTGCCTATATTGAATGATTACAGCATAACTAACCAACATGTGTTTATTTTATTTTATTTTATTTTATTTTTTTAATTTTCAATTTAAAAGTTGATAGCTATGTTCTTGTATTATATGTTTTATCAGGGATCAGCAAATCAAAGTCCAATTTCTACGGAACAGGTTTGTTTATAAACATAAGACTTTGGATTTTCCGGAACTAATGTTTGCTGAGTCTGAACTTTTTGTTTCATTAACAAAACACAATCAGATGCACTTCAACACTGTATTACTAAACGACATCTTATTCCAGATTTTGATGCTGATTAATTAATTACTTTCCTTGCCCAAGCATCATGAAACAATCTTTTTAAAAGTCTAAATTTGTCTTTAGTTTTGACTTAGCCAAACACGATTAATGTTACAAAACGTAACGTCAAACGAGATTGGCTAAGTTAAGGTTTGACTTAGCCAATCACAATTAATGTTGCAAAAAGTAACGTCAAATGTGATTGGCTAAGCTCAAACTTAAGTCTAAGATTGTTTCATGATCTCGGGGCCAGCTCATGTTCTTTCCTTTTTATTCCCTTTCCCTATTTAGAATAATCTACCAAGTCTTTAACCTTGCTAATTTCCTGCCCCTTACCTGAGATTTCTTTTCTCCCTAAAGATATCACTCCCCAGGCCCTGTTGCAGGAATTGAGAAGGAACAGCCTGTTCAAGAGCTCTTGACCCCTCCCAGGACATTTTTGAGGGGAAATTAAGTTCATCATAAGGGGATTTTAAGTTGAATATATTTTTCTGGTACAAGTCTATTGCAAGTGCATTTTAAGTGGATTAAGTGGATTTTAAGTGGTTACCATAAGGGGATTTAAAGCGTCTCGAAATATTTAAATGAGCTTTCCAGTGGATTTCAAGCAGTCCTGTTAAGGGGATTTCAAGTAGTCCTGTTAAGGGGATTTAAAGTAGTCCTGTTAAGGGGATTTAAAGTAGTCCTGTTAAGGGGATTTTAAGTGGCTTCTCCAAGTGGATTTCAAGTAGTCCTGTTAAGGGGATTTCAAGTGGCTTCTCCGAGTGGATTTCAAGTAGTCCTGTTAAGGGGATTTAAAGTAGTCCTGTTAAGGGGATTTTAAGTGGCTTCTCCAAGTGGATTTCAAGTAGTCCTGTTAAGGGGATTTTAGGTGGTTTCTCCAAGGGGATTTAAAGCGTCTCGAAATATTTAAATGAGATTTCCAGTGGATTTTAAGTAGTCCTGTTAAGGGGATTTCAAGTAGTTCCGAAAAAACATATTCCAGTGGATTTCAAGTGGTCTGGTCAAGGGGTTTATAAGGTGCTCCACCAAGTGTTTATCGAGTGGTCCTGCTAAGCCTGAGGGGATACCAAGAAGTCCATTAATTTTTGTAATTTTCTTGTAGAGTGAAAACTGCAGCTATTGGCATGAAAGCTGTAGGGTTTTCATAGCTGCTCAATACCTTAAAATAAAACAAAAACAATAAATAAAATTATATAAATTTATCCATGGAATTATACAAAATATATTTCAAACTTTGATTTTTTTAACTGCTTTCCCAATTGCTGGTCGTCACGGAATATGTATAACTGGCCTGGCTTGTGATGGTGTCCCGGCAGTTTCCTATGGTTCTGATTGAATGAGCAGCTCATGCAGTTGATCAATTGAAAAATCTGCAACACACAACACAGTGCAAAATGTATTAAGAATAAATCAGTGACTGAATACAAACAAGTTAGATATTTTTTTCACTAGTATGTCTACGATATGGCATGTTGTTAAATGTTTTGTTTCATTTGCTGATCATTTTTCTGCAATTCACTTTTAAGTGAAGTTACATGAAGCATAAATAAAGCCACAGCAAGACAAGAGGCCCAATGGGCCTTAACGGTTGTCATCTAACTATTTATAATTTTAGTTGTTTATGAGATTTACATACTTGACCCCTGTGATCTTGAAAGTGGCCCTCCATACCCCCCTCCCCCTCAAGTTGGCTCTTTGTACAGATGACCATGAACTTAAATATGACAAATTCAACCAACTACATTGTACATGTAACAGGGCAGCTAATATATGACAAATTTATAGGAGTCTTGAGTGGTACAACTTCATCATCTTTGTAAAATATGAGCTGCTGACAGTGACAAATAAGAATTTAAATGAAAATTACCATCTGTTGGTGTTGTGATCCACATAACATATTTCTGTTAGTTAAAGAAAATGAAGGTCCGGCATCAAATCTTCCAACATCCAGACCAGCTTTGCACAGTCTAAGTGAAAAAAAAAGGAAAAGAAAAACTATACTTGTACTGCTGTTTCATTCAAACTATTTGAATTGATTTATAAACTATTCACATGTTTATATAATCATTTTTTTAATTTATTAAAATAAATAAGAACCATCCTGAATTCGATTTTTTTTAGTTTAGGTTTTTCATCTCTACATGCCTCGGTTCAAATTTCAATCAACAATGATTTTTCATTTAAGATTCTTTATATTTCATTTCAGTAAATATATATTAATTAAATGAAAAGTAAACAAGGTTTTTCATACAACAATGGTAAACCTAAGCCAAGTTAAGTGAAATTTGAATAACAAATCATTATTTCACACATTTACTTAACATGCAGACCCACATAGTGACATGCCAAAATTTCTATTTCTCCATATGCATAAAAACGTAAATTTTATACAAAGAAATAAAAGAATAGAAAATTAAGAAAAAAAATGAAATATTTGGCACGTCACTATATATGTTTACAACTGTTCCGCCTCATGACTAGGAATCGAACGTTTTATCTCTGTACTGTACTGAAAAGTATAGTAGGCCTTATAATAATCAGGAATCGTTAACCAAACATATTTCTATTTAAATCCATATGATTCCTGGATAAATTATTATTTCACAGAGAAAACAATGTCCGATTAATATGGCTAGAGTAGTTAATTTCAACACGTTAGTGTCGTTGGACATCGAAAACCTGCATCAATTTAAAAAAAAAAAAGATGTTCACGTGGGGAACTGACACTGACAGGGCCGGTATTGACACACAGAAATCGATAATTAGCTCTGGATTAAAAAAGAATCAACGAATATTCACTTATGAACAAGCTAAACTGGATTGCATATTTGTAACATTTCCGTTTAGACAATTCAGGTATTTACGGAAATTCCGCAACTTGACGAGTAAACTTAGTAAACTTACGTTTGTAATGGCCGCCATGTGTGTGCTGGCATGGCGAGGTCTTGGCTATGAGTAGTCTATCTATATCGTCGCCGTTGGTGTAAAAACATATTCCGTTCATTCAGACGTGTTGTTCTCAGGTGCTGGGGATCCTTAATTATTAGCATAACATGAAAAAGCTGCAGCTTTCCCGGTGAAATTGAAGCGTTTTGACATCGCCCGGCTTGTTGACATTGTCAGCTCATCAGAGGTCGCCTGTCAAATTCAAATTCCCGCCTTACCGGTTCTACTGCATTTTGGATGTCTCGTTCAACCAGACTCTTGTCGACAACGAACGAAATAATCGAGCGTCTGGTTGAACGAGACTAGGTTTACACAAACACGATAATGCTTCCGGGTAAGCGGCATTGGTTATAAACTCGTTCAATATTGAACGAACTTTGAATTAAAAGAAATCACCATCACATCAAGTATGAAGAACAGTTAAAGATTATCTATTTATATCTAACTGCCGACCGGTCGCCGATAAAATTACAACGTTGATGAATACAACATAAACGAAGTCGAACGTATGATTTACGACGGACATGATTTTACGGACGGGATGGGAAAGTTTCTTACGATCTTTCCGGCAAGTTTTCAATAAAAAACAGAAGGTATATCAATGCATATCGAAAGTGCTACAGAGTTACACAGCCGGAAATACAGATTTATTTAATTATGATCGATTGTTCAAAACTTCTATAACGTTGCGTTATTTTTTATTTTGTTTTATATTTCAAAATATGTCATTGATTTTTTTCTACGTACAAAAACGATATTATTAAGCATTTGTTATCGTTGAGTACAGCATACATTTTTTTTGTTTTAGAAATTTTCGTTTTGTTCCTTTTTTTTAATTAGGCGATGTTTATTGAAACCAAAATAACACAGATTTGAAGTCAGTTTATTCATTTGTTTGGCTTCCTATTTTTGGCATTAAAAATACATTTGTGGTTAAATTTATGAAGGTACTGCATGAAGACCTAGAGAATATAGCAGAAATTGTCCAACATATTTTTTAAAGGTGTATTTGTTTAATTGAAAAGAGTTTTTCAAACCTTCGAAACAATATTTTGCATTATTGAAAAGAATTTGAAAGTCTAGTCCAAATGGACACATTTTCGGTAAATAATAATATGATCATGAACATTGAAAATTATCAATGTCTGCAAATGATGATCAAGTATTTTAAGTGGAAAATAAGTTGCCAAAATGGTCTACAAATCATGACCAAGAGTTTCAAGTGGAAAATAAGTTGCCAAAATGGTCTGCAAATTATGATCAAGTGTTTCAAGTGGAAAATAAGTTGTCAAAATGGACTGCAAATCATGACAAAGTGTTTCAAGTGGAAAATAAGTTGCCAAAATGGTCTTCAAATCATGACCTAGTGTTTCAAGTGGAAAATAAGTTGCCAAAATGGTCTGCAAATCATGACCAAATGTTTCAAGGGGATATTAAGTGGTAAAAACATCACTTTCATCTATGGGCTTATTTTCCCCTTTGCTGTAAGGTGACTTTAAGTTGGGACACTTGAAATCAAGTTGGTTTTAAGTGGGTGTAATATTCCCCACTTGAAATCCCCTTCAGATCTAATGTAGAATAAGGGGCAAATAAGGGGATTTTAAGTTCCACTTGAAATTCTAAGCCCCGCTTAGGTTTGTCCTGGGCTCTCACCCCTGAAGACACATTTAAACTTTTACCATTCAAAGACTGGACAAGTTCATTTTGAAATTTCAGGGATGCATGAGTAAAGGCTCCCTGTCCATTGCCAAAAAATAAATGTAAAAAAAAAAAAAATGTAACAAAGCTTATTGAAAAATGATTTTTCCAGCATGACTGTATACAGCTTTGAGAAATTATTTTTGTAAAGAAGGTAATTGCCTTGGAAGACTTAAATGAAAACATGCAGAGGAGAATCAAGCAAAGTTTAATGTACCAACATGTATTGAGTGTAAACTGTTCAAAGTAGGAGACCAGGAAATCCTTGGCAGGGTTGGAAGTTTGTGAAAAGGGGGGGGGGGGACAATTGTGTATAAGATGTACATTGATTAGGTTGCTTTACAAGCGTAAGCTGCAGAAAATTTTCCCTCAGTCAGTAGTGCATCGTGCTGGGGAGCCAAGGGTCATGGGTTCTAGTCCCAGCAATAGCAATATCTTTATCACTTGTCCTCGTCCTATTACAATAATATAGCAGGATCTTACAAACTGGGACTTTTTATTGCTGTACTGTCACTTTAATCGACTTAACTACCTAGGCAACAAAATATGCATAGCCAGACAGTGAATTTGGGTCTTTTTTGTAAACAAAAGTTACCTACCCGAAGGGTAGGTATATAGTACATCATTTTCATTGTAACATTATAATATTGCTAAGAAACCAACATAAATATGCGGGAAAATATAGTTTGAAATCACTGTTTCCTTAGCAATATGACATCACAGTGAAAATGACCTATATACTTAGGAAAATTGGAGGTTAATTCATTTTTACAAAAATATCCCAAGTTATGCCCTATCCAAAGTTACAGGAAGGTAACTGTGATATATAGGACAATGAAAAGTGATAAAAATAAAACTGTCTTTTTAGTTGTGAAACTCACGACCCTTGGCACTCCAGCCCAATACTCTACAGCTATTCTTAACAGTTCACAATTGTAAGCCAACCTATTGGATGAACATCTTTTTAAAAACTGTATATATAGGAAAAATGGTATTGCAGAGAACAGTGATTCTTATGAGATATTGATGGAATCATTAACCTATTCCTCCCATAAAGTCACATTTGGACTTTGCCAGATCAAAGACTGAGCAGGTCAAGTATCAATATGTGGGATGGATGAGATAATTTGATCGACTGCTCCTATTACAACTCTTCAATATTTTCCTTTCTCTCCTTTCCTCTTATCCTTCCTTTTTCCAAATTTTCTACCGATGTACTCATTTGTAAATGATCTTAGCTGATTCCAGGAAATTAACTCACTCACCCAATGAACAAGGTCATTGTACAAGAGGAGGTTTGCTTGTTTAGGTTTAACCGATTTCCCCTTGAAAACACATTTAAGCTCTTCCAATCAAAGGTTGGTTACAATAATATAGTAGGGACTTACAAACTGGGACTTTTTATTGCTGTACTGTCACTTTTATCGAGTTAACTACCTAGGCAACAAAATATGCATAGCCAGACAGTGAATTTGGGTCTTTTTGTAAACAAAAAAATACCTACCCGAAGTGTAGGTATATAATATATAAGTATGTCATTTTCATTGTGACATTATAATATTGCTAAGAAATCAACATAAATATGCGGGAAACTATAGTTTGAAAACACTGTTTCCTTAGCAATATAATGAAATTTCAGGGATGAATAAGCTAGCTCATTCACCCCTAACTTTTATAATGAACTGTTCCAACCTTTTGATTGGAAGAGTTCAAATGTGTTTTCAAGGGGAAATCGGTTAAACCCAAACAAGCAAACCTCCTCTCGTGCAAAGACCTTGTTCAGTGTCATTGAACTGTAGTCCCAGATCTTTCTGTTTCAACGACTCTCCTAAGATTGTCTAATCTGTTGGAATTGACAACGTTATAGACAGAATTCTGTTTTTATGTACACATAGATTTAGAGCACACAGGTCTGGGATCTCTACTTGTATTAACATATATATAGCCAGTATTCCTATTTGTATTATAATGCACTGTGGGTATATATGTATGTAGTGGTGTTGACATGTGCTGATGACATCTTGGCACCAGAATCTGTCCAGGAATTCTCCGGCCCTATAATCGGCTGACCCACTAAGGACTTGACCAGAACAGCAATAATTAGTTGTCAATCATCCGCAGAACAGAACTCTGCAGAGATCTTCATGATACTGTTTTATAACTTTCACTCATTCACCCCTGAAGATATTTTTGAAATCTTCCAAATCAATGGTTGGAATGGTTCATTTTGAAATTTCAGGGGTGAATGATTTAATGTTCTATTGTCTCCAAAAATTTCGGTGTAGTGGGACAGGGATCCTTAAAGGAATTAGGGGGAGGCTACTCTATAGTTTTGTGGGACAGGAATCCTTATGGAAGTTAAAGGGAGGTAATTATATATAGAAACAATCCTAATGTAGTGGGACAGGGATCCTTAATGAAGTTAAGGGGAGGTAACTGTACTGTAATATATGGGATAGACAATAGTACAGTGGGACATGGATCCTTAAAGGAGTTTAAGGGAGGTTATAGTATATGGGATAAATTACAGTTTCGAAGGGAGTTTAGGGGAGGTAACTATGTATATAGGATTAAATACAGTCCAGTGGGACATGGATCCTTAAAGGAATTAAGGAAGATGTAAAAGAATATGGGATAGTTTGAAAAGAGCCTTTAAATCACAATTTCAGTGTATTTTGACAAGATTTGAAACTGATCAGGTTTTGCAAAGTTTGAATAAACAACATATGAGTTATGGCCTGAACCTGGCACCATTAAATATGATTTTGTGGAGTTTTCTACTGACCAGCAAACTATTTTAGGGAATCACCAATGAAATAAAAACGTTTAGTCACAGGTGCAGGAAACCTTAATTATTTAGTCTTGTAACCTAGTTGTACTGCTAGTTTTAATTCTTGTTGATGTGACTAGAATGTTGTGTTAATGTTTAATTATTCAAAGTGTTTTGACCTAATCCATTAATTTTTCAAACCCCTAGCATCATCACGTGTTTTCTATGCATAAATCAAGCCACTCCTTAAAGAGATGCTATTACATGTAAAAGATTAATTTTGGTGTCTCATGCTAACTTTTTTGTTGTGAAACCTTTGTATTGACCTGTGTAATCATAATGAATATCATGTTTTTATATTTCATGAAACAGCAAAATGAACAACTAAATTCCGACACCATTTGGAATCTGATCTAAATAGACAGGTTTATAACCTTAAAATTTTGGTGACAAATCTTATTGTGACTGTAGAGTGTCATGATCTTTTGTCATGCTGACAGTTATCTAGTTCATATAAACAGTTACCTCCCCTTAACAACTGTAGCACAGTTGATTGAGTGGTTAGTTGGATATAGGTTGTGAAAGATTTGGTTTTATTTTCAAAAATGCTTTAATAAAGTCAAAATCATTACCCAAAAAAATAACTCTACTAATACTCATTTAATGTTTCTGACAGGGTTGTTGTGGGGATCTTAAACTGTACTGTTTTCATGATTTTCTCATAAAATTATATAATAAAAAAGTACTAATTGCTAACTAAAGACAATTAAAGTAGAGCAGTTCTTTATTCTCCCTTTTGGATAAATATATATATCAATATTTAAAGTCCTTCTCTGTGGGAATTATCGATTTCTGGACGATACAGTTTGAAGATTGTCATGTTATTGTAAAACCACCGGTAGACTCCCATTGTTCCATCTATCATATCCAGTCAGAGTGACCAGCTGTAGTTGTAAAGCGTCTGTCTGGCCACCGATTTGTGTTCACAGAGGTTTCGAGATAATAATTACGCTCAAAAACAAAGGCAAACAAGAATATATGTGTGGCCATTATAGTGTTGTGTTTTCTGTAATGTTGAGTTATATCGTGGCTGTAGCTGAAAGCATCGTATATTATTTCAGCCTGGTCCCAAAATAACAACCTGTACTACGTACTGCAAGCTCTTGTGTTTTGTCATATATATACTTGCAAACACTTTAGAAATTTTCAGAGGAGAGATTAAATGAATCTTTTTTTACCCTGAGCATTGAGATCCCACATCAATGTCTCACGCCCAAGGAGGTGAAAGATTATTTTTCTCTTAAGCTATTAACCATCTCATAGATCAAATATTGACATTACATCAATGCAAGACAACGTTGATGTGATGATCGAGATTGACGTCATGGTATTGATGCTATGGCGTCATACAAATGTTGAGATCATCTCAACCCTTGGATGAGATAAGAAAATCTCATACTAGTAAAAGTGTTGATATCCCTGTCCAGGGTAAGAGAATACAGCATGCACCTTTTACTGATGTGAGATATCCTTGTGTCAACCCGGAGCTTTCAAGATTCCCCTGTTCATAACAATGTTATGACATCTCGTCAACAATACAATGATATCATGTCAACAATCCATCAACAATATTTCAACCCTGAATTTAGCCTGTAACATTAACATCAGGTTTATGATTCATTATTAGTGAACACGGTAAGAGAAAAAAAAATTGAATTTCGAAAAGAGAAATCTTGACCCTTAGGGAAAGATTCTTACATTAAGTTGTTCTTAATCAGCCTTGTGCTTGGCAGCTTAAGAATTTTTTCCCTGAGTTTGAGATTCCCCTATCCCGAAACGGGATTATATATAGACAAACTGTTATTCTCAAAATCAAAACATAAATCAAGTGTTTGTATGTATACCTCAATGATCAAAATGATCAACCCTTTAAAAAAACATATTTCTAGTTAACTTAAATTGAGTCTTCATCACAAATAGGAAGAGATTGACAAGTATGTGCAATATGTCATAGTATATGTGTGTGTCCTTTCTTATATTTATCTTCCATATATGTACTTCATTATTTCAGTCCTCAATGCAGACCTCTACGAGAAGAGTTATGTCCCTTCTATTTTATGTTTTAACTTTTAAAGGCCCAATATACCTAACTTCAGGAAATTTTTTGTGATTCTGAAAAATTCTGAAAAAAAATCCAGTTGATATCCATGCAAAAATAAGCCTTAAACGATGTAAACCTGAGCGGTAACTAACAAGAAACTCTTGACAGAGAAATCCAAAGAATTGAAAATAATTCAGGTGGGGCCCATTTCAACAACAAGCCTAAGTTAGAAGCCAGATCAAAATGGATGCATGTTTACAAATACCGAGTTTCAACGGGTGCTGTGCTGGTAACAGCGTAAAAATTCTTCTTGAATATTGCTGATATCAGTTAATCTTAACTAAATCTATAAATATGAAAAGCTAGTAGACTTGATTTTCACTTCAAGTTTTGCCGAAAGTTACATATATTGGGCCTTTAATACAGCTAGAGTTGGTTCTCCTTGTATGTGAATCATAACTATATGTCAAAACTACCCAGTACTGTCAGAATTATGTCCCTTGTACAGATTATTCTGTTTTACAGCTGGAGTTATCTCCCCTCAACACTACATAAATATAGACTGTAGTATTCGGTGCTTAAACACTACATACTCAGAATGACTGGAGTGATCTCCCCTCATGGCTATATATAAGGTCGCCTGTACTGTTTTAGTGCCTTACACATTTATTTTTTCCCTGCGTGTCATACCTAAATATTATATTTTGTATCATTTCAGTGCCCCATGCTAACCTGTACATGCTGGTAAACCCGATTCGACTCAACTTGGATTATCTGACACTGCTGTGGGTCAACTTCTTCATGCTGAACCTGTCCCAGTCTGTGGTAGGTTACCGTTTAAAATCTGTAATCATTTAAAATGTTTACTTCCCATTTACATTGACACTGGTACAGCACAATTATATGTCAAGGTTTATTCATGAAATTGAGGCACGTTGGTCTAGTGGTAGGACGCGGGGCTCGTGATCGAAGAGATGCAAGTTCAAATCCCAGCAAGACATTTTGCTCCACTTGTTCCAGTTTTCTCAACTGTAAATGAGAAACATGGTTGGGCAGTGTTAGACATTGTAGAATGCTAGCTGTGAGCACGGAAATGGCAGCACCGGTTGTATGCTCCCCAGGGAGTTGAGAACGATATTGGCTGGTTGCTAAGGCCCTATAACCACGGATAATAATTTGTGAGCAGCTTTGAGATGACCTATAGGTTGTGATAAAGCGGTATATAAGTACTTCAAATTTTTATTATTAATCATTATTATCATAAAGTGATAGAAAGAAGGTGCCCTTGGTTGAATAATTATTGGGTAATTTCACCACATTTAAACTTTTACCTTTTTGATGAGGGCGTTCTTGAAACCAAATATTATAACAGAATACTGCATAATGTCATCACCCCTGATTTTTCATATTGAACTATTCCAATCATTGAATAGGAAGAGTTCAAATGCGTCTTCAGGGGTGAATGAGTTAACATTGGGCCACTTAATGGATATTCCAATTGAAGGCTGAATATATTTGATTGGGGGAAAACTTCCCAGTAAAGAATTATTCATGCAGATTTGGCTGTTTTCAATCTTTTTGTTATAAACATTAGAATTTGTTGAAATGAAATGAAAATCCATCATGATGAAATTTATGATATCGTTTGAATATTAATTACTGATGTTAACGATTTACATGTTTACGAATTTCAGACGCCAGAGATGTTGGACGACACGCCAAAACAACACGTCGACATCAAGATTGAGGCCCTCATGCCCCGGGTAAGAATTTACTCATTCACCCCTGAAGGTACATTGGAACTCTTCCAATTCAAAGTTTGGAATAGTTCATTATAAGATTTCAGGGGTGAATAATGATAATAATAATAACACTTTTTTTTCTGATGGTGACATATTTAGCATGTGCTAATCTTCCATATGGCCCTCTATAACAACATACAAAACATAATATACATGGATCAACAGATAACATGATACCTGAAAATATATACCATACTTTAAGATACAAGTTAAATGAACAGGTATATGTATCATTCTGAAGAACATGAGTTTCTTTAAAGGGAAACAAGAATAATCATACAATATTGTATCATAATGAGATGCAGGTGCCCTATACTGATCAATCTGTCCATTTGTCTGTCTGTCCATCTGTCCAAGCACACTTTGGATTCTACAATCTGATTATAATATAGGTCCTTACTATCAATTTCCTGTGTAGGATTTGACAGCGACCGATAGAAGGTCATGGGCAGATGAACTTTATTATTTCCATGTCTTGGAAATGAACAGCCAATCATAATGCACTTTGTAAATTGTGCTTGGTAGACAAACAAAAATAGTGGCAATCGAAGCGAAGTGATGTTTTGATTCTTTCTGAAGAAAGTTTCAACTTTTGATTTGTATATTTTGTTATCTTTTCTCGACCTTCAACTTTTATTTTTTTCGGACAAACAAACAACTACAAATCAAACATACGCCTGGGCGTAGAGACCGCTGAACTGGGTGCCACCATTTTTGTATAAGGTCTTTGGGTTTCTCACTACTTTCCTCTTGACTAACGACGAGTCTAGAGACAAAATCGAAATGAGCTTTCCACTTTCTGAATCTGGTAAGCTGTGAATTGATTGGTGAAAACAAAGGTCATCTGCATATGACCTTCAATTGGTCGCTGAAAGATCCTACACACAATAGTAATAGTGCGGATCTGTATTATAATCAGATTGTACAGCCATCATTCGGTTTCTATAGATTATCTTGGAATCCAGGAGTTCTGAAATTTGACATGGTGGTACACTAAGATTAGTCTAATAAGCAACAGAGGTTGAAGAAAGATTTTAAAGGTCAAGGTCAATTTGGGGGCACTTGGTGGGGCCCTTGCTGATCTGTCAATGTTCATATTGTTTTCTATCGCATATATCATGGTTACACTAATTTACTAATCTGACAAAATTAGTTAACTTACTAAAGTTTGAGTGCACTATAGTTCGTATGTTTATAGTAGTTAGGTTTATGCATTTGATTAAATCAAGTCCTGAACAGAGATTTACAATTTCTTATTTAGAATGGCTGTTAGACCCTTTAAGAAACCATTCATTTTCTTCGAGATATATACATGTACTTGTTGTCAAGGTCGTATCAAAGGTCAACTCTTCTACAATAGAACAGAATTAGACCTTTAAGTAAAAGAAAATAACACTTTCATCCTTTCATGCCTTTTTGTTGTGTTTGAAATAGCTTAAGTAAAGCAGTCTTGTCAACAGATATTTTTTGCCGCGACTTATAGTAATGATACATTTTAATTTGCCGCAGGTGATAGTGTCAGCCGAGAGGAAGGTAGAGAACCAGCCGGATCGCCCGGAGGGTGTCCAGCTACAGGTATCCAAACTCTGTGTCACTAACACCCATGTTGAAGAGAACACATGTCGGGCAGATCTTGCGGAGGTGCTCCGTCAGTATAAAGACGGCCATCTGTTTACTTCCTTACAGTACCCTAACAACAACAATCCTCTGATAAGCCTGCCCCCCCACTTCAGTGCGTTTGCTAGCGGACAAGACAACGCGTATATGCAGCGTTATGCGAAGGAGCTAGTGGCAGGTAGGCTACCTCAGGGCATGGAATCTCATGCCGGGTCAGAAGCCATCGCCAAGCTCCTCAAAACAAACACCCTGAAGCGCAACGCTAGCTTCGATGTCTGGTGTGTGTGTGCCGATCAGGCATGGCTGGAGTTTGTAGGCGTGCCCGTTTCCAAGTCCCGCCCAATCCCTTTTGTGGAGTCAGTTCCGGTGTCCCTCTGGTTCTGTATGCCAGTAGTGATGGACGAAGCCGAAACAAAACTCAGTCAAAAAAACCAGCTGGATGTGGTCGGCATGAATGGAAACAGTAGACGGGGAAGCAGTAATGCTGGCTCATTTCCGCCATCTCCGGACAGGGACCAATACAACCCCACGTCTCCACAAAGGGACCGCCCAGCACGAAGACTTCTCAAGGAATATTACTCGACAGACAGCGAATCGTACGATACAAGTCCCGAAGACATTCCGTCATCCTATGATAAAATGAACTTATCCTCGAAACCCGAGGAGAAAGGCCAGATTTCACAGCTGGCTAATTACAACCTTGTAGCTAAGGTTGGCGGTCCCGTCAAAGCCCAGATGAGTCATTCCCAATACCTGTTTCTAATGAGACTTTTAGAATCTTTTACTGTCTTCCAAACTCAGCTGACAGCGGATGTAGAACATTTCCTTGGCGTGTCCACCTCACCCACCACGTTTTCTGTCCCGCTGGTGGTACCTGACCTGGAGTTTGTTATGGTGTGTCCCTATGTGGCAGAGTTACTTCCCTTCACACACAACATGCCTGCTAGCCCCTCCGGGGCCAGTCTACGAGATGGAGATCTAATGGAAGAAGGAGATATGAAGGAAGAAGGCCATCAACAAATTGACCTTGACCTAGGACATATAACAGAAGGTAAGTAAAATTTGTTAAATGAAAAGATACCGTAACTACATGTGTGCGAGTAATGCATACTCATGTATTGTGCGAGGGTACTTTCTAGGTTCCAAAAATTGAAGAAAAAAAAATATGGAGATACAAAATGAAAATTATGTCGATTTGGAAGGACATCTGGACACAACTTGGGACTACGGTAAAATTGATAGAGAGATAGCAGATTAAGAATATAGGAGAGAGCTGTTCATGCTGATACAGTAAAAATTAGTGATAATAAAGGCAACTTTTGAGTGTGGTATGATATTTGTTCATCAATAAGCCCATGCTTTGTAAAAGCAAATCCGCATATATTGTAGTTCAATAGAATTTCCGACCCTTTTAGCTGTCCAGTAATAAGCCCACCCAGTAGTTTGAGTCAGAAATATATGTTGGCCTGGTGGGCTTTTTGCAGGTAGTATTGCATAAATGAAATAATCTGAAAAGCGAGGCAAGTCACATTTACATTGAATATATGATACACTGAGGATAAGATAATGCTGGGATATATATCAAATTTTGTTTTAGTTTTTGCATCACTTAGCAACTTTTGAATTTTGATCATCAAAAAACAGTCAAACATATTTTACCACCAAAGTGTCCTAAAAAATCAAATTGTTTTTAACAATTTGTGAAAATAACTGTTTAGAAAATGAAACTACAAATGTTACTTTAATGAAACTAGTTCATATTTTACATTTCAGATGAAGACATTAGGATAAATGATAGTATAGTCGATTCTGGGTCACAATGCTCTTCCCATACGGCCATCTCCAAGTCTCTCAGCGACTCCAAGATCCAGTGTCACACGGGCTCGGGGCTGACGGGAGACGAGGACCACGGTAACCAAGGGATGTTTGTGTCATCTCAGATATCGCATTCCAGTCAGGGCCTCGCCGACTCGCACCACGATTCGTCGTCAGGCTACGACTCCAGCTTCGGATCTCGTGGATCAGGTTCGCAGCAAATGAAGAAATCCGCCAATAAAGCCGCTGATCAAATGAAGAAATCCTTCACATCTGCCTTGTCTGGTATTACTGGTCTTACGGACAAAATTAAAGCAAAAATAGATTCAAATGAAGAAATAGATGATTGTGATACTATGAGTATAAAAACTGACATATCTGATGACGACCTTGACTTTGAGATGTTGAATTTAGAGGAGGCTGAGATGCCCGCGTTTCATCACCCTAACATCGGAGTGTCAGAGACTGCATCTTCCACTGACACAGACATGCTTGACGATATGTCGAGCTTATATGCCGAGAGCTCTGCCGCTACCAAGGGCAGAGAACTGGTGAGTTCAAGAAAAGTTACTGAAGACAAATGAGAATTAAGATATGCTGAAGAGCTATAGGATCGACAGATAAAAAATTATTATTGGTTTCTTGAAAACTTTACAATAGTTGGATTAAAAAACATAATCAGTAATGTATAATTCCTTTAAACCATTACCAAGAATTTGCAGATTTTACATAAAGGCTATCAGGACTTGCAGAGTTAATAAAAAAGACTTGTGAATATTGTATGATTTAAAATGAAAAACAATAGTCAGGCTAGTGTTGTTTTTAAAAACCGGCCTGTGGGTTATATGGGTTAATATTCTTTATATATGATATTGTACATCCCAAGTTCAATTTTTTGTTCTTATGAAACTTGAAACTATTTTTTTCATACATACTTTTCATATGTTACCAGAATGTACACCCTAGGGAAAGTATTATGTTTAAACAGCATCTGTTCAACTGTTGCTTTAGAAGAACCATCAGACTTTAGAATGAGAATAGTCGAGGAAATTCACTGATTGAAGTTACTAAATTTTAGGGTCAAACATCAAGAGTTTCCTTCCAAAGAAGGAAGAAGTTTGTTCAGTATGTTACAATCCTTTTTAAAGAAAAACACAAAAAACTAAAATTTGTTAACTCATTCACCCCTGAAATTTCATAATGAACTATCCCAACCTTAGAATTGGAAGAGTTCAAATGTGTCTTCAGGGGTGAATGAGTTAAAAAGTGGGAAAGTACTTTAATTAGTTCTGTTTCTCTTAGGTTTCGGTGATTGCGTTTCGTGTGCGGGGTTCTGAAATTCTGATGCAAAATGACGGCAGTGATACAGCCATCCGTATCCAGACCCGGCACCTCAGTACAAACCAGCCCGGTAACATGTATTACGAAGATTTCTACAACAAGTTCACCTCCACACCAGGTTCGTATTCCAGTTTGATTTACTGTAACAGAGTTGCGAAATGACAGCAGATGAAAAAAATCGGACAGAAGCCTAAAGCGTTTCCTATTCAAGGAATTATTTCTTTGCTTCATCTCAGCTTTGCCTAATCAGGGAAATACAATTCTTTGCTTCATCTCAGATAATTACAAATGTATATTTGCTCTGGTAAACGGGATTCATCAAGGAGAAATCAAGATTTGCGAGGGTAGTACTGTTAACGCACTTATTTGGTTGTAATCAAATTCTAGCACATAAATGAAGTTAAACAGATGTGCGAAATGATGAATTGGCACTCACACAATATTTGTTATTGAAAGTAAAATACAGAAACTGTAGTAAGCGCAATTCAAATTTAGCGGAATGCTTTCAGCGGGGAAATCGCTAAAATAAGATTACCGCTAAAATATGTACGTTTACAGTAACTTATACTATCACACTCTTGATTAGAAGAAAAAAGTCTTCTTGTTTTGTTAGTTAGAGAGTAAGTTAACAATACAATGAGTATTTTTTGCTCGTGCACAGGAATGTTTGGCCAGATGGAGATTTCACCAGATGATCTGAAAACTTTCACAATTAAGCTAAAGATTGTGGCTGGACCCGGGGCCGATGCCGAGCTACCGATTACGACTCAGACCGATTCACCCGGTTACCTGAGTGTCATGGCCGAGAAGTGTGGACTCGACTTCAACACCTCTAGTCTCGCCAACATGGCCAAATTCGTGGAGGACGAATCCACGGGGCAGGCCCTGCCGATGCATGTCACAGTTAGCGACTTCCACCTATCGCTGAAGGTCAGGATGAAGTATTCGCAACTTATTATTGTCATGAAAGACTAAATTTTCTAAATATAATTATCTAAGCATGAAGCAATGTTAGCTTGAAAAGTTGTGGAATTTCTGTGTATTTGTGTACTATTGGTATGCTGGTAAATAAGTTATTAGAAGGGAGACAACCATCAATATTGTCACATTTAGAGTGTATCTGTCATATGTTACTACTGATGTTACTTATTCAGTTTTCTTTCTTTTCTCTGATGTTACTTATTTGATGTTCTTTCTCTCGCCTAATGTTACTTTTCTGACATTCTTTCCCTTTAGTAACGTTGCTGTTCCAGTGATCTTTCTCTCCGCCTAATATTAATTTTCTGATGTTTTTTTCTCCTACCTAATGTTACTTTACTGACATTCTTTCCCTTTCGTAACGTTGCTGTTCTTTCTCTCCAGCCAATATTAATTTTCTGATGTTCTTTCTCTCTGCCTGATATTATTTCTCTGACATTCTTTCCCTTTTGAGATAATGCTTTTCTGATGTTCTTTCTCTTTCCTAATGTTGCTTTTCCAATGTTCTTTCACTCCGTCTGATATTAATTTTCTGATAATCTTTCTTTTACCTGATGTTACTTTTCTGATTTGTTGTATTTGACCTGATGAAATTTTCTGCTATTTCCTGTTGCTGGCTTGTCCTGAAAACATATTTTGTTCTTTTGAAGGATGATGCTCCGAAGCCCAATATCCCGCCTGCTCCCCCTGTGGAGTGTATGGTCCACAAGCTGGCCATATCTCGTGGCTATGACGGCATCTTCCATTTAACAGGTCTGTTACCCCTAATGATATCACATTGGTTAATTTACCCAGGAATTAAGAACATTTAAAACTGAACAAAACAGCAATTAATTATGTCAAAGTTTGTAAGCTGTAATTTCAGATATGTCAATCTATCGATGAATTAGCACATCAACAATGAAAATAAGTAGCAATATAGCTATAATTTTAGATTTGTCAATTTACCTATGAATTAGCATATCAAAAATGGAAAAAAAAATAGCAATTTAGCTATAATTTTACATTCTTCAATTTACCCATATATTAGCACATAAAAATTAATTTTAAAAAAAGAGAATTTAGCTATAATTTTAGATTCGTCAATTTACCTATGAATTAGCACATCAAAACTAAAAATTACTAGCAATTTAGATTTAATTTCAAAATTCGTCAATTTACCCATGAATTAGCTCATCAAAAATGGAAAAAAAATAGCAATTTAGCTATAATTTTACATTCTTCAATTTACCCATATATTAGCACATAAAAATTAATTTAAAAAAAAAAGAGAATTTAGCTATAATTTTAGATTCATCAATTTACCCATATATTAGCACATGAAAACTGAAAATTACTAGCAATTTAGATTTAATTTCAGATTCGTCAATTTACCCATATATTAGCACATAAAAATTAATTTTAAAAAAGGGAATTTAGCTATAATTTTAGATTCATCAATTTACTTAAGAATTAAGCACATCAAAACTGAAAAAAATAGCAATGCCTGGTAAATGATGTCAAAGTTATGAGTTGTATTCATGATACTATTGTCATCAATTTTTGATAATTTGTACACAAATAACCGATATTTGTGGGGTTTTGTCTTAGAAACATGCACACAGTGAGGTTTTATCACTCCGTTACATAGAATCATTTAGTTGTGTCACGATTAAAAGGGGCACCTATATAATTTTTAGACCTCTGTAGAATAGGGGAGGGGCGCTTATAGGGGAGGGTCACTTTTTACGGTGAATACGGTAATGATGTCAAAGTTTGTGAGCAATAATTTTAGATTCGTCGATTTACCTATTATGGATTAAGCACATCAAAACTGAACAAAAAATAGTAATTAATTTTGTCAAAATTTTTGAGATTCAAACTCAAAGAATTTTAATTTCAGCCGAGTCAGTCTTGTCAAGTGGGCCAGAAGCAAAAGAGTTGCCAGGACAAGAGATGCAGGATGAAGAGGAAGGGAGGGAGTCATCACCTTCGTATCAGTCCTTGTTATTGGAGAATCAACAACTAAAAAAATCCTTACAGGAAATGTCTAGTCTCCTACAAACCCAGAAACAGTTAAATCGCAAAGTGCAACACGATATGGAAAGTGTACAAAAAGAAAACGAAAACCTTCAAAGCAAACTTTCCAAGATCTCTCTACCAAGTAATGGTACCAATGACAGTGAGATTCACGCAAATGCCGTGATAAACGAAAATCTGAAACTACAGCACAAGTTCATCGTTCAGGAAGACGAGATTAATACCCTGACAAAGGAAAAGAACTCTCTACTTGACACGCTCAAACTTCTACAGGATGAATTGTTTGAGTCTGAGTCACGTCGACGGCGCATTGACCATCATAGTTAACCGCAGCTTGGGCTACGCAAATAGTGCTGGCTCGCAACGGAAGGTTTTATCTGAGAGAGAATGTTGCCATGGTGAGAGTCCTGTGCGCAAGTGTTGTCATGGTGATCGTCGTTGTAAGATATGAATGAGAGATTTATGCCTTGGCAATCAATCGTAAAATGAATGAAAGTTTATGTTCACGCGATTTGGAGTTGACGTGATGATTTGTTGTTGGTGAAATATGTTTGGTATCCAGAATTTTATCTGTTCTTATCTTTTTACCATTTGGATAAGACAGATTTCTGAAGATAATGCACATTTTATGCCATATAGATTGAAATCATATCTGTGATGTATGATCATGGCTACTATTCATACTTTCTGTAACCATGGAGAATTCTCATACTTTAAAGTAACCATGATAAAACTCTTACAGAGTGTAAAAATGATTACCGTAATTCGTTGTGTTACTATTTTAAATGAATGAAATTCCTTTTTACTACTGTTACATGGTAACTCCAACCATGTATACTCCTTATCATATTGGTAACCATGGAGACATGTCTTACTTTATGTAACCATGGATACTCATATTTTATGTAACCATGTAGATACTTCTGATACTTTGTGTAACCATTTGAAACCATGGATAATCCTCATACTTTGTGTAACTATGGATACTAGTCTCACTTTACGTAACCATGGATACTCCTAACACTTATGTAACCATGGAGACTCAAATTTTATGTTACCATGGTTACTCATATTTTGTGTAACCGTGGATACTAGTCTTATCTTATGTAACCATGGAAAATCCTCATACTTTTTTGTGTGACCATAGTTTTACGTTTAGTAGTCATGTATACCCTCTTATTATTTAAAACCATGGATAACATATGTGGAATAATATTTGTCCTCCATTTTCGATTTCCAGAAAATATTTCAAACCATTAAAGGATGATGAATTGGAGTGAAAAGACTTCTTTTTACCTATAATAGCCCCGAGTGTAATTAATTTGAACAATACGAATGCTAGTCATTGAAGTGTTGTTATGGTTATGCTTGAAACATTGAAAAATGCCATGGACTTTTTCTCATGTGAAGTAATTGAGAAAACATTTTGTTTGAAATGTTATTATCATTGTTTGTTTTATATAAGAGTGTAATACCTGTGTGAATTTTGAAAACCAATTATTTATGGTAGATTGTCTCTTTTTGATACATTTCATTTTCTTGACCAAACACTGATTTGTGTTGAATTATACATTTAATATGATTTTGTGATGCACATTGCTTATTTATGTTGATTTATTAAGAAGCTTTTCTGTGTTAAATTGATTTTGTAGCAATATTACGATACCTAATAGTGCTTGTAGTTGCCATTGAATTAATAATAGATATTGCCTTTAGTATTGATGGAAGCTGTACGTGTGTTTGGAAAGTTCCAGAAAAATTATTTGCAATGACGCATGAGTGTAATTTGTGTTGAATCGGTTTTGTATTTACCATCAGGCTTGAATTACAATATTAATTATTTTCTATTAACTGATTGACATAAAAAACTTGGCCTTATTTTCCAAAAAAACTCCATTGGCAATTTGAGTGTTATAATTGGTATATGACCTAAAACCACACTTAATAATTAGAAAAAATTCATATCTCAAAAAGATAATTTTTTGAAAAGGTAGCTATTAATATCACATTAGAATCATTAAATAGTCTGAGGAATAATTTCAAATTTTCAGTAGATGATAATATGACTTTTAGAATTCTGAAAAATGTCAAATAAGCAATTTGAAAGGAAAAGTTTTGGCAGCCTTCTTAATTCTTAAATCCTGAGTAAAAAAAAAATGTGAATATAGAATATTTTAATTAAGGCCAAAGATTATTATGTTGTTAGTAATGTCCCCCTTCTACCACCCCCATGCCCCCACCCCCTTTCCCCTTCATATCCTGCCTTGTAAGTTATGTAGAGCAGTATTAGTTATACAAATTGTCCAATGTAATATAAAATGGTTGATGATATTTATAGGCATTACACTTACAGTGATATGGTCTAATGAATTATAATATTGTGAGAAAAAGTGGTTGAATGGAAACTTTTTATAGCTATATAGTTATAGATAATAATAATAATTATTCGAGAAACTTATATACCGCTTTATCACACCCTGAAGGTCGTCTCAAAGCGGTTCACAAATTATTATTGCATTCTACAATTTCTAGCTCTGACCAACCACGTACTCATTTTCAGCTGAGTTGACTGTAACAAACAGAGTTAAGTATCTTGCTCAAGGATACAAAACGAAGTGTCGTGACTTGGACTCGAACTCGCAATCCTTCGATCACGAGCCCGGCGTCCTACCACTAGACCACCATGCCTCCCAATGAATTATATTTCTAAATTGAATTATAATATTGTGATAAGAATAACATGAAATTGGATGGAAGCTTTTAGTAGCAATATAGATACGGATATATGGATCCTTTTTAAAGCAATATAGTTAAAACCCAATGATTTGTATTTCTTATTAACTATAATATTGTGATAACAATCACACAGCATTAGATGGAATCTTGAGCAAGCATTTAACATAAATAAAATCAAAATCTGTAAAATTTTAAAATTAGACGTACATGTCTCAGTGTTGTACAGTTAAGTTTTCCTGTATCAACTTATAATATTTTCAAAAGCAGATACTCATTAAACCAAGTTTCTTTCGCCTGCTATTTACAAGAACACAAATAAATTTCGCAATCAAAACAGATACACAAAGTTAATCACTCTGAATTATAATGGGGATAACTCAATTTATAAGATATACTGTACAGGCTGCTTGTTGTGAAAGTTAATAGCTGCGAAATAGTTGTGATGTGGGAATCGCGAAAGTTCGCCAATGCGAACGAAATTTGGTTTTACAGTATCTGGTCAACTCTTCAGGTCATCTGTACACAGACAATCATCTACATCTGCATCATAACCAACATGACACTGATCTTATATTTATATTTGTGTCTTCTGAGCTGGAACAGATAGAGATTCTGTTTCCGTACTTAAAATAGTAGCCAATCATATTGCATTGTTCATCCATGGCTACATCTGACTGGGGTATCCCGTATGTAGCTATACAATACAAACCAACATGGCGACCGCATCGTCTGACAAGAAATCCTCCGGTTTGTCTTTGAATAAAATATGAAACAATAAGTCCTGCTGGACATTGACATTGACATCATACCTACAGAAAATTATACAAAGGTGAAATGATCTAACTGAGTGCCACGAGAAACAACCATTCTGATTGGTGGAAATCTCCGAATAGACATCTATTTGGGGGGACGAGATTCTCCGTCTATTCTAGGCCACGGACACAACTATAAGAACAGTTTCAAGTGAGTTTCTGATGATGCTATATCTGTGCAAATAGATAATTACATGTAAATACATACCTCTCAGACTGCTTAGACGATATAATCCTATCCAACCACTAATATTTACTCTTAAGATGAATATTTATTCTAAAGACAAATATTTACTCACAAATATCTACTCTAAACACAAATATTTACTCTAAACACAATTATTTACTCTAAAGAAGACAATAATGCCAACTAAAGGACAATCGTTTACACCTTCACACAAAGACAGTTATTTATGCTTCCATACTTAAATAATTAATGATTTACATATCCCTACAATTGGGTAAGGTGACTATCAATATCATATTTATTGTATGTTTGTTTGCATAATTTCAATTTTAGTTTGCAAATTGCTTTATTTAAAAAATAGAGTTATCAGTTACACAGGTAACACAATAATTTAAGTAACCGGTTGTAGTACTTGACAATATCTGTTATATCTTACCATCCTTATCTAACAATAAGACCATTCCGGCTAGTAAGCCCACCCATGTATATTGCATATATTAGAAAATTAGAAATATTTTGCAATACAATATTATTTTATTGTTCCTGTAGTTTTCTTTTTCTTTTCCTTGATTGTAGGTATTTTCCTTTTCATCTTTTGTCTTCCATTCAATTTAGCTTGTTATATATATCACAGATATTTTAGAATTCAACAATTTTGGAATGTTCTCAGGTCAAAAGAAAAGCACTAATTATTTTATTCAGTTACAGAAGTTTTCTAATGAGTGAATGTCATTATCTGGTTATGTCCCCTTGGTATGTAATGAGTCCATATCTGGTTATGTCCCTTTAGCAAATAATGGTTCCATATCTGGTTATGTCCCTTTAGCAAATAATGAGTTTATATCTGGTTATGTCCCTTTAGCAAATAATGAGTTTATATCTGGTTATGTCCCTTTGGCAAATAATGAGTTTATATCTGGTTATGTCCCTTTAGCAAATAATGGTTCCATATCTGGTTATGTCCCTTTAGCAAATAATGAGTTTATATCTGGTTATGTCCCTTTGGCAAATAATGAGTTTATATCTGGTTATGTCCCTTTAGCAAATAATGGTTCCATATCTGGTTATGTCCCTTTAGCAAATAATGAGTTTATATCTGGTTATGTCCCTTTGGCAAATAATGAGTTTATATTTGGTTATGTCCCTTTGGCAAATAATGGGTCCATATCTGATCACATCCAAAGAGTAGAAGCATAATAAATGAATCGTTCTGTGATAAAAGCTATAGTATAAATATAGTTAATATTTATTGAGGTGCCATGTCTTTAACTCAAAATAACAGTAACGCAACAAGCTTTCTGGTGCATTATTCAATAATTCCCATCAATTTCCTTATTGTATACATGTGTCTAATTCCCTATTGTTACCAAAAATATGTTTGCAAATATTTTCTCCTGCAAACAATTAAGTTTATGATTACAAATGATACTTTTTTTCATAATTTACCTCATCATTTTTGAATATTGATTCTCAAATGAATATGGTTTTTAATGTCATTGCTCCTACAAATTCCACAGAATTTGAAACTGTGTCCCATTTCTGTTTAAGATGTCTTTTATTAAAATCACAAGTTATGTTGTTGAATACACAGCCCAATTGTTAATGAGTTGCTATTTCACTGTAGTTACATATCTTGTTGATTTAATATTTGTGTATGTGAGTTTTTGTTTGCACATTTTTGTTTTTGTCTAACCATTGATCATGGATAAAAATTATGTTTTGTGTTATTCAAGAATATGTTGCTATTTTATCCTTAGTTGTACATTGTATATTTCAAACAATAAGCCTGTGTCTGTAAATAAGCCCATGTCTGTTAATAAGCCTATGTCTAGTAATAAGTCCATGTCTAGTAATAAGCCCATGTCTGGTAATGAGCCCATGTTTGGTAATAAGTCCATGTCTGGTAATAAGCCTATGTCTGTTAATAAGCCTATGTCTGGAAATAAGCCCATGTCTAGTAATAAGTCCATATCTGGTAATAAGTCTATGTCTGGTAATGAGCCCATGTCTGGTAATAAGTCCATGTCTGTTAATAAGCCTATGTCTGGAAATAAGCCCATGTCTAGTAATAAGTCCATATCTGGAAATAAGCCCATGTCTAGTAATAAGTCCATATCTGGAAATAAGCCCATGTCTAGTAATAAGTCCATATCTGGAAATAAGCCCATGTCTAGTAATAAGTCCATATCTGGAAATAAGCCCATGTCTAGTAATAAGTCCATATCTGGAAATAAGCCCATGTCTAGTAATAAGTCCATATCTGGAAATAAGCCCATGTCTAGTAATAAGTCCATATCTGGAAATAAGCCCATGTCTAGTAATAAGTCCATATCTGGAAATAAGCCCATGTCTAGTAATAAGTCCATATCTGGTAATGAGTCCATGCCTGGTAATAAGCCAGCTCAGTTCATTTGAAATGTCAGCAAATAATTTGTTCATTGTCTTGTAATAAGTTCATCCTGCAACTTTGATTTAGAGGGTATTCTTTGTCCATTGTCTTTATTTAAAAAGAAAAAGATTATGAAAATGGTACCCCATAAAATGTTGTAGGTTTTATGGGACTGACAATCTGACTGATAATGAAATCCTCCTTTAACATAAAAGCTAGGATACTGGTAACATGAATGTTTTAATCAGAATGCTTTCATAATGTACGAATGGTAGCCAAGTAGTCAAGTTTTATTACCTTGATGATAATAAATTGATTGATAATGCATTGCATCCCGCAAGGAAATACTTTTGTTTTTTATTTGCTTTTTTATATATTTATTTACTTCTCTCAGATTTACATATAACTTTTGAATTATATTATTTTCTTGAAGTCTTTCACCCCTGAAATTTCATAATGAACTATTCAGAACTTTTAATTGGAAGAGTTCAAATGTGTCTTCAGGTGTGAATGAATTAATGATGATATTTTAATTCAAAGCTTTGTTTTCTGTATGTGCATGTGAATTATATTTGTACATTGTGGCTAAGATTAATTTTGTGTGTGTCATTAATCATTATTTTGTTGATGTAACAATTAAATTAAATTGAATTTTGAAATCTCCATAAAATTGCTTGTAACGTTGATGTAGTCCTTGATTTAACATTTTATCTGTGAGATGGAATTCGCTGACACAAAAAAAACCTAAAAGGCTAACAGCAAACTAGTAGCTGCCTTTGTATGCATACATGTATACACTATACACTCAAACCTTGTTAGCTCACCTGATCCAAAGGACTAAGGTGAGCTTTTGCCATACCGTGGCATCGTCTGTCAACAATTGACTTCTTAACCGCTGATCAGAATTGAATCTAATTTAGTGGGAAGCATCCCTATGTGGCTGGAATTGAAAATTATACAAATGATGGGGCTGACCCCTCCCCCTACGGGCCTGAGGGGCAGGGCCAAAAACTGGCAATTCAGCTATATTTAAATAAACCGATTTCAAATAATTTTCCGTCAAATCTTCTTTCGAATCAGAAAGCTAAGAGTTAATTAATGGTAAAATACTGTTGTGGAAGATCTTACACTGAAAAAGTGTGTGTAGTTGAACTAACACATGAGTTATTGTCACATTTGCTGAAATCCAGGTGAGCGATACAGGCCCTCTGGGCCTCTTGTTGTCTCCAAGTTGACAGGACTGTGGTAAAAACTTCCAATTATCCGAGTATTTGAGTAAAGTGAGGATGAATGTTTAGTGTGAAGATTGGTCATGACCAACGAAATATTTAGAATTAAACAGGGTCTTTGAGTTATACGAGTTTGAGATAAAAGATGTTTTTAATGTATAATGTCCATGATCCTACTCGTTAATGGTCGACTGGCGTAGTGGATAACATGTTCACCTTTCACCAAGACAGCGAGGGTTTGGTCCCCTGTGGTTGCCCATCCACACAGGTTTTCTCCAGGTACTCAGGTTTTCCCCCACTGTAAAAACCAATCCAGGCCAACAAGAGCAATTGATATAATTCAAATAGAACTTGATTCACAATTGATATAATTCAAATAGAACTTGATTCACAATTGATATAATTCAAATAGAACTTGATTCACAATTGATATAATTCAAATAGAACTTGATTCACAATTGATTTGAAATTGAGCAAGTTCTTACAAATCTGTTCCCAGTATTTCATACTCAAAATCTGTGTAGCCGTATTTGCAATATTCGGCCCTAGGGCATTTAAAATATCCAACTAAAGGGGATGCATTTTAACTCAATCACTCCTGATTACCCTTAATGAACTCTTCCAATTCAAAGGTTGGAATGGTTAATTATGGAATTTCATGGGTGAATGAGTCAGGTGTACTGAATATTAGTTATGACTGATAATGCATGTAATGGCAACATCGCTCTTGGTCACATTTCCAGCGAGAAGTCAAAACTCAAATTTGATTGATGTTCAAAAAAAATTGTAAGATCGCCTGATTCAAGTGTTTGATATGAATTTGTGCCATATTTTGTTAACTGAAGTGAGCAAAGATGGAGTGTATGATTGAGAAAATAGGTTGCTTATATTATTTCAAGATGTGCCAAAAAAGGAAGGGGTTCGCGAGGTGAAGGGCAATAACTCTAAATACAGCTACTACAATCCTTTACCAAAAACATCTAGTACCAATGTTAACTCATTCACCCCTGAAGACACATTTGAACTCTTCCAAATTAAAGGTTGGAATAGTTCATAATAAAACTTGAGGGGTGAATGAGCAAATTATTTTTTATCCACAATCTGTGAACAGTAATTAGTTATGAATGATTTTGTTTACTGTATTTACCTATTATTTGTAAAGTGTTTTGTAGTTGCTCAATATTTATTATTTATTGATTATACTGTGTGTCCAACATATGAAAATGAAATGTAATGTTGCTGTCATTTATTGTCTATAATCCATCAAGATTCAGAAACTTCCATTAATTTTTTTCACCCTAGATAAATCCCATATCTACTGGTGTGCCAAATTCATTCAACCCTGAATTTCACAATGAACTATTCCAACCTTTGAAATGGAAGAGCTCAAATGTGTTTTCAGGGATGAATGAATTTAAATTCATGTATCACATCCATAAAGTCACTTTTAGTGTAGTAAGCAGATACAAATTTCATTTTTAAAAACTTGATCATATGTGTCAGTCCAATATAGGTAATAGCCTGAAATTTGCATAACCGTTGCTTAACTCCACCCACATCTTTTGTTCAATACGTCACACATTTGTGTCCAATTTCTGGAAAGTGCGCAAAACTCAGTCCATATGAGTTGTCCAATTTTGATCTTTAAAAGCTATAAAATTCAGTTTACATAAACTTCACTGTACCATTTTTAACCTAATAACCCCCTCTGCATGTTTACAATGGCTCCAAAGTGGAGCACTTAACAAAACCAAGTACAACGTACAGACAGATTTAGATTCCATTTTTTTTTAACACTGAAGATTGTCTTGGCAGATCAGTCTGGTAAGGAATTTATTTTACAAGTTTCACTTGTGACGACCATCCTCTTTCCCTGATAAATGCTGTGGGTGCAATTAATATAGGGGCAGGGTTTGCTTATGAGGCTGATTATGGTAATAGCTGCCCTGCTGTTTCATAGCTACACCACAATAAGAAATAGTCTAGTTACTTGTTTGATCTGTAAATGTATGTTAATGTATGTGTTATGTGTATATGTTCTGTTTTATAAACACATTCTGGCTTATCCGAGTTGCAGTAGGGAAGAATTGTTATAGATGTAATTGTTGGTAACACATGTTTGATGATACATTTACTAGCTTTTACCTAGGTAAAGATATGGAGACGATTACCAGTAATGTGCACATTGAACAAATGTGAAATTCTTAAAATGCGGCTCTTTAAAAATTTGACTGATAACATGTTATATTGTCTTATTAATGATAAAAATATTAGATTAAATAGAGAAAGATGTCATTTCAATGTCATGGGAAAGTCGTGTTATCCCTTGATATGTCATGTTATATGTCACATACATGATATCATGTTTTATTGGTATATAGATGTTCTAGTACATGACTCATTTTATAGATTAAATTGTCATGTTATCCATGGAAAGGTCATGTTAAATATGATGTCATGTTTATTGGTATGAATATTGGTATGAAGATGTTCTAGTACAAGACTAATATTTATAGATTAAAATGTCATGTTATCCATGAAAAGGTCATGTTATACATTGAAATGTCATATATTCCATGTGATTTATTCTATGTGACACATGACATGATGTGATATTTATATGGAGATATCTTTCTAATAAATGACAATTTCATTTTATACATTCATATGTCACGTTATGCATGGAAATGTTATGTTTTATGCTCTAATACCACATGATATGATGTCATGTGTCATATATAGAGATGTTGTTTTATTACATGACAATGTCGTATGATACATGGGAGAAATGTCATGCTATCTTTGGAAATGTCATGTGATCTATTGAGATGATTTCACATGATATGATGTCATGTTATTTATGTAGAGATGTCATTCTAAAACATGACAGTGTCATTTAAACACTACGATGTCATGTAATATGTTACAATGTCATGTAATATGTTAAGATGTCATGTAATATGTTACGATGTCATGTGATCTATTGAGATGATTTCACATGATATGACATCATGTTATTTAAGTAGAGATGTCATTCTGATACATGACAGTGTCATTTAAACACTAAGATGTCATGTTATATGTTACGATCTCATGTAATATGTTAAGATGTCATGTGATCTAATGAGATGATTTCACGTGATATGATGTCATGTAGAGATGTCATTCTAATACATGACAGTGTCATTTAAACACTAAGATGTCATGTAATATGTTAAGATGTCATGTTATATGTTACGATGTCATGTTTACTATTGAGATATCATGTTTTATGTTGTATATGCCTCCTAATATGATGTCATGTTATATGAATGGAGAGGTAAATTTAGTACATGACAAAGTCATGTTAAACATTTATATGTCATGTTTTACATACAAATATCATGCTCTATATATAGAGATGTTAGTTTAATACATGACAAAGTCGTGTTGAACAAAAACGTGTCATGTTATGTGTTATACATTATTACATGACGTCATGATATCAGTTTAGATCTGTGAAGTGTAAGTGTGACGTGTACAATTGTGTGAATATATAACGAAGGATATGATACACTTATCAGTGTATGTGTTAATGTTGAACTTGTCACTGTTTATAGATGTGTAAAAATACGTCAAACCAACAATATTTGTTATCATGTTGATAAGGTTGTATATGTAATGAGTACGGTAGGGTTGGGGCGGATTGTACCCCAATATGTACAGTAAGGGCAGGACAGGGCTAATGGGAGTACAGAAATGGTCGGGTTGATTCTACTTCGATATGTTACGAGTACAGAGAGGGCGCACTGACTAAGTATAGAAATGGTCGGGTTGGTGGGCTAACTGTTCACCTGTACATCATGTAAATAGTATAGAAATGGCGGGGATTACTGTTTGCTAATACTCGATTCGTTCTGTTACAATATATTGAAGAGTATGGTACAGGTTGGTTGACTGTACCTTTCACCCTAGAGTAGGCATGGTGTTCACTATGTGAAGTATAGTCACTGATTGGCTCCAGTACTTGTGTATTATGGGGTGTACTAGGTTTGATATGGCTGAAGCTTTCTTGGAACAATAGAAATGCAACCGTGGCCGGTACAGGGAAACACATCCTTGCACTTTATATGTAGTTACTCCCCCTATCTCAAAGATAGGAATATGTTCAAATCCCTCATGTAAGGAATACCTCTACACTCCCTAAAAGGGATGTCTATTCATTCCCAGTGTTTAAGATCCGATCTCACCCAAAACTAAGGATGGCTTGTTTCTACAACTTTGTAAGGATTTTCACTGCACATCTTTGTTTGGCAACCCAGCCTTATCCTATAATGAAATGGATATTGTTTCATTTAAGCATGGGTAAGCAGTCCATCTCTGCTCTGGTGGAAGCAAGTACCCCCTGAAGAACATAATCCCTTCACCCCTACCCAGTACTCATCCATGTGCAAGAAACCCCACCTCAATCCCAAGTAGCGATAGTCCAAGACCTGTAGAAGGAATCACATCATCACCCTTATTTCTTTGTAGGGATTACCGGTCCCCATGTAGGGAAATCTCTCATTTTTTGGTGAGGATATTGTAGTCCCGTATCCATTGTAGGGAAATCTTTCCTTACCATCAACCTTTCCTTACAACCAAGTCTCCCAAGTAGAAATATTAACCTGACTATTAAAGTCTTTCCTGTTACATGTGTTTGATATATAAGTCAATAAAGTGACTGTGATACCATATTGTGATTTTGTCTTATATTTAAGTACACACAGTCTCCAATAGTCTAGACAAAGCCATACACAATGCCTAAGGTGACGCAACAAACACATATGTTGCACCTTTTAAATTTAGTTATAGATACAATATGCCGAAAAAAATGAAATAAACTGCATCATACAGCTGTTACGTCCTCCTAGGACACTTCAGTGATGCTATAGGCCAAAACAATTTCTTAACTAATGTAGAAACAAAAGTGTCAGGTGCCGTAACTCTACCAAAAAAAAAACGTTTACTGTATAGCTTTGGCTACGGCTATTGTTAAAATGACAATTTTAATTCAAGAATAAAACAAAAAAATCAATGTGGTGTGATGCTTCTTATTTTGATATAATATAGTACCTTCTCAGCCATACGCACATCGTGAGAAAAATGCTAGTGGTGCTTAGTCAAGCCCTTGAATAACTACTTATATATCCTTGTCTGAAAAGCCCTCGAGTGTCATTGCACACACATCGTTGCCAGTTCAATTCGATGGTCTTTCTCGGAAAGGCCTTAAACTTGGAAAGAATGAGTTTTAAACAATTGTGTTACATTTTATAGTTTTAAAACACTTAGAGTTGTTGGTTTTCTGGTTTATGGTTTTTTAACCCACATTCTGTAAACCATTTGGATCTAAAGCTCCGTTCCCTTCTATTAGTGTTAGTGTACAAGTAACCTGACACTGCATGGTTGGCACCAGTGCATCGGCCACTTCAAAGAACGACAATCTATTCTGCTGCCATCTTATTTGAAGTTAAAGCAGGCTCAGGTCTTGAATCATCTGAGGGTCTCCCAGGTTCCCGGGAGATATCGTTTCTTTTTATGAAAAATCGGGCCCTCCTGGTATTGAATGTTCTCCAGTCGATCAATGTCTTTCCCTAGGTTTGAGTCCCCATTCCACGGGTTTTTTCTCCGACAACCACTTTACTGTGTTGTACGTTCTGCAGCAATACACTCTCGGAGTGGAGCTAGCCGTCTTTACTATTTGGTGTTATTGGGACCAATTCTAAGATCATCTGATAAGTGACTCCGATATATGGATATTATTGCTCTTGCTGAAGGACGTATTTGTCAAGCTAGTAGAACAGCTTGAAATCTAAGATCTTGGCATAATGCATACTAACACCAAGACCGGCAACATCGAAACGAATAAGACGTTGTAGCGAGAATGCAAGAAGGACCTCAGACATTCATAACTCCAGGATCTAGTACAAAACATCGTCTAAACAGGCCTTGGTGACTTTGACAAGTCAAGCAAACAAGACTAGACTAGAGAAGCACTTCTAAAGACGGGATAGCTGTTAAGTTACAACAAGGACAAAGTACAAATCCTTGTTGACCTGTCCAAGTCATTCGCTTACTCTTCCGGAACACCTGGTCTTATTCTCTTGTACTTCTCCATATAAATCTTTCCTTTGTTCATATTTTGCCCCTGGTTTAATCGATTTTGAGTTTAAATTGCGATTTTGTTAACGCTTCGGTTTTGTTATTTATTTTACCATCAATAACAGCAAGGAGATGCCTCCTATCCCATGGAGGTGTGATCAGATCCAAACACTCATTGTTACATCTACCGGAATATAGAAGCTCCCAGAGAACATCGGCACTAGTAAAGCCCAAGGTCCCAATAGGTCCCCAACATGATACACAATAGCTGTTCTTGTCAACTATTTCCTGCATATTCCATTGCTCGATCGACAGTTGCAAACTACAAACTGGTTGGCGCAATGCGTATGCTATATCTGTAGACAGGTCTTGCTCATATGTGTATCTCTCAAGCTGCTTGAATATATCATCTTCATATGCCAATGAATATATGTCGTTCAGATATAATTTTAGAAAGAACGGCGTTTACTTATGACAACATTGTTCGAATTGTGTTAAAAAATAACGGATACTCGGAATAAGTTTCATCAGTTTAGTAAGAATTGTAAAGTATAAGAGCACAAACAGGAATTGAAAACTTATTTTGCGAGCTTTTCAAAACACGCTTCCTATGTCAAGCAAAGAGTGTAAATGGCCGGTGTCTCGACTCCAAATTGCTAAAAAAAATCGCTTTACCCGGTTTTGAGGTTTACGTCATTGGGCCAAAATCTGGTAGAATCAGCTCTAAGTAGTCATAAAAATATTTCGCCTTATCGCGCCGTCATAGGTAATTAGTGGGCGGGTAACATGTCGAACCCAGGCCTCTTTAGTGAAAGACGACGTAACACGCACATATGCTGCATCTTTCAAATTCTTTAATTGAAACAGTATGCCGAAAATTTAATTAAACTGCATCATACAACTGTCCTCATAGGCCAAAACGTGGGAATTCAAAATGTCTACATTAATGCAGATGCAGTAGGGTCAGGTGCGTACAAACCCCTTTAATACAAAAGAATTCAAATTAAATGTAAATTTGTTGCAATAAACTTTAAATGTTTGCTTCCTGTATTTATATTGATTATTTTATTGCTTATCATAAAATAAATTGATTAGATAAATATTTCCTTAGCTTTCCAACCCTTTCTCCTTAATTTTTGAAACATGTGCCATTAAAATGACAAAAAATATGACATATTATATATTTATTCTTAAACATTAACCTTGAGATACCTCCTTTAATGATCGGGAAATAGAAATTAATTTACGTTTACGGAAAGTTCCGACGGTTCCCGATTGCTTGGGATGTGTGTCACTTAACATTTTCCCCCGTAGTACTGTTTAGTATGACGGAGAGTAAATTTATCCGTATATGGTAAAAAGTAGATTGTATTTTATATAGTCATCATCATTTTAGTTTACATAAGTTTTCGAATGCTTTCGACATTGCCTTACATTTTTTATTGTTTAAGCCAAATAAAAATAATTCTCAACATTATCAATACAAAATCGCCAGTGTTAAATTAATTAAACATATCATTGTAAAATGCATGAATACATACATGCATATATATCAAAGGTACTAGTAAATGTGACGATTAGAAGGACAATAAATATAGGGCTCAAACAACGGTCCAGTTGAATCTGAATTTATTAACATTGTAGACCGTACAGAGCACTGTCAACCATATGCTTATAAAAACACATAATAAATGTACAACAACAAAATGATCTTCTAAAGAGATATTCTTCGGTACGTTCGATACCAAATCATCCTCGGCATTCCACAAGTTATTATCTATTTCGTTCTCGGCATCTCTATCACATGTTTTGACGTCTCTGAAAGCATCCCTTGTTTACTTTAAATTTAGACGTACTTTTAAATGAATGGCGCGTCAGCGAAAGGGTATTACGGAACGGCTTTGAAGTAGGATGTCGCTTCTTTATAATTACTAAGAACCTGTAGTATTCACAAATACACCAACAAACATACGTCACGATCTTTCGGTGGTTTTAAAACACAAATCAAATAGCAAACAGTAGTCGCCGACTTCGTTGAGACAAACTACGAGAAGAAGTCCACTAGTAGAGATAATGAAGGCCAGGGTGTACATAGCCCCTGAACTGTCAAGGTTTCCTTTGCATTCTGACGGGAATTGTGTTCATACGACGGTATCAATGGAAGCTAGGTCTGTTCTCGAATGGATTACAGTAGTGATTCCAGACGCAGCATCCTCGCCTCCTGGCACCAGAAAAAGGTCTTTGATGGCCCGCCGGATTTGTCGGTTCATACCAGCGTACAGCAGTGGGTTCACAAGACAATGTGCCCATGCAACGTACAGAAATCCGATGTGAATTCTGGGGTCATACAGCGACGTGGTTGGGTCGATGATTGACATGATGGCGAATGGTAAATACATTAAACAGAACGTAGTTAACAGTACAATCACCAAGGACACCAGACGAACATCCCGTTTCCGTGGGTAATTGGTCGTACTTTTAGTGATCACAGATCTGCTCCGGGTTCGATTTACTTGCTGGTTGGTTTTAAACACTTTTGGTAGAATACTTATGTATCCAAAGATTATAAGCGGAACAGTGGTGAGCAACGCAAATCCGACGAAAAATTTCCCAAAGCTGTCATTGGCTTTAAAAGGATGGCAGAAAAACCTGTAACGATCAAACGACAGACTTCCCCAGACATTTGTTGCAGGAAACAGCATCAATAACGGATACACAATCCAAGAGAACGCGATCATGATGGCGATGTTTTTCTTCTTGTTATAGATCTCTAAATAGGTGCTGTACCGGACGATTAGGAAATATCGGTTGATGGTGACAAGATTAAGTCCCAATAATTCAGAAGCCGTTATGGAATATGTAATATACCCCATGAATTTACAAAGCGCCAAGTTCACCTCTTCAGAATAGCTGAACGCCATTGAGGCGATATACGGCAGGCTTGTCACACAAACCAAGGCATTGTTTATCACCAAATTTAGTACAAACAGTATCACATTTTGTCGATGAAGTTTCGCCTTCAAAATTGCAAGGAAGATTAAAGTATTGGAAATGAAACCCAAAGTTGCAATCAGTGTGGCTCCTACCTGATGAACGGTCCGTGTGGGTATTTCATCGTTGGATGTTGAGTTATCCCAACTACTAAAAACTGTCGTCTGCTCCATTGTTGTAGCCGTATCCAAAGTAAATATTAGTCTTTCTGCTGCATAAGTCATTGTTGAGATCTTAAATGTCTTATGCTGATAGTTTCATTCATGTAATTTCAACAGAAGTAATTGACTATTTGAGACTTTGAAAAGATTATAGTTTTTTCTCTTAACTTTCAATACTTATTATAAGCTGTAAATGTACGCGTGATATTGAGCGATGGACACTTAAGGCCCAAGTATGTAACTTCCGTGTTTGTGTGGGCCAAGTCCTTTTTGTTTTCATACAATTTAAAGTGTTCCGTCTTAAGTTTATACGTACATTAAGTTGTAGTAATAAAATTAGTTTGTGAAAGTTTCCGCTCTCTCAGTCATACTGAAGTTAAGTAAACTTATTGCTAGACCTATCACAGTCAGCATTCATATGATTTTTGTAAGGTTTATTATAAAAATAAAAACTTATTTATTTCATAAATACAAGTTTTATTTTACTGGTAAATGTAATGTGTAAACATAATATTTTACTGGTAAATGTATTGTGTAAACATTATATTTTACTGGTAAATGTATTGTGTAAACATTATATTTTACTGGTAAATGTAGTGTGTAAACATTATATTTTACTGGTAAATGTAATGTGTAAACATTATATTTTACTGGTAAATGTAATGTGTAAACATTATATTTTACTGGTAAATGTAGTGTGTAAACATTATATTTTACTGGTAAAAGTATTGTGTAAACATAATATTTTACTGGTAAATGTAGTGTGTAAACATTATATTTTACTGGTAAATGTAGTGTGTAAACAATATATTTTACTGGTAAATGTAATATGTAAACATTATATTTTACTGGTAAATGTAATGTGTAAACATTATATTTTACTGGTAAATGTAGTGTGTAAACATTATATTTTACTGGTAAATGTAATGTGTAAACATTATATTTTACTGGTAAATGTAGTGTGTAAACATTATATTTTACTGGTAAATGTAATATGTAAACATTATATTTTACTGGTAAATGTAGTGTGTAAACATTATATTTAACTGGTAAAAGTATTTCATCATAATCAGATTTCACTGGTTTATCGTCTCGCCTCGACGATAATCGAAAAATCAAGACTAAGGTGTTGCTTTTCCGGGGGTGTCAGCATTTTCGGTGAGGCTAACTTTTCACAGTGTTATAATTATCCAATTAAATTGAAAGTTGGTCACATTACTCAAACCATCGTACTAAATACCTAACCTCAAGTAAAAAGATATCGTATAACAGGTTTTGGTGTTTTGGGGTAAAAACTTGGGAATTTTGAGTATTTGTGTTAAAGTCCACTATTTATAGTGGCACTGATATTAGATTCAATTAAAACTTAGGGTAATTACTGATATTATCGTACTGAACATTTTACTGAAATTTGGAGGAAGTTCATTTGCAGGTTCTGCTGTTTTGGGGCAAAAGTATGGAAATTTTGAGAATTTACGTTAGCATCCACTATTTATAGCGTTATTGTTATTTAATAAAATAGTTACATATAACATCTTGCTGTATGTATTTTGTCATACTTATTTTTCCGTTGGGACTTAAACATTATCGGCAAAGCGGGAAAGGCGAGACATGTAATTACGCGTAATTCTTGTTAATATAAAGAGATGAATGTTTGTTACCCGTGAGGCCTCAGTCGAAGTAGAAAGTGTATTGCCTTAATGCCTGTGGGAAAAAAGTCAAATACAAAATATGTAAGTAACGGATATACGAATCAACATCCTGCATTTGGGTAACAGTTACCAGTTCAAGTAAGATTATTATTACCGTGATAGAAGAATACAGTAAAATGAAAACACTTAAATATTCAGATACGGAAAAGTACATTTATCTTTCAACTAAATCAAAGAATTGACAATTAAGTACATTTGTAAACAAAACGTTATTGAATTCGATTGTCTCAGGGTTCTTTTGTTTGTGCAAAAGACGAACCATAGCACTGACTATTAAATTAACTAGTTTCGATTTTCTATTTTTGAATATTGTTCTCGAAATAATCGATAAAGATTTTGAGATGAAATAAATCAAAATTCAAATTATTAATTAAATTCAATAATTGATTAATTAATGCGAAAGATATTTTAATCGATACTAGTATACGTGTATTTGCATATATGGGATAAGTAATACAAAACATATTAGGGACATACAACGGTTCAGTTTAATCTGAATTTACTATCACATGCTTTTCCAATAAATATATATGAAATGTACAACAAAATTATTCTTGTGACGAGATAGTCTGTGGCAGCGTTCGGTACGAAAGCTACCTCGACATTCCAGGAGTCGTGCTCTTTTTTATTCTCTTCATCCATGTAAAATGTCATGACGAAAGAACAAGCTATGCTTTCATTTCATGAACTTCAAATGAATGGCGCGTCAGTGTAATGGTAAAACTGACCGGCTTTGGATTTAGATGTCGCTTCTCAGTAATCACCAAGAGCACGTAGTTTTTAAAGACCCAATATACGTAACTTCAGGATTTTTTGTGTGAAAAATCCAAAGAATTGAAAATAATTCAGGTGGGGCCCACTTCAACAACAAACCGAAGTGAGAAGACGGTTCAAAATGGACGCGTGTTTACAAATACTGAGTTTCAACTGCTGCTGTACCGGTAACCGCGTAAGAATTCATCTTGAATATTGCTGATATCAGTTAATCTTAACTAAATCTATAAATATAAAAACGTATAAGGCTTGATTTTCGGTTCAAGATTTGCCGAAAGTTACGTATATTGGGCCTTTAAGTTACCTGCCGATTGGTGCTTTTGTATAAGGCATGAAACCAAAACGCTAACAGTGTATGTGATTTTGCATTATTATGTTGCCATATTGAAATCATCCAATGGTACAGAGAACGTAAAACAGAGTTAACAATGCAAAGTATAATGGATTGTACAAATAACACCTTTATAAAACAGTCAAGCCAAGGAATAAAGAAAAATGTACCATACAACTGTTTCGTCCTTCTAGTCCTAATCAGTGATACTACACCATACAGCTGTTTCGTCCTTCTAGTCCTAATCGGTGATGCTACACCATACAGCTGTTTCGTCCTTCTAGTCCTAATCGGTGATGCTACACCATACAGCTGTTTCGTCCTTCTAGTCCTAATCGGTGATGCTACACCATACAGCTGTTTCGTCCTTCTAGGCCTAATCGGTGATGCTACACCATACAGCTGTTTCGTCCTTCTAGTCCTAATCGGTGATGCTACACCATACAGCTGTTTCGTCCTTCTAGTCCTAATCGGTGATGCTACACCATACAGCTGTTTCGTCCTTCTCGTCCTAATCGGTGATGCTACACCATACAGCTGTTTCGTCCTTCTAGTCCTAATCGGTGATGCTACACCATACAGCTGTTTCGTCCTTCTAGTCCTAATCGGTGATGCTACACCATACAACTGTTTCGTCCTTCTCGTCCTAATCGGTGATGCTACACCATACAGCTGTTTCGTCCTTCTAGTCCTAATCGGTGATGCTACACCATACAACTGTTTCGTCCTTCTAGTCCTAATCGGTGATGCTACACCATACAGCTGTTTCGTCCTTCTAGGCCTAATCGGTGATGCTACACCATACAACTGTTTCGTCCTTCTAGTCCTAATCGGTGATGCTACACCATACAGCTGTTTCGTCCTTCTAGGCCTAATCAGTGATGCAAAGCAAGTACCTAAAAAGTTCAATGTATGAGGCGACTAAGGAAACTAAACCAGTCGAAAGAAATGTCTAAATCCAGACGAGGGATGCATTAGTCCTTTGATTTAAAACATTTCGTAATTTTCAAATATTGAATATACCCGTAAATAATTGTGTCGTCTCAAAACCGCTCGATAGTTATTTTCATACTTCCGTATCAATAGAGGCCAAGTCCGTTCTTGACTGGTTAACAGTGGAAACTCCAGACTCAGCCTCCTTGCCTCCTGGCACCAGAAAAAGTTTTTTGATAGCCCGCCGGATTTGTCGGTTCATACCAGCGTACAGCAGTGGGTTCACAAGACAATGTGCCCAGGCAACGTACACAAATACGATGTGGATTCTGGGGTCATACAGCGACGTGGTTGGGTCGATGATAGACATGATGGCGAATGGTAAATACATCAAACAGAACGTAGTTAACAGTACAATCACCAAGGACACCAGACGAACATCCCGTTTCCGAAGTTTGTGAGTCATACGTTTAGAAATGACAGATTTGCTCCTGGTTATATTTACCTGTTGGTTGGTTTTAAACACTTTTGGTAGAATACTTATGTATCCAAAGATCAATAGCGGAACAGTGGTGAGCAACGCAAATCCGACTAAAAATTTCCCGAAACTGTCATTGGCTTTAAATGGATGACACGGGAACCTGTTGCGATCAAACAGCAGACTTCCCCAAACATTTGTCGCAGGGAACAACATCAATATCGGGTACACAGTCCAAGAGACGGCTATCATGATGGCGATATTTTTCTTCTTGTTATAGATCTCTAAATAGGTGCTGTATCGGACGATTAGGAAATACCGGTTAATAGCGACAAGATTAAGTCCTAATAGTTCAGAAGCCAAGATGGAATATGTAATGTACCCCATGAATTTACAAAGCGCCAGGTTCACCTCTCCAGAATAGCTGAACGCCATTGAGGCGATATACGGCAGGCTTGTCACACAAACCAATGCATTGTTTATCACCAAATTTAGTACAAACAGTATCACATTTTGTCGATAGAGTTTTGCCTTCAATATGGCGAGCAAGGTTAGCGTATTAGCAATTAAGCCCAAAGTTGCAATTAGTGAGGCCCCTACTTGATGAAGGCTTCGTGTTGATATTTCTTTGGTGGATGTTGAATTATCCAAACAATCTAAAAATGTTGTCTGCTCCATTGCTGCAACCGTATCCAAAGTAACCTGTAAAGATAAGTTATTCTGCATAATGTATTTCTGATGCTAACTGCTTATAGTTTGTCGTCTTAATGGTGTTTATTTAATTCATGAATTTGATAAGAAGACTTCATTTCCTTGAAGTTTTAAAAGATTTTGATTGTTCATTCAACTTTCAATACTTATGATCATTTATCACGTGATATTGAGTGATAAACACTTACGCATAATTTCCGTGTTGGTCTGAGTCAATTCATTTTGTTTATATGTAAAGCTATACACATAGTAAACTTGTTAAGCATTATCGTTTCAGGGCTACAATTTCACAATTTTACAGTTTCAGTTCCGATATTTTCCGGTAAGCATGGAAAAAAAGATGACGTAACACACACATGCTGCACCTTTCAAATTTAGTATTAGATACAGTATGCCAAAAAAATGAATTAAACTGCATCATACAGCTGTTTTGTCTTTCTGGGACTCGTCAGGGATGCTAGGGGCCAAAAGATGGAATCAGAAAATACAGAATGTCTGTTTTCTAGGTTTTCCAGGGCACAATTCAAAATACGTTCAAATTATTATTTTTGTTCTTTCAATCAATTTTTAATGTAACATATACTTGTATACAGAATAAAATTTGTTTTCATTTCATATAAGACGTAGGAAACTAGTTTTATAACTTTTCAAGTTTGCGAGTCTTGGCGAGCAAATATTAAAACCTCATATGAAATGACAACAATATAAAAAAAAAAGAAATTATCGCATTTCTCAAATATATACATTTTGTCAGGTTTTATTCAGACTATGACCGAGAAACTTAAGCAGTAGCAGACAATTATATCATATGGGCGAATTCACTGGATAGCAGACGATTTATCACATAATCGGTCTGCTAAGAAATCCAGTTGATCACCATGAAAAAATAAGCCTAAAACGAAGTAGACCTGAGTTGTAGCTAGCAAGAAACTCCTGACAGAAAAATCCAAAGAACTGAAAATAATCCAAGCATGGCCCACTTCAACAACAAGCCGACGTTAGAAGACAGTTCAAAACGGACGCGTGTTTACAAATACCTAGTTTTAACTGCTGCTGTACCGGTAATCGAGTAAGAATTCATCTTGGATATTGCTGATATCAGTTTATCTTAATTAAATCTATAAATCTAATAAGTTATTAGGCTTGATTTTCGCTTCAAGTTTTGCCGAAAGTTACGTATACTGGGCCTTTAAATCAGAAATAAGTCATGATAAAAAGCTTCAATATGTTAAGATCTATCCAATATTCGTATTTTCGGAAAACTCTTGTTTAAGTAATCTTAAGAACTTATTCGAAAATCTGTTTCTCACTTTTCTGACTGAGGCATCCTTGTTCAGTTGCTGTGTCGACATGGGGAGAGTAATAGTAATTTGTTGTATCTCCCCAATGATGATCGGAACGCAACAGCAGTTGTGTTTTCTGCTCATTCGTAGACACATTTTTGTTTTTCCATTTTCCACGAGAATCTTCCATGCAATTTACAAAAATATATATGTATCAACTTATTTTATAGGACGACTGAAAGTCATTTTTTTTAACTTTCATAGTGCGATGAAAGTTCGGCGTTATATCCATATTGCATGAAGCCAAATTTGAACATTCTGCCAGCATCTTAAGGATGCAAAAACACAAACAGATAAGAGCAGTTCCTTGGTTTGTCTCTTACTTGTCATGATGGTACTGATTGAACAAATTTGAAAGGAGCCAATGGCTCGGAGGATTAGTATTCAATACTACATGAGTATGTTCATAAAGTAATGACTGCTGCAGGTCTATCAATGAGTTTACATACCGTTAGGATGACTAAGAATGCGGAAACTTGCGCAGGAAACGAAAGGCCCAATATACGTAACTTCAGGATTCTAGCCTTTTTGTGTCACATATCAGGCAGTGCTTACAAAGCCAGTCTAAAGAAAATTATACTTTAAATTCTACTTTTCTACGATGTCCTTCGATCGTAGAGGGTCCTAGAGGAGAAGAATTGAAAGTACTATTATTTTGTTAGCGTGCTTGACTTATTCACCCCGAAAGACGCATTTGAATTCTTCCAATTCAAAGATTGAAATTATTCTCTTTGGAATTTCACGGGTGAGTGAGTCAAAGATGACGTAACACTCACATATGCTACAACTCTTAAATTTAGTAATAGAAACAGTATGCCGAAAAAATGAATTAAACTGCATCATACAGCTTTCTCGTCCTCCTAGGTACTGATTGAACAAATTTGAAAGGAGCCAATGGCTTCTTTGGTTACCAACAAGAGGAGCCAAGACAGGAAAATACATGTACTAATACTAGATCGGAGGATTAGTATTCAATACTACATGAGTATGTTCATAAAGTAATGACTGCTGCAGGTCTATCAATGAGTTTACATACCGTTAGGATGACTAAGAATGCGGAAACTTGCGCAGGAAACGAATCTGATTGTTTTACTTGTACCAGCGTTATCATGAAACGTAGACTTGGTTGACAAGGAACAACACTTAAAGGCCCAATATACGTAACTTCAGGAATTTTTCGTGTTTCTGGAAAATTCTAAAAAAAATTCCAGTTGATAACCATGAAAAAATAAGCCTAAAACAAAGTAAATCTGAGCGGTAACTAACAAGAAACTCTTGACAGAAAAATTCAAACAATTCAGGTGTGGCCCACTTCAACAACAAGCCGAAGTTAGAAGACAGTTCAAAATGGACACGTGTTTACAAGTACCGAGTTTCAACTGCTGCTGTATCGGACTATCGGTGACCGCGTAAGAATTCATCTTGAATATTGCTGATATCATTTTATCTTAACTGGATCTATAAATATAATAAGTTATTAGGCTTGATTTTCGGTTTTGCCGAAAATTACATATATTGGGCCTTTAAAACAAATAACAGTTGGCACGGACAAACACGGAAATTCTTTAAGTGCCCACCACTCAATACCGTATGGTGATGAGGAAACAATAATACTTCCACGCAAAAGGCAAACTTTATGAATAAAATCAATTATCAATTAACATTTGCATAAAACGTATTCTACAACAGAAAGAAGCGCGGCGATTTACTTTTGATACGGCTTTAACAATGGAGCAGACGACAGTTTTAGGTAGTTGGGATAACTCTACATTCAATGAGGAAATACCCACACGGACCCTTAATCAAATAGGGGCCACATTGATTGGAAGTTTGGGATTCATTGCCAATCATCTCATCTTAATTGCGATCTTGAAGGCGAAACTCTACCGACAAAATGTGATATTGTTCGTTCTTAATTTGGTGATAAACAATGCCTTGGTTTGTGTGACAAGTCTGCCGTATATCGCCTCAATGGCGTTCAGCTATTCTGAAGAGGTGAACTTGGCGCTTTGTAAATTCATGGGATATATAACATATTCAATAATATTCTCTGAATTATTGGGACTCGATCTTGTCACCATCAACCGATATTTCCTAATCGTCCGGTACAGCACCTATTTAAAGATCTATAACAGGAAGAAAAATATCGCCATTATGATCGCGTTCTCTTGGACTGTGTACCCGATACTTATGCTGTTTCCTGCAACAAATGTCTGGGGAAGTCTGTCGTTTGATCGTTACAGGTTTTTGTGTCACCCATTAAAATCCAATGACAGCTTCGGGAAATTTTTAGTCGGATTTGCGTTGCTCACCACTGTTCCACTATTACTCTTTGGATACATAAGTATTCTACCAAAAGTGTTTAAAACCAACCAACAGGTGAATCGAACCCGGAGCAAATCTGTCATGACTGAAACGACATCCGACAGACTTCGGAAACGGGATGTTCGTCTGGTGTCCTTGGTGATTGTACTGTTAACTACGTTCTGTGTGATGTATTTACCATTCGCCATCATGTCTATCATCGACCCAACCACGTCGCTGTATGACCCCAAAATCCACATCGTATTTGTGTACGTTGCCTGGGCACATTGTCTCGTAAACCCGCTGCTGTACGCTGGTATGAACCAACAAATCCGGCAGGCCATCAAAGACCTTTTTCTTGTGCCAGGAGGCAAGGAGGCTAAGTCTGGAATTACCACTGTCCAGTCGAGAACGGACTTAGCTTCTATTGATACCGGCGTGTGAAACTGTTCATAGTTCTCCACGAGGGTATTTAGGAACGTCTTTGAAATTCGGGTGGTAACGCTTTCCTGACCTCTCTACGCCATCGGAAAAAATATTCCATGACAAAGCACTTTGATCGGTTCATGTGTAAATAACGATTAATCTTTTCGACTCATAGACTTACACTTCGAATAATAGAGAGAGCGACATTCGATATCAAGACCTGTGAATTTTGCCGTTCGTCTGTTGCATGATTTATTTGAAGTGCATCATAAATGATTCTAGCCTTTTTGTGTCACATATCAGGCAGTGCTTACAAAGCCAGTCTAAAGAAAATTATACTTTAAATTCTACTTTTCTACGATGCCCTTCGATCGTAGAGTGTCCTAGAGGAGAGAAATTGAAAGTATTATTATTTTTGTTAGCGTGCTTGACTCATTCACCCCGAAAGACGCATTTGAATTCTTCCAATTCAAAGATTGAAATTATTCATTTTGGAATTTCAGGGGTGAGTGCTACATATGCTACACCTCTTAAATTTAGTAATAGATACAGTATGCCGAATGTAGAGAAAAAAGAGAGCATAGCTCCGTAAATGTCAAGGATGATTTGGTATCGATCATTATCAAAGAACACATCTTCAGAAGAAACGTTTTGTTATTGACTCCGTTTCAGGTGGGTTTTTTTAGAATAAGAATATGATTGGCAGTGTTCTATAGGGTCTACGTTGTAAATAAATTTTGTTTCAATTCGATGGTTTTGTGTTCCCTACATTTTTAACACACTTATTGGCAAGCATATTGTACATGCATATTAATACTTTCACATTGATATGTTGAATAAAGTTTCCTTATTTCAAAATATTTATGTATGTTTTCGAGGATAATATCGATCAACATACCGCCCTAGATGTACGTCATTGATATTGTGTGTCATTTTCAGAAGAAGAAAAAAGGATAATAATAGTGATATTTTTTCTGTACCATTGTTTTTGAAAGAATCAAGCTGTTTATTTAAGATCTTTGTGTGTGTCTTGATTCGTATATATTTCAATAAGGATATTGCTAATGCACAAGGGAATATGTTATGGTAATTGGTACCGAAATACAGTATTTGATTCGTATATCTGTAACTTGTAAATGAATGATAGCATCAGAGCATCAATAAAGGCATAATATAAACTTTATTTATTTTACAACAATTTGCTTTTCTAATCATTCCTAAAATTAAGGAGAACATACATATGAAATTTGAGAAAGCTCAAGAATGCACAATAAGGCACCAAGGAGATTCTGTGTATGAAATTTGAGAAAGATGCATCCAGTATTTTCAATGTCGAAATCTGAGATAGCTGTGTCAGCCATATTGTTTATCGGATCTATCTAACCATGCATAACTAGGAACCAAGAATAACCCACATATGGAATTTGAGAATGAAAGTAGGTCGAGTGTTCCTCAAGAAATAGCGATAAAGATAAAACAAATTATTACTTTCAAAATTAAAGATGGCCGCCTGTCGGCCATACTAGAATTGATTATCAGATCTGTCCGAAAATGAACAAGGCACAAACTAGGCACCAAGGGGAACCTGCATAATTATAATATTTGAGAATGGACAATCCTGTGCCTCTATAGGATTTTTCGCGAAAAAAAAAATTACTAGCATATCGAAGATGGCCGCCTGTCGGCGATATAGCTTATCGGATCTTTCCAAAAATGAAGCATGCACAACTTAGGACCACAGATAAATCACATATGATCATGAGAAATGTATGATTAATCTGGTACCTTTTCAAGAAATAGCGATAACAAACTGCATTGTATTACTGACAAATCAAAAATGCCCACTTGTCGGTCATAATATTTCTCAGATCTGTCCGAAAACAAGAACCAAGGGAAATCTACATGCAAGGTATGAAGTATGAGAATGATCCATCCGTTACTTTTCAAGATTGTTTAAGGACGGATGACGGACGGACGGACCACGGACGTAGGATGAGGATGGTGGACTCAAAATTTACATCTGTCTTATAATCACGTAAGATGTGCTTCTTATATATATATATTTACATTTGCGGTGTACCCCACTATATGAATATTACCAGCAGAAATGATTTTCATAAAAGTATGAAAAGCAGTGGTTCTCGAGACGTAGTACGTGGCTTACTTATGACGTCATAGATCAAGCTTGTTCAGTGAGAGTCTTGTCGCCCCCGCTTCGAATAACAATAACAATAAGGTAGAGAAAAGCCGGAGTACCCAGAGAAAAAACACCAACCTACGGTCAGTACCTGGAAGCTGTCCCACATGGAATTCGAACTCGCAATCCAGAGGTGTAGGGCTAGTTGTAGAATGCTGGGACACCTTAACCAGATGGACACCGTAGCCGTAATAGCCTTGTTGATATGAACATAAGGTGTCAATTAAAAGTGAGGGTATCCTTGGATAGACACGCAAGGAACATTTCTCTTCTTTGTGTGGGAAAGTTTACGGCGGGATCATGGTAAGGAATAAAAAGTATTTTATTGAAAAGTAAAAATAAAATCCAAAAACTTTCTTTTTGAAGACATAATAACAAGAATGACTGACACGAAAATGATATACAAAATATTTAATAGAAACACAAGAAAAACGCTCTACCTATGATTAATATAGGGATCAAAAGTTCAACAAATGCACATCAGATCGATGATGAGATCTATAGATATGCCATTCCAACAAAACCGATGACGTCACTTCAGCCACTTCCATTCTTGAATTGACTTTCATCGGTATTCTTCTCGACTGTTGGCGCAATTAATCTGCAAGACGAAATTGTAATTGCATATATAGCAAAGTTCAGTAAGCACGTTCTCCAATACAAATTAAGCTCATCATCCCCTGTATATCTAGACTAGATTTGCCCCGTTTTTTATTTGGTTAGACGCATATGTTACTTAAGGGTTGAATGGATATACATTGTACATATCAGATGACATCTTTTTTTGATAATGATAATCATTAACTCGTATTTACATTTGCGCTGCAACGACCTATATGATACCAGCAGAAATGGTTTTCTTTACAGGATTGGTTGTCATACTTTTGACATCAATTGGTGTGTAACATACATTGGCCTACCTGCATATTCAACATGGTACCCGCTGAACTTTCAGCGCACTATGAAAGTCTATAAAAATACGTCCAGCCCTTATATGAAACATGTACCTACCTAGCGATGCGAGGCACAGGGTACCAGTAGTTGATCTGACGCTGGATACATTGGGGAAACAGCACCATGTGTTTCTCCTTGAAAGACTGGCAGGATTTCCTCTCCCAGTATAGCTCGTCCTCTGGCAGCTCTTTGGTCAGTTCCACTGACAAAGCTAGGCTACAACTGAACAGCATCATGGCGTTTGACCGTTTGGCGAAGTTGGCTTTGTCCCTCTTTTGGCATTCCGCGGAAATCCATAAAGTACTTCGTTTTACTTGACATGGAGCAGTACCGCAGTGATAGCAGAGAGAATGCACTGTATGTGAATTCAAATATAATCTGCATGATAATTATATCATATGGAGACCTATTTTGCAAGAGCATTAGTGTTTCAATGTATTAAGGTTATGTCCTTGATATTAAACACCAGATCACGGATATCCAATGTACATGTATATTGTTGGTACATGGTACCGTTCGTGGTGCATTTAAGGAAAGAACGGAAAGGGTGGTTTTTTTTTTAACTTCAACACCAGAGAATTCTGCAATCATCGATGTTACTTACGATTCCTCAATCCACGGTCCATCGTGCCTTTGGTTGGCCGTCTGCCTTTGGCGCTCTTTGCAACCGACGGCACATAACCCAACATCAGACTTAGAAGCACACAGAGAAGGGTGCAAAATACCTCATTTCCAATTCGCTAAAACAAATAAAATAGTATTACTTCTTTGGCATTGGGCTTTAGTAAAATCGTTAACGGTGTCTCGACACATCAATTCACTAAGGAAATATGTCGGATCAAAACAGACCAGCGTCGCAATTATAAATAGTGCTATAAAGGGTCGAATTATTTTAAATAAATTGGTTTTAAAATATTCAAAAGTATCATATCTAAATCATATGGACCAGACATTAAATATAAAATTATGAATCCTTACCCATGAAAGATCGGCAAATGTTGGACATTCTTTCCCCATTTCCAATGCGGTGAAATACTGGAAATGATGGAAAATTACATACGTTTTTATATATTTCTAAACTTTGTAAAGTGTAATTTTCTTCAACTTAAGCGTGATTATTCATATGTAAAGTCAAACAATCAATATTACTTGAAAAAAAATCCAAACTTACCACATAAGGTCCCGATATGCAGCAGGACCTTGGTGCATTGCGCTAAACATTACCACATATATCAAGAATAACCTGATATTCATTGTGGTAACCAAAAATTTAACATAAAAGAGTAAATTCAGGGGAGAGACTGATCATCTCCGCCTTTACCGGTCGCTAAGCAGCTTAGCAACAAGTACGTGACGTCACAGACAACTCCTTTATTTCCGCCCATAGTGACGTCATTATTGTTTCTTAAGGACTCACACAACTAAATCAGCCTATGACGAAGTGTTTCATACGGTTGTAGTCCCTACTGAAAATTTGTTCTGGCTAAGTACAGTGATTCTGAGTAATTTAAATAGATAATTGATGACATATTCTGCATTGAATGAAATCTATAGATATTTAACTTTACAAAAATGTATACTTTTGGTAGATTTTGATATGGTGGATTGATATGGGGTCAAAAGTCAGAGGGTGTTTCCGTCCAATTTCACTGATTTTACATGTAAATTTCCGGTTGTCCGAAGCAGACGCCTGTAGCGAGCTAAAATGCCACGAAACTCCTGATAAAATGCCATTTGAAGTATTTGCCATGTATGTATCTGAGAATCCAGGCTGTTGTCACTAGTGTTGAACTTCAAATATTAAGGTTATTAGCTCGAAAACTTATAATAACATTTTGTAAGATTATTTAGGTGTTTGAGTCCTTAAGCGTAATTCACCCCTCTACGTTTTGCTTTTTAATACTTATATTTTCGAATCGAACCATGAAGTAGAAAAGTTGACATGAGCTACCATTTCCATTTGAACGATTGGTTTATTTCGAACTATTAAAATGATGGAATAGTTCATAATGAAATTTCGGTAGGGAATGAGTAAAGCCATGAGAATATATTTGTTGTACTTGGTTCTTGTTAGGCCTTTTACACAATGTCTCTCTCTATAAGTTTAATAATTTCTGTAGAGACTTAAGGCTTACGGTAAACACGAACACAGACTGATTTGTTGTTTTTATTAAATTTGTACAACGGTATAAATCTTATGTCTATGAGTGTATACATGTATTGTATGATATGGTGTAGATCTACATTCTCCTGTGACCAATCTAACGTTTTGTATATATGTTAATTTCCCAAATGTGTATGATATGTTTCCACTGATGAGTTAAAGTTAAAAAGGAACTTCAACTTGAACATGTGATAAAGGAAGAAATTGTGTAAATGATTAATCATGTGTGTCAAAATCTTCAATGTTATGAGTCTTACACTAAGATTCTTTAAAAAGTATCATACATTAGGAACACCCTACGATAATACAACTAATCTCTCAATTAGCGACATCCTACAATACCTACAAGTAACCTCTACATTAGGGGCGCCCTACGATACCAACAACTAAATTCTCCATTAGCGACATCCTACAATACCTACAAGTAACCTCTACATTAGGGGCACGCTACAATACCTACAGTTAACCCCTCCATTAGGGGCACCCTACGATACCTTCAATTCAGCTCTCCATTAGGGACACCTTACGATACCTACAACTACCCTCTCCATTAGGGACACCTTACGATACCTACAAATAACCTCTCCATTAGGAACACCTTACGATACCTACAACAATCATCTCCATTAGAGACACCATAAGATACCTACAACTAACCTCTCCATTAGGGACACCTTACGATACCTACACCAATCATCTCCATTAGGGACACCCTACGATACCTACAACTAACCTCTCCATCAGAGACACCATAAGATACCTACAACTAACCTCTCCATTAGGGACACCTTACGATACCTACAACAATCATCTCCATTAGGGACACCTTACGATACCTACAACAATCATCTCCATTAGGGACACCCTTCAATATCTACAATTAACCTCTCCATTAGGGACACACTTTTTATCTACAATTAACCTCTCCATTAGAGACACCCTACAATATCTACAATTAACCTCTCCATTAGGGACACTCTTCAATATCTACAATTAACCTCTCCAACCAACCACTCTATCAAGGACCCGCTACGATACCTACAACTTACTTCTCCATTAGGGACAACTTAATATTATGATACCTATAAATATTAACATTCGATTCCAACTACTTGTCTTTCATTTTGGACATCCTACAATACATAAACTAACCCATTGGCTTGTCATACATCTGTAGCTTCATAATTTCACAGAGGAAGCAAAGATCTTGCTTTCGGTCCTGGTGGTAGCTTGTTGTAGATGAGATAAGTATCATGTCAATGTATAAAGTCACTTCAACTATCTAATAACGCACAAAGGGAGATAACCGATATACCGTTGATCTGAGCAGTAATCAACTGCTAGCGATAATTACAGGGATTACTTATAGAGGTACCCGGGAAGGATTAACTGTAATAGGCTACCTGATAAAGAATAAAACAAATCAAGAGTTACCTACCGTTTTATACAATTAGAAATACGCCAAAATGTATCATATTTTAAAACATCATTAAAATGTAATTGTTAAGAATACGCTGAAGTATCTCCCTTTAAATTGATTAATAGTAAAAACATTGTTGTTGTATGATATTTTAATGTTATAAAAATTGCACACCTGTATTGATCGATCTTATTTGATATAAAAGCAGATAGTTTTTACCTTGTGGTACTGTTTTCATTTCAAACACACAAGTGTCCAACTGTGCGCTGATGTGTAATCAAAGCTCCCCTAAATCCTAATTGGCCCTTTAGTGTAGTTTTTTTGTCGTGAAAGGATAGTACATTGTAGAATGTCACGTGTAATAATACACTTTCGTCTACACGTTCATTCCAGTCAGTATAGTTAACCAACTTATTTTCACGTGCTATTAACTTTAACGGGTGAAAATTAATCGCCGCGAAAAATAGTTGGTTTCCAGTATATAATGTGGATATTTGTACACTTGTATTTATATACAGTTGATATAAAGCTTCACTCTTAGCCCTACCGTCATGTGGGTACAACAAAGGAGTCAGTGGTTCTATAACACTAATATTTCCTCACATCCCGTATATCACACTTCTCCATCACTCAAAGCCGTGCAGGATCTATTTCGTCATCTCTAGCATTATTCATTTTGGTTTGGTTTATTTTTGTTTTACTTCCTATTTAACATCCATCGTCATTTAAGGAACGCCCATGCGTCAAACGCGCATTGACTAACAACCTGGTTAGCTGTTCCACCAATGTCGTTTAAATGACGACGCATATACAAACTTAAGTAATAAGCTAATTATTAGAAAAAATACAAATTCAATTAAGCAATTGTTCTATAGTAAAAATGTAAATATATGGATTGAAAGTCATTTTCTTTAAAGGCTAAATATACGTAATTTTCGCCAAAATTTGAAGCAAAAAGTCAAGCCTTATAACTTTTTATGTTTATAGATTTAGTTAAGATTAACTGATATCAGCAATATTCAAGATGAATTCTTACGCGGTTACCGATACAGCAGCAGTTGAAAGTCGGTATTTGTAAACACGCGTCCAGTTTGAATTGTCTTCTAATTGTGGCTTGTTGATGAAGTGGGTCCCACCTGAATTATTTTGACGGGGTCTGTCAAGACAATTTTTTTCTTATGAATGAAATGCCTGTTTACTATGGGTATAATGCAGATTCTACATAAACAAATATTACCACAATTTGCTCACGTAGTGGGTACGGTACCTTACTAGACGTCTAGAAATTGTAATTTTCTGGACTGCTGCCTCATGTTTCATTCCATTACAGTGATTTTGTTTGCCCAGTTTTACAGACGATATAAGGCTGCTTCCCCTAGTCAAAATTTGTTGGGTTTTTCCCAAATTGAAGCAAAATTCAAGAATATTTTCCCAATTTATCTGAAAATCCTACTAAATTCTCCCAATTCTATTCAATAAGGCACAGGATGTAAAATCAAGGTAGCAAAAACACTGTATTACTGTATATATTCGTTTGGAAAATGATTTGCCGGCCCATGAATGAGTTTCCCGGGTTTTGAAAAATGGCGTGACTTGCTTGTCTATTACGTCACGTCATGCGTTCTTACGCGTAAAAATGTGAAGTGAAATGTTTGAAATATAATCCGTCGTTTTACCGTCTAATTACAGCATTTATGCGTCTCTTTTTCATTTTTAAACGTATTTAGAAAATTAATTATAAGCTTTGATAGGCATAGTTTTTAGTTCATGCAGATACACGCATTAATTCAGTTTGCAATTCGGGTTTTCTTTCATATCGGCATGAAACTAAAAATAAAATTTAAAAAAATGCTATCAAAGCTCAAATGTACTTCAACTTGATGATTTTCAATAAACGGGTGGGGGGTCATTTTTTGACTCCTTTACAAATTCTCCCCGTCTTATTCCCAAGACAGAGCAAATTCCTACTTTAAACATACATAAAAATGGTGTTTGCAAAGAAAAAACATGTACCAACCATTCAGACTTAAAGCATTTCAGGCTCCAACAACAATTAAGAGCGTGTTATTCTTCACTTTTCGTCAGCTGGTTTATTGTGTCGAACGCACCCAAATAAATCGAACCCGCCTGACGAATTTTACATCCGGGTTTTGGAATAAGGTTGCTACAATATACGGAACAAAGCGGCCTAATGTAGAAGACACTCGTTTAAAACTGTTATTTTTCTTTTAACATTACTAAGAAGCTTTGTGAAAATTAGAAGATGTAAGTTTCGATGTAAAATATCAATTGGTGTATTATCCATTTTGTATCAAGATTTTTTGCGTGATTTCGTTTCGTGTCCTTTTCTCTCGTTGAAGATACGCGTTACCCACAAGGAAAGAGAACGTAAGAACAATGTCGCGTCGAAACGAGGGTCAGCTTTTTGTGGGGAGATTGAATAAACGGACGACAGTTCGTGATCTAGAAGATGTTTTCGAACCGTATGGTCGTATGACAAGATGTGAGGTGAAGTATGGTAAGTGTATGTCCTTGTTCTGTTCTCTTATGTTAGTTGTTTATGGAACGTTTGACAAATGTCATGCGGTGAGGGGCACGCGGAGGGAATATTGATTTACGAGGAAAATACGGGCAATTCTCGACTTTGAAGGGTCATTCGTTGTTCATATCGCAATGTAAGATAATCTTTACGTTGATTAAGATTATAACAATAATCAACAATAAATGGTTATTAGTAATGAAAAATTCAGAGTAATTGATGACTAATTCGACAAAAAATAAATTCACTGGATAAATGTAACTTTATTCAGTAAGCTTACAACGATACTGCACAATCGTTGTTCCTTTAACCAAGTGCAAGTTATCATTTAAGCTATTGATACAAATTACGAGCATGTTTTCATACTAAGCTAATTAAAATGCTTCCTTTATTCTTATATTTATGCTGTCTCTTGTACGATTTTGCAGGTGCCGAGATGGGTAAGACAACTTTTACTTTTTATGAACTCTTACAAAAAAAAAAATAAGTAAGGTTGATATAAACTGCAAGAAAGCTAAAGCAATTTTTTAATTTCTGGTTGCCCAATAAATCTTTATGCAAGGTTAATTATAACCAGACAGCAGATGTTTACATTCTTTGTCCTGTTTTGAGCTTATTTAACAAAATAACATTTAAAAGCAAAATTGAAATGGTAAAATTTGCTGATGTTGCACATGATTTAATTACAGTACTAGATATCTTGTGTTTTTGTTTACTAATTATTAGCTCACCTGGGCTGGTCCAAAGGGCTTGCATCATATCTATCAGAAATTTCTGATTGCCATCTTACTGAATTTGACTGGAAACATTCCATCGAACATGATATAATCCTGAGTTGTGGAATTCATAATTGTACAAATGGAGTGGGTTGGGAGACTTGAGGGCAGCGGTGGCCGAATGGTTAAGGTGCCTCAGCATTCTACCGTTAGCCCTCCACCTCTGGGTTGCAACTTAGAAACCCATGTGGAGCAGTTGCCTGGTACTGAACATAGGTTGGTGGTTTTTCTCAAGGATCTCTGGCTTTCCTTTAAGCTTACCTCCAAAACCTGGCATATCCTTATATGACCCTGGCTGTTAATAGGACCTAAACAAAATGAACCAAACAAATGGAGGGTGAGGCTCATTGGCTATATTGGTTCCAAGTGAAGGTCCCAACCCACAAACTTTTATTTAAAACATGTTTGACAAATGCAGTCATTATATTAGAACTGACCCTTTGGTGTGGTCTCAACCTAGCTAGAGACTTAGTTTCTGAGTCACAACTTGGAAACTCTTCAGATCACCACCACATAGAGAAATCTAAAAGTATATTTCAAGGATTGGTTTATGGGGATCCAGCTCTAGCCATCAAGTTTTAACCATTATGTGACGAGATTCGTTTGATTTACATAAAAGGTAGAACCAGTCTTGAAACATCAACAAAGTGGCGCACACAGAGCCTTCAGTTTTGCCATCACATTTTCTAGGGGTGTAGAGAGCGTAGGTGAGTTTAACCCCTAGAAATCGAGGATGCCCGATGGGCTCTAACCATATCCCCTGAAGTCTTCTTGGAGAAGTTTTACAGGTGTTTGCAAAGTTGAATCCAGGCAAGCAATGCAAGCCCTTTTGTGTCAGAAGTCTACATGCATGCTATCATTATTAAAAAGTTAATAAAAATGTATCTCAATGATCTCCATTCGAATTTCAGAAAAATTATTGGTATTTATTATTATAATTTCAGCTTATGCCTTTGTTGATTTCGAAGATAAAAGGGATGCAGAGGTAAGTTGGATCATTTTGGAAAATGAATTAGATTCATGATTTGATTTCATTTATAACTTATTTCAACAACAGAATATGTTTTATTTAAATCTTTCTTCAGAAAGCATATACACAATTGTATCTATTTGTGAAAAGATATGAAAATACATTTTCAGAAAACTTTGATAATTGGACATAAATGTAAATAATCATCAAGAGTGTTAAAAAAAAAGAAAAACTAATGCAAGGATGATGAAATAACTTTTTTCACAACAGGGGTGTACAATTTCCATTTAGATAACTAGCCCCTTGCAGATTTTGAAAAAAATTAACCGATCAATTCTAATTTTCGTGATAAATATTATACAAGTATGGGCATAAAATCGACTAAGCATTGGGCGAATGGAATTGTACACCTCTGTGACTAGTTTTATTTTTAATCACAGTTAAATTATTGCATGTGTAAGCATGTGCAAACAAAACACTATAATTTGCATAAATTATAAATGTTAATGCATAATTTAGGGTAAAACTCTAGCAAGAGAGCGACCCCTGCCATGCCTAGCCTTGCCTGACCACCAGTACAGAGTGTGCCAAAGCAAAGCCCCATTGCCTGAGTGCCAACGCACATAGTCAGATAGCCTTAGTCCAAAAACCATGTTCCATACCAGTGTCCGCCTGCCATTAGTCGGAGCCGGTCAGTCTTTCAGGCAGTCAGTTCAGTCACAAATCCTCGGTTCCCCAACTGACCAGTGTGCCAAGTTATATCTTGTCTCCAGTCAGTCTGGCCGACCAATACCATGATCCATCATGTCCGACCGGTCAAATGTCCGTCCTGGCACCTCTCGATTCCATCAGTCTGATCCATACCAGGGTGTTGCAACAGTATGTCACTTGTCAGCATTTGTCTTGTAGTCTCTCTCAAGTGGTTTGTCAATGGTAACTATGTGTCTAGAAATAACCTGTGTATGTTTTGTTGACAAGTTGTTCTATCACTGTAAACAAATTTTTAACAGGAATTTGAGATGACTTGAGTTATGCTGATCATCATGTTTGATTTAAACTTTTGATCTTAGAATATGTACATTTCAAATACATTACTTACAAAAATTCACAATTTAAATGTAACTATGCAAGTGCTGCATTAATTAAAAGGTCAGGATTTTTTGTTCTGATGGAAAAGCATTTATGCTCAAACTTTTCACTGAATTCTATTGCAGGACGCTATTAAGTATGAGAATGGAAGGGATGTAGCAGGATCTAGCATAATAGTGGAACTGGCAAAGGGAGCCTCTAGACGCCCCATGATGAACAGGGTAAGTTCCATACTGAGAAAGAGAACCACCAAAAAATTTCAAGAAAGTCCCCACCAATTTTGTTCCTGTCGGAACCATGCAATGTTAGAATACTGTACCAGTGCTCAGTCCTCCACAGCCGAAACTTCATAATTATGAAGTCGGCAAGATAAGTGGGGAAACTTACCAGAGTATTCAAGTTAAGCAAGTTCAAATTACTCGGAACTTAATGGTTCTTTCAGGTTCCGGACAAGAGGTTCAATTGTATACAGATATTTGTCTGTCATTGCAATTTGCTAAATGTAATTCCCTGATAAACCTCTGTAGACACAAGTTCTTAGCTTCCTGATAACAAATACTGCTTTACAGGGATTTGAATTCCAATAATAAAGACAGTTAACTCATTTACCCCTAAAAATTTACAATGTACTATTCCAACCCTTGAAATAGGAGAATTCAAATGTGTTTTCAAGGGTGAATAAGAAAGACTACACTATCTTCACTACATCAGTCAATACGATAAATGATGATACGAAAGAATACTGGACCTAAAAAGGTTTTAAAAAATTAATTTTGCTTGTTCTATTAAAAGAGTGTTGCAAAACTGGTGTCATGTTATTTTTGTGCTGGAAGGCCGTAATGAATTTAAAGGTTCAGTATTTCGTAGACAGTTTTTCTTTTTGTTGGTTTTTCTATTAAGATGATTTTTATTCACAGGGTTATGACGAGTGTTATCGCTGTCACCGCTCAGGACATTGGGCCAGAGACTGTCCGGATGACCGGTATAATGGTGGGTTCCGACGGGGCGGCAGAGGGGGTGGCCGGTACAGGTCACCTTCTCCCAGGAGGAGACGGAGGTAAATAATTGTGTACTAGAAAAAAAAAATTGTTGGCATTTAGCATTGATAAGGCATCAGTTTTAATTGTTTGTCTATTACACTATTTAGTCATTGTTAAAATCAAATTGAGTAAGTATCAAGGAAGGTACATTGTAAGATAAATGATGGTTTTATGTGGATTACAGTGTTATCAGAACAACACAGAAAGATGTAGTTTGCATCGGTTATAAAAAAATCGAATTCAAGGTTATTGGACAATTTCCTGCATTAATTTGCCAATACACTTGATTAGATATCGTATGGATATGGGTGATTTTAAGATACATACAGGTGAATTAACTGGTAATCATCACTGTCACATGTAATTTGCTTCAGGTCTAGGAGTGGTTCCCGGGACAGGAGGAGGAGAAGATCTAAGTCAAGGTCACGATCCAGGAGCAGGAGTCACAGTAGGGACAGGAGGAGGAGGTCAAGGTCACAGAGTGGCGACAGAAAGCGAAGCAGTCGTCGAAGGAGTCATTCCAACAGCAGGTCCAAGTCACGAAGTCCCTCGAGGAGCAAGAGCCGGTCTCCAGCCTCCAAGTCAAGAAGTCGTTCAAAGAGTAGGAGCCCCGTTCCAGCAAATGGTGGAAACAGGAATCAGTCTAAATCTCGCTCACGATCAAGATCACGGTCTAAGAGTGCTTCGGACTGAAGCTTTGGAAGTTTTAACAGACGGATGTAGTGTGAGATGGTGCATGGTTAACTGACACGTGGTCGTTTATTAAGTGATGGTATGTGGAGGTGAAGGTCACACCTTCAATAATAATAAACAATTTCACCATGTACTGAATCCTGGTGCTGTGATATACCAGTTTTAAAACTAGAAGGTTTTTAACAGAATCTTCACACTCGGATTGGATGCACGGTCACTTCATTTTCATTGTGAACAAACTGTCATTTTAATTTTTGTCATGTATGTAATATTATTAAACAAGAGTCACATTTATATTTTGTGTGTGTAGTTTGTTCTTTAGGGAAGTATTGTATCAACTGCTGCATAAGATTACCTTTTTACATGCCAGTTAAACGAGACTAAAAGAATTTCACACCCTTGAGGGTGAGACCTGGGAATCTTAACCCAAGGGGTAAGATTCTGAAGTTGCCAAACACGAGGCTTGCTGAGTGTTTGATAGCTTAAAATCTTGCCCCAAGGGTTGAAATCTCCTGTCTCGCTAACAAGGGGAGAATGATTATTTTTTTCGTACCCTGTTAACCTCATCATATTTATCTAATATTGACGTTGCATCAATGCAAGACAATGTTGATGTGATGTGATCAAGTTGATGTGACGTCATTGTTTTGTTGCCGTGACATCATGGCATTGTTTCTATGACATAATACAATTGTTGAGAATGTGCAAAAAGCATGTGTAGCTTGTCTCAAACCTATGGTGAGATGGAAAATCTCACACCGGTAAAAGTGCAGATATCCCTGTCCAGGGTAAGAGAGAAAAATTCAGGTCATTCGCCAAACAAGGGTTGGGCTTGTTCTTTGAACTTTTGTTCTCTAGACTAAAAGATACATTTGAACCTACTGATGGTTTGCTGGTTAAAATCCAATTTCTCTGCCTATATAGGAAAGTTAGATTTTTTGATGAAATGGAGCACTATGACAATTTGCAACCTACAAGTACACCAAGGCCATGTGGTTCAAAAACGGGATTAGCTTAATATCCGTGATTAGTGCAAATTTCAATTGTTCAATAACTTAAAAACCATTGAACTTTCGAGACATCTAGTACCGTCGGTTTACATGCAAAATTGTGTGATCGCACCCTGTATATTGACAGAATTAATAAAGGTTAAATAGTGATTAAGCTAATCATCTCTTGAACAATTTGGCCCTGTTAGAGTAAAGCCATGTTTCATAGGTGTCGTAAACTTTCATTTGTAGACTTTCTCCTGCTGTTTTCAGCCATTCTCTTTCAAACTTCACACATTAGTTTACAATGACATGGACTTTTTGCCAAATGTCTTTATATAACTAGTATATTCGGAAGAGTTACTGCCCCTCACATATTTCACAATCTAAAATTTTTCAAACTTTGTGCGAACTGCTTGCTTGTGACAATTAACAATTTCATTTCATATTTCTATTATCTTTGCATTCTGATACAATAACATCTTTAACTTGAGCATAATTGTTGGCGTGTTCCACTTTTTTTAAGTCCTAGGAAAATCCAGGACTTGATCAGTAATGATATCTTTGGTGTTGGATATATTATGGAGCAGAGGGAAATTTCATTTGCTATTTTTATGGTTTAAAATGTAGGCAAGTGAAGCAAACCAGGATGATGCATCTATATTTTTTTTAAACTTAATTTCAAAGTCGCGTATAATACCTATTTAAATCACTCAGTTCTTGTGAAGAACAGTAAGGCACTTGCCAGCTTTGAGTACTTATTCAATTAAATTTTAGAATTTAAATAACTACCAGGTAATTAAATTTGAGATCACAGGTGGAAAATTTCGCATCGAATAACTTTTGTGTCTGCAAAAAACAGGCAACATATAGACAAATTGCTGCCTTACAAAAGGGGATTGCTATGGATTGCTCTCTAGGTTCAAAGGTCAAGGCCATGGTTACTGCATGTATAAATAGACAATTGGATTATGTCCACTGACTTGAGATCGATTTAGCCCATCAAGTTCAAACCTGATACAGTGCTTTCTTACAAAAGTGCATGTTTTGGATTAGTTTGAAGGTGAAGGTCATTGGGTTGTCTGTCCGTCTGTAGATTAATAACGATGTACCGGCTACTCCTCCAAAACCACCGGGGAATTTCTTCGAAACTTGCTGGCAATAATCCGTATATATATATATATATTGTAAATGTGCGTAATCCTTATCGGGTCGAAATTTTTGTTGCCATGGCAACCAGGACATAATACTTTTTATAGTGGGGTTGTCCAGACAACTCATACACCTGTGAACCGATTCCAGTGAAACTACACAAGAATGTGAGGGACAATGTACGTGCATGAAGGAGTTTTTTCTCCCGAAATTTTGGTTCCCATGCTAACCAGGCCACAAGACCCAAATTCTTGTGGGAAACTTGTCGGGACAACTCCTAAACCCATAAACCGATTTTAATGGGACTACACAGAAATGTAAGGGACTAGGCCAATGTGTAGATTATTTTACCAGAAATTCGGGTGGCCGTGGAAACCAGGTCGTATTAACAGGTTTTTTGCTATAAAATTTTGACCAGAGAACCATTTTGAATGAAGCTTCGCATGCATGTTAGGGACCATATGTATATATGCATGCAGGTTATTTTATGCAAAAGTTTGGTTGCTATGATTACCCGGTCATTACAAAAAGGTTTTTATTGACTTCTTGGAAAACATATATATGAGGATGACGTAAAGCTGCTTAATGCTTAACCCCTCCCCCCTACACCACCCCACCCCCAAGGCGGCCGATGTTTATTTGTAAGTTCACCGACCTACTAGTATTTGATCAAAGTCTACAATCGACCATGTACAATACTATCGGAATTACTTATGAATAAGACACGAACGTGCGGACAGACATATTGATTCCTACCCCTAACTTAAGTAGGTCTCTGATCAGTATACTACGACAATCGGGAACCGTCGGAGCTTTCCGTAAACGAGAAATTAACCTCGACCTCGACTGAGGTCCCCAATCGGGAACCGTCGGCACTTTCCGTAAACGAGAAAATACTTTTAAATATTTTTCTCGTTTACGGAAAGTGCCGACGGTTCCCGATTGTGAGGTCCCCTTCGTCAATCAGCCGAATTGTTACGAGTGATAATTTTGTCGTTCACGGAAAGTGCCGACGGTTTCGGTATCATGTGAACCAGTTTTGAAACTGAAGCAATTAGCATCAAACATTCTCTGATTAGAATAAAATGATCTAATGCTCACCTTGGCTTTCTGTGTAGGTGACGAGTACAAGAAGATTGCAACTATAGTGATCCGCATGCTTTGATTTCTGTGCTGTGAAATTTCGGGCTAATATATCCCCTTTTCTAATAGGATGAACATTCGTCAAAAAGAGCGCATAGAAGTCGTTACCATGTTAACGATGTCAAACAATTTGTCAAGGTTTCCCGGGGAGAAATGCTTGTGACCAGAGTAAGTGATACATGCACAATTCGTATCCGCTCTTTGTATGTGGGTAGAACGCTTGACATTTGGGCAATGATGACGCAGCGTGAGATAAACATGCTGTGATGATGCTGAATGCTGTCAATTTATACTATATCCTCCTAACCATAGCACCTACGGCATATTATGATTCGATACTTACTGGAACATGTGCGTAATAGTTGGTATACTTGTATACTCTCTCCCACATCATGTACCAATTTACTGGATATCTAAGCTCTGAAATTAACTGCAATAGTATATTTGATTGATTTTCTAGATAACATATGATTTATCATTTAGAAAAAAAAAGTTTTGTTAAATTTATGAAAGGTATATGTATATCAAAAGTGTACTTAAAAAGCAACATTATAAATTTTACTGCAAGCTTATCTTGATAACTATGTTTTCACAAGGCTTTTTTTTTCTCTGGTTACGATTTCAAACTAATTTAATGCAGGGTCCGTTTTCATGAATACGTTCTCATGCTCAAACAACTAATCTCGAAACTGGCTTAAATCAGACCGAACGATTAAATACTGAAATGAAAACATTAAAACAGTATTAAAGTCGGTGTCTGTTTTTAAAAATGTTTTTGATGCTTGGACAAAATTTGATCTTTTATTGATTCAAGACCATGACCCTAAACAATGAATTAATTTCCATGCCCAAATATGGAGTTTATGATCAAATTGTAGCTTTCTGCAACTTTGAGCATGTGATGTTTTATGAAAATGGGATCAGGCCCCAGGATTATAAAAAGATCTGAAGCGTACTTTGTAGCCAGCCGCAAAGACGTCACGAACAAGTAAAGTGTATGTTTGTTTTATGATCCCGCGGTCTGGTCTTATATTATTTAGGTAAACAAGAGGCCCAGATGGCCTGTATCGCTCACCTGGCTTTCAGCAAATGCAACAAAATCATGCTTGTGATCGTCTTTTTACGCCCAGCAATTGTATATAAAGTTTTGGGATGGGAATCTCTTCCGTTTAAGTGTTATGACTCAAGAATTAAGACTGCCAGAGTATGGCAGACATGTGGTCAAATCGAACATCATGATTGTGATCGTCTCTTAATGCAAAGCAATTGCATATTGTTTTGCAGTTATTAGTGTTGGGGTGGGGATCTCAACTGTTTAAAAGTTATGACCCAAATTATTAATTCTGAAAGGGCGTGGCAGACCCTGGGGTCAAATCTAAAATCATATTTGTGATGTTCTGTTTATGCTAAGCAATGGTATATGTAGTTTTGGGATGGGGATCTACCGTTTCTAAGTTATATCAATATTGCCAAATGACTCCTTTTGGCCCACCACTTAGGCCACCGGGGGGTCAGCTCCATCATTTATTTGTATAAATTTGAATCCCAGCCACCTAGGCATGCTACCACTGAAATACGAATTTTGTACATTGTTTAGATCTACAGAAAAATTCGCTACCAAATGGAACCGTTTTGGCCCCACACCTCAGGACCCGGGGGGGGGGTTCAGCCCAATCATTTGCATAAATTTGAATCCGAGCCACCTAGGCATGCTTCCTACCAAATTTGATTAAATTCTGATCAGTGGTTATGAAGAAAAAAACGATTGACGAACGGACGGACGCCACGGTATGGTCATCCTCGATATCCAGGGGTTACGATCACCTATGTAACCTACACCCCTGGAATATATCATGGCAAAATTGAAAGCTCCCGGGTCTGCCACCTAGCGGTCGGTGTGCGTTGTTTCCCTTTGAATCACGTAATCACCGACCAATCAAAATGCGTGCAAAACAAAACGGCTTCTGCAATGAATGTAAACAAGGAAGAACATCTCATTCGGTTGATCTGTGAAAAATTCAAGCTTGATCAAATTAGACAGCATCCGGAAACGGCGATCCACGCACTGAGTCCTTACCGTAAATATGTCGTTGAAGATTGTTCTTTTCTGTTTTACTGGTAAAGATCCATGACACAGTCGACACTGTGCCATGTTTGTTTACATTTTTTTCTGTCTCATAAGAAGAGCGCGTGATCAAATGTAAGGTGCGCTCTGATTGGACGCAGCCAGACCTAGCTGCATCCAATGAAAATTCTCGTCGCGGGATTTACGAAATGTGGTCTATATATGCCAAGGGTGAAGATGAGTGTGCGGATCGTAACCCTTGGCTAGCGAAGATGCGGTATGGTATAAGCTCACCTTTGTCCTCTGTACCAGGTGAGCTAAAAATGAAGTTCGTGTTTCGGGTATCTAGATTTTAGATTTTACTGCCAATATAAACATTGGCGTTGTTCTTAGAAATAGAATAACAGATATGAGCTCATTAAAATTCCCATTGTATCGTTTAATAAAATGTGTGTATAACTGAAACACGGTTTGACATTATATTATAGGGTCTCAAATTAAGGTTTTGTAGAATGCATTGTATTACTCTGTCGTAGGGTCAGACCGAAACAGGGAAGGGTAGAGTCATCGTGACGTCATGATCCAAAACTACATCCGGGAGTCGAGGTGTTTTACTTTCCATTAATGTACGGACCGCCGCCACGGTAATCATCACATAGCTCACAGCAGGCGATCGAATACAGGTTGTCCTTACAAAAACGGTACATGTTGCCATCATATTCGTCCTGGGCCAGTTCCCGGCAGAAACCTTCACCCACTCGGTTCTGGCAGGTAGATGGATAGCGCCTCCGAAACAAATTCTTGTAGTTATCTACAATTCGAAATAATACATGTCATTTGGATAAATGTCACACAGCTATGATTGACATTAATCCTTCAATAATAACAGATACCGGTCGTTTACTACTGCCGGATAAACCAATTATTTATCCATCAATACAAAATGCTTTATACGTCAATACAAAATGCTTTATCCGTTAATACAAAATGCTTTATCCGTCAATACAAAATGCTTTATCCGTCAATACAAAATGTTTTATCCGTCAATACATTGCACGTGAACTTTCCGGTTTTACGGGACTGCGATATGTGAAAGTATTTCTGTTGATTGACTTATGAAATTATCATGGTATAAAACAATTGATTATCGGAAATTAAACGCATTGGTGTAATATTTTCATACAGATATGCGTGAAGTTACTCTCCGTAGACTTAAAAAATAATTATGTATTATCGTACTTGACTTTCTGAAAGTAGTGCACAAGTCTGAATGGATATTTTCCTATGCAACATAGCCGGTGCATGGCTTCAATGAAGTAAAAGGTAAACAAATGGCGTTTTTGCTTTGTTTAATATGAATATTTGTGTTAAATGATTGCAGGATAAACATAATAAACGGTAAGTTATCTGTCACGGTAAGTAGCTCGGATGAAAAGATGAAGATTGCTCGCCATCTTGTTTTTCTAACCCTCGCTAAAAATAAAGGTAAGAAAATAACCATGTATTCTCTATAATTGTAAACGCCACAGAAAATTTTGCATGCTTCAAAAGCTTACGTAGCAAACGGCATTACCAGTTAAATGGATGTAAGCTCATGACTCGGATGTAAGCTCATAATGGACTCGGATGTAAGCTCACGACTCGGATGTATGCTCATAATGGACTCGGATGTAAGCTCATAATGGACTCTGATGTAATATAAGATCATAATGGACTCGGATGTAAGCTCATAATGGACTCTGATGTAATATAAGATTATAATGGACTCGGATGTAAGCTCATAATGGACTCTGATGTAATATAAGATTATAATGGACTCGGATGTAAGGTTATAATGGACTCGGACGTAAGCTCATAATGGACTCGGATGTAAGCTCATAATGGCCTCGGATGTAAGCTTATAATGGAATCTGATGTAAGCTCATAATGGCCTCGGATGTAAGCTCATAATGGCCTCGGATGTAAGCTCATAATGGACTCGGATGTAAGCTCATAATGGACTCGGATGTAAGCTCATGACTCGGATGGTCTTAAATGTCTCCAGCATACGAAGAACATTTCCAAGACTTAATCTGGCGACCTATTTCATTGGAAAGTGACATCAAAGATGGCATGTGTTGACGATTTAGCATTACCAAGGACAGATGCATTGCCAACCTTACCTACGTAAAGTAGAAATGTAGGCAAACTTAAGTAAATAAGTAATGTTTTATGATCCTATTTCGTTGTCCAAGACGCTGTTTAAAACAATTATAAGATCTTAATATAAACAATCTCTATATACAGTCCTTATTGGTTAGAAAAAAAATGAAAATTATGTTTTTGATACACGTCAATTTTTGAACTTTGACGTAAAATCTAAACGTGAGAAATTGAAATTAAAGTATCTAGCAATACTACTATGCAGTTCAATTTCGATCAATTCAATAGTTACGTATGGGGACATAGGGGCATAGTCCTATTAAGTATATTATCGAATTTTTATCGCACACAAGGAAATTCAATCATTTTCCGATATCTTTTTCATGCCAAGTGTGATATTAACGGAAAGTTGATAAATTATAAATCATAAATATAAGTATGAACAAAGAGTGAAGGTATTGCGGTGATTTAACTTCGACTGATTCCGGTACCCTTCGTCAAAATGTACCGTCAAGTTGCGACGTTTACGGAAAGTGCCGACTATTCAGAATTTGGGATTTAACTATACTGAATTGTTAACACATTTTTAAGTCGTTTGGAAAATGATGCAACTGTTATCACACATTCTCTGATAAGAAAAATGACTTATGCTTACCTTTGCTTTCTGTGTAGGTGACGAGAACAAGAAAGATTGCAACTAAAGTGATCCGCATTTTTTATCCTTTGATTTATGTGCGGCAAACTTTTGCGGCGAAGTATCTCCCTTTCTTACAGGATATGCGAAACGAAAACCTCTTCGTCAAAAAGAGGTACCAGAAGTCGTTACTAAGTAACCAATGTCCAGCTCTTCGTCAGGGTTTCCCGGTGAGAAATGCTTGTTACTACAGAAAGTGATACATATATATACAATTTGTACATGCGGTTTGTACGTTAGCAGAACGCTTGACATTTGGGCACTGATGACGTAGCGTGAGAGACGAACACCATCATGATGTGATGGTGCTGATTGCTGTCAATGTATTGTATATAATGATACTATATCCTCCTAACCATGGCATTTACGGCATATCATAATACGATAATACGATACTTACTAGTATAAGTATCAGATATATGGAATTTGTACACCTTAAACTGAAAATGTCCACATTCCCATGTCGGCATAATGACTGGTATACCCTCTACCACTTCCTGTCCGAGTTCACTGTAAATCTAGACTTTAAAATTAACTGCAATAAAAGCTTTGGTTGATTTTCTAGATAACGCATTAATTCGCTCTGTAATTCTTTATGAAAACTATGGTATGTATGTCAAAAGTTCACTTTAAAAAGCAGCATATGTAAATTTGCAGAAAGCTTATCTTGATAAACTATTTGTTTTCACAATGCGATATTTTCTCTCTGATTACGATTTTAATATAATGCAGGGCCCGTATTCAACTCCGGGTCTGTTTAAATGTTTTCCGATTCGTAGGCTAAATAAGATTGTTTTATGACCAGAAAAATATGGAATTAGTGCCCAAATTAACTTTCTTTCGACTCGTTAAAATTATGTTAAACCACTAAAATGCCAAGTCTGAAAGCGGTATTTGGCGATTTATTTCTCAGAAGTTCTTTGAAGTTATTGCCGAAAATGCGGATTATTAATTAATCATTACAACAACAAATTGGGCTTGAGTGCATAATTTGAGTCCGAGCATGGGATTGGCTTCATGAACAAGAAATAAGGCTTTACCACAAAAATCCATACTAGAGCATGACAATGGGCTCAGACCCAATGATCATGACACTGATAAGTCGTAAGACATAGATTCAATAAAGAACTTGAACTTGAATCAATCTCAAGTCTAAACTTGTCTATTTTAGACTTAGCCAGTCTCAAAAACGTCATGAAAAGTTAAGTTTGTTTCATGATACCGCGGCATGGGCCCGTATCGAATGCGTTCACATGCTCAAGCAAGGATTTTGTGCTCATGCCGAATTTCTTGTTTCGGCTATAAATGAATAAGAAATACTCATTCTCTTCCCGATTTTGAAAAAAATATTGGAGATCAAGACTTAAAGCAGAAAACAATGCTTTTATTTGACTTTTTCATCGTTTGAGGTGTTATAAGCGATTAACAAGAAAGTCGGGGTGAGGACAGAAGCCATGCCTGAGCACGAGAACGCCTTCATATGAATACTGACCCTGGTGTTGTATTACTCTGTACATTAAGGCGTTTTAACACTTCAGAATATCAGTTGACAAAGATGGAAGCTGGTCATTTTTGTAATCCAAGATAAACAAAAATAGCAGTTCATAAACTTGAGATCACTGTTTGTAGTAAAATAAGACACACAGGTCTTACATGAGGGGTAACAGGTCACAGGTGTACATTTGTATCGTAAGTAAAAATCGAAAAAAACTAGTACAAAAATGTTAAGAATTCTATGATGTGTTCGAATCAAAGTTGTGTATAAAAATGACATTGCAGATGCTAGAATATAGTACGAACCGAATGTGTTTAATATAACATATTTATTGATGATTAAATAAAACGTTGTGTAAAGCCTCCTCTCTGAATCTGAAAAAGAAAGAAAGACTTTATTTCGTGTGTAAAATAAACGCATCAATTAAAAATAAATATTGTGCGGTGTACCGCATTAACATTCAGTGTATATTTTAAAGCAACAATTGTTTAAATCACACGTTTTTCTCTTATAATAATCCAATTTAGAATGACAGCTGAGGTCTTGTTGCGATTCCGTCTCTGTGATATTATTTCCTTTGACTGTGATATTAATTTGATCGCCACGTCATTCAGATGAACACTTCACGTGAGGCAGCCAAATAAGACGCCTTGTTTCAAACAGTCCATCAACTTTGCAATCATTTTTTTTGTCATCACATTATTCACCATAAAACAAAAGCAATAGGCACTCCATGCTACCGATAATATTGATAGATAATATTTTGAGAGACTGAGAGCATTGCTCTACGAGTACAACACAAATGTATCTATTCAAACAATGTGACCAAGTTCTTCGATAAATGTTGCGATTTTGATTTCCGGTCGTGAACTTTCTTATTCTTGAGAGTAACACAATGCTTCTACATGCAGCCTTTTGTGTTTACATGCTGCAAATTTCATTCCGTACAAAACTTTTTGTCAGGATTGCATACTAATAAGTTTTCATACAGACCGAGGAAGACGCATCGTCGTCTTATCTCATCCAATACATGTAAATATAGTTAAGTCGAAGGGATTTGGAAATTCATTATTGATGTTTGAATGCGAGTGTAAGACTCTAAAGCAATCTATGGTGGCATAATTATTCTCGTTTGGTCAAGAATATCGTTTATTAATATGCCTATATATGACTAAGATCTGTAGTCGCACCTTATCAATTTGTTCATAACAAATAAATAGTCGGCTTGTTTTTGAGGTATATTTCACTGCAAGGCTTACTTACAAGTACGGCCAATTTTCAAAGCCGGCATATTTTCAAGACATTCTTGACTGCAAGAAATCCATGGCTTATTTTCAAGACCGGCCTATTTTCGATTCAGGCTTATTATCGAGATTTTAAGGTATCCAACTTAACCAGATGATTATTTTATAAGCACAAATGTGAAAGATTTGAGAGTTACCCTGTTAAGATATACTTACTTTCAATTTACATGTCGCTGTTATCCTTAATGACTCTGACCCGCGTTTTATGCGAGCCACATATAGACTGTACTTCTTGGGGGATCGGGCTCCTGTCGACGGGAGGGGTACAAGGTACTAGATTCAGTGGTGCCGATTTATCATAACGTAACTCATCAAATGTTGGCAGCTTGCTTTTTCTCTTTTCTTCGAGTCCCGTATTCCGGCCTATTTTATCGTCTGGGTACATAGAACCCTTTTTCTTTTGATTTTGCTGGGTCCTCGTCCATTTGTTCTGCTCATTCGCTTGGGTTTGATTGCTTGATACTCCTTGTGTTGGTTTTGCGCGTTCTTGAACCTGACCTTTTGTCCCATTGTGATCAACTTTCCCGTCAGCACGTGACTTTTTTCCTTTAACAGCTGACGGTTGTTTTTCTAAGACGGGGAGCGTTTGCTTAGACAAATTGTTCTGTGAAGGTTGCATAGACTTTACAGGAGAAACCTTTGTCAGAGACGGCTGTCGCCCACATTTGCTGGGTGGTGTTGTTTGTGAAACTCGACTCGATGGAATCGAAGGTCGCTTATTTGTGGGAGGAGTTGAAGCATGAGTTATTTGTTTTTTCGCAGGAGCTGATGACTGAAACCCAGCATTTTTCCTTGATGCAGTCGTTTGATCTAGTTGTTTCTTATTTTGTTTGACACTTTGCGTTTTCGAGTTGGGTTTTCTTAAATCACATCTATCGTTCTGACAGCGCTGTCTTTGAGAAATCTTTGTTAGCTGTACATTTTTCCCTGCTAATGGGGCTGATGTGTTTCCAATGTCTGTGGAATACTGCAGCTTTGTGGGTATAATGTGCGAACTGCTTGACCGCTTGTTTATCCTCGGCAGCACAGCGTTTGGATTTATATTTTGTTTACTTATACTTCCGGTCCCAGAATGCTGTGTTTCGGCAGATTGACTTTTTTCAAGTTCGTCAGCCACAACTCCTGCAGGATTATCATTAATGGTGTTCAGTTGTGTAAGGCTGCTAGCAATATTTTGCAGAATGCTTTGAACAAAACCAGCTATCTTTTCAGATGAAACGGATGAAACACTATCACTCTTCTGTGTCCCGTCTTTTCCTACTACTTGGATTCCAAGGATGCGATCTGTAATATTTATGATACTCTTTGTGTCTAATCCATTCTGCTCAATTTCACGTTTCTTTTCCTCCAGCATCACAATGATAAAATCTTCAATGGAGTCGTCAATGGACGCAGTGGAGAGCACGTGTTCGGTTCCTCCCTCCATCATGCTCTGGGACAATGCCGTGGCTAACGAAACGATCTCGTCATCACACAACTTGCCTTCTTTAACACTATCGATCGTTACGTCTATGGAGTGTTGGAGGGCGCTTGCAATATCTAACAGTGTATGACTTCTGTCCAGCTTTGGCATACCACATGTAGACAAACCAAGAAGTGCATTATCATGACTTTTGTGTTTTTCCTCTTCGTGAAACTTAAGCATCTTATTGGTCATATATACCATCTTTTGAAGACTAACAGAAGGTCGGTCAAGACGGCCGGCTGCTGTTTCTGAAGTGTTAGGGGATGCTTCATCTACTGCAGAGACAACACCAATTATTAATTCTGTTGATGAGTCTTCTTGATATAAATCCGATGCCTTAATGTTGTCCACTTCTATGTTGCTGATAACTGTATTCATCGTATTTTCAATGAACTCGTTTTCCAATTCATCTGGCCCCGGTGTCACCGTTGATTTTATGATGCGTAACACTGTGCTTTTGACAAAAGCGTCCTTGCCTTCCATCACATCTCGTTTTATCTGTATTAGAGCATCTAATGCTTTTCGTTTTGCGATTTCTTGTTGAATCTTTTGTGAACACTCGTGTTCGGCGTCAGAGAAGTCGTCAACAATGTCTTGAAGTGTAGCGACAACAATGTTTTCTACCTCCATAGTCAGAGTTGAGGTTTGTTTGTCGACATTGCTAGTTTGACTGTGTGTTGTGGCGGTGCTTACCTCTGTAGAAACATCGTGTACGACATCCTGTAACACTCGAGCCACAAAACTGGTGGCTTGCTTGTCATTCATATCCAGAAAAGACCCAACTGTAGACCGTGAGCCTCCTGTGTCGTCCTCGACTAATCCGCTTGGCTGCCATTCACTTCCTAATGCCATTTGATCTTGCATGTTTTCAACAATGCTCTGGAGTTTTTCCAAAACAAAATCATGCAGAACGTCGGACGATACGTGTTTAGCGTCATGTTCACCAGAATGTGACATCGACCTTTCCAGACGCAGATTGGAAACAATATTATTGAGTGTGTCCAGTATTAGACATCCGATCTCATTCGAGGTGTAGGACATGCACATGTCTGTTTCTGTGTCGTACAGGTTTTGTATATAGTCGAAGTCTTGTGAGTCGAGCCTGACTGGAAGAAGCTCTTCATCTGACGACAGTTTTCCTTGAACAACAAGTGTGTGATCTATCCTCGCCATCAAGTTTCTTACGACATTGTGAGCTATGAGGGAAGTCACAGATTGCAAATGAACGTCAGACCTAACACAAAGCGACGTCTGGTGGTGTGGCTGCTCGTCCCTAGTTGCACTGCCGATATCAACCAAAACCCTTTGCAGAGTGACACGAATAAAGTTTGTCAAAATGTTAGAGTCTACTATCTGCAAAAGACTTTGTAAGACAGACACTGGTCCCGTTTTTGAATCCTTTCTGCTTTTGGCAATATATCTGATGATGTCTTTTATGAAAACGCTTCTTCCACCATATCGAGAAATATCTCTGGCGGCCTCCTTGCACTTTTTGTATGCTATTTCCATTGTTATTTCTTCGGGCATTGTTTGTGACTGTGACTTAAAAAGAGAAAGAAAGTTCGAAAGGTCTTCGATCGATATTGTTTTCGACTCTATACAGTGAAGAATTTCTTGAATAGTAGCAGAAATCAAGTTTACTACATCATCTGCAGCTGCAGACCCTTCCGCCTCACACGTGCTCCCCATCAACGATAACAGTTCGGCTTCGGTATATGCTCCACTTTGTACGTCACGGTTTATTTTGTTCAGTGTTGCACGAATCAAAGATTCTGCCAGTTGAGATGAGGACGTAAGAGCCGAAACATCGCGGCTTTGTGGCATTGTACTCCAGTTGGACTTGTACTGATCCATTATCATGCCAAACATTCGTTTCGCTTCCTCTTTGTCAATGGTATCTTCACGAAGACAATCCAATATGTTGTTCATTGCATGATCCAATCTTTCTGAATCTTCCGTTTTTCTAAAACCAATAGCCATTGATGATGCTAATGACGTCATATTGTCTGGATATAGCTTGCCTTCATTCAGGTCTTTGACGATGTTGTCAATTGCTGCAAAGACGACATCTTCTGCCAATCTGGACTCGCAAGGGGAAGGATGTGTATGACTAGAGTTTACTGCTTTTACCATACACTCATCGCTCTCTGTGTCAAGTTTGTCTTTGGACATCCTTGTCTTCAGAATGCACACCGCAAGCTCCTTTAGAGATTCTGTATTCATCAGATCCTTGTCAATGTCAGTTTGTATGGAAGACAACACATGTGAGACAACGTTGTCCGCCACAGCTGTACTGGTGAAAGATGCAGCACGTGTCGTCGTTTCTAATGATGGGCTACTTGACGGACCTAGGAGTCGTTCTCCGCAGGATCTGAGGTGATTCCCAAGTTCATGCATTTCCGCCTCGGTTAAACGACCGTTTTCTACGTCATCCAATATCGAAGCCAGAGTATTTACGAGAAGCATTTTCTTGTCCGGTATTGGTGTAGGGGCAAGTGAATTACCACGACTTACATGTTGAAGAAGCTCCGACATTTCCTGAATGTCAGAGTCAGAGAAATTGCCTCGATCAACACTCCTTGAAACCAACTTAAGAATGTCAACCACGAATTGAGACACGTCCTCCAGGAAAATTTGCTTTTGTTCCCCTTCCATATTTTCTTCTTCCATTTGCAGATTATCGATGATATTTTGACACGATTCCAATGTGACACGAGCTATTCTCATCAAAGTATCAACACCGACTCCGCTGAGACGGCTTTTTGACAACTCTATAATGTGGTCGACATCCACGTTATGTGCGTTTGTCTGTATGTGAAGAATGTTAGCGATCCTTGAGGACAACTCCAACACTTGTTGAGAAGACATTGTTGTTGGGCATATTTTGATTGCGATGCCACACAAAGCTTCAAAGTTTACATCTGAATCATTGGCCTCTCCAGCGCCAATATACGTGGAGATACGCCCGCAGATATCGGCAACTAGCTCCGACAGTCCTTGTGTTGAAGCTTCTCTGTAAGTGTGATAAGACGTAATGATGATATTAACAACTTTATAGAGCGTGTCGCTGCATTCAGATACTACGTCATCAGTCACACGTGCTAACAGGCACCTGAACATGTCCGCTTTGTTGTCAACATTTTCGAGAGGTATATCCCCCACCACTTCCGACATTTGTTGAAGAATCTGTGATATCACACCAATTGGTAAATTGCCGGACTTGAGATCGGTGCTCACCTCGTTCAGCGTCTTAACAATAAACTCGTCCAGCATGAAGTCATGGACCGAGGACGCTCTGTCGAAACTCTTGTCAGAAATTATGTGCTGTATAGTATCTTCTATAAGAGTGTCCACGACCCCGTCCTCCGTGGAAAATTGGGTGTCCATGTCCCAGGCTGAAAGAGCAAGTCCCGTCATTTCCTCACGGCTAACCTGACCCGATTTCACCTCATCTACGATTTTGCTAATAGTAAAATGCACCAAATCGTCGGCAACGGCAGTCTCGTATACCTCTCCTGTCTCTAGCTCAGACAGATCGTCATCCTTAGGAGAAACGGATTCCTTCGAACTAAGTATCTGCAGCGAGTACGACGTCAACCTAACCAGGTCTTCTTGTGAAAGTTTTTTGTCGTTAAGATCAGTTAGAAGACGATTTAAGATTTTCGCTACTATCACCTGGTCCGAGTTCTCATCGCCTCCGAGTGACGGTGACATAACATTCATGGAAGCAACGGGTGTCAAAACGTGTTCCTCGACAGGCCGGAGGGCATTTACGTCGACTGACGGACGGGGTTGAGTAGTGATAATTCTTTCACATCCGAATTTGACAGTCTTTTCCGACGATCCTAGACCTGCAAGAAACGTAATAGTTACAATTGTGGCCATAAAATATTGCCAATTCTTTTGGTATATAAATCTTCATATTTGCATGATATATCGCGGAAATGAACTAGCAAGTGCATCGAAAATAAAAAAAATCAATATGGTAGCAGTTGATCGTATGCGTGACGCATAGGACAACGATAATTGATAGACAAAGTACGAAAAATGCAGACAGTTGAAAGAGACGTGCGTGTGACACTGAAGGCACACATTTGATATCTGCACTTACCATCTTGAGATTCCTGATCCAGCGAACGAAGGTACTCCGGATACAGTTCCTGGAATAAAAAATACAGGTGTAATCATACACTACATCTATGGTAATTTAAACCATGTCCGTGACATATAGTCATAGTGTCATCGGGTTACAATAGTTGAAGAATCAATTGTTTATGGCTACACTAGATCAAACAATTATTGCAGACGCCAGCACCATTTTCATCGAATCACAATAACGCTTGTATAAGACGCAGTTGCTAGTGTCATAGAGTCTCATTACAGTCTTTCATAGTCAATAGATTCTTAATACATGGTCAGTTTAACATGCAAATAGCAACAACTGGAAGCATCAAATGTTTTATCTTAACATATGCGTTAGAAAAGGTATTCTGAGTCCTTTTATTGCGGGCGTTAAAATAAAATTATGGCAGAATTTCCCAAATGGTTTCCGATTGTGGTTAGAAACCAACGGAACTGGTAACCATGACTAATTTAGTAAGATACAGTTTGCCGAAAAAATAAATTGAACTGCACCATACATTTGTTTCGTCCTCCTTGGACTCTTCAGTGATGCTAGGGGCCAAAGGGTGGGAATCCAAAACTTCTAAACTAAGCAGAAGGGTAAGGTGCGTAAATCCCTTTAATTTATGAATTTATTAGTAAACTTAAACTAGTTCCGATATACTTTTAAATCGTGTACTACAAAAATGTGTACATAGTGTACCGTGCCACTACTCAAATGAGATTAACTGTGGCTATGGAGGCTCTAGCAAACCTCGGGGACTAAACAATAGTAGGAATTAAAAGTAAGAATTGTTATTTCTACCAAACCTATCATGTTTTATAAAGAGGAAGCTCTATAACGTCGTCATCAGATTCGCGCTACATCCTGCCTGGAGAACACACTTGTTTTTTTTAAAAATAGCATTAGCTACCCCTTACTGTGAATTCTGACTGTATTGGACCCACTGTTCGCTAAGATACACTTAATATACGGACCTGTGGTACTTATGTAATCGCTTACCGTGCAGACTTTTGTGATGACCGAGTCGACTATTTTCCTTGCTTGTTCCCTGATGAGGTAATCTTCCCTTTCCTGTTTGGATGGATGTACAAAAAATCAATACATTTATAACACATAATATAAATTGTCTTACTGTTTAAAAACACAAAAATAACAATAATAATAAATACAAAAACACTATACAAACTTAGTAAAGTAAACTAGATAAGTACGTACAAAAAGCAATCACCATGTTCCCAAATATAAAATACAAAAGTAAATTTGCATTGATAGGGCTATGAATGCCATTTGAAAATTTCATTTAAAGTTTCCCCATTCTTGCTTATTGCAAGAAAATTGTACTTGAGGCTGTCCCGGGTATTTTATCTGCGAGACAAAAACTATCCAATGCGAAGAAATACATCTTTGTTAAACATATTGGGTTACGTCTATTAGCGGACTACAAAGACTATGGTTGCTAAATGTGTGACTAACTTTTGTTTATATTGTTACAGTCCTATAACGCACATTGCTATAGATGACTAACTTAATAAAGCCCGGTAGGGTTTTATTTAAGTTTGTCAGAAAAAACAATGTGTGATATAGGACTATAACCATTTCCTAAAATGTTCATTACTTATATTTACATTTTGCTATAACTGATGTGCTTTATTAAGTTTCTTCGGGCCAATTTTGAACAGCAAATGTAGTGTAGACAACAATGAAATTGATGACGTCACAATAGAGATTGATGATGTCAAAATGGCAACTGCTGTTATAGTCTGAGGCGCTGGGTGTATGACAGGAACTGCCACTTAGCACTGTGTCAATGGAAAATGAATGGAAAACAGATCTCCGTTCAATCCCTTCATATAAACACTACGAATACGGATAATTTCTGAAAACCGTCATTAAATGTATGAAGACTAAAATAGACTTATATAATCATAAAAAGTATTATGCTATTAAGTATGCCTATAGCTTTATTATACCTCCCGATACTTATTGATACCTGTAGGGAAAACCTGACAAATCTTTAGAGGAAACGTGATCATTCATCGACTCACCTCTTCCGGCGATTCGTGTAGATCGTCCACAGCGTCGTTGAGCATCTGCAGGAAACTGGAGGCGGATGCTCCATCTACAAACATTACGCTACATAACAACGTCATTCATAAGAGAGTAAACCCCAAGGGTCGACAGCTGACGAACATACTTACTGCACAGAGATTCGAGAGATGAGGGTTGATGAGGACTATGAGCAAGTTTTATGATCGCCATCTAGGTCTCATTGAGAAATATTTGGTATGATATGAAGGTGGACGGTTTTTAATATGCCCATTAGTATGCTTGCTAGTTGTGATTGACAATGATGACTCGGTTCTCACATTGAGTACTTGATGTTTACTTGTATGTGACCAAGAATTACATGGCGGGTGTCGTTGATGAAGTAGAAAACGCTTACTCTTCCGTAACATATGGTCTTATACCTTGTACATTAACGAGAGTATCCATGTAAATCTTTATTTTTTCATATTTTGTCCTAGTTTTAAATAGATTTTGAGATCGGATAATGGTTTTATTGACGCTTTGGTATTTATCACAATAATTTCCTCTGCGGAGGAAGACAAAATGCTATGTATTTGTTCAGGTTTCAGTAAACTGAAATGCCTCGTTCATCTTTGTCCAGATATAATTTGCCATATGATCAATGAAAGCAGATATTTACCTTCCAAAACGTCGATTTCATCAATGCTGTAGAGGATGTTCTCCATAGTCTCTCCCATACTCCACATACTCCTGAATCTCGCTCTCCGTGCTCGTCTCCTCTTACCTAGTATAAACATTAACGGCATACAGATAAAGCTCGTAAGTCTGTCGGAAAGTTCCTTGAAGCAAAGAGATTTTATTATTTCATGTTGACCGAATACACAAGTACGGTCGAAACAATAAAGATGTCGTAACACACACACTCGCACGCACACACACATGCCGCGTCTTTTAAATTTAGTAAAAGATACAGTATGCCAAAAAATTGAAGTGAACTTCACCATACAGCTGTTTCGTTTTTCTGGAACTAGTCAGTGATGCTAGGGTCCAAAAAGTGGAAATCGAAATTTTATAAACAAAAGTAAAAGCAGAAGGGTCAGGTGCGTCAATCATCATTAATTTATGAAGTTAGGGAAAAAATAGTACTGTATAAATTCAAATTGTGTAGAAGGGAGATAATTGGTAGTAGTCTAGTAACCACAGGAAAGCAGATTCGAAACGGAAATACGTTGTTTTTTGTTTCATCATGCCTACTTCACAGTCCACATAAAATACTAGTATCCTCGTGCATTTTCTTTTGCTTTTAACACGCACGATATGCCCTAGGTCTTAGTGCTAAACATAAAGAGACTTGATACCGACTTATGTTTTCAACATAAAGAGACTTGATGCCGAGTTATGTTTCCAACATAAAGAGACTTGATGCCGAATTATATTTCCAACATAAAGAGACTTGATGCCGAGTTATGCTTCCAACATAAAGAGACTTGATGCCGAGTTATGTTTCCAACATAAAGAGACTTGATGCCGAATTATATTTCCAACATAAAGAGACTTGATGCCGAGTTATGTTTCCAACATAAAGAGACTTGATGCCGAGTTATGTTTCCAACATAAAGAGACTTGATGCCGAATCATATTTCCAACATAAAGAGACTTGATGCCGAGTTATGTTTCCAACATATAGAGACTTGATGCCGAGTTATGTTTCCAACATTGATACCGAATTATATTTCCAACATAAAGAGACTTGATGCCGAGTTATGTTTCCAACATAGAGAGACTTGATACCGAATTATGTTTCCAACATAAAGAGACTTGATACCGAATTATATTTCCAACATAAAGAGACTTGATGCCGAGTTATATTACCAACATAAAGAGACTTGATGCCGAGTTATGTTTCCAACATTTGCAATTGACTTGCTTGATTGCCGGTCGGATTAAGGAGTGTCACAAGAAAACCCGCTTGACCACATTATCCATTCTTGACCATGAGAACGAGTCTATGAATACGGGCCCTGATGGAAGGCTACAAAAGGCATGCATGGATATAAGTACAAATGTGTAAGGGACAATGCCGTCCAGTCCGTGACGAAAAACTAAACGCAGAAGCCAGAATCAGTTCGATAGAAATGGACAACATGTTCATATACTAACCCTGATGTCGAGCCCAAGCTCGAAGCTCAGCCAGAGCCATTTTCTTTTCGAGGTGGCGGGCATATTTCTTCTCTCTTTCCGCCTTCTTCTTCCGCATGGTCTCTTTCATCTCATTTAGCTGTCCTGAAATACATTAAAATGCATATTGTTGTTCAATATAAGAAATGATAAATAAACAAACGCATACTTTACACATTTCCAACGCAATGTTATTATAAAACATCGATATTAATGCATAACTCATTAAGCTATATTGATTACTTGAAAGCTGGTCCAACTCTCTTGGGTTCGAGTGGATCCCCTGATCGTATTTTGTTCCAGCCAGCCTTCTGTAGTAAAATGAATATGCAGAGTTATCCTAGAGTCTCGAGTAGCTGAAGCAGCGACCAAAATCGAGCTTTATTCTTTCCGATTTATACTGTATCTATTACTAAATTCAAAATGTGCCGTATATGTGTGTGTTACGTAATCTTTATTGATAGGGGGTGGCAGACTCTGCTGGTGGATTTTTTAGTCCCCGAGGTTTGCTGGAGCCTCCATAGCCACAGTTAATCTCATTAGTAGTGGCATGGTACATACTATACCGAACTGGTTTAATTTTACTAATAAACTCATAAATCAAAAGGGTTTAACACACCTGACCCTTCTGCTTCTGCATTAGTTTAGAAATTATGGATTTCCACCATTTTTTTCGGCATACTGTATTTATTACTAAACTTAAAAGGCGAAGCATATGTGTGTGTTACGTCATCTTTACTGTTTCCCATTTGTTCTATTTTGGAGGAATACCGATATATTAAGTATATTTTTACTGGGGAAAACATGATTATTTGTTTCTTCGAAATAACTCATATTTTACTCGAGCGCTGCCCTTCCCGAATCATGAATCGCCTCAGGGGGAAACAAAAAACTTGTTTCCTTACCGTAAATTACGGTAGTAGTACGCGTGACTTTTTAACCAAGACTTCACTTTTTAACCAAGACTGGTGTAATTGGTACATTAGATACATGATACAGTGTATGACATGGTGACAATACAGTCTCCTTCCGCACTCGAGTTTTGCCATGACATATTCCAGAAGGTATCGAGGATGGAGTAACTGATGCACAGCCCTCATCATTATATTATTGTTTATTTACCTTTACCTGTTATTTTAAAGGCCCAATATACGTAACTTCAGGAACTTTTTCGTTAATCTGAAAAATTCTGAAAAAAATCCAGTTGATAACCATGCAAAAATAAGCCTAAAACGAAGTAAACCTGAGCGGTAACTAACGAGAAACTCCTGACAGAAAAATCTAAAGAATTGAAAATAATTCAGGTGGGGCCCACTTCAATAACAAACCGCAGGTAGAAGACAGTCAAAATGGTCGCGTGTTTACAAATACCGAGTTTCAACTGCTGACGTACCGGTTACCGCGTAAGAAGTCATCTTAGATATTGCTGATTTCAGTTAATCTTAACTTAATCTATCAAAAATAATAAGTTATAAGGCTTGATTTTCGCATCAAGTTTTGCCGAAAGTTACGTATATTGGGCCTTTAAACTCCCTGTCAGACACTAGTTCGTCAGACGATAGAATGATTTACATTTGCGCAAAAAAGATGATCTCTCCTGACGTAACACGTAATTTGCTTATGACGTCTTAGATTAACCTGGTTTAATTAATAAGAGTCTTGTCGCTTCGCTTCAGATTATAAAGAGAACGTTCCTGTGTCAAACTCTCAAATGACTACGGTTAATTATTGGCGCCAATTTTATTCAAATCAAGGCTGTTCTGCAATTGTCGTTTGAAGGACGACGCGAACAACAAATGCTGTTTATTAATTCAAGAAAAAATCAATTAAATTGTTTCAAAGTAGAAATGTGAATTTTAGAGATTGATTGAACGAGATTTTTAAACAGTCATGTCGGTTTGGATGTAATTCGTTTACATTCATATTTAACATGTAGACATATCAAAGCCATAACGGCTATGAATGTTCAAAACCACCACGTTCAATTCCTATATGTTTGGCCGAAGTTTTCAGCAGATGTACTTCAAACAAAGACACGACAATAAAAAAACAAAACATTTCTCCCCTCACCAGTAATACGATTCCGTTGTTCTGCGAGCAGACGTTCTCTGACGGAAATGTTTCTATCCCGGCGTTCATTCTCACGTCGTAGGATCTCCGCTTCCCGCTCTATGCGTTCTCTCTGTATCTGTTTGCGAGTTTGCCACATTTCGTTGCTCTGAAGTGTAAAGCCTTCAAAACGTAGTCTCAAAAAACAAGGTTATCAGAATCTTTCGGTTGAAGAAAGACTTGTTCTCATTTACAATAGTATCTTCCTTTCGAAAATGTACTGTAAAAGTGGAATTTTTCGAGGTGTGGAAATTTTCGCTTATTTAGATTACATTAAATATCCACGAATATATCCACACGCGAACTTATTTAACACCACTCAAACTCTACAATGTATGATAGAACTATTGGTAGACAATACAAAACAGCACGACTGACAGTGTGAACATTTCCACACCGCGAACAGTTTGGACGCTTGCTAAGCGAAAAAAATCCACGCGTGAAAATATTGGCTTTTATAGTATTCTTTCAAATTCTTTAGATTTGAAGTTTTAGAAGTCCAATCGCATAATATTTCAGCAATGGGTGGTTTTTTTTTTACAAACATTCTTATGATCCTTCGACACTCATTGCTGTTGATGACAAACTTTAAACCTGCAAAGCTTACCTTGGGTTTATGACAATCTGGTAGCAATCAAAATATGTTTTATAGGATCATAATATCATTGTAGTATTTACTTTTTTATGAAATAAGTATGCTCTATTAAGCTATTTTAAACCGCAAATCAAGTGCTGAAAACAATTTAATTGATAAGATATAAATACAGATTGATGACGTTACAATAGCAAATGTTGTTATAGCCTCATGATAGCATTTGCTTTCATAATGCTTAAGTAGTTAAGTCTTACTAAATAAAGGCCTTTAGTTTGACATCAATACCAATGTGTGACATAGGACTGTAACAACATTAAATTTTGCTAAAATGTCCATTGCTTACATTTACATTTTGATAGATTTATATTATGCATAATTTAGTAATTTCGAACAGTTTTTGAACAGCAAATCAAGTGCTGACAACAATGAAAATGATGATGTCAAGATTGAGATTGATGACGTCACAACAGCAAATGTTGATTTTGTCTCATAAAAACATTTGCTATCATAATGCATTACAGTGGAAGGATGTAGAGCAAATGTAAATATAAAATGATAGGACGAGATATTAATATACAACATTAGAGCAATGGGACACAAAAATGCCTTTATTCGTGGCAGTTGTGCTTACGTCTTGGCGAAAGCAAATCCTGTATGTGATTTAAAGAATTGGTTCTTTTCGTAAACAAGAATTTCTCTATTTAAGGGAGGTACATACGTCATTTTCATTGTGACGTCATTATATTGCAAGGAAATTGACGTTAATCTGCAGGAAATCGTAGGTTGAAAACGCCGGTTCCTTAGCAAAGTTATGATGTCACAATGTCAATGGTATTGGCGTAAATACCTACCAAAATGGGAGGAAACTCTTGGTTATGGAGAGAGAAAAACAACAACAAACTCTGGCCTTTTGTACAGGTCTTTTACCTTCTTATCCTGGTCAAACACTCGTTGTTTCTTCTTATCCTCCACACGGTCGGCGTGCTGTCGTTCACGTAGCTTCCAGCGCTGCATAAGTCTTCTATTTCGTTCTCTCACCTTTAACAATAGAATCAGAGATTTAAATAAAATCAATGATATTTTTTATCAATAGTCAATACAAAGTTTAAAGGGGCGTTGACCAACGAGAGAGGGTATGAACTGTGTCAATTTAATTCCCTTTTAACGGTTAATCAAATTCACATCTACTCAGAGAACTTCACTATAGTGAGCTATATAGTTTATCTAATATTAATTTTTATCACCTAATGTTATAAACGGTCACCTCGCAACCAAATCCGTTATACACAATGAAGACTTTCGTCTGACAATTATCAACCTTTCTATCCTCAACAGAACAAAATAGGGTGAGTTCGTCTGTTAAAGCCTATCAAAATTATTTTATCCTGCGATAGCGCAAAATTATACAGAATATTGACACAATATCTTCTTGCTAAAATAGGATACGTGTAACAGTTCTAATTTCATTTTAAAATCAGTTTTTAACAACAGAAATTACAAGAAAGAACAATAGGGTTTTCAACCGCTAAATTTTCGATCTACAGTGGATTTTTATGAAGACATATTTGGCCAATGAGTCTTGCATTTTTTAGTTTAACAAGAGACTCCATGAAGCCTTTTCCATACACCCATTTGTTCTCTTTCCTTCAATTTTGCTGTACTTTCATGTTGGCTAACAGTTTTTATTCACTCATGTATAAATGTGTAATGAAAATTTTAAGTTTATTTTTATTTAGTGTTTACTTTATATTTTTATAGCAATATTGGTTCTAATGATGTTATAATAGCATTTGCATGGTAAAGCCATTATATAAACTAACCAGGGAGGCCTAGGAAAAATAAACGACACCAACCGCGTGACAATTATCACGTCATTGTTTTAGCATAAAAATGGTGGCTGTTCCAATTTACGAATTTAGATGTCGATAATGAAGTTTTTAAGTTTGCCTGCAAAGCTCTGTCATTTTTATCGACCATAAAGACCATATATCAAGACACTTCAATGGTTAAATAAACGGAATTTTCAACAACCACGCTGACGTCACAGTATATTACCTCTATATGATGCTGGGCGAGAGCTGCCTGGCGCTTGCTTTCGTCTTGTTGGCGCAAGAGTTCGCGTTTAGCGTTCGCCTCTTGCATATCCCCGAGACGGCGCTGTAGACGATTCGCTTTGTCTTGAAGCAGCTTTTCAATCCTGTTGAACATGAAACACGCGAGTCAAAACAACTCACTACCACCATCATATAAACAAGAAACAGTCGGACACATCAAAACGCGTGTACTTCAAGCGTCAAGTTAACTAATCAAAATGGATTCGGCATCGTCGGAAACCCACGTGACACTGATCTTACGTTTGTGGCCCACATGACACAGATCATACGTTGGCACAAACGTAACTGCAGTGTCACGTGGGCCACAAATGTAAGAGTAGTGTCACGTGATACACAAATGTAAGAGCAGTGTCACGTGGGTCACAAACGTAAGAACAGTGTCACGTGGGTCACAAACGTAAGAGCAATGTCATCATGTAAACGCCATAACACCCCCCCCCCCCCCCCATCTCACTTTAATCAACTAGACCATACAGAGCAAAAAAAATATACATCAATTTCTTCATCGTCGGAAACTGATCTGACGTTTATTTTTTTTGTGTCCCGTTTGAACAGTGTCACTCGGGTTTCCGACAATGCTATTTCGTAGGAACCTTCATGCCATGTTTAGTTATTAATCTTAAATTGCTGATAAAACCTTACCGCTTTCTCGTCATTGTTCTTTTTCTTTGCAGATTATCCTGGACTTGACGTATTCGGATGTCGGTGGGTTTCTCCCCACCACTGTCGGTAGTTTCTCTCTGAGCGTTTAGTAATTTCTCTTTCTTTGGAAAAAAAATATTCAAAACATCATTAGGCTAACTTTTGGCATGACAGTGACAGTTTTAATTATAATTTAAACTCGGTTCTGCTTGGGAGTTACAAGTATTCGGATATTCCGGAACATTTTATAAATTCATGTTGGTAATGTCAATAAAATAGAAGTTATATAACACAACCAATAGTATATTTAAGTGTGACGTTTCGATGACTACACTGTCCCCTTCATCAGACTAATGATCAGTACTGGCAAAATCGTGCAACTGCTAGTGCACGAGCATCATCGAAAACCCACGGTACACTTCTCTGACGTTTGCATCCGGGATGCAAACGTCAGAGAAGTGTACCGTGGGTTTCCGACGATGGTGTACGAGATGGTACTGGAACCGACCGACATCATCAGCTGTAAATATAATCCTAGGATTTAAGGTTTTCCTCTTAACTTCTGTAATGTTTTCATATTCACATTTTTAAGATATGAAATTTCCTGAAGTTAAGGAATCACACAACTAAATCAGCCTATCACGAAGTGTTTCATACGTTTGTAGTCCCTACCGAAAATTTGTTCCGGCTAAGTACAGTGATTCTGAATAATCTGAATAGGTAATTGTTGACATATTCTGCATTGAATGAAATCTATAGATATTTAACTTTACAAAAATGTATACTTTTGGTAGATTTTGATATGTGATGGCGGATTGATATGGGGTCAAAAGTCAGAGGGTGTTCCCGTCCCATTTCACTGGTTTGATATGTAAATTTCCAGTTGTCCGAAGCAGACGCCCGTAGCGAGCTAAAATGCCACGAAACTTCTGATAAAATGTCATTTGAAGTCTTTGCCATGTATGTATCTGTGAATCCAGGCAGTTGTCACTAGTGTTGAACTTCAAATATTAAAGTTATTAGCTCTAAAGCTTAGTAATAACATATAGTAAATTATTTAGTTGTGTGAGTCCTTAAGGAGCGTTCGTGAAAACGAGGCATAAATGAAATGCCGTTGTTATCGCCCCTTTCGATGTTTCCAAAAGATGAACAGTGTAGTGCAATAAATATTTGGTCACGTAATATTTTTAGTACATAGTTCATGCATTTTGAAAAAAATTAATGCATTTTTGTGACGTCGTTTTTCAATGTTTTTTGGTTTTTTTAATTTCATACACTAGCGAACAATTGTAAGCTCTGTCGCCTGATATTTTTAAATACTTTTCCAGAGCTCAATTTTCCTGAATTAGACGAATGTATGCAGAATAACAAAGTACGAAGTCGCTTTGTTTTTTATTCTTACTTAATAATAACAATTGTACAGTTTTAGAACTGTAGCGTGAAATATATTTTGAAAACGGCTGCGGAATATTATACAAATATTAGTGTAACGAGCAAATAATTCTCTACATGTAATGTGAAATTTTAATTAATTTCACGGACAAACATTGAAAAAATTGTTAAAATGCCTGAAAATATAGAGTAAAACTATTCCGTGTGGGATTATATATTAAAATCGACGTACAAATTTGTAAAATTACTCTAAAGCGCTTCACAATATGTAGATGATAATTTGATACTTACAATTCATAAATAAAGAAGTTATTACAATCTAAGCTCATATGTGATAATATAAAAATTCATATAAATACAAACTAGATAAACAAATGTCAGTATATACATGTCGTCTAAGTTGATACCCTAAAATGCAGACGTGAAAAGGTACGTCTTCAAATGTTTCTTGAATTTGGCCAGAGTATTTGTTTTTCTGATAGCGGATGGTAAGCTATTCCACTATACTCAGAATAGGGAAGGTTATCGATCTACACAACATTTTTTTATAAACGAGGGTTACCTCCATTCTCTGCTCCCTCGCCAGCTCCATAAGGCATACCCTCCTGAGGTACTGACGATACCTATTGAACTCCTTAAGGGTGCATACGACCTTGTTGTCGTCCGTCAGGAAATCATTCTTCAGCAGGTGGCGCCGCATCTGGGGCTGATTGAAGTGGTTCCGGAGGTGGCGGTCGTGGAGGGGATGGTAATCATTGGAGAACACGTGACAGTAGGGGTCGCTGAGGTCAAAGTCATAGTGACGGGACGATTTGTGTTTCTGTGATATTGGAGAAAGCAAAAGTAGACATCTTCAGTACAGTATGCAGAACAAAAAAAAGTAAACTGCACCAAACAGCTGTTTCATCCTTCTATGACTCGTCAGTGATGCTAGGGGCCAAAAGGTGGGAATCCAAAACTTCTAAACTTTTGTAGAAACATAAGGGTCAGGTGCGTAAAACCTCTTTAATCTATTAATTTTGGAAAAAGAATTAAATTAGTACTGTAAAATTAAAAATCGTGTAATACCATGCCACTACCCAAATAACTTTTCATTTACTTTTTTGTTCAAAGTAGATGTTGATATTTTCGGTACTTCGTTTGAACTTTTACAATGTTCTCCATAAACACCTTCACAACTTCGTCTAGAACTTCGAATTTGAAACTATAACTTTAATCTCGGTCTCGTTATTTAAAAAGTTTTTCGAATGGGTCGCAATTTCAACTTTTGTGTTAAAACTAATTCTGGTCGATTAATTCTTCTAAGTTAAACAAAGAATGAATAGATATAATTAAACTGAAAGAAGCGATCAATAATCTCCCTTTTATTGTGTATTGGTGCTTATTCTAAAATTCGGAGGATGCTGATTTTTTTTCATTTTAGAATATTTTATTGAAGATGTTAATTCAAAGGGAAATGGGCAACAGGCAATGCCTATATTAGCCCTCTCCCGATAATTACATTGATAACAGTACAATACATAAAATCCACAACTAGAAAATATATGTAGTAAAGCAAAGATAATAGTGATTAAACAAACAATTTCGGAGAGAATCTTCAATCGGAAAACCACACCGGCAAGCAGGACTATCACATAAGTGAGAATAAAATAAATCTAGATTACTAGCGGAATTTCTTAACTGACATATTATAATATTGATTTTTCTTTTGCCAGAATATTTAAATGTTTCAGAACACAGTGGGAAATGATCTGTAATACCAGCTTGTAAGCATTCCTTTTTTATTTCACGTACGGAAGACATAGAGGGAAACGGACAGGACGGACTGTTCCATTCAGACATCAAGGACGGGAAAACCTATTGCTGTAACGTCACACTACCACAATTGGTACAATTTTGACAGATTTTCAGTGATATCTACAAATTCAGATATTGTATTTGGAATGTTTCTTGATTTTTGACAAAGAGTACTTATGTTTGTTCATTTTCAGAAATAAAAATTATACTAGGTGTTTTTGTTTTGAAAATATAACGCAAAACTTTAAAGGAGATTTTGTCCTTTTTTCAGTCGTGACCCGTACCCAAATTGGTACACCGTATCACAGGTCATCGACGATTAATGAATGTGTCTATTGCAATAAAAAATCTGCTTTTTTAAACACCATACTAAACTACAGTTTTATCTATCCACCTTGATATTATTCAGTCATAGGGACCAAATAACTACATTTCAACTTGCTTAAAATTACCCCCTTCAAAATTCGCCAAAATGTCGTCGACGTACAGCCTTTTTACTGGGTTTCTGATATGTTGACTTTGATGACATCGTGTAGTTGTAAATTGTTCAAGAATATCTATTTTGTTATACTGCCAAAGAAAAATGTTCAAATTTCATTTTCAAGAACTTTTCCAAACATTTTTTGACCGTGTACCAATGGGGTAGCGTACCAATTGTGGTAGCGTGACGTTATAGTTGAGTTCTCAAGGCAGGAATATTAAACAATCTAGCATGGCGAAAATTATAGACATCATTGGTGTTAATAAAAGGTCGCAGTAAGTCAGTAATATGATGCGGACAGTTATTGTTAAAAATATTATAAAAAGTAATATTTTGATGTAGATGTCTTCTAGCAATGAGAGGTACAATATCAGTTTCATAATATAATACTGAATGACTGAATGAGGATGTGGAATCAAAGTAGAAAAAATCATAGTTTGAAAATGGCAAGATGTTATAGAACCCACTTGACAGTTTTGTAACACGACAGGTTATTACGAAGTATAAATAATATTTATGAATCGATCATGACTAATCTATAGAATTAAATAATACTTTACAACATCTCACAGCATGTTTTCTGAACACGTTGAAGCCTAATCTACAACATGGATCACATTAGGGCGAGATTTGGGGATTTTTACCCATAATTTTCCTAAAAATCTCATTAAACATTCAAAATTATATTACTTTATATTAAAAATCTCATAGAAATTTCGCTGATCCCCTAAAATACCTCAATTCTCCCATAGGTTTTAAGAGTCAGAATTATCCCTAACAGTACTGTGCCAAAAGTATGGAAAATTTTGTTTATTTTGCTATATTCTTTGTATTTCAACCTTTGTTCAAAGACTTTTCCTGACATTGTTTATGAATCGATAATTTGTGATGAAATTGTGTTTACCTTCTGTACTGTACAGTATAGAAAATTGTTTCTTGCTTCATTTCATAATAATTTATATTTTTTCCGTTGTGTATGACCAAAGAATTAGGCCTAATAATTTATCTACAACATCTATTTTTAGGACGCCATTTTGACGTCATTTTGGAAACGTTACAAGAAAAATGGCGTAACACGGAAACTATCAGTGTAGATACCTTCTGTTTATCCTTCTGTAGATACATTTTGTGTTACTCCATAAAACACGACGGTGAGTTAAACAAATATTATGAGAGGACACTGGATAATTCTGTTCAAAGTTGCTAAATACTGTCAAAATCCATCCATAAACAAAGTCAGGAAAATCATTGAAAAAGGTTGGAAATACAAAGAATAAGTAGCAAAATAGAAAAGGAGGGTGTTTTGTTTTGGGAACGATTTCATGAAAGCAATTGATTAAAAAAAAAGGACAACTATTTCCTTACCGTTTGACAGAGATTGGTTGAACAAAACACCATCGACCCTTTTGGATTCGGAACCATTGGAAATTTGGCATCCAACGGTAGAGTTGACCAAGATGGCAAACCGTCTCCTGCCGGTAGACATTTCTCCTTCTCGGCTATTTTTGGACGTCTTGACAATGACAATCGGTCCATGATGACTGATTCGTATTGCTATGTAAGGTCCATATTCATTGCGATTGAAAGTATTCCATTCAACCAAACGGCAATCCTTTTGGCTCGCTTGTGATACCGTTGAATTATGACGTCATAATAACAATGACGTCAAGATATATGGGGAAGATAGCACGGTGTTTTAGGTGGTGAAAATCTTAATGTTTTTGCGTTTGGATGTCGACAGAATTTTAAAAGAAACTTACCAATACTTTTTATTTCTTAATAAAACCTAATTCCCTAATTTTAACTGGAATCAAATGTTACAGTCGAAGCTTGATACTCACACCGAGTCTCAGCGTGCGCCACCTTATGCATATGGTGAGACAATATCCTTTGATGTCCATTATGTACAAACATCAAAATAATATTTCGGTAGCGTAGCCGTAAAATTGCGTCCATTCGGGAATTAGCTACGGCAGTACCATCGCGATCGATTCACAAGATAAAGTAGTTACCAACTTCTAGAGAGAAATTTACATATTGAGAAATGTTCCTGTATGCGATTTTGCATTTTAAGAATATTTCTTTCGTTAAAAATTTGATTACCTCTAACCTCTTTGATCAAGTTCGCTCCCGCCGTCGCGATTTATCGACAACCTAAGAAACTAAGTGTCCCAAATTATTTGAAGTCATATCATTGGTCTGAAAAAATGCCATTATCTAAGTCCTTAATCATTATGATTAAAAACTTTTCATTTCGTTAGCATTTTTTTCTCAAATCTATATCGTTTTGATTTAGAACTTTTTTATTCGTAACCAATTTTCTATCCTGTCTTATTTTTAAATTTGGAGAAATTAAACATCTATAACACATATTTTTTTTCTTTATTTTTTCCTATGAATATATTTTTCGCGTTACCTTTAAACTAAAAGCACGGAATTACTTGCTTTCTGAGTCCCTGCTAAATGTAGCTAGATCTAGCGTTATTGCATATTCCAATACAGTTTCTTTTTCAGTTTTTAGTGTCTATTTTTTTTCATTAAGAGCAGCTGGTTCAGTCTTATAAAACAATTATCAAACAGGAAAGTGACGTTTGGAGTCAACGGTATAAGTACTTAATATTGCTAAATCTGGACCTTCCCACTTTCTCCATCTCTGGCTCATCACCACACCATTAGAATTATCGATGCATTGTACGGGTTATTTCCCCTTGTCCAATTATTCCGGAAATGTGAGTAACGTGCGGCAGCTGTGCTGACAGTTATTGGAAAAACAAGATGGCGACTGTGTAATGGAATCGGGAAGCCACGAAGCGATTTCCCGGTACTTTGTGCGATGTCTCGCTTGGCCGACTACTTTGTCGTGGTAGGATATGACCATGAGAAAGAAAGTAAGTGAATGGTCATTAAATTGCAGTTATAAATGCACTTAAAACATTGCATGCAGGTATTTTGACGAGGAAGGAAGGGGGGGGGGGATGTCGAACTCTGATCACATTGATGATGGTTGCAAATGAAGTATCTGTCGAAAGTTTCAGCTTATGTACATACGTTTATGTCTTAGTATGTTGTTATTACGTTGCATTTAATTCACAAAATAAAGCCAGATTCACAGTAGCATCACCAGGTCAAACATTGGTTTTCAAGCTGTCGAAATCCGGACCAGACTACATCACTAATCTTGATTATCGAACTATGTAAACAAACTTCAGACACTGGACAGGAGTCTGTTAGCTTTCGAACTATTTACATAAACTGTTTGATACTTCCTGTGTACTGTAAACAAGTGAATAGAAACAGTCTGATGTTATAAATGTTGGACAATATCGTGATGTTTGCTAATATAATATCGTGAATCGTATGTACATTGTAGAATGATTTGTCATTGACCTCTGCTTAAAAATAATTTCCCCAGAATGCTTTCTAAAATTCCTCCCGGTGTATTTTGTCTGCTGGTGTTTTAAGACAGCACCTAAAACCATAATTTATTGAACTATGCTGCCAATTTATCTCCATATTTTGCATAATTAATCAAATTATATTGACTATCCATAATATTGATATACGAAATAGCAATGCAACCATGCAACCAATAAGTTTATTTGTACAATGTAAAGTTTTATTTTCATAAAATTAATAAGTTGTTCAGGGTTTCAGATTATCTCTAAATTGAAAGTATACAGTGTACCGAAACGACCTTTGACCTTTAATTTGTTTATACACATGTACACCAAATGTTAATGTTTTCATATTAAAACATACAAATGTATGGTGCAGCTACGCAGGATGATTTTGAATTTATTTTGGTGGTCTGAAATTATGAGATGGATTTCAGAAATCTTGTGTTATACGTATACACACTGCATTTTTTTTAGCATTTTATGGTTTATAACGAATCACAAAGTGATTCTGCTTGAATTGATCATGATCGAGGAATGGCAGCTGTGCATATATAGTTTCCCATGAAGTGAATTACCGGTACTCAATGGCAGAAAGGATGTGCATTGTATATCGCGTTAGTTCTTGATACTCTAGAGGCCAAGAATGGAGTAGAGCATCAGACTAGAAAATTTGTGACTACAGGTTCGATCCTCATGCAGAGTCAGTGATCAACACACATGTTGCTTCATGATCAGCTACTGTCCTTTTAATACCATATGTTCCACTGTTAGGGGGGGGGGGGTAATTGTCCTATATTATTTGACTGGTGACATTTAATATTAAAGCCATTTGAAATTTTATTGTGTCTATAGATACCTTAAACCAGTTAAGAATTGATACAGTATGCTTATATTGTCGGTTTTAACCCCACTTGATTACAAAAGTTTTAAACATAGTTACCTAAGATATCCAACCCTTGATGAATAAAATTGAATAACAATAATAATAATAAATAATATTATAACCAAATAAATACAAAAAAAAATTGGGGAAATATTTTTTTTTAACTTTTGAATTTTGAGGACAGAGTCTAATGCTAGTGTCCCATTCAGGTGTACATGTAATACCTGTAACTGATATTTCAAAGAGTTTTTGAAAACAATCCAACCAGCATCTTCTGTATCAGATGTTTAATTGTACTAATGGTTTAAGTGAAGGGTGAACCCATCTAACACCTATGCACTGATAAGCCCAATTAGCTGAGGCGTGCTATCATGCACAGTGGCACTGCGACATAATGAAGTCGTTGAAGTACATGTATATACATCCCAACCATGGACCATGAAACAATTAGCTAGTATATGCTGTATATAGTTCGCTCACCAGTACAATGTACAGGTATATGATTTATAATGTGTTAAACTGTGTTCTTCTACGATTATCACCTTATTACTGAAGCAGTGCTTTCTTTATATTAGGGACAGATTAATCATAACATGTATACTAAACTTAGATACACGACAGACTAGCGACAGACTAGCGTGTAATTAACTGCTGATAAAAGGTAAAAGCCTACTATATTACACATACAATCATGTGTGCTACAGATGACTGGTAACAAAATCAATGAGATTGCTGATTATCCCTTCGTCCCTATGTAACTTTCTTAGACTGTCCCATACATTGACAGTGTGCGAAAGTAACGATAGACCGAGGCCACAGGAAAACCTGTCGGTCTATGCAAAATGCTAGTACAGTATACCTGATTTCTAAGCAATTCAAATGCTCATGAATGTCACGAAAGTATCAAAACTGTTTGAATGAATCATATAAATTGTTGTTTGGCTGAATTATTTGTCATTGCGTATCAATTTTTGTTTATAACTATGATTGGGAACGGTTCAAAATTCAGTTGAAGGAGGGGAGATCACCCTGTTTTAAGGGCTTCATTGACACTGATTGTGTGACAATGTGGTAGATTTTTTACGCTATTATTTGACCAATGATGGAAAAATTGCGGCCTATGAAAATTTTGTTGGGTCTATGCAATTTGAAATATCCAGAGACCTATTGTCTATGGAACTTCATGAATTACTTTCGCACACTGCATTGATCTGGGTGAGGCCATTAATGGTCTATAGTAGTGAAAGGTATGAATAAGCAATTTCAAGGCTTTCAACGGACCCGGCCCATGCAAATATTGTTTTGACTCCCTTATACAAAAGTATGGTTTTGATTCTTGGTTTTGTAAGGACAAGTCTATTTGACCTGTATGATGTCAGTTGAGTAGCAGAATTTTGAAGACAACTTTTATTTGTTATCTGAAGTTGCTACAGGTCATAGGTCAATTGGAAGCCCTGATAAGAAAATAGTTAATATAAGTAATATCTGTAAATGCAGTCTATGCTTTCAGCCATTTTGGTGTCATTTCCTTTTTAACTTGTTTACCTCTGAAATTTCAAAAAAAAAACTATTCCAACTTTTGAATTGAAAAACCTAAAATGTGTCTTTAGGGGTGAACTAGTTTAGAATATACCTAGGAAAGTAAGTGAGAGATTTCCATAAATAGAATGGTTCCATTATTCCTAATCCACACAGACAAGACGAGTAGTTACGAGAGTTTTCGGTTTGAAACCTACACCAAACACAGTCCAAGAGACACTGTATAAAAATTAAACTTTTATGACCTCACAGCTTTCTGTCGGGGAATACTGGATTTTCCAGAGGGAGTCTTAAGTGTTTGCTATTTTCGTCATTCAATACATTTAATCGGCTGTCCTTTCTTCGATCTTGTTTTGGGCTTCCTTACTGTACAGAAACAATATAGAATTCAGACTCACAGCCATCCCCATGTTATACTGCCACCCTTCGCCTGTACAAAAACAATATACATGTAGAATTCACTATTCAGACACACAGCCAGCCCCTGTTATACTGTCACCACCATTGGACCAGAGAGGTTTTGGCATTTTAAAGAAATTTGGTGATAAATAATTGGGAATGTATCAAGAATTTCTTAAATATGCTTGCCTTAATGGAAGGGCATCATACATCATTACATATTGAAGTTTTATGAAAAAACTGTTCCATATCAATTCATGATTAACACATAAACACATTCTCCCCTGAAATTCCATAATGAACTATTCCTAAATATGAATTGGAAGAGTTCAAATGTGTCATTTGTGAATGAGTTCAGTAACATAGGTGTGAAGAAAGCAAAAATAAAAAGTCGACATTGACAATATTTATATTGATTTTTTTCTTTTAAAATTTAATGAAACCGCTACCAATGACAAGCATTTCAGTATCAAAATTAGCAATAGTATATTCAATATTGCATAATTTATAAGGTCATCAAATAAAAGTTAAAATTAACCCATATAATTGTCAGTCTTGTGAAAACTTGGTGACACTGTGTCTGCTGTCAGAATTATTGTACTTCATCTCAATATGTCAGCTTTAAAAAAAATCAAATCACTTAACATACATGTCTCTGACATGTATATACAAAAAATGTAATGACTTATGAACTTCAAGCAGCTGGCTAAAAAGCTACAATGAATGGGATTTACTAGTATGAATTAATTTTGTAACATTATTTAATCATTTTGAATTCTAATTCTTGAACTGATAATAAAACTTTTAAAGATGCCAATTTTCATCAATTTTAATGCTATAATTGGAATCAATAATCAGAAGTTAGTCGTTACATAATTTCAAGTCCAAAAATTTTGTTTGTTTTCATGATATTCTCTGAGTTTTCCCACCAACCCTTGAATTTTTGTCATCTGCTTGTATCCAAAATCAATTTCTTATCGGGAATTTTTTTTTTCTGTTCCTGGAACCTGACCCAATTCTTGACAAATTGATAGCCACTGAAATGTATGGAAATGCTTTGTGAAAACTGTAGTAAATCATATTTTTGATTTAAAAAATTATTCGACCCTGCAAGTTACTCCATTTTTTTCCAGACAATCTGACATGTTTTCTGAAAGACATGAATCAAAATCATTGACATGCATTACATAGAGAATATTACATGGCCATTTCCATATCGGCCCAAGGGTCAATATAATATATATATTTTGTCGAGGGTTGATACAAGTCCTGATACAGAAATGACCATGTCATATTCTATTTATTATATACTTTGATTTTTGTGACGGTTCATGATGATCTGTTTTTGATGATGTCTCTTTTTTGTTCCTTATTTTGTTATCATCTGGACGTTGATTAAGATAAAAGTTCATACCATTGGCATTGGATTCAGAATTATTTTCCTTTTCCTCTACATCAGCGTCTTTGTTTATGTGTCTTTCTTCTATTAATTCATCAAGCTCTAGTGTTCTTGATACGATAGACTCCATTACTTTTCGCCAATTTCAACGTCAACATCTGTCCTCCTATCCATTTTCAATTGTTGTAAGCTTAAGGTCGTGAACGTCAAATATGTCACAGCAATTCCGGAAGTGGGCTGATACAGTGCATTCAGCCTGCTCAGCAAGCGGGCTGATACAGTGTATTCGGCCCATTCAGCAAGTGGCCTGATACAGTGTATTCGGACCACTTAGCGAAGAATTGCCCATATTGGCCCGGTGAGCTGATATGTACTAAAAACATGCGTATTTATTAAGTAAACTATTTCCCTGTATTTTATACTAAGTATATAATAAAAAAATTTTGGCCTCATAAATTTTATTTGAAAGTTTTCTCCTAAACCTGTATTTCTTGAATTCAAATTTGAAAGAATAAGAGTCTTCTGCTGCTGCATTGACCACTCCTGTGTTTTAAATCTAGGTCAGATCCAAGTAAATGTCATGGCCTCAAAGTGAGAACTGAGGCATCAATCTCAATCACAACAAGTAGGCATACTAATAAACATATATAAAAACGCCGACCATCATATCATACAATTTACAAGGATACAGAATATATCTGAAGATACTATGAAAGTTGTTCATGGTCTCCATTTCCTCTCACCAGGAGATCAACTTTAAGTTGTTCCCGATTTTTTAACAATATTTCCAATCATTTTTTAAGGTAATTAAAGCATGGTGCACATTCTTGCACGAGAATTAGGTCACTCAATATTTTGATGCATCAAGTTTCAAAACATTATTTCAAATCTATAGCTAAAAACCAGAATCCTGAAACTGTTAAATTTTAAGAAATTAAAATGTGGGATGGGTGTGAGAAAGTAGAGCAATTCTTCGTTTCCGTTCATTTTCGAAATATGAACTTCTCAGAATGGAAAAATTAGGAAACCAATAGAAGTTTTTTTAGTTTTTCTCAGTTTTGTAATATCCATTAGCTTGTAATCTTAACCCAAAAGGGGTCTTTTGATATAGTTTCCTAATTAAGTTCTATTTCATTTTCAATTTGCATAAGACAGTTTTTTTCACTGGTAATTATGAGCTGGTTTAATAATGTGGTTATAACGAGACTAACTGAAGTTTCCGGTTTTGTGTTTCTCCTATATTTGGCTGTAGTTGTCGTTGTGGATAGGGGAAGTTAACGTTTGTAATGATGTATTGTTAACTGGAGAGCAATAGGAAAGTTTTTGTTGGTTTGTAATTAACGCTCCGGATGTCTGCGTGATTGGTATAAAAATAACTTCTAAATTACTGTTCATTACATTTGCCATATCCAGTGAATTATAATGAGAAAAACTCAAAAAAAAAAGAAGTGTCATCAGCAAATTAAACATTCTTGTGGGTCAAGGTGATGGTTTGTTCTCAGTGACGTTGATTTGTACAGTAAATATTGAAAATAACAAAGGGCCAAGGACGGAACCTTGGAGAACACCTGCGTTTGAATGTACTATTGAAGAGTCAGATTACCTGAAATGACCTTCTTCTTTCTGCTTAGAAAATTAAATGTTCTTCCATCCATGGATATTGTATTGAATAGGGTGATTATTTTTGTGGAATTTTCATGCAAATCCTGGACATTTCAGTAAAATAACTTTTGATGGGTCCATTAGTTGAATATTCAGCTATCTAAGAGTTGAAGTTATCCTTGGTAATGAAAATGTTTGTGGGACTCACATTTCAATGTTTAAATCCAGTTCTCAAATATATATTTCTTGTTCCAAAAATCCAGTTCACTGATGTTAAGTTTTTGCATTTTGGTACAATTTCTTTTATTCTTAGATTTGGTGTTATATTTAAGCAATGAGTGTTTTAGCAGATGTTTTTACAGTCCTATAACACACATGCTATTGATGACAAACTGAATAAAGTCTGGTAGGACTTCATGTAAGTTTGTCAGCAATAACAATGTGTGTAATAGGACTGTAACAATATTTGCTAAAATGTTCATTACTAATATTTACATTTTGATAGAATTATTGTGCTTTATTTAGTTACTTCAAACCGATTTTGTGGAGCAAATCAAGTGTAGACAACGATGAAATTAATGACGTCACAATAGCAATTGTTGTTATAGTCTGAGGCACTTGGTGTTATAATTATATAAGTGAATGGCAGCAACTGCCTCTTAGCATAGTGGCAATGGGAAAATGCAGAGCAAATGTTAATATTTACTCATCAGTTGCATTTCCTTGGTTAGATTTTCTATTTGGCTTATTTTTTCCCTAGATTTTCTATTTTCTATAAACATTTTATGTACAGTATATGGCCCCATTTCCATCATCAGGAGAATGTAGTCAAGTGACTATATGCATGTTTTATAAATTTACATACATTTTCTAGTTTCAACAGGCACTAAGCTTATTTTTATCGAATTGGCAACAAAGTATTTGGAAAATGTGGACTTTGTCCTTGTAATTAGTGATTCTATCTGAAGGAATTTCAAGAAAGAAGTGTCTGTTATACTGGTGAAGTGTGTGTTATGTTATTGTGAAGTGCTTCTCTTGTGATCCTTGCTGGGTCCTTCAGGCTGTTTCAAATCCAAACTGGCACAGGTATCAAATTCCTGTGGAAATGACTTTTGGGAGTGTACATGTATATAAGTAGGATGTAGATAGATGTAGGTTAAAGCTTTATATATATATATAGGCAGTAGCTACTTTATACTAGTCTTATAAGCACAGGATTACTGTACCGGGATTTTAACTTATTCAACCCCACAATACATGTTTGAACTCTTCCAAATCAAAGTTGGAATAGTTCATTATGAAAATAAAGGGGTGAATGAGTAAATTGGTTGTAGAGTATAGTGTTAAAAAGTAGAAGCTTAATCTTCTATCATCTTATTGAAGTTTTCTCCTGATGCAATGCATGCACAGTGCACTGCAAAATTAATCAAGATAAAAAAGTTTGTTTGAAAACCTCTCCAGGGGATATGCTTTGTAATTGTGTCTGGTTTTCAATTATGAGCTTAATTAGAGAGTTGTTCAAGTTGATTACAAAGGGGTTTGTACACAGGTATAGGATACTGGTATCTTAAATAAACACACCAGCACTAAAAGTTCATCCCCGCCATATATAGCAATGGACTTACTGACATGTCACAATTAAACGGTTAACCTCGCCCTAAAAATAACCAGCAGTCTGAGTGCTGTGGCTGGACGAGGCCCGTTAATTGAGGGATGGCTGTACTTTGTAGGGAGGCATTGATTTGGGTAATTGTACAGCATGTCTGTGCCTTCCCCTCCCAGGCCAGGGGGTTTACATGTTACAGCTGGTATGCTATATATATATTCTAGTAGCTCTAGACCGGCAATTCTCTAAACAAAAGTCTGATCAGTATTGGGTATTGTCGGCAGCTGTGTGTGGAATATGGTCCAACTTTATTTTGTGTTTCGATTCTTCATTAGGGGCACTGATTCCTGGTTTAGTGGTGGTGTAATTATAGACGCTCTTCAAATGAAAACCAGAAACACCCAAAAATGTTAATCCTGCAAAATGCCATAAACTTATAATTAATCTGTTATTTGAATTATTACCGGGTAAATTAGTATGGAAGTTATGAATTATAATTTACAAAACTCTCCAAATATCCCTTAAGCCTGAAAAATGTGTCATTTAATTAATTTACCTGTTATCAGAATTAATGTAGGAAATCAGAAGTTATTAGTTGCAATTTACAAAATTACAGAAATATTTTCATAATCTTTTGCTTCATCATTTTACGAACTGTTATTATATTTAAACTATAGATGTAGGTTTCGCCTCTTTGTTTAAACTTGTGAACAACGGTCAAGACTGTTGACCCACAGTTTAACTCAATCAGCCCTGAAATTTCATAATGAACTAATCCACTGTGTAAGTTTGAAAAGTTCAAATGAGTTTGATGGGGAAGGGGGGAGTACAGTCAAACCTGTCTATAAAGACCGCTCAAGGGGAGACAGAAAAACGGTCACTATAGACAGGTTGCCTTTATAGACAGGTCAAGATTTTTGGACCAACCACTTTAATTGAAAATGTCATAAATGACTTGTCATTAAATAGGGCATTCAGTATAACATTTTCAGAAGTCAAACTTTTTGTTTTGAAATATATTCTTATAATATTATTTTTAGGTTTAAATCTATATTTTTTTAAAACATCTTAAAATGGTATTACTAATGCCCTATTCAATAATATTCATGTTCATTTTATTACATTTTTTTATAATTTCAAAATGTAAACTTAAGCTTATTCCATGGTTTATGTATATTTTGTAACAAGTAATAACACTGTTGGAAACAAAATAACAACAAACCTGTTCATGCTGTTTTAAGTATCATATAGGTTTATGGCTATGTAGGTAAATGTACACCTTTAGTATTCTTGATGTGCATTGTATGTACATTTATGTTGTCGGACAAATTCCTACCTCCACACAATTATCTTTCAAATTCTTTGGTGCATATATATATTTCCTTGTATTTATGCAAATGGAGAGGGAACGTATATTGTACCTGGTAGCGATAAATCAAAATTGGAATCATTAAAAATTGTTAATGGTATGTTAGAAGATTATATTGTGACGATGAAGTTGTTATGCATGGCTGAGTCAGAGAGTAAACAAGATACGTAGATGCAATTTGTATAAACAAGATACTACATTATGTATATTACGTAGGTATATAAACAAGGTATGTACATGTGGATATTTGGATGTTTATACTTAAAAATTTAAGTTTATTTTCCAATACAGGATCAATCAAGATCCTCTTCACCGAACCCAAAATCATTTTTAAAAATATAGATTATTATGACGTTACTTGTATTATTAATATTTTTTTAGATCTGTAATTATTAATATATTTTTAGATCTGTAATTGTATAGGAGTTCCTGGTTCTTCCATTGCTTATACAGCACACTAAGGCAGACTAAGAAACTCTATACAGTATATATGGTACTTGATTACAACGAAATTCATTATTACTAAAAAGTAGCTTCATCATGGGGCCACGATTGTTGAGTGGTTAAGGTGTATCAACATTCTACCACTAGCCCTGGCCTCCACCTCTGGGTTGAAGTTCAAAACCCACATGGGGCAGTTGCCAGGCACTGACTGTAGGTCAGTGGTTTTTCTCTGGGTACTCCAACTTTCCTCCACCTCAACATTGATCAATCTACATGTGAACGTGCGAGTCCAGAGTCCAGTACTCATAAAAATATGAAAGGACTTATAGAAATTCTGGATATACTTCAATTTAGCATTGTGGGACCCATCGTTTTCGGCAATATGTACAAAAAGGACCCATGAAAATAAACTGTAAATTGATCACTGCTTCAAAAACCTGGCATGTCAAATAGATATCAAAAAAGACTCTCATCTTCATTACAGCTACATTATGTCTAGAAGGCAGTGTCTGAGATATATATATATAAATGCACATGGTAAAATTGTAGTAACAGGTGATTTAAATAGTTGAGGCTGATGATATTATTCCATTTGATATAAAATGTGATAATCCTACGACTCGGACTCGCGCGTTATAAACATTTTTATAGCAGATGTGACTTTATAACCAGGTGATATACCACACAGATAAGCATGCAAATCAGTTAGGTCTGCATGTGTGTATGAAATTATAAGTTGTTGGTAAATTACTCGTTCTGCAACCACGGTCGTCCTGAAGTCCTTACTTAAATAGTAAGGTTGGTTGAAATAAAGTTATAACAGGATAAGCTTCATTATGTCTCTATTCCTTTCATGAAAGGAGACATAAACATATTGTAATTCAGGATTACATTCTCCCTCTAATGGAAGAAGATATCATCCAGGCAATGACTTAGAAACCATTTTAGAATTCTTGAAGAAACTTGATTTGTGAGGCCACAATATAAACATTTAACTGTTAGGATGTTTTGATATGGCAGGGGTCAATCTAGGCCTTTTTTACTACCGTTTATGGGTAGTTCCCCTCAGAATCTTTTTCCTTTTTCCCCCCTCAGAATTGTGTTAAATTTACTGAAATATTGTATTTTCCTTTATTTTTGATGTCATATTTTGAAATATCTACCCAAATTCTCAAGATTTGTTTTTTTCTGATTATCATTTGCTGTTTTCAGTTGAAAAATGTGCTTTAAAGTTCAAAAAGTGTAACTTTGTGATTATAAAAAATTACCCTTTGAAGAGCTTTTTTTTCCCCTAAAGTAAAAAAGGGTCTAAGTAGCTTTGTCCTTGTCACTTCACCTGAATGTCATACAATGTAGGTCAAATATATCATTCAACCCTAAAATTTCATAATGGAATATTCCATCCTGTGATTAGGATGAGTTCAAGTGTGTCTACAGGGGACCGGGTGATGAGTTAAATCTGCAAAAGTGATCTCAATGATAAGCTATAGATTGATATATAAATGTACCTGCACAACCCACTGAAGGTGTACATTCATACGTATGTACAGTAGGTAGAAAACCGTGTGATAATTATATTAAGGCCATCATGACCTTGAACTCAAGTGCAAGTTCAAAGGTCAAATAAGTGTGATAATTTTCTATTCCTGTTACCATGGCAATTTAATTTTGTATACCCAGTACATAACATAATCAAATAGAGCTATATGCTGTGTTCAGGAAATATTTTTCAATGTACAAACGAAACTATTTAAGAACATTTTCATTTAAAAATACGAGTCCCATTTCCATTCATTTGTAAATAGATAATGTATTTGATATAAATTAATTCTTTGAAATATAACAGCTCAAGACATCAAGTAATGAATGCAAGAGATTTAAACAGGGAAATTTTGCGTTGAAAGATTGCTATTCAGAAAATATTTAATTACAAATCTCCAGGGGAAATACCTAAATACAAACTTCATTTCTTTCACATCAATCACGAAACAAGCTATTGAAATTTATGTTAATCCCTCAAGGTGACATGCATATGGATTAATATTACAAATACATTGAAATGGTGTATACTGATAATAATGATTTTATCAATTTTTCTTAAAAAGCATCAGATCTACATATGCATGACTTCATATATATTCACGTTTATATATGTACATTTGTATGTTGTCCATTACAGGGGAATTCAGAATTTTAAATTAAGAAAAAAATACATGTATGTGGGAACAAATTACCATATTGTATAAATTGTACAATAAACTCAGGTGTTCAGATCTGTGATTTGCATGAAATATTGTCAAACCTGTGTATATACGCACAGGTACAAGATGCTCTTGGCTTGAAGATGCAGGGGGGAAAAAACTTATACTATTTTGTGCCTTAAAAATGAGGTATAGAATATCTGTAAAATTGACCTCTAGCATGATACTTTGATATAAGTATATTTTTCTCATATCCCTAATATTTAAGTGACAATTTTTTTTTTAATGAAGATGCATTTATCATTATTTTCGCATTCAGTAACATCAAACTGAACTCATGCTCACACCAATCCACTTTGATGTTGTGATGATCATGTGCTGAAAAAATTAAATCACCACCATTATGCAATGAAAAAAACCCATAAAATCAAAGGGCTGGCTTTGAAATGCCCAAAATTGATGACAACCACTAAAAACCCCTGTAAAGGTAGGTAATAGAAATATTTTGAAAATGTCTAAATGAGTCTTCGATTTGATTAAATGATCATTTAAATTACCGGTAATAGTTTTGTTTGATCATGATTGTGTATTTCAAATACATTTTATTTGGTGGTTTTAAGAAGATGCACTATTTGCAAAATTGATTTGGCCATTTTCATATTTACAATCAAAGATTTTCAGGTGGTTTGGTATTTATAAGTTGAATCAGTTGAATTTCGAAGACATCCATTGAATTCAAGATTACAAATGGCAGGAGATTTTAACCGTAATTTTACTTTTAGTGAAAAAAAAAATCTAAAAACTTTCAATTTTTATAGTAAAATTCTTTCACGAAACCCTTACAAAGAAATATATATAACACTTCAACTGGCGGGAAGATTGAGCGTGATAAATCCTGAATATAGCTGTATGTACATTATACATTGAGTAGCTAAAAGCCTAAGACACTGGGTTCGTGTATATTTGATGGATTATTAACTGAATCATTGAGTACATACCAGTAAGGTATATAGAAGACAAGATAACTTGGAGAAACATTAATATTTTGGCTCCCCCCTTCTGGATCTAAAAACGTGGTTTTCCCCAGCAGGTTCCCTGGCTTCTTTAACACCAGGTGCAAGTCTTTGCGTGTGTGTAGCGTACACAAACTCAGTGTTTGTCTGTAATCTGTGTATTTTGTTAGATGTAGCCCCCAAAAAGGAATATGCATGATCATGATGAAGGTGTATCACGCATGCGATCATGATACAAAATATGGAGCATTATCAATTAGCTGCTATTAACGAGCTAATTATTTCATGTTTTTGATTCCGGGGAGGAAGATGATAATCGGCACACTTTGGTCAATCTAGGTCGGGCAGCATTGTAGGTCTAAGGATAAGGCAGTCTCTGGAATGTGAAGAATGTTGAGAATGTGTAATCTGATTTCCAGAACCCTTACCACTGTGTGGGATACATACCGTATATCGAATAACAGGGTGTGATGTAGAGGACTTAAAGGATGAGTACGGTGTTTATCACTGTGTGGGATATGTACTGGTGTATCAGGGTATGATGTATGGGACATAAAGGATGAATACGGTGTTTATCACTGTGTGGGATATGTACCGGTATATCAGGGTATGATGTACGGGACATAGAGGATGAGTACAGTGTTTATCACTGTGTGGGATATGTACTGGTATATCGGGGTGTGATGTACGGGACATAAAGGATGAGTACGGTGTTTACCACTGTGTGGGATATGTACTGGTATATCGGGGTGTGATGTACGGGACATAAAGGATGAGTACAGTGTTTATCACTGTGTGGGATATGTACCAGTATATCAGGGTGTGATGTACGGGACATAAAGGATGAGTACGGTGTTTATCACTGTGTGGGATATGTACCGGTATATCAGGGTGTGATGTACGGGACATAAAGGATGAGTACGGTGTTTATCACTGTGGGGGATATGTACCGGTATATCAGGGTGTGAAGTACAGGACATAAAGGATGAGTACAGTGTTTATCACTGTGTGGGATATGTACTGGTATATCAGGGTATGATGTACGGGACATAGAGGATGAGAACGGTGTTTATCACTGTGTGGGATATGTACTGGTATATCAGGGTTGTGATGTACGGGACATAAAGGATGAGTATAGTGTTTATCACTGTGTGGGATATGTACTGGTATATCGGGGTGTGATGTACGGGACATAGAGGATGAGTACGGTGTTTATCACTGTGTGGGATATGTACTGGTATATTGGGGTGTGATGTACGGGACATAAAGGATGAGTACGGTGTTTATCACTGTGTGGTATATGTACAGGTATATATGGGTGTGATGTACGGGACATAGAGGATGAGTACTGTGTTTATCACTGTGTGGGATATGTACGGGTATATCAGGGTGTGATGTACGGGACATAAAGGATGAGTACGGTGTTTACCACTGTATGGGATATGTACTGGTATATCGGGGTGTGATGTACCGGACATAAAGGATGAGTACGGTGTTTACCACTGTGTGGGATATGTACTGGTATATCAGGGTGTTATGTAAGGGACATAAAGGATAAGTACGGTGTTTATCACTGTGGGGGATATGTACTGGTATATCAGAGTGTGATGTACGGGACATAAAGGATGAGTACGGTGTTTATCACTGTGTGGGATATGTACTGGTATATCGGGGTGTGATGTACGGAACATAAAGGATGAGTACGGTGTTTATCACTGTGTGGGATATGTACCGGTATATCAGGGTATGATGTACGGGACATAGAGGATGAGAACGGTGTTTATCACTGTGTGGGATATGTACTGGTATATCAGGGTTGTGATGTACGGGACATAAAGGATGAGTATAGTGTTTATCACTGTGTGGGATATGTACTGGTATATCGGGGTGTGATGAACGGTACATAGAGGATGAGTACGGTGTTTATCACTGTGTGGGATATGTACTGGTATATCGGGGTGTGATGTACGGGACATAAAGGATGAGTACGGTGTTTATCACTGTGTGGAATATGTACAGGTATATATGGGTGTGATGTACGGGACATAGAGGATGAGTACTGTGTTTATCACTGTGTGGGATATGTACGGGTATATCAGGGTGTGATGTACGGGACATAAAGGATGAGTACGGTGTTTACCACTGTATGGGATATGTACTGGTATATCGGGGTGTGATGTACGGGACATAAAGGATGAGTACGGTGTTTACCACTGTGTGGGATATGTACTGGTATATCAGGGTGTTATGTAAGGGACATAAAGGATGAGTACGGTGTTTATCACTGTGTGGGATATGTACTGGTATATCAGAGTGTGATGTACGGGACATAAAGGATGAGTACAGTGTTTATCACTGTGTGGGATATGTACTGGTATATCGGGGTGTGATGTACGGAACATAAAGGATGAATACAGTGTTTACCACTGTGTGGGATATGTACTGGTATATCGGGGTATGATGTACGGGACATAAAGGATGAGTACAGTGTTTATCACTGTGTGGGATATGTACTGGTATATCGGGGTGTGATGTACGGGACATAAAGGATGAGTACAGTGTTTACCACTGTGTGGGATATGTACTGGTATATCGGGGTGTGATGTAAGGGACATAGAGGATGAGTACAGTGTTTATCACTGTGTGGAATATGTACTGGTATATCGGGGTGTGATGTACCGGACATAAAGGATGAGTACGGTGTTTATCACTGTGTGGGATATGTACTGGTATATCGGGGTGTGATGTACCGGACATAGAGCATGAGTACGGTGTTTATCACTGTGTGGGATACGTATTGGTATATCAGGGTGTGATGTACGGGACATAAAGGATGGTATCATGTGGCATAAGTCCTATAACGGTTAAATCGTTTGGATTGAATACTGTAAATAGACTCAAATTTTATCGTACAGCCAAATTGGACCAGGCAATTCAGGGCAATGATAAATTGGCACACTCATAACTTTTGCTGTAGAAAGTAATAAACAGATATTGCCTCCAAAATTTAATCTTATCTTTTTGACATGTGCAGTAAAAATATATCGTGAAATGATTTCTATTTTATCTTGTTACATTTGCATAGGAATTTGTGATGTTGCATCATTGTTCAGCCATTGTGACATCATGTCATATTTGAAATAAGGTGCAAGAACATGTACACATGATATTAGATAAAACTTGTCAGTGTTAAAATTTATCAGGTCAAAATAGAGGTGTAACCCCAATGCAGGTAAAATCAGGTAAAAACACAGGTATGACAGGTAAAACACAGGTATGACAGGTAAAACACATGTATGACGGGTAAAAACACAGGTATGACAGGTAAAAATACTGTACAGGTAAAACCAAACAGGTGTGTTGCCATCAGGCCTAATGGATTAATGTTCAGTAACTTAAACTTATAGTAATTCCAAATCAAAACATAATTTGAGTATTAGTAGAAATCTTCTATAGAAGCCATTTCACATAGTCCCGTTATACTTCTTCATGGTGTATGAAAGATCATTCTTGAAATTCAGGGACAAAGGTTCAGAATTTAGACAGAATCTGAGATTACTTTTCCATTGTTCTCCCATACATATCAACACCTGAATCTATTGTTTCCCCGGACTTTTAGCGCAGATGGAAGCTCTTTGTTTGTCATGAACTGTCTGTATTGTTTCCTTATTGTTGTGTATGAACAGTATTGTTGTTGTACAGATGTTTATTAACAGTTAAACTCATTCACCCCTGAAGTCACTTTTGAACTCTACCAATTCAAAGGTTGGAAGAGTTCATGATGAAATTTCAGGGGTGAATGATGTGTAAGGTAACTGAATATGCCCTTGTATACCAAGAGGTCATGTCATTGTGCAATTAAAAACTCCGTACTTCTAAACATGCTTTAACAGTTATTTCTCAAGGGTTATTACGACGCAGTCTGGCACCATCACATTATACAAAGTCGTGAAATGTTTGGTATGACCGTAGCACATTGTATGTCTGCATTGTTTAGGACAGAAAGCTTGAGCTGTCAAAATAACCTGGTGTCAACCTAGATAATGAAGCACGTTTTGCCGATAGCCCAAGAGGATGTTCCTCGGAAACGAGGACATCTTATAATCGTCTACTTGAAACCTATACACTTAAATATGTCACACGTTAATTGCTTAACATTGTCCATTGTGTCCTTTGGTTGTTTTATCCAATACAATGTGAATTGTATAAAATTATGTATGTACATTGTATCATCAACGTAATATACAATGCTGAATTAGTATTAGTATGTACTCCATAATTTACATACATGTATGTATTTGAAATTTTGTCCAAGTGAAACGTTTGTGCAAATTTTATAATTTTGGTGTTTGATTTGAATACATGCTGTTATTAGCCGACAATATGCCCATTGGGCCAATTAAAAGCAGAAGATCTCCGGCTGATATAGTAAGGGGGGTGGGCTTATTACAGGACAATGATAAAACTTTGTTTCACATTTTTGACCCAGTGAAATATTTGTGTAAATTTTATTACTCGCTTTGGTTAATTTGAATAGATATGCCGTATTTATTCCGCAGTATGCCCATGGGACCAATTAATTTAAACCAATGATATCTGGCTGATAGTAAGGGGGATGGGCTTATTACGGGACAGTGATAAAACTTTTGATGGCATTTCTAATTCCTTACTGCAATATTATATTGATGGCCTAATTATAATCATAATTCATAAGCATGAAGTTATTGCCCGATGAATATGGTATCTGGACCTGCTGACATGAGAAAAATTTAACCAGTGAAATATAAGTTAAGATCAAGTTCTTAAATGAATTTTGAATTCATGTATTCACTGAAAATGAATTTGCTTCAGTTTTGTTTTATCATTATGAAATGTTGTTGATGTAATCATTTAACAAGATATCGATGAACTTTATAAGGAAATTATGCTTTATAGGAAGAAGTTATGTACATGACACTGTCAAAAATATGTTCTTAAAAAACTTATCCTTGAATTTTGATTATGAACTAATTCCAACCTTTGAATTGGAACAGTTCAAATGTGTCTTCAGGGGTAAATAAATTGATGGCATTGCAGCAACCCAATAAAATTGAAATAGTGGTGGAAAACACCTTGACTTTAATATCATTAAAAATCATACGAACATTTAGACTAGTACAAACGAAGCTAGGTAATGGATGATTTGACTCGGATTGACCAAAACTTTGGCAAATTACTTAATTGAATTTGAGCAAAAAGCAAAATGAGGGCGTTCTGCAGATTTCCAAAGTAATATAAGAATAAAAGGAAATTCGCGAGAGTCATGACCTCCAAACAAGGAGGCTTGGCAAGTGTAGTGTAAACGACGTATATGCACTCATTATTTACATGCTGGGTGTGTCTGTTACAACAACTGTATCATTTCATGTGTTCGTAAACTCTAAAATGAACTTGGCTTGCTACATTTGTACATGTGATTTATTTTTTAAATGTCCGGTTTTGTTATTTTAGGGGGCGGCACAAGCTGTGGAAAAATAATACAGAGATTTCCGGACACAGACTGGGAAAGCTGCCCGTTCACACAAGGCATAGAACTGGTTAGTGCTATTATTTTAACTTACATGAAATAATGTAGAAAAAAACAAGTTTTCCCGTAACTCACCCCTCAAATTTCGCGATAAACGATTCCAACATTTGAATAGGAAGAGTTTAGATAAATCAACCCCTGAAATTTCATAATGAACTATTCCAGCCTTTGAATTGGACGAGTTCATTTGTGTCTTTAGGGATGAATGAGTTAACTTTCTGGACACTTTTTTGGACCAATAATGGACTTCTTTCTCAATTGAATATTTTGCACAAATTTGCGCTTCACTCCTGAAATTTACTTCCTGGTTGGTACAGTATGTTTCTTCCAAAATAAGATAAAATTGCCAAATTCCAAGTTAACGAAAAAATTCCCTTTAACACATTGGGTATGATTTGATAGTTTGGAAGGAATGAGGACCTAGCTAGAGTGCTCCAGTTTTCTCCCACAATAAGTACCCCTTACCCACTAATACCTGGGCCAACAAGAGTGAATAACATAGGTTGGATAACTTGTTTCATAATTGTTGTAAGATAAATAAATTTTAAAAAAGGATAAGAACAGAAGATTAAAGCACCGTACTGTCAACATATCTTTTTACTTTTTCTTATAGTTTTGTCAGCCAGTAGGATGGACGCTATCAAGCCGCCGGGAGCCTCCAGAATTTTTCGTGGCAGTGTTAACAGACATCGATGCAGATCGGCACTACTGCACATGTCTGACCTTCAGCGAGACAATCGCTATCACCAGTACCAAGGGTGATGACCAAGATGGGGACGAGCCTTCGGGAGTTCATAGCTCGCTCATGTTTGCCCCGAAGTCCCTCGTCCTTGTTTCACGACTCGACTACTTTGACGTGTTCAGGGTAGGGTTATGTGCCGATGTGTAGAACTTAAAGGTGTAACGATCGCAATATACCAATGATTTGTATCTGTTTCGATGCATCATGGCATTTGTCGATAGTATCGTGCTACATTAGAATTTGTATACAGCCATTTACCACTGTTTTAGAGTGTTTACCGGTCCTGGGTTTTGACTATTTATCTTAAATATTTCAAGTATTTTCAGGAAAAGATTTTGATTTATTTTCGATCAAAATTTGTTTCAAATCATGGAAAGTAATTATATGGTAACATGTTCGTACAGAACAAGTATAGTTACAGGTATCGTGGCATGAGCCATGTATCGTGACACGTATATTGTATCAGCACAACCCTTGCAATACACATCTCTGGTTAAACCCTATTTACTCCAACAGTCTTCCCTTTTCACTGCTGACATAATCAGCTTCTGAGCTTCAGACCATGCATTCTAGGATTTCTTTCTATCAAGTTTCTATCAGGGATGCTCGGGTAATGTACTTATTACCAGTACTACTGATGCTTTTGAAAAAATAATTTGGAACATTGCCCACCATGTTATAATGAAAAACAAAATACTGGTCCCCAGAGTTCCCTTATAAATGTGTTTACTGTACACATTATATACTGTACACATTATATACATTCATTTAAACAAAAAAGTTCCTGTGGCCGAGTGGTTAAGATGTTCCGACATTCTACCACTAGCCCTCCACCTATGGGTTGCGAGTTCAAATCCCACATGGGGTACCGAGTTGCCAGGTACTGACTGTAGGTCGGTGGTTTTTCACGGGATACTCTGGCTTTCCTCCACCTCCAAAACCTGGCATGTCCTTAAATGACCCTGGCTGTTAATAGCACATTAAACAAAATAAACCAAACCAAACAAAAAAGTTTAATTTCAACTGTTAGTTCATCAGATTCTTTGTTTGTTCCAGAATTGTCTCGGAATCATTTACTCAACATATGTCGACAAGTTGGACTACCAATTAGAGTCCCTTGTGGGCAACATATTGGGCTGTATCCAGGTACCTCCTATAGGTAAGTAATACCTGTATCCTGGTACCTTCTATAGGTAAGTAATACCTGTATCCAGGTACCTCCTACAGGTAAGTCATACTTGTATCCAGGTACCCCCTATAGGTAAGTCATACCTGTATCCAGGTACCTCCTATAGGTAAGTCATACCTGTATCCAGGTACTTCCTATCAGTAAGTCATACCTGTATCCAGGTACCTCCTATAGGTAAGTCATACCTGTCTCCAGGTACCTCCTATAGGTTATTCATACCTGTATCCAGGTACCTCCTATAGGTAAGTCATACCTGTACCCAGGTACCTCCTATAGGTTATTCATACCTGTATCCAGGTACCTCCTATAGGTAAGTATTATAGGTATACATGTACCTCTTTCAGGTTAGTTATACCTATAACCAGGTATGTCCTATAGGTAATTATTATAGATATACAGGTACCTCCTATAGGTATACAGGTACCTCTTCTTTTGATAATCTTAGGTACCTCCAATAGTAAAGTATTATACATATCTATGTACCTCCAATAGGTAAGTATTATAGGTATCCATGTACCTCCAATAGGTATATGGGTTTCCTGTAGATATACACCAGTATATGTATCCATGTACCTAGGTAATTAGCCTCAAATACCCTGTATTAATTGAACTATTGATCAGGTCCCCACCAGTTCGAGTAATTGGGGTTTTAATGTATTTTGTTTCTATTTTGCTATGTGGATGACTCAAAGGTGAACACCGTGTACCTTTTGTGTTGTAGGTGGACCTCAGGTAAGGTTCTCCATCGGTGCTGGTGATCGGCAGGCCTTACAGCCGCCGCTTAGTTCAAACATCCCTGTATCCTGTTACACCGTGGCCCTTCTCTTCAAACAGCTTGGTAGGTATCACCATTCCTGAATTTCCTGTTCATAGCTATAAGTACCATGTACCCCCTTTTAACGCCACCTTGGTAATTTTGAAAGTATAACGAGGGTGGTGGTAGTATTTCAAAATTTCAACCGTGAAATAGGAAGCAAAATGATACTCAAATATAATGGTTTAATTACTTAAAGAAACTTAAAGCAGTACATCATTGAATTGATTCTTAATTATATTACATGCTGATGAAAAGGATAATTTTCCATATATCTATAAGTAGAACACTTAAGAGTTCCACAACAACTAGACTGGCGATGAAATCGAGGAAATTGCATAGGGATATCTAATTAGTTGAGCATCGTCTATGTGGGTTCAAAAGATTCCATGCAGGTTCTGACCTCGCACGGCTGTATATTTTTCCTCCCATGTTACTGATACAGTATATCAAAATAGTCACAGAAACCAATGTCCCACGTTTAGTTTCTATTTATATGTTATACTCCACAGAGACGAACGCGGCTTCAGTGCAGAAAGGATGTGTGTGATTGGTTTTGTTTTCCTCTTTCAGGTATACAGAATACCTTGGTGCTTTTCTGTGCAGCATTGACGGACCACAAGATATTGTTTCACTCGCAAAGTAACTCCCGCCTGACAGATGCCTGTCGAGCCCTCACTGTGCTATTTTATCCCTTCAAGTACAGGTATAAATCGCAATGGCCTCCCGAAGTACTATTTGAAATCTTCCCTGAGAAATGTTGTTTCATCAAATTTTCACATTATAGTTCAATGTTAGCTTATTATACCTCCCACCTAGGTAAAGGGGATATATATAGTAATCACTTTGTCTCTGCATCAGAGTGACCTTCTCAGACTTGTGTACAACATATCTTGAAAATCCTCTGTCAGATTTGGTTCATATTTACACCATAGTATTACACAATGATGCTATATACCTTATTTGATTTTTAGGGCCATCGGTCAAGGTCAGAGGGTCAAAGGTCACTGTTGACCATTTTGGGAACAAACAGCGTGTGTACAAGATATATCATGAACCCCTTGGCAGATTTAATTCATATTCACATCATAGCATGATCACCCGATGAAATTCTACACCTGATTATATTTTGGTTGTCATCGGTCAACAGTTTAGGTTAAAAGGTTAAAGGTCACCGTTGACAAATTTGGGGGGATGGGGAATATATCTATGTGAGCTCCTACTCACTTCGCTTTATTCAGCTCCGACATTTCTTAATGAACTATTCCAGCTCGTGTATTGGGAGAGATCAAATGTGTCTTTAGGGGGAATTAGTCCTACTTGATAGAGCCGTACTGACCCAAGGACTTTGTATTAAAGCAATGTATAATATATTGATAGGATCATACATGAGTTTCAATTTAATATGAGATTACGACAGGAGTCTAAGGAAATTTTCAGTTTGGTAGATCTCACATTAAATGGTATCCAGTGTAGAATGCTTTTTTTCACATCATCAAAATTTTTGGCATTTATTCATGTAAAACAACAATTTGCATTAGTGGGGCTGCGGTGGCTGAGTGGTTAAGGTGTCCTGACATTCTACCACTAGTCCTCCACCTCTGGGTCGCGGTGCCCGAGTGGTTAAGGTGTCCTGACATTCTACCACTAGCCCTCCACCTCTGGTCGCGGTGCCCGAGTGGTTAAGGTGTCCTGACATTCTACCACTAGCCCTCTACCTCTGGGTTGTGAGTTCGAATCCCACGTTGGGAAGTTTCCAGGTACTGACCGTTGGTCGGTGGTTTTTCTCCGGGTACTCCGGCTGTCCTCTACCTCCAAAACCTGGCATGTCCTTAAATGGCTTTTCATAGGACGTAAAAGAAAAATTAACCAAATTACATACATCATTGAAAGGTAAACCGCTATCATTCTGACGCTTTATTTTGACAGCTATGTATATATCCCGATTCTACCTGCACCATTGATAGAAGTGCTCAACACACCGACCCCATTCCTGGCTGGTGTCCATTCCTCCCTGATGGACGAAGCCTCTGATCTCGTAAGTAGCCAATCTGTGTAAGTTTGTGTCAAAACTGTTAACACTTCGACAGATTGTTGATTTCATCTTTAGTTGATGCAAAGTTTCTCAAAAATGATTTATTAAAGGCCCAATATACATGTACGTAACTTTCGGCAAAACTTGAAACGAAAATCAAGCCTAATAAGTTATGATATTTATAGATATAGTTAAGATTAACTGATATCAGCAATATTCAAGATGAATTCTTGTATGGGTATCGGTACAGCAGCAGTTGAAACGCGGTATTTGTAAACATGCATCCATTTTGCACTGTCGTCTAACTTCGGATTGTTGTTTTAGTGGTCCACACCTAAATTATTTTGAATTCTTTGGAATTTTCTGTCAAGAGTTTCATGATAGTTACCGCTCGGGTTTACTTTGTTTTAGCCTTATTTTTGCATGGTTTTCAAAAGAATTTTTTTCAGAATCATTCAGAATCACGAAAAAATTCTCTGAAGATGCATTTCTTGAGCCTTTAATGATATACTGGTAGTCATGCCTAAAAAAAATACTTTCTGTAAGATTGACAGAGTTATCTACCTTAAGTGTGTTTATTATTGTATAGTGTAAGCTTATTTATTGTAAGGTAACTTAATTTTAGCCCATAGTCAAATTTAAACAAATGAATACAACGATGAATTTTCCCACTTAGAATGCCTACTCTCGAAAGGAACATGCAGAAACTGAAATTATCGTGATCCTGATTTAGAGGAAAGGTTCCTGTAGTGAAAATTGCTAAAATAAAGTTCTGCTAAAATATTTTTGTGTACTGTATTCTATTTGTGAGTACCAGATTGGACAATAGATGCTGCTTTTCAAGTTATCATCCTGAATTGTTGTTTACTTTTTCCGTCTTTTAACTTGATAATGTTTCCGTTTTTCAGCTAGATGTAATCATTGTAGACTTAGACGGGGGAAGTATATTTATTCCCGAATGTGTAAACCTGCCCATGATTCCTGAACCAATACTGACACGGACAAAGAAATGCCTGAAGATGGTAAGAGTTTCGGCTATAGGTCTGTTAGTGGTGTAAACCTGCCCATGATTCCTGAACCAATGCTGACACGGACAAAGAAATGCCTGAAGATGGTAAGAGTTTCGGCTATAGGTATGTTAGTGGTGAGAGGAGGTATATTTATTAATGAACCAATACTGACACGGACAAAGAAATGCCTGAAGATGGTAAGAGTTTCAGCTATAGGTCTGTCAGTGGTGTGAGGAGGTATATTTATTAATGAACCAATACTGACACGGACAAAGAAATGCCTGAAGATGGTAAGAGTTTCAGCTATAGGTCTGTCAGTGGTGTGAGGAGGTATATTTATTAATGAACCAATACTGACACGGACAAAGAAATGCCTGAAGATGGTAAGAGTTTCGGCTATAGGTCTGTTAGTGGTGTGAGGAGGTATATTTATAAATGAACCAATACTGACACGGACAAAGAAATGCCTGAAGATGGTAAGAGATTCGGCTATAGGTCTGTTAGTGGTGTGAGGAGGTATATTTAGTAATGAACCAATACTGACACGGACAAAGAAATGCCTGAAGATGGTAAGAGATTCGGCTATAGGTCTGTCAGTGGTGTGAGGAGAGGTATATTTATTAATGAACTAATACTGACACGGACAAAGAAATGCCTGAAGATGGTAAGAGTTTCGGCTATAGGTCTGTTAGTGGTGTGAGGAGGTATATTTATTAATGAACCAATACTGACACGGACAAAGAAATGCCTGAAGATGGTAAGAGTTTCGGCTATAGGTCTGTCAGTGGTGTGAGGAGAGGTATATTTATTAATGGACCAATACTGACACGGACAAAGAAATGCCTGAAGATGGTAAGAGATTCGGCTATAGGTCTGTTAGTGGTGTGAGGAGGTATATTTAGTAATGAACCAATACTGACACGGACAAAGAAATGCCTGAAGATGGTAAGAGATTCGGCTATAGGTCTGTTAGTGGTGTGAGGAGGTATATTTAGTAATGAACCAATACTGACACGGACAAAGAAATGCCTGAAGATGGTAAGAGATTCGGCTATAGGTCTGTCAGTGGTGTGAGGAGAGGTATATTTATTAATGAACTAATACTGACACGGACAAAGAAATGCCTGAAGATGGTAAGAGTTTCGGCTATAGGTCTGTTAGTGGTGTGAGGAGGTATATTTATTAATGAACCAATACTGACACGGACAAAGAAATGCCTGAAGATGGTAAGAGTTTCGGCTATAGGTCTGTCAGTGGTGTGAGGAGAGGTATATTTATTAATGGACCAATACTGACACGGACAAAGAAATGCCTGAAGATGGTAAGAGATTCGGCTATAGGTCTGTTAGTGGTGTGAGGAGGTATATTTAGTAATGAACCAATACTGACACGGACAAAGAAATGCCTGAAGATGGTAAGAGATTCGGCTATAGGTCTGTTAGTGGTGTGAGGAGGTATATTTAGTAATGAACCAATACTGACACGGACAAAGAAATGCCTGAAGATGGTAAGAGATTCGGCTATAGGTCTGTCAGTGGTGTGAGGAGAGGTATATTTATTAATGAACTAATACTGACACGGACAAAGAAATGCCTGAAGATGGTAAGAGTTTCGGCTATAGGTCTGTTAGTGGTGTGAGGAGGTATATTTATTAATGAACCAATACTGACACGGACAAAGAAATGCCTGAAGATGGTAAGAGTTTCGGCTATAGGTCTGTCAGTGGTGTGAGGAGAGGTATATTTATTAATGGACCAATACTGACACGGACAAAGAAATGCCTGAAGATGGTAAGAGATTCGGCTATAGGTCTGTTAGTGGTGTGAGGAGGTATATTTATTAATGAACCAATACTGACACGGACAAAGAAATGCCTGAAGATGGTAAGAGTTTCGGCTATAGGTCTGTTAGTGGTGTGAGGAGGTATATTTATTAATGAACCAATACTGACACGGACAAAGAAATGCCTGAAGATGGTAAGAGTTTCGGCTATAGGTCTGTTAGTGGTGTGAGGAGAGGTATATTTATAAATGAACCAATACTGACACGGACAAAGAAATGCCTGAAGATGGTAAGAGTTTCGGCTATAGGTCTGTTAGTGGTGTGAGGAGAGGTATATTTATAAATGAACCAATACTTACACGGACAAAGAAATGCCTGAAGATGGTAAGAGTTTCGGCTATAGGTCTGTTAGTGGTGTGAGGAGAGGTATATTTATAAATGAACCAATACTGACACGGACAAAGAAATGCCTGAAGATGGTAAGAGTTTCGGCTATAGGTATGTAAGTGGTGTGAGGAGAGGTATATTTATTAATGAACCAATACTGACACAGACAAAGAAATGCCTGAAGATGGTAAGAGTTTCGGCTATAGGTCTGTAAGTGGTGTGAGGAGGTATATTTATTAATGGACCAATACTGACACGGACAAAGAAATGCCTGAAGATGGTAAGAGTTTCGACTATAGGTCTGTTAGTGGTGTGAGGAGGTATATTTAGTAATGAACCAATACTGACACGGGGAAAAAATGCCTGATGATGGCAAAAGTTTCGGCTATAGTAGTGAGGTCAAAAGCGGAAATTGAGAGGAGAGATATGAAAGTTTCATCAATCGTAAGAAAAAGAGATGAAAAGAAGAAAAATGAGAGGAGTACTTGTATAGTATTATATTATTGCATTATATTTCAAAAATACCTCCAGATCCAGTTGCAGGGAGTGTCAATGGAGTCGGTCTATTTTCAGTAATGGTCAAAATTGAATAAAAAATAGCTTTACTTTCAGTTCCTCAATTAAATAACATTGATACAATGATCCACTGTCAAAAATAGGAGAAAGAAATATGCTGTTGAAACATTTGAATAAAAAACATGAAATTACAAAGATTCTGTCCACTCAGAGCTTACATGCAGACCTGGGATAATTATAGATATTGACTCGTGTCAGAAATTTCCAGAAAACATATCTTAACTTCACCCATACAAACAGTGTGGGAACTGTTCTTTAACAATAATGACTTGGTAAACAGTCGTACATCAGAGATTTCATATCTTTACAGGTCCTGAACCCCGACCTGCTCACTGCTGACCATGCATTTCCTGCGCCGTCTCCGAAGAAACCAGTCTCACTGGAACAGAAGGTGAGTTAAGTCTCTATATCAATTAACCAATTTTAATTTTATTAAATGGCCTGGGCATATACCGTCCTTCTCTGGCTAATAAGCCCAGGGGTTCAGTGCCTTAAATCAAGTCAAAAGTAGGGGGTATTTGTTGCTGGATATAAACCTAAACATGACCGAAATTATCGGTCGACATCTTGGATTTTTCATCACATAACTATGTTGCAGTTACAGCTAATGTTTTGTCCATGCTTATAACTGTTTATTTTGAATAATAATTAATAACAGCAGCTCTCGGACACCTTACTTGTAAACAGAGTTGTTTCCCCTTGCTACCCTTTGCCTTTGAAGTTTTTCAACTGGAAGAAGCCCTTCAGTGAGGAAACCAGAAACACGTCACACAATTACGTTAAGCCACACAATTATGTTATACCACACAACTATGTTATGTCGCACAATTATGTTACGCTACACTCGGCCTTCATCAGTTTGTTTCAAAAGGTTTAAAATAAACGGAATATCTTTCAGCTGATGTCTGTTACATTTTTTCGGCTTGCCGACTTTAAATTATGTAAATTTTATATCTTTCTCAATCAGTACATGAATGATTCTCAGTAAATATCGGAGATTAACTATAAAGCTAAGTTGTTTTAAAGCTTTGCTTTTGTCATATTAATTAGTAATGGTAATGTTGCCATTAACTGTCATTCCGTCATAATTTAGTTTCCACTCATTTACCCATACACAGATGGAGATTGGACTGTAATTTGACATGTAGTTGTATGACGATAATTAAGATGCACAGTTATGATTTTATGAAGATCCAACCATTTTTCCCAAAGTTATTGTCAAATTTTATCTTTGAAAATTTGAGGTCATCAATTCCATTCTTTTGATTTCCTTTTGATCAATTCAAGCCTTTTGAGGTTTTTTGAAATCTAACTTTGTTACGGGAGTATTAAAAAGTAGAAATCTTGACAGTTTTTATCTCTGATTCATTTCCAGTTCATGGCTGCTGTAAAATGGCCAACCTTATATAGTGACGGTGAACTGTGAAGTTATGTATAGGTGAAATTTACATGTATCTGTTGTACGGTTCCAGGACAAAGAAATCCGTGCCATATTCATTCGTATGTTCGCTGAAGTTTTCGCTGGATACAGAACTTGTCTCACGTTGATCCGTATCCACCCTGAGCCATTCATCACCTTCCATAAGGTAAGGTTTAAATTTCCTTCCAAATATAGTAGACTGTTTTCTGAAGTCTTCAAATTTATTCTGTTCCCAAAACATTCCGTTTTTTCATCTGCTGGATAACAATTGTATATATAAACTTTATTTAATTTACAACAGTTATGAAACAACACCCCTGGAATATGTCATAGCAAAACTGAAGGCATGTTCAGTTAAAAATACTGACCAGTTGCTAGGCTGCATGTCTGTCCTTTGAAGATTACAAAGGAGCCGCAACCGACTTCAAAGCCTGTCAATGTTTATTGTTATGTGACCACTAGATTCTTTGATGTAATTCAAAGGCTCGAACCAGTCGTCTTGCCTCATCAACAATGTGGCGTACATAAAGCCTTAAGTTTTGCCATGACATATTCCAGGGGTGTCGAGAGCTTAGATGATCGTAACCCCTGGATATCGAACAAAGTACTGGCTGCATGTCGATAGTTTTGCTTGGGGAACACCAACTTTCATCTACCACTAAAACTTGGCACATCCTTAAAACTTGCAGGGGGACAAGAGTTTCTTACTAAGTTCGATTTTTTTTGTTTTTTATTTAGGCAAACTTCCTTGGTCACAAAGGAATGGTGGAGGATGATTTTCTTGTACGTGTCCTGGACGCGATGGCCTTTGGAGGTTTCGTAGCTGAGCGAGGGCCTCCATACCGAGTCTGTGACATATTTGATGAGGTCAGTCACAACAGATGCTTCAGAGATATGTTCTTTTTCTTATTGGTTTTTACAACTAGGTTCTCTCTCTCCATATACATCTAACGACAATGTAATAGAATTTCCTCGTCAAAAATTCTACAACTATAATATTTCAATCTTGGAATGAACAGTGTTAAGATCTTGGATATGAAGGTATTAGGTGACAGGCAAAGCCAATGAGCTGTCTGCTGTGGGAAAACGTTTAGTTTCGAATTCAGTGGATAGAAAATATCATTCTTATATGTCAATATTAAATCAATGCCCGAGTTTATCATGTGTAAAGATGCATTTTCTATGTTTTCTAAAGTGAAACTTTTCAGTTTATCACCTGTTGGTGAATCCTAGGTAGGGGGTGGGGGGATGGGGACAATAGGTTATGTCTGCATCTGTCAGTCAACCTGGGTGAGGGGCCATTAGTTTTTACAGTTTCAGGTTTTGTCTGTTTCCTTCAGACAACCTTTGATTAAAGTTTTGGATGAAATTTTGTAATGGATGACTATCCACTTAGTGGTGTTAGGATGCAGATTCTTGGCTTAGGTATATTCTTGGGACATGGGGTTTGTGGTATTGCATTAATAATGCCAAGTTAAAAGTCTAAAGAAAAAAATGGGTTTTTTTTTGTTTTTTGGTTTTTTTTTTTGCATTATTGCAATGTTTTGAACTTTCCAGGTTTTTCTTTTGAATATCGAGGTAAAGGTATTACCGTAGTTCAAGCTTTGTAACTGAACATTTGATAGTTGTGAAGGGATTTATGAGCCAGTAGGAGCCATTTTTGATGCATCAGTTCTCACTTTTTCACTGGAGAAAATGTTATCATTACTGCTACTCTGTTGTCTGGTAGGTGTATGCCGTGCTGCAGGAACAGCTGAAGGACGAAGTGAACAACCCCGACAAAACCATGGAAAACATCAAGGAAATCGCCAAACATCTTCATACTAATGTAAGAAACCCCTGTAACTTCACTGTGGACTATTCCAACCTTTAATTTGGAAGAGTTCAAATGTGTCTTCAGGGGTGAAATAGTTTGGTTCTTTGGTAAAAATTGGTTGCGAAATACAAGTATAGTAAAATCCTATTTACAAAGAAAATTGGGCGTTAACTCCACATTAACAGGTACAAAATTAAAATCTAGGCAGTGATGCTGAGTTTGGGTCTGCAAAAAAATAGAAACTGAAGCAATAACATTTAGCCATGACTTGTGAAAATTGAAATGGAGGCAATAACTGTAAATCATATGATATTATGCATTTCAGGAGTGTCCCAACCCTCAGCCATATGTACAGAAGGTCCCGAAGCCGACGGAGGGAGCCTACTCCCGTATACACCAACCACCATTTCCGTACCTGGACTGGGCCCACGTACAGAAGATCGTGGATGAAGGCGTGCACAAACAACCAGTCAAGACAAAGTATGTATCGGCTTAACAAAGCTGGCACATGAGGATTTGTGTTATGAACTTTTCTTGAAAGCAAATTTAATATCATAATTATGCATCAGAAATGAGATAACTTATTGATAAGTCATTAGGCGTATATCGAAGATATAAGGGATTTAAAATTTGGCAGGAAAAGAACTCTTGTTTTTTCATGAGAAGTTCATGGGCAAATAATACCTTTTGAAAACTGGAAAAGAAAAGAAAAAAATAATTAAAATTTTGAAATATTCTGTTAGATGATTATTAAAGATCTGTATTTCTATAATAAAATCTTTAATACCCCATCCAAGCTGTGATTTATAAATGTCTTTCCCTCTTTACACACTTTCTATACCCCAACCTAAGATGTATTAAACATTTCTTGTAGGAAAGCTTCATAACCCTCACACAATTGCAAGCTGTAGTAACTATCTTTTCCCTCCTACACACTTTCTCTATCTACACCTACCCCAGCCGGAGATGAAGCTTATGTTTCTCTGAATTTCACGTACACAGGTTCAATAACCTACGGCCGCCACAGCTGAGAATCGTGCCGATTGGTCCTACAATTACTCTCATAACCGACCGACTGAGAATCGTGGACAATAATGCTCGCCGCCTGGAAGTCCTACGCAATTGTGTGACATTCATCTTCGAAAACAAAATCACGGATGCAAGAATTGTAAGTGGATTTGATCAAAGAAATTAGGAATTTGAAAAAAAAGCTTTATATACTTAAAAAATATAATTTGTGTTATAAGTTGTAATATGAATCAAAGTTACATAAGTTTATCTACGTTGTGTACTACTTGAGGTCATTCGGTATATTGATAAGAAAATCAGAAACTTGTTTTTGATTCTAAACAAATTTTTCCTTGTGTATGTAGTGAAAATGGACTGGGTTGATCATCGGCGACCAGGTAGCAAAGTTGGTTGAAAGTCTGTCTGGCCCAGGTTTTAATCCCGATCTGGCCGCTACATTTTCTCTTTCTCCTGTTACATATTGTTAAACTTGTTAAGATTGATGAAGTACTGTAAGATCTATGATAGTACTGTTTGATTTATACAGATTTTTCCGGCGGTGCTGCGGGCCCTAAAGAGCCGGGTGGCACGGCTAAGTCTAACACAAGAGCTAAGTTACCACATACGAAGCAACAGGGCCATGCTGGAACATCAGCAGTTCGATCTAGTCGTAAAACTCCTCAACTGTGCTCTACAGGTAGGCATAAACTCATTCACCCCTGCAGACATGTTTAAACTCTTCCAATTCAAAGGTTGGAATAGTTCATTATGAAAATTTCGTGTGAATTTGTTCACCCCTGTAATTTAAAAGTGAACTAAACCAACCTTTGATATTGGAAGGGACAAATGTGTCTTTAGGAGTGATGCATTGAATGATAATCACGGGCAGAATCTGTGTGTGCTAGATTGTGTGAAAAACTTGCATGTCACGTTCCTTCGTTAAAAGTTGTTGCATTTGGAATAAAAAGAAAAATACAAATATACGTTCCTAATGTTATTGTAAAATCAGATGTTTTAAACGGCTAAAACGTGTTAGAAACATACCATAACAACTGTTTGATATATATATTGTTTCTCTGATAAACTATAAGGAATATAAAATGGAATATAGTGTACAAACATTGGAAATATAACTACAACGAATAAATAAATCATGCCAATTTGTATTTGATTTGATTATTTTTGGATTTTAGAATGACTCCAGTATGGACGAGAATGGGATAGCGGCGGCCATTCTTCCTCTGGCCACGTCCTTCTGTCGGGTACGTACCGATCCTCATCTTTATAACAGCAAGTCTGATTTGTACACAATATACAAGAAAAGACATAGAAATATTAAAGCTAATTTATTACCAGTACTAATGTTTAATACATTTTCAATTGATACAAATATAAAGTTCTCAAAGTTTGGCTCTTCTTGGGGGTAACTCACCATACTCTTTTTACATAATATTATGCAATATTACATGCATGTTTTTTTTATATTTTTAAACATAGTTATCAAATTATTCACAATCAAACATCATTTGAAATTTGACATAATGTATACCACAAAATATTTGTGGGTACTTACTTTGATGTTTTGAAGCCATTAAGATTGTTACTTGGAACAAACTTTCACAGATATGCTGAATAAACAAAAATTTGTTTATAGTATATTGAAATATACCACTATTAAGTCTGTCTCGACTCCCTTTCGATTAATTTTGAAAAAAATTTACAATTTGACATTTTATTCCAATTTATGTAATTTTTATCTTACATATTGCAGATTCAGTCAATATTAAATATATTAAAGTAAAGACAGGTAGTTTTTCTCACTTTCCTACATTTTTACCAGTGTCTAGCATATAAATATTAAATGGTACAGCACTTCAGTTTCACTTTATAAAAATTCCACTGTGTCAAGATTTCAAACCTTTCCTTTGCTGCTACAGAAACTGTGTACAGGAGTGATCCAGTTTGCCTACACGCTAGTGCAGGAGCACCCAGTTTGGACAAACCAGCAGTTCTGGGAGGCAGCATTCTACCAGGACGTCCAGAAACAGATCAAACAGCTGTACCTACCCCAGTATGAGGAGCACATGATTATGGAGAAGAAACGCGACAGTTCATATAGCCCTCCCCAGTACAGAAATGTAGGTACACCAACATACCTCCCCAGTACAGAAATGTAGGTACACCAACATACCTCCTATTACAGAAATGTAGGTACTCCAACATACCTCTCCAGTACAGAAATGTAGGTACACCAACATACCTCCTCAGTACAGAAATGTAGGTACCCCAACATACCTCCCAGTACAGAAATGTAGGTACGTCTACATACCTCCCCAGTACAGAAATGTAGGTACACCAACATACCTCCTCAGTACAGAAATGTAGGTACACCAACATACCTCCCCAGTACAGAAACATTATTACACCAACATACCTCCTCAGTACAGAAACATTATTACCCCAACATACCTCCTCAGTACAGAAACATAGGTACACCAACATACCTCCCCAGTACAGAAATGTAGGTATCCCAACATACCTCTCCAGTACAGAAATGTAGGTATCCCAACATACCTCCTCAGTACAGAAATGTAGGTACACCAACATACCTCTCCAGTACAGAAATGTAGGTACACCAACATACCTCTCCAGTACAGAAATGTAGGTATCCCAACATACCTCTCCAGTACAGAAATGTAGGTACGTCTACATACCTCCCCAGTACAGAATTGTAGGTACACCAATATACCTCTCCAGTACAGAAATGTAGGTACGTCTACATACCTCTCCAGTACAGAAATGTAGGTACACCAACATACCTCTCCAGTACAGAAATGTAGGTACATCAACATACCTCTCCAGTACAGAAATGTAGGTACGTCTACAAACCTCCCCAGTACAGAATTGTAGGTATCCCAACATACCTCTCCAGTACAGAATTGTAGGTATCCCAACATACCTCTCCAGTACAGAAATGTAGGTATCCCAACATACCTCTCCAGTACAGAAATGTAGGTATCCCAACATACCTCCTCGGTACAGAAATGTAGGTACATCAACATACCTCCTCAGTACAGAAATGTAGGTACACCAACATACCTCCTCAGTACAGAAATGTAGGTACACCAACATACCTCTCCAGTACAGAAATGTAGGTACACCAACATACCTCTCCAGTACAGAAATGTAGGTACACCAACATACCTCTCCAGTACAGAAATGTAGGTACAACAACATACCTCTCCAGTACAGAAATGTAGGTACACCAACATACTTCCTAAGTACAGAAATGTAGGAACACCAACATACCTCTCCAGTACAGAAATGTAGGTACACCAACATACCTCCTAGTACAGAATTGTAGGTATCCCAACATACCTCTCCAGTACAGAAATGTAGGTACACCAACATACCTCTCCAGTACAGAAACGTAGGTACACCAACATACCTCCTAGTACAGAATTGTAGGTACACCAACATACCTCCCCAGTACAGAAATGTAGGTACAACAACATACCTCCCAAGTACAGAAATGTAGGTACACCAACATACCTCCCAAGTACAGAAATATAGGTATCCCAACATACCTCCCCAGTACAGAAATGTAGGTACAACAACATACCTCTCCAGTACAGAAATATAGGTACACCAACATACCTCTCCAGTACAGAAATGTAGGTACACCAACATACCTCCTAGTACAGAAATGTAGGTACACCAACATACCTCTCCAGTACAGAAATATAGGTATCCCAACATACCTCCCCAGTACAGAAATGTAGGTACACCAACATACCTCCCCAGTACAGTAATGTAGGTACACCAACATACCTCTCCATTACAGAAATGTAGGTACCCAACATACCTCGTCAGTACAGAAATGTAGGTACACCAACATACCTCGTCAGTACAGAAATGTAGGTACACCAACATACCTCTCCAGTACAGAAATATAGGTACACCAACATACCTCTCCAGTACAGAAATGTAGGTACACCAACATACCTCCTAGTACAGAAATGTAGGTACACCAACATACCTCTCCAGTACAGAAATATAGGTATCCCAACATACCTCCCCAGTACAGAAATGTAGGTACACCAACATACCTCCCCAGTACAGTATTGTAGGTACACCAACATACCTCTCCATTACAGAAATGTAGGTACCCAACATACCTCGTCAGTACAGAAATGTAGGTACACCAACATACCTCGTCAGTACAGAAATGTAGGTACACTAACATACCTCGTCAGTACAGAAATGTAGGTACACTAACATACCTCCCTAGTACAGAAATGTTGGTATGTCTACATACCTCCCCAGTACAGAATTGTAGGTACACCAACATACCTCCCCAGTACAGAATTGTAGGTACCCAACATACCTCCCCAGTACAGTAATGTAGGTACACCAACATACCTCCCAGAACAGAAATGTAGGTACACCAACATACCTCGTCAGTACAGAAATGTAGGTACACCAACATACCTCGTCAGTACAGAAATGTAGGTACACTAACATACCTCCCTAGTACAGAAATGTTGGTATGTCTACATACCTCCCCAGTACAGAATTGTAGGTACACCAACATACCTCCCCAGTACAGAATTGTAGGTACCCAACATACCTCCCCAGTACAGTAATGTAGGTACACCAACATACCTCCCAGAACAGAAATGTAGGTACACTAACATACCTCCCTAGTACAGAAATGTTGGTATGTCTACATACCTTCCCAGTACAGAATTGTAGGTACACCAACATACCTCCTCAGTACAGAAATGTAGGTACACCAACATACCTCCCCAGTGCAGAAATGTACGTACGCCAACATACCTCGAATATGATACTTTTTTTCTGCTGTAAATAATAGATTTGCTTTTTATTTCCGAGTGTGAAAAAGGTAAAAATTTATATACAGGGAAAGTTTCTTCATCGACAGTTTTACTTCTGTAGATCTTTGAGAGGACACCTGTCCAACATTCTGACTGTAGTTTGTATACAGCTCCCCATATCAACACAAAGACCTTGGTAGTTTATCTAAATAATCTGAATGTCTACATATTTTTGTTTCCAGGAAGATGAACGGAGTGTGCCCTCATACCGTGGCTCGTCTATGACACCAGATGCACAGCGACGCCTCTCAGGCTTCAAACCGAGGCAGATCGGGGCACTTGAAATAGCTGCTGAACAGGTGCGTGAACCTGCCGTTACAAACAATCGTGTGATCATTTTATCTTGGGTCACTCACACTTCAGTAATTGCTGTCAGAGACTTTTGGATCACACCTATTCTTATGTTTTTAGTCTTACGTTTGATGACTTCTACTGTAATATAGTTTAGCCTCATTAAAGAAATTTTAGTTTCGTAGAACAAATTAAAGAGAAATCAAAGGAGTCTCAGTTTGTCTTGTATCTCAGTACCTGTTGCTTTATCAGAAATGAGAAAACTCTGAACATTGGACTTGTGTAAGGCTACGGGGGTCTGTCTTAATGTGTTCTGTGAATGTTACAGCTGAAGGTTTACTATAAATCATGTTTCAGGTAAGGGCACGGTGTAATCTTTACCATTGCTGGTATTGTGATATCTGATGTGGTCTAACTATAATACCAGGTAGTTGTGTGTTATGTTGATATAGAGAGAGTGATGATCACTTGACAAGAAAATGTCTAGCTAACTACGGAAATTGTTTGATGTTTTGTTGACGACTGAACCTTCTAACCTGAAGTGTTGTTTGTTTATCTGATGTTTGTTGTGATCTGATGATTGTTGTTTATTTGCTGTGTGAGAGAGAGTTCTGTAGGACTTGTGATCATCGTGATTGGATTTTGTTTTCAAATAATTTTTCTCAAAATAAATGAATTTTTATTAAATTAAAGGTTTGATTAATCACACCCTTCAGGTAACATCTGAAGGAGAGTGTGATTGAGACTGTGAAGTCTTGATAAAATAACAGGTCTGGACTAGTGACCCCTCCTCTAGAACCAGCAGGTCTGGACTAGTGACCCCTCCTCTAGTACCAGCAGGTCTGGACTAATAACCCTTCCTATAGAACCAGCAGGTCTGGACTAGTGACCTCTCCTATAGAACCAGCAGGTCTGGACTAGTGACCCTTCCTATAGAACCAGCAGGTCTGGACTAATAACGCCTCCTCTAGAACCAGCAGGTCTGGACTAGTGACCCCTCCTATAGAACCAGCAGGTCTGGACTAGTGACCCCTCCTCTAGAACCAGCAGGTCTGGACTAGTGACCCCTCCTATAGAACCAGCAGGTCTGGACTAGTGACCCCTCCTATAGAACCAGCAGGTCTGGACTAGTGACCCCTCCTCTAGAACCAGCAGGTCTGGACTAGTGACCCCTCCTCTAGAACCAGCAGGTCTGGACTAGTGACCCCTCCTCTAGAACCAGCAGGTCTGGACTAGTGACCCCTCCTCTAGAACCAGCAGGAGTCTTGGTCCAGAATTCTAATGCATATTTGCCAACCCTTGAGGGAGACTACCGATTTTGGACCCTAAGTTTTTTCATTTTAAACCAATAAATTTGTTTTAATTACTGCTTTTTTCTAAGACCTGATGATTTCATCTGAAAGAACAGCCCAAAAGAAGCGATTGAAAAGTTTTATTTTTCCTTTGGGTGAACATACACACATTTCTTAAGCTTTCAATTTTGAGCACGCATAATCTCCCCCATGGAAATTTCAAAAAGTTGGCAATGATAATGTTGGGAGCTTTCAAGCGTGTGTGATCTTTGGCTCATGTTATGTCCGACTTGTGACAAGTCTCTGCGATTTTCAGACTTGCTGCATTTTGTTTGACAGAATCAATGCACAGTGTCAATTTTGTAACTAAGTCTTTCTTTGTGTGTTTACAGTTACGAGTTTGGCCCACGCTGAGCGCCGAGCAGCAGCTTGAGATGACGAACAATGAGGAGTCGACCGTCTACAGCCAGGCCATACACTACAGTAACAGGATGGTGTATATGAGGGTGCCCCTGGAGACGACCAAGCCCATCAAAACCATCTCGCCCCACGACTGGGAGAGCAACAGTAACAGTAACATCACTGCCAGGTTAGTCCTTCATCAGGCTCTCATGGCAGGTGGTTGTATTAGACAGGTGGTTACATTAGACAGCTGGTTGTATTAGACAGATGGTTGTATTAGACAGGTAGATATGTTACTCAGGTGGTTGAGTTAGACAGGTTTTCATATTAGGCAGGTAGATTTATTACTCAGGTGGATGTATTAGACAGGTGAATTTTTAAACAGGTATTCATATTAAAGAGGTAGTTGTATTAGAAAGGTATTCATATTAAAGAGGTGGTTAATTTAAACAGGTTATATTAGACAGATGGTTGTATTAGACAGATGGTTATATAAGACAGGTAAAAGCCTTTATTAAAAGGTGGTCATATTAGAGAGTAAGCCATCTCGGACACAAATATGTCTTGTGTTTCATGCTTTATCATTGTAAGCCTGGCCGCCTTGGTGAAAGACAAGTGCAATATCCAAAATAGAAATCTCACAGACAAGGTGTATCTCATTACAGATGGTCGTATTAGACAGGTCCTTGTATTAATCAGGTGGACATATTAGGCAGGTGACTTCTTGAAGCGGTGGTGTTTTGTATGGTAGCCACAGGTGGTTTCCTTCACTCAAAGGAGGGATGATGGTTATTCATCTTGGGGCCACATCTGGTATTACACTGATTATTTCACTCATTCACACCTGAAATTTCATAATAAACTATTCCATCCTTTGAATTGGGAGAGTTCAAATGTGTCTTCAGGGGATGAATGAGTTAAAAGTCCATCTGCAGTAGAATGTATAATTTTCTGAATTTTCCGGACATTTTGAAAAATCAAGCAACACTTTTATATAAATCCAACGCTATATTTCAGTCTGGCAGAGAGCGACAGCATTGATGCTGAGAGTGGTTTTGATGAGACGGAAATCTCGGACGTTGGAGCGACGGTGGTGCGGTTTGTGACCAGATTCGTGGACAAAGTGTGCAACGACAGCGGAGTGACTCAGGATCATATTAAAGCTCTCCATCAAATGATTCCAGGTATTTACTGTCATTGCTACGTTGCTTATATTCACAAGGGTTTAAATTTTGCGAACTCTCTGTCATCTTCCATTCATGCTAAGTCATCTTGGTACGACCGGCAAACTTCCCCCACCAAATTCTAGGAAGGACAACTTTAGGCAAAGGGGTCGTCTTCAAAATTATAGCGCCCCTATGTAGGTTGGTAGGCCAGACGACTCCTATATCCACCCTCTCAACCCATTCCCCTTGTCTTTCCTCCTACATACTTTATCCCTTCTATTCTCTTTCCTATCTTTGCTCATCCACTGATGGTCATAAGGCCATGAGAGGACGTAAAACTCTCAAAATAAATAAATAAATTTTTAGATTGTCAGCTTAATATCCATGCTTCACATGCATGTAGCTATTCACCTCTGAAACTCAAATATTGAAGTCACTTTGCTAGTAGTAACAAACTCTTGAAACTCTTTAAAAGGTGTTCCAATATAACATAAGAAAATCATTCTCAATGTGATAACTATAGGAGAGGAAAAATATCATATAGATGCAGGGATTTTCCTACATGACATTTGGGGTCGAAGAATAGGCACTTTTCCCCTTGGAAAATATGGCTGTAATTCCCAATCGTAATTAAATTCCTGAAAGGAAAGTACAATAAATTTGAAACGCAATTTTTAGAAGCAGAGCAATTTTGTATTTTACACTTTGAAAATATCCTCCTTGAAAAATTCTTAATTCCATGGACCCAGGAAAAAAATCTGACTTTGGAAAAATCCCGATATGAATAGACATCAGCTGTTATTCTGTCAATTATGAAAACTTAATTGTACATGGTATCTTTTTCCTCAGGTGTGGTGGCCATGCATATAGAAACACTGGAGGCCGTGCACAGAGAAAGCAAGCGTCTACCGCCAATACAGAAGGTAGGGAGAGTAGCTCATCATAGGGATATCTATATTATAAAAATACATCTTAACCAAATATTTAAAGAAAGGAATATATGCAGATACTTACAGAAAAAATTGGTTACGATTTTTATGCCCCCACAATGAAATGGCTGGGGCCATATAGTTTTATCCTTGGCTGTCATTCGGTCTTACCATCACAGTTTTCGTCGTTTCCGCTCATTAACAAATAAAGATAATGAAATATAATTTGGTTTATAGATTTGTCATGATAACATTCAGGTCAAGTTCAGATTTGGTGGTGATCCACTGATACATTCTAAAGTTATTGCTGATTGAAGTTGAGAAATTTTAATTAATGATGGAAAGACCCAACTTGGAACTATAATTTGTTTAAATGAAGATATGTTAATGGAAATATTCTGATTATGCGGAAACAAATTACATTTGCTTCATTGGGTCATAAAAAATACATCAGTACAATTTACACAATGGTACTACATGTAATGATAATATGACACCCTTGTGGTGACTTTAAAAAAAACCATCATATTAAAGGGGTCTTTGAGATAATAAGGTTCGACTGTATGTTTAGATCCTGTTAATTACAATGTTTACTTTAAAGTCTAGATCATATATCTAAATACTCAGTGTAAAGTCTGGCAAGGCCCCCGACGAAATACGTCAAATAAAAAGGGTCTTCTAGTTAACCAAGTTCGAGATAATAAGGTTCGGCTGTATGTGTATATTTTAGGTCCTGTTTATTATGCATTTAAAATCTAGAACATATATTTGAATACTTGGTGTGAAGTCTAGCGAGGCCTGACGAAATATTTTAATTAAACCAGTTCTTCGAGTTAACCAAATTCCTGATAATTACATTCGACTGTACATTATAAATTTAAATCCTGTTTGATATACATTTAAAGTCTAGATCATATTTATTTTAAGTCTAATAACATGTGTTGTACATTTGTAGCCAAAGATCCTGAGGCCCACGTTACTGTCTGGAGAAGAGGTTGTGATGGACGGTTTGCGGGTGTACCTCCTCCCGGACGGTCGAGAGGAGGGCATGGGCAGCAACATGGGGGGTCCGAGTCTACTGCCCGCCGAGGGAGCCATCTTCCTTACCAACTACAGAATCATCTTCAAAGGCATCCCCTGTGATCCCCTCGGTAAGTTGTGATCCGCTCGGTATGTTAACGTTGTGATCCTCTCGGTAAGTTGTGATCCTCTCGGTAAGTTGTGATCCTCTCGGTAAGTTGTGGGGTAATTCAATCTTCAAAGGCATCCCCTGTGATCCCCTTGGTAAGTTGTGGGGTAATTCAGATCTTTTTACTGTTTTTAGTTTTGATAGTTTTAGATATTTGTTGTCTTGACAAATTGATTACCAGTAAGTGCTTGCCATACTTACCAACTTTTTGAAATTTCAATCAGGAGGATTATGCTTTCTCAGAATTTGAAGCATAAATAATATGTATGTATGTATGTACACCCAAAGGAAAAATAAGTTTTAAATGGCTTCTTTTAATCTAGTCTTTCAGAGGAAATCATTATATCTTGAAAAAAAGGAATAGTTTAACAAATTCATTGGTTAAAAATGCAAAATTTTAGGGTCCAAAATCGAGAGTTTCACTTCTAAATAGGTAGGGTTGGCAAGTATGGCCTGCATAGAGCACACTGTAAAATTGAAACATAGTCACAATGTGTTTAGAGCATGGAGAAGGGTTATATAGGTAAAATCTGTTGCTAAATCCCTTTGATGATTAATTGAATTAATAAATATATCTGAAATGAAATTAAGAGCAGAGCCATAACTCTCTACTTGTAGCGTGTGAGCAGGTAGTGGTACGGTACTTTCCTGTGTCGACCCTGACGAAGGAGAAACAGATTAAGGTCCAGTACACGCCTCATATAGATCAGCTACCCAAGGACGGCATCCAGATCAGGTCAAATATATTCCAGGTAAGTACTTTACGTTGATATTGTTTTACAGGATTGGCAGATATTGTATTCTTGTTAACCACTTACCTCAAGGCACAGTGGTCTAGTGGTAGGACGCTCGCCAGGCTCACAATCAAAGGGTTGTGAGTTCGATTTCCGGCCACAGCACTTGTGCTGGCCCCGGTTTCATCAATGTTCCTTAACTTATAAATCCCTATAGGAAAGCATTACAGAATTTAAGGAGTGTTCCTTAAATAAGGATTTTCCCCTTAAATTCTGTAATGTTTTCCAATGGAGATTTTTAAGTTAAGGAATTTCCTTAAGTTAAGGAACGTTGATGAAACCGGGGCCTGTATCCTTTAGCAAGGTACTTTACTTCTGTTCTAGTCTACTCAGCTGTAAATGAGTATGTGGTTGGGTATTGCTAGAAATTGTAGAGTTCTAGTTGTGAGCGCCGAAATAGCGGCACCTGTATACTCCCAAGGGATTTGAGAACAATATTGGCTGGTTGCTAAGGTGTGATATCAAAAGTACTTTTGTCTTCTAAATATCAGCACGTTCTATCACTACCCACATTTCTGGTAATACCAAAGATGGATTTCATGCTTTCTTCAGCATGTTTCTCGCTGTTTTTTTTAATCAAATTTAAGCAATGTATATGAGGAATTTTGGCAGAGAATATTAGCAGACCATATTTTCATCAATTTCACCAATTGCATGATATAGATTAAAACATTACAGACTTCTGAGAGTATTTCTAGCTTAAGGAATTGAAACGATCATGCCATGATCTCTAAATTGCAAAAATGAAAATATGTCGTAAATTTGTAAACATGCAAAGGCATGCATGATTATGTAGCTTGTCTCAACCCTAGGGAAGTCGCAATGGTAAATTGTGGATATCCCTGTGCAGGGTAAAAAAAAAATCGGGATTGCTTGTTAAAAAAAAACCTTCTGTTTATGTGTTCCAGCTGATGAAGATCGCTTTTGATGAGGAGGTGAATTCTGAGGATGTTGACGCATTCAGAAAGCTCTCCAACAAATATCGTAATCCGAACAACGTGTTCAACACCTTCGCGTTTTGTGGCCAGACCATCCTCCAGCCGACGCCCTTACACAAACACAAGGAGAAAAACGCCTCGCTCAAGTAAGTTTACCTATACTCGACCCTTAATGATGGTCATATTGTCACTGACGCGAGTAGAGAAATCTGTTTGTTGAAACTGTTCGAAAGCCAACCATTACAGCTTCACCTCATAAAGTATCAAGAGTGGTTGGGTGACATAGTGTATAGGGCACATACCTTCACCAATGTGACCAGTTTCAATTCCCTCTCCCACCACATGGGTTTTTCTCCAGGTACTCCAGTTTCTTCCAACAATAAGACCCCCAGCATGCTAACACCTGAGCCAACAAGAGTGATTTATATATATATGTTAGAGCAACCTGTTATGAAATAACAAAAAAAATTGTATTGATATCAAATTAATTAAGAATAGAATTGCAATGATGTTTACATGGATATGTATTAAGGCAATTTGATCACGTTACGATGCCTTTACTATCATGATCCATGTCGTAACAATATAAGCAAAGTTTAGAGATATTACAATATTTACTTGGTCCAAAATGTGCATTTTTGCTTTTCTTTAGACGTTTCATACAATTTCCACCTGTCATTGTGCATGCAGAGCTGGAACTATGAAAAAAAGATCTTTTTAAACTGCTGGCTTTTGTTCAGTTGAAGTTTTGCATAATAAAAAGGATTGGCAGTATACAGTCAAACTTAGTTTTCTTGAATCGATGGGACTGTGGTAAAATTTTGAGTTATCCAAGTATTCAAGTTAGGTAAGTTCGAATGTTTAGTGTGGAGTTCGTCCAGAACCAACGAAATGCTCCTGGTTTTTCATGTTCGATGATAACAAGGTCCAACTGTACATAAAGGCACTTAGTGAGGTAGCTTATGATGAAATGGCGTTTTAACAAGGCTTTCCCAGGTTTTAGTTGTCGGAATGTACCCGGTATGATAAATTTTTGATATAGATGGTTTTCTACATAGTAAAATTATCTTCTTACAGGCATTTCGCTAAGAAGACATTAATAAAAACAGCTCGGAAGGCCGGCATCAAGACCAAACAGTCTGGGAGGAAACCCAACAAGTATGTGCTCCCCACTCCGCCTCAGCAGCGACGGAGTATAGCCTCTCGATCATCTACGGCTGGGTCGGACAGCGAATCGGACCGCCCTGCTAGCGAGCTCTACGATGACCTGTCAAGTACGTATAGAACTAAGAGATACTTTGAAAGTCAACTTATCTGTTTTTCTGTTAAAAATTAATTTTAATGTATAATATATAGCATCTCTATAGTGTTAATTTGAAAGTCAGCGCGTCTGTTTTCCTGTTAAAAACATAATATAAATCGTAATGAATGGTATTTATAGCAACTAGAGACACTTTAAAGTCAACTTGTCTTTTTTCTGTTAAAAATGAATTTTAATGTATAATTTATAGAACTCTGAAGTGTTAATTTGAAAGTCAACTTGTCTGTTTTTCTGGTAAAAACATAATATTCATTGGTATGTATACATGTAGATGTATAGCAACTATATAGTTTGGCAGTCAACTAATTGTCTTTTTTCATTGGGAGACTGCTTCACATAATTGTTGAAGGTTTCAGTGGACACCTTCTGTACAATTTGTTGATTTTTATAAAAAAAAAATTAAATATAAACTCACATATTCTCTGAACGGAAAATTTGTTTTACCTAAACTTTTTGCCTTGGTGGTGAGGATTAATATATCATGACAGCAAATTATAGTACACAGCATGCACAATATTGAGTTGTCGAAAAATATTCTGTATAAAGTAAATCATTATCAAAATCTCTTTATCAGTATATTAGATGACCACGATAACATCATGAACTCACCAAAACAACACAATTTACTTTCTTTTCAGTTATAGACGAGGCCGATTTCCCGCTGAATTTGGCCGCTGATCCCAAGTTCCTAGAGAAACTGATGACCAGGCCCGGCTATAACGACTACAAACGTCTCGGCTTCGGGGATCTGATGAGTGGCGGACAAACACTCCGGACGAGGACTGATTTGTTCAGGATCAGTACCGTCAATGCAAGCTACTCAGTCTGTCGCAGGTAACCAAATAAAATCTCGCTACTCAGTCTGTCGCAGGTAACCAAATAAAATCTCTCTACTCAGTCTGTCGCAGGTAACCAAATAAAATCTGGCAGTCAGATAAAAGCAAAAATTGTGTAAACATACATATTTTAGCGGTAATCTTATTTTAGCGATGTTTGCTCAGTGATGATTGCGCTAATGACAGCTTCCATATATTGCTTTCTACAGCAAGAATTGTGAGTGTGCCGATTCATCATTTCACATGTGCGTTTAAATTTTAGTTATGAGTGCGCCAAAAATGATATTTACAGTTTTGTAACATGTCAAGCCCTCTGAAGTAATTTGGAGTATGTTATGGTAATGACACTTGAAATAATCAACAGGTAAATTTTCTGCTGATAAGGCCCACAAAAAAGAAAACAGGGTCATTTAGGATGAAGTGGTTGAACTGGCCGGGCCAGCGTTATTCATTTGTTTTTCAAGGTCGGACCTGGTAATCTGATGCAGGTGAGACCTTGAGAAAGCCTTGCAAGGCCTGCATTAGTAGGTCTGCCCGGATTTATACCAGAAAATGTTACATCGTTGTTCCTCATAAACAAAAAACAGCCTTGAACCAACAAAATAGAAAACAGAAAAAAAAAGTTTAGTATTTTAGCGTGGCTCATAGTTTGTTTCAAAAACTTATTGAAAACTTTGACATAAATAGTTTGTTTCAAAAACTTATTGAAAACTTTGACATAAATAGTTTGTTTCAAAAACTTATTGAAAACTTTGACATAAATAGTTTGTTTCAAAAACTTATTGAAAACTTTGACATAAATAGTTTGTTTCAAAAACTTATTGAAAACTTTGACATAAATAGTTTGTTTCAAAAACTTATTGAAAACTTTGACATAAACATTGAATTGTCATACAGTGAGTCTAACCCTGTTATCTCAAACTTGTATAACTGTCGATCCCAACTAAACTTCATACCAAACCTTTAAACTTGCTTAACTCTAATACACGAATAACTCAAAGTTTTCCTGTGATCCTACTGACTTTTAAATAACGAGGTTGGACTGTAAGGATCAGTCCGGAAGTACTTGATTATAAGATGCATTATAATTTTGTCTCTCTCCTTACAGCTATCCAGCTCTCCTAGTTGTGCCAGCATCCGTAACAGATAACAGTATACGCAAGTTTGCCCGCACTCATCGGCAGTCAAGGTAAGCAAAACATCTTGTCTTCCTTGTGTCAATGTCAAAATATCTGGTCAGTTCTAAAATATTTCTTTGTGTGTTTTAATAGTTTTGTCAAACATTTCTCAAAAACTTGATTAGTATGATGCATTCATTGCCGTGGAAGTAGGGTGACATGAACGTTTGTTACCCCAAAGTAATTGTACGATTCACTGAGGGAAACAAGCTTTCCTATTACCCTTCAATGTACCAGGAAGTTAATCAATAACCAAAAAACAACAACATATCATTCTTCAGGTTACACTCATATTTGTTTGAGACTCCAAAGGGAAAGTATTCTGCAATTATTTAATGTGAGACTCCAAACCTTGGTACCGGGGTACATACTGAAGATAGATGCGATATTGTGTCAACTTTGAGCAAGAGCTGCTTAGCGATGATTATGATGTTATGTCTCCTGGTCATGTGATGTGTGTAAACCTATCGGACACACTTTAGCTTGAATGTAGGACAATGATAAATGTCGATTACATTGTAAGATGGTGGTTTCTTACCATTGCTTTTGATTAAAAATTCATTATATAATTATGGATCATATAATCTATCTTTATCTTAGGAAAAAAAAATTTTATCAATGTGCACATGAAGATGAATTATAATGTATTTGTGTTGACCAGTTTCATTTCGTAATTTCTATGACAGGTTCCCTGTGATAACATGGAGGCACCAGAGAACCAAGGCCCTGTTACTCCGAGCAAGCGGCTTTCACAGTCGCGGTCTGATGGGCATGCTCAAGCCAGAGAGTGGCTCAGGTTTGTAAACTTAAAATAATCCAAAATAAAAAATACCGACAGATCGTTGCATAAATGAATGTGAAAAATTCGAAATAAAAAATATCGACAGATTGGTTCATAAATGAATGTGAATAACACGTAAATGTATGGATTTTAAAAAAAAAGTGACCAGGCTTCATTAAGTTTGTCATCAATAGTAAAATGTGTTGTTGGATTACTTGAATAATTGAAAGTGGGAAAGTTAAAAGAAAAGAATTTGAAAAAAAAAAAGAAGCGAAAAAATTGTTGACTCTCTTTATCTGGGAGTCAACGGGGCTGTGGGAAAACTACAGATTATCCAAGTGTTCGAGTTTAGTGACTAACAAAATTCTGTGTCAGAAACTGTAGAGTGAGTTACTGCTGGTGATATCAGATCCGGGTAGATTTGTTTCAAATTCCTGTATCCTCGATATCCAGGGGTTATGATCACCAATGCTATCTACACCCCTGGAATAAGTCATTGCAAAACTGAACACAGGATCAGGTGAAACAATTGACCAATCGCTAGGCTGATGCCTGTCTTTTGAAGATTACAAAGGAGCTGCTACTGACTTCAAAGCCTGTCAATTTTTGCCGTTAAGTGACCGTGACATTTGATGTACATCAAAGGGTCGAACCAGTCTTAGTGCCTTATCAACAAGATGGCGCACATTGAGCCTTCAGTTTTGCCATTAAATATTCCAGGAGCATAGCGAGTGTAGGTGAACGTATCCCATGGATATCTAGGATGGATACCAAAAGGTGAAAAGTTGCCAAAAATATTATTTTGTTCAGGATTTGAAAAATTTATGCAAATTTTTTGACAGGTACATCAGGAGGTGAGCCTTCGTCCAGTCTGCAGCAGGAACGCTACTTCTCATCCATCGTAGCAGCAACTCCCAACAGTGGGCGTGTGTACCACCCCTCATGTAGCGACTCCCTCACGAGTCTTGACTCGCTGATGATGGTGGAACAGCCAATCAATTTGCCCGACACTCCAGACATGATGAGGCGTGCCATTAAGACCAGCAGCATGGTGAAACCAAAGACCACCTGTAAGTAGGCCTTGGTTCATAAATTTGAAATAATTCCACAAATACTATTCACTATGTTACACGGATATTGTGTATCTATAATAAGGTTTATAATGTGTGCAAGATATTACATACATAATACTTATGTGGATGTATTTGTTGAAGAATGGTACAAGCGGTTTTCGTTCTGAAAGAAATGTCACGTAGATATCATTGTAGATATCATTGTTAACCTCTTAAATGTGCCCCTGTTTATATACAGTATTATCCTGCAATAAGCCCAGGGGTAAACTCATTGACTCCTAAAGATTCAACACAAAGTGTAAGGGGTAAATGAGTTTAACACACAATGTCAAACCTCGATGTATCAAAGTTGGCGGGTCCACAGGAAACGTTTGAGTTACCAGAGAATTCAAGTTTAGGAAATTCAAATGTTTGATGTGAATATTGACCAGGCCCGACAAAATACCTAATAGTTAATCGGGGTCTTAACGAGGTTTGACTGTAATTCCCTTCAAAATGTCGGGATTGGCTTTATAATAATAGCAGGTCAATAAAAGAGTAGTTGTTTGCATTTCATCTTCAACTGCAATCAGTTTGGGTGGGCTTATTACCAAACATGGGCTTATTCCAGGATACGTAAGTTCTTAATATGCAGTAGACCGTACTGCCTTATGTGTACTTTCTCTGTAATATACTTCACGAGTACTTTAAACCAAGCTTACCTCATTCATCCCTTAAGACACTTTTGAACTCTTCCAATCCAAAGTTTGGAATAGTTCATTATGAAATTTCAGGGGTGAATGAGTTTAACATGACAGAGAACACGTGTTTGTATATTTGTGTAGTAAGTGGGTACACATGTGTATTTTAGTGGGTACACGTGTATAGAGAGTGTGTACATGTATCTTTGGTAAATCTTATAGTCTGTGAAAGATTATAAATATTATGTAGGTACAGTAAAATCTCATTATCTTGAAATCAGAAGGGCTGTCCGAAAAACTTAGCCTGAGTATTCAGGTTATGTGAGTTTGAATGTTTGGTGTAAAAATAAGGCGAACCCAGCGAAATATTTCAAATTAAATGGGGTCTGTGATTTATACGAATTCCAGATGATGAGGTTTGACTGTATTGTGATCGTTATTTGTAGCCCGTAATCTGTGGATACTGATTCGTCTTTACATGAATCTGTCGACTAAGTCTATTACAGTAGACACATTTTTCGACAGTGAACCTTTTAACATGAGATTTCTTTGGAACATTATGTTGATAGCTAAGAATCTTTGTTTCAGTTTTGAAGGACTTAGGTAAAGACCTCCTCCGTAATGCTTTTCTCCATTCCGTTCTCAGCTTAGTTATTTTGTTTATTTATCATTTATCAGTTAATTTGGTTTTGTTAATATTTGCTGCGAAATCTCTCCATTTCCCCCCACTGGTATTTGTTTTTGCTAAAGCTGCGTGTCCTGAGATGATTCCCAAATATTTGTTTTAACTCCCCCTGAATGAGCTGTTGATAAAAAAACAAAAATCATAAAAGGCAGTTAATTAGTTGAAAGGTACTGTTAGATCTTAACTGCTGAGGGTACAGTTGTGTAGATTTAAAATTACTCTTTAAGTGCACTCTGAGTCCACTCTGTTTGGACTTGGAGTGCACTTTATTTTAACTCCAGGAATACAAAAGTTCACTCATTGAATTAATATGGTTCTATTTCGAAAAGATTTCTGGATATGTGATGTGCATGTTAGATGTCCATTATGTTGAAAGCTAAAGGTAAACTATTTTTTTTACATATAATTGGCTAAATGTATGTATACATATAATTGGCTAAATGTAAGTGGACATATAATTGGCTAATTATATGTTTTATATATAGAGTTGGCTATATTTATCTGGACATAGAATTGGCTAATTGTATGTATACATAGAATTGGCCAAATGTATCTGGACGTAGCAGTTTAAGAATACCCACATTACTAAAGTACATGTCCTGTGAGGCTGTTAAGGTAATATATTATACGCAATAGGATCCATTTTGCTAAATGTATGAAGGTTTGTGCTATACTTTGTAACAATTTGCAAAACGTAATATGTTGGCTGACAGTATTTGTACCATTTGGTGATAAATTGGGCTGCTGTATTTTGTGACAATTTGTATGCTGACAGCTGTTTTTGATGACAATTTGAGCGCTATATTTTAAGGTCAATGGTTTGTGCGCGACACAGTGAAATGTGATTGCTTGTTTGATGTGTGATTTTCTTCTCCGCAAGCATTTTACCCTTTTGAGCGACAGTGTTGTTATGTATGTGTTTGTGTGATTACCCAGTTTGTTAACTCTTTACCACTCATAAGCGTGTCTGGACACCTGTCCGTTATTTCCACAGAAGCGTGTCTGGACGCATGCATCGTATTTACTCACAAGCGACCGAGAACGCATGGCCATGTTTTCCGCGGAAGCGTGTTTCCCCGTGTACCTATTTATAAACTAAATATCTCGGCCACTGTACATGACTGGGCTGAATGACGCATACCTGCGTGTAGCTCTGTGATTGGTCAATATAATTAGATACTTTTTATAGATCATCACCTTGACCTTGTGACGTAATTCAGTCAAGAAATCGCAAAATGTCAACTTGTGAAAGCGTGGCTAGAAACGTAATGGCGGCCGAGCCGGGAACGAATTCCAATGAGGAAATTTTCAACTCTGACGATTCAGATTCAAATAGATTTTATGGTTTTTCAAACAAGAAGGATTCAGGCATTGAAAGTGATGTAGTTTTTAGTAGTGACAGTGACTCAGGTTGGAGATGAGAGCGACGAAGACAACCCGGAAGCGTTCAACCCTACTCACTGCTACGGCGATCAACCGTGTGAACTAAACAATGTTAATGTTCATGCTTTTCCGCAAGAAACACGACCAGTATTGCGTGATGGTTTTAATATTGATACTACTACACCTTTAGATTAGTTTTATCTTGTCTTTAAGCCAGAAAGTTCGGTAGATATCGTGCGATATACTAATGATTACACCCGGCGGAAATGTGAGAAAAAGGGTTGAGAAGATCAGATATGGTACACTACATTACAGAAAACGAAACGAAATGTCTGCCTGCCAATGCTTATCTTTATGGGAGTATTTCAATTACCATCTTACAAAGACTTTTGGTCTAAAGACATATTTTTAGAAAATGAAGGGATCAAATCTGTAATAACAGTAAAAAAATATGAAAAACTATTTTTTTGCAAATATCCATCCGTTGCATCAATGTTTTGCAATAAATCTATTGAAACTTGCATATACTTCTGATTTTGAAATTTAAATATGTATCAAAATATTGTGCAGGTTCCACTGAAACAAAAAATGTATACTTATTATACCATATTTTGTTGAATATTATCTGAAAAAAGTTTTAAAAACACACATCAATTTTGAATAAAAATTGAAAAAATGCCTGAGGAAATGGGTACACAAATTATACACTGTTGCAGAGGTTGGAACAGAGCCAACTCTGACACCCCACCAAGTAAAATAGATACAATGTTGCAACAATGTTCGAGTGGTAAAGAGTTAACCCACTTGGATTACCAGCTCGGATTACCAGCTCTGAGTACCCACTAAGCCGCTCCTCACATTTCTAGTTCTTCTAAAATCATAAAAAGAGAAAGTATGTCTAGGATGGAAAGGGTATGGAGATTGGTTGTGTTTTTGGTTCTGTATAACACGTCCAATGTTCCTTTTAGGGATAGAGAGAGTATGGTAATTGTCTCTGAGTTTTGTCTCACTATTGGAGTGTTTCTTGTATGAAAATGAGTATGTCATGATAGCTTATACAGTGTTGCTGTTGGTGTGGACTTAATTTCAGATTATATAAGTCTATTCGGATGTTCTTTTGAAATGTGACACTATATGTATGTGTGTTTAAAGTTTGCATGTCTTTTCAATTCTAACTTCTTCAACTCTGTTTGTATGCAAGGCACTGTGACTGGTTACGGGTTTACATACCTACTGTGTTTCCTTTATGTAACTCTAAACACTGAAGAGTTCCTTTGAATGTTGTTGTAAATGTCTTGATTTTGAGATTTCCTTTGTATGGATGGGTGTTGTACTTCTGTTTTCTGTAGATAGTGGCGACTCACGTTGGAAAGCATGTCGTAAATTATTGTCGTTCGTGGACTCCGTAACGATAACGGCTTAAGTGTTGTAAATCCTTTTTTTCTTTGTGTCCCTCTATAGCTAGTCGAGAGTCCCTTACTTCTCTCCTCTCTGACACGACCAGACGCAGTATGTTTTCCCGGGCTGTCAACACTCTACGGTCCGGCAGTTCGCGGAGTCATGGCACTTGTAGGTTTATCTTCTTTGTTTACGCCTGTGTAATCTGGATGTGCCGGAAAAAATGCTTGCTCCATTCCCAACCGATTCTCCGCAAGCCTGCAACACCACAAAACTTTCAGCGTCCCAAAGTTTCACGATGGTCTCTAATAAGAGCTTGGCTCAGATTTGAGGATTCTGGTTTTGAAAGTAATCAAAATTTTTAAGGAAAAAAAAAAGAGAAATTTGTTTTGAATCGTTAAAAGATTTCAAAAGTTCAAATTTGGGTTAAATCTGAAACTTTGGGCAAAGGGCAACTCTTTGAAGTATGAGATAGTCATTTGAAAGGATCTTCACTATTGCAGAATTTTTTTCTGCAAATATTAGAAAAACTTTTAAGAATTTGTTTTAAGTGGCTATAAATGCAAACACAGACAATCTAGGTCAGTCATCTATCAGGTTGTTTTGAAAAAAGTGATAGTTCTTTGCAAAGCAGAACGAATGTCTCTTTTAACAAAAGAAAAGAAAAAAAACCATTACAGTGCTGTTATTGTATTTGACTTGAAAAATTCAAAGAGTTGCCCGTTTGACTGGACTTGGAGCATGTGTTCCATGGGTTTCCACCAGAAAACACTGTATATTCTGTGTCACTGTACATGAAGGGGACAGGAAGCATGATAATGTCTTGGGAATAGGTAGCAGTACAGATAACTATATTCATTTTACCACTGAAAGTTACTGTATAAGCATTAATACCAGAAGAAATTGCATTCATAGAGATATGAATGCAATTTAGTCAGTGTCATTTTGAAGCTTCTCCTCCCACCACAAATTATATATGACAGCTGTTAAAATCAAACGTTTTGGTGACCTGAACCTGGTTCAGGAATCTTGTTTGCACTGATCACATAGATCGACACTTCAGTATACAAAAATTGAAAGGATATCTACATATAATATGTTTTCCAATATACACTGTATACTTGTACCAAAAGATTTTGTTTCATAGCAGTTAACACAATGAACTGTTATATTGTTACATTTTGGGTGTGCATCCAGTATTTATAAAACAATTGAAATAGATTTCATGATCAACAGAATATTAATGTTATCGATATATTCTTCAAAAATGTTTATAGGGTTTTTGGCAGATTTCATCATGTATGACCCCCTTCTCCACCCCTCAAAATAAACTAATTAGTTTAAAAAAAATTTTTTTTAGTATAATAACGATACCAATAAAATACAGAAATATCCTTGTGATTCTGCACTGCTACCCGACACAGCTGTTTGTGTATTGAAGTCCTCTTTTTACAGCATGTTTGATTTATTGTTACCGTCATGGAATGGATAGACTTTTCAATTTACATACATGTCATTTCATCTGAGTATTAGGATACATCAGGGTAGAAAAAAACCTTCCATGCCATACTTTGTTTTCAGCAAGCTTGATGAAACCCATCCACAATATCCAGGGGTTACATTCACCTTCGCTCTCTACACCCCTGGAATATGTCATGGCAAAACCAAAGGTGCTGTGTGCGCCATCTTGTTGAGGAGGCAAGAAGACTAGTTGGATCCTTTAATATACATCAAAATAATATCTTGGTCACATAACGGTAAAAATTGACAGGCTTTGAAGTCAGTTGTCATTCCTTTACCGAAGACCAGTTAAACTGCGATCTCCCTGCTTTCAATTTTGCTGTGACATTAAGACTTATTCTGGGGTTGTAGAGTGCTTACGGGGGCGTAAACCCATGATATCGAGGATGCCGATGGATAAAACTTTATTTGAGATCTCGTAAATTAATTTTCGCAAACTTAGTTCATTTCTTGTTCCTAAATATTTTGTTGTCTTCTTTAAGAATTTGTTTTCGTTCCTTGTCAACGTTACTTTTTCTTTTGTTATTGTTTACATCATCGTATAATTTTTGACTTTTTGCTAAGATTCTATCTCTGTTCTCGCTGCAGCTTCTCTCTGAAAGTAGTTTATTCTGAATGATTTATTTCTTAGACTGGGATACATTTTATTTCTGTAGCCGATGATATGTTTTATTTCCTAGAGGGTGATATATTTTATTTCGTAGACGGTGATACGTTTGAATTCGTAGATGATGATACGTTTTATTTCATAGACGGTGATACATTTTATTTTGTAGATGGTGATGCGCAGGGGTTTGACCAGGGGTATCAGGGGAAGACTTTTTGTTTTGAAAATAAAAAAATTCATCTATTTTAGAATAATGCATACTGAGAACTTTTTGCTGCAGTTTAACTTTTACTACTTTTCAAGCTAAGTTACACGGTCAAGTCTAACGAGGTTGTATAAACAAAACAATAAGTTGAACTATTTTGAAGTCTGTTGGAGTATTTAGTTAAGTAATTTGGAATGTTTGCTATGAAAAACCCAAATAGCTATCCTGATGCATTATGTACAGTATAAGGAGAGAACCTAAGTTTGCACGGAATTCATAAGAAAAGAGATTAAGCATTGAAACATTGTAATCTTTTGTCACCTTCTACCCCTTATACTGTATAGCGACTGTAGCATACACACGCATGTCTGTAGAAGGAGAATGAAGTTAAGAACTACTTTTTTTATTCGAGGGGGGGGGGGGGGGAGGTTTTTTCATCCTAACAAACTTTGAAGAGTTGCAGGATAAATTTATAACAGATAGGAAATTCATGTGTGAGGGTTATGTACAGTAAAACCCCACTTACTCCAACTCATGGGGACTTGATCAATAGTTCGAGGAATACATGGTATTCAAGTAATCCAAAGTCAGTTTTACAAACTCGTTGGGACCAAACGAACTGTTCGACAAAAGAGGGGAATTCGTGAAAACTTGGTTCGAGAAAGTGGGGTTTTACTGTAATAAGTACATAGATAATACAGTGAGCCTGCCCACTACAGTGTTTATAGGTGTACAAGTGTTGTGCTGGGTTATCTCCCCCTGTTTGACGGCAACACAAGGATTTCCTATCTGTCAGAAATACATGGATGCTGTTATGCTACTGTGTACACAAATATACCATGTATTTACTGAACCGTTTACAATGAATTCTATATAGTTCTATTTCAGTGTACCAGGAACCTACATGTTCTTCATTCAGAGAATTTCAGTATACTTTAAAGAAAAACAACTTTTCTTGGTTCCTTAAATATCAAAAATACTAATTGTCTTAAGTTACCAAATTTGTCTGATTTTCAAATAGCAATTTACTTTGAAAAATTTGAAAAAAATTGTATATCAGACCTCTCTGAAGGAACAGTATTGGTTTCTTTGTAATTGTAGCTGGTGTCCAAATATTAATTATACACAGTTTTTATTAAATGTCTGTAATTAACCTAGAAAGCACAGACAAGAAATGCATATCATTTGAGGTGCGGCTGATTAAGATAGCAAATGTCTTGTGAAATGTTACTTAAGCACTTCGTACTAGGTCATACGTTTTGCTACTTGTATAGAGCAGTGCGTGTTTTTGAAGGTTTTTATGTTCAGTGTTTAGTAAATATAAAGCTTGTTTTGATGTTGATTCAAACAACATAGAGAACTGAAATTGACACAATGTTGAAACATTTTATTCATATGTCCATATGCATGTGAAACCTAATTTTATCATTTTCCTTGCAGTGTTAATCCATATTCAGTTCTATGTTTTGAATTTGTTACATTATATTTCTGAATGACTATTCCTATGTATTAATTTATGTGATTTTAAAGCTATTCATTTGCCACATGATGTCATTTTAAAGCTATTCATTCGCCACATGATGTCATTTTAAAGCTATTCATTCGCCACATGATGTCATTTCATAAACTCCAGTAACATCATGCCTAATGCCCGAAGTAGCTCTCATTTGATTGATTGATTGATTGATTCTTACAGTACATAACACCCAAAGTAGCTATCATTTGATTGGTCAATTCCTATACTTTGTAGCAACCAAGGTAGCTATCATTTGATTGGTTGATTCAGCCTTTGTATAACACTCAAAGTAGCTTTCATTTGATTGGTTGATTCAGACATCTTAAAGCACCCAAAGTAGCTCTCATTTGATTGGTCTATTCCTACAATATATAACACCCATTCCTACAATATATACCACCCAAGGTAGCTGTCATTTGATTGGTTGATTCAGACATCGTATATCACCCAAGGTAGCTTTCATTTGATTGGCTGATTCCCAGTTATATAACACACAGTAGCTATCATTTGATTGGCCAAGATACACAATACAGCTAGATGCTCTACTCAAACTTAAAGTTTAGTATTTAAATAAACCCCTTTCTTTATGTAAAATGTATTGATTAATGAGTTGGTGAACGTTTTAATTAAAATCTGAGGGGATGCCTGCTTGTGGACTTTTAATGTTACACATAAAATATAATCATCATGCTATATAAACTGTGTGTCACACAATTTTTCACCAGACCATGCAGTATACTGTGTGTATAGTACAGTATAGCTAGATTTTCACCAGATCTGATGTAGCTCACAGTGTGTATAGCTATATTAACTCATGTCTGTGATACAACTGTTAACATTTGTCAAAGATTCGAGTGCGCCAGATGGATGTATATTGTGCGAAGTGCCAAATAAAAGGTGGTGTGTCTGATACCGATTGAGTGTAAATGTGTATGGCATTATATATATACAGTTGAACCTCGTTATCTTGAAATCATATAACTCAAAGACCCCATTGAATTTGAAGTGTTTATCGGTCCCAAACCTAAACTCACTTTCGAATACTCTAAACTCTACAAAATTTCCACACTGTCCTGCCGACTTTTAGATAGCGAGGTTCCACTGTAGTGACACTAAGCTATGACACGAGATGTATCAGATTGGATTCTATAACATAGCTGTGAAGATTTTAAGAGGTTAGAGATTTTGCAAAAAGAATGCATATTGTATGAAAGAGAGGATCAAAGTTCATTAATATTGTATGAAAACTACCAGACACAATGTATTATTACAGTAGACTGTACATACACAATGTATGAAGAATATAAGACTTTATACAGTAAAACCCAACTTATTCGAACTCGTGGGGACCTGATCAATAGTTCAAAGAATACATCATGGTATTCAAGTAATCCAAGGTTGGTTGAATATGTACGCAGTTGGTCGGGACCAATTGAACTGTTCGACGAATGGGGGTATTCGAGTAAACCGGGTTCAAGTAAGTGGGGTTTTAATGTATTGTACAAAGAGATCCAGAAATGATAAACATATATTTCGTAAGAAGAACTGGAGACAACATAAAACAAACACTGCCGACTAAATATTGTACGAGGAAAACGAGGGAGTGTGTATGATACTCAGTACTGTGTACAGGTAAACCTAGTTATATCGGAAGTTGTAATGACCGTGAGAAATCTTCAAATTATCAGAATCCTTGAGTTCAGCAAATTTGATCATTTGACACGAAGTTTGGCTGCGACTGAAAAAATATTTCAAATTAGACAGAGTCTGCGAGTTATACAAGTTCCAGATAACAAAGTATAACTCTATTAGGGACTTTTATCGAATGAAAAATACTCCAGAGGATAAATGTTTGTGTGAAAGAAAGGAACTGAGACAACATATTGTATGCCAAGTACATATTGGAGAGTATTAATATAAGGATTAGAAGGAATGTTATTGTAATGTACCCAGGCATCAAATATATATATATATACTGTATGTAGTACATTTGTATAAGGTGTGGTTCACTGGCATATAAACACATTGACATGCTGCACACCTACATACGTATTACCATATGTGTGTTTCAGTCCTTACCCTGCCTCGGCGGTCACGGTCACGAGCTGGTTACTGGCAAAGTATACTGTTTATATCCGTCAGGCACTCCGGGAATGATGCATGTCCGACTATGTGATCATACACGCGAGTCTTTCTCACCTCCCTTACAGAAAACAGTCAGGGGAGATAATCTACTCTCAGTCAAAACAGAAAACTTAAAATCTCTTCTCACCAGATAGTTTTATTTGATATTCAATTTTTAAATACAGTAAATATATCGGTATAATAAAAAACGAAAAGATGAGGAAAAAATTAAAACATTTTGAAATTCTAAAATTTATTAACATTTCATGTTTTATGCTCCTGATCATTAATTTTACTGTTCTGCAGAATATTTAACGAAGAATATTTGATTTCTTTGCCTGTCGGTTTACTGTGAGGTGATTGGGACGAATGGCTTGTGCCAGTATCCGTTACTGCTGTACTAACACAACCTATTGACAGAACTCTATATATCTCACTCATCCAAAATGTAGCGAACATATTAGGTGTAATATCTATTAAATTTAGGTGTGATAACTATTGAATTTACAGGGACTAAACCATAATCCATGATTATGCTCAGAAATTTGTGAGTTTATAGATCTTGATACCTCCACCTTGAAATCATGGCTGGGGGCATATATTAATGCCTTTAGCGGTGATTCCATCAATGCTTTGTTTCTACTCATTTACTCTTGAACGGATAGAGATTTTACACTGTAATTTAGTTTGTTAGTGTATGATGATAAGATGCTAGTCAAGTTCTGATTTGAGAAAAATCCACATACTTTTTCCAGAGTTATAGCCAAATTGATTTTTTTTTTTTTGTGAAATATTATGACTGACATTATAGAGCCTTGTCTGACACCAGTGGGAATAAAAAAGAAATCACAAAAAAACTTCTCCTTGGTTTTTAGAGGATTCATCAGTGTCATACAGATCTGCTTTGTTTAAAAAATATCTTTGAATTGTATTTTCAGCTACATAATTCTTGCTTAATCGAAATGAATAGCAAGGAGACAACTTGCTTTATTCTCAGTCACTTAAAGCTTTGAGTTTCACAGAAAACTTCCTTTACGAATCCTGTAAAAACAATGACATTGAAAGTTAATCATTTATTCAAAGGTCGTAGTTTCTTTCTTTTATTGGGATGATTCTCATCTGACGTTTTGACCTCTTAGAATAAGAAAGCTAACAATTAAGATTATATCGTGATAGCTTATGTGCATGAGGAATTTTAGTGTCTGTTAATGTGAGATAGTCTATGGAATTTGGTCTTTTCGTAAACAAAAGTTGTCTCCCCTTAGATAGGTGTATACATCATTTCCATTGTGACATCATGAATGCTAAGAAACTGATATAGATATGCGGAAACTTGTTGGCTGAAACTATTGTTTCCTTAGCAAACTTGCGATATCACAATGATATTGACCTTCAATTACAACATCTTTGGGAAATTTCCGGTAATCTTCGGAAATCTACTCCCTGAAATGCATACACCTGAAAGCCATGTGGTGAATCAGGACATAGTTTGAAAGTCTTCAAACGTTATCGACAAGAGGCTAAGAATATAAACAACGCTTTTTGGGTGTTGCCATTGGTGCAGCCATTTTGGAACATGATGTTTACACCATGTGTCCCTCTATACATGCATTCGAGGGAGAAGATTACCAAGATTATCATTAATTTCTTCGTGATGTTGCGATTGATTGACCTCATTACCTATCCAAAAGGTAGACAACTCTTGTATGCGAATAAAACCCAGTGTGTAAGTGTTAGAAGAGGAAAATATATTGGAAGGTTAGACTTGACTGATAGAATTGGTAGGCATGGACGCATGTCGTGTGCCGAGATGCCTGTATAGTGTGTCAATACGAGTGTCGACCTGGTCGCAGTAAGTAGGTGGCCAGGTAAATAGTTACATACACGACTACCATGGTAACACAAGGTAAATAGTTACATACACGACTACCATGGTAACACAAGGTGATGCTAACACACTATAGTCTATAGTCTGCAATCACAGTAGCTGGCCAGTTACTGTCTTTTATGTCACACATTCACCCCAGAAGACACATTTGAACTCTTCCAAGTTAAATGTTGGAATAGTTCATTATGAAATTTTAGGGGTGACTGAGTTGACACCAGGCCTTGTCTTTCCTGGTTTTCAGTGAATCATTTTTGCCACATAACTGTTCTTTGTCCATTCTTCTTTTGTTTCTCTCCAATCTTTTTCCATTGTCTTTCACTCAGATTTCTTTCTTTTCTGTCTATCTTTCACTTTAGTCTTTTTCCTTTGACCTTTCAGTCTTTATTTGTCTTTCCAGTTTTTCAATATGTGTTTGTCTTTTCATTATTTCATTCCTTCATTCTGTCATTCAAGTTTTTGTTCTTTCTTTCTCAGACTCTGTCTATCCAGTTTTTCGCTCAAGCCTTTGTCCTTTCTATTTCTGACTACTACTTTCCTTCCTTTTCCTCCTTCTGTCTTTATTGTCTGTCTGTTTTCTTTAACCCTCCTGCTTCAATTAGTACATTAATTCTCCTTTAGTGTTTCTACCATGTGGTGTGCACCTGTATAACTGGATTAGTGAGTTACTGTAATTTACAAACACTTGGATATGGATAATCAGAGAAAACTTTACAAACTTAACTTACAGTTAAGGCCACGAACACATAAAGATCATGGTCTGTATTCATGAAATAGTCCTTGCGCTCAAACCAATATTTTGTGTTCAGTCTCGTTTTTGTACCAGTGATAATTAAATTAAGTAACTGATCATATTTGTCAATGATGTGCAAGAAATCTAGGAAGATTTTTAGGAAATACTTTTAAAAATGTGTAAAATTAACTTTTGATCGTGTTACAGAATTTGAGCAAGTTACATATGAAAGTTGACTGGAACACAGAATTGATGCTTGAGTCTGAAAACAGATTCATGAATCCCGACCCAGACCTTTATCTTAAAAATGAACAACAACTTAACTCATTCACCCCTAAAAACATATTTGAACTCTTCCAAATCAAAGGTTGGACTGGTTCATTTTGAAATTTCAGGGATGAATGAGTTAAACAACATGTAAATCACAAAATTAGTTAAATATCATGTCAGGGAAGAAGTTTCACTGTTGTATCTCTGGTGAGTCGCTAACACTTCATTACTGACAAGCACATGTATATACACTGTATAGCATACATATCGATCGTCTGGCATGGTCTTACCCAGTTGTCTGCCCTTCCTTGTCGTCGATTTATATCATTCATCTGCTTAATTCATCAAGCATTGTATTGAGAATATACACACTAATTTCTGAAGATCATCCCCATCCTGAAATATGATCGACCCATACATGCATGGACTGTATTTAGCAGTTTACCTGTATGTGTGTGCTCATCATAAAATTCCGGGCCGGTTTACAGAGGCCGCTCGTCATTGTAACTCACTTTCATATGAAATAGCATGGTATACGATCATTTAGATAACCCCGTACTAGCAAATCAATGAATTTTTTAAAGTACATTGTAGAATATTTAAATACTGATCATTAAAAAAATTATTTTATTCTTGCTATTTTTTGTGACTCTGTAATTGACCAATTGATGATAAAAATATTGCTCTTTTGAAATGTTTGTGATGCTATATACCTACTGTAACCATATAGCTAGATTAATATTTTACTGTATGATAAAATTGCATTTTTTTCCGTATACAGCCTTAACCTTTTCACCCCTTGGTAATTTGAATAGATTCTACCATACTTTCATATGGATGAGTCCATTTTAGTTCACAGTGGTGAAAGGGTTATAATAGTCTGATGTGTTTGATCTCCAGTCATTGTTTTCATGTTATATTCTTTCAGCTTTCGGGAGAATCGGCAGCATTAAGGATAAGTCACGGATGAGTGGCACGGCCAGTCTCGACTCGTCTGGAGCTCGTCTAAACGGGGCGCTAAGTGATGGTAACTATGGTGATCGTAGCCATGGTGATCTCATCAACAGTTCAGTACAGGGCCTCAAGCGTGTGGCTCTTTACGTTCTCGGCGAGAAGGCTCAAATGAAGGTAAAATGCTTTGGACTCTTCCATAATTATGGAATTAAATTGTGTAGTAACAATGTGTATGTTAACCCATCACCCCTGAAATTTTGTAATGAACTAAACCAACCTTTGATTTGGAAGAGTTCAAATGTGTCATCAGTGCTGAATGAGTTATTAGAAAATCTTATATCAAAGGTCAAGGCCATTTGTTTAGGTCAACCTAAAATAAAACTTTGGATTTAATTTGATGTGAATTTATGCTATCAAGCAATCAACAGAAAAATATGGGGATGTATAATTGACTTAAAGGCCCAGTATACGTAACTTTCAGTAAAACGAAAATCAAGTCAGGAGTTTCTTGTTAGTTACCTCTCAGGTTTACTTCGTTTTATGCTTATTTTTGCATGGTTATCAACTGGATTTTTTTTCAGAATTTTTCAGAATTGCAAAAACATTCCTGAAGTTATGTATATTGGGCCTTTAACAGTTGAACATTGTTGTCTCGAAACTGCTGGAACCATGTGAAAACTTTCAATTACTCTTGACTTACTGACTATAATATAATTTTGTTTTCAGGGAATAAAAATGGAATCCTTCCCCAAGTGTGACTTCATCCCTGTGGACTTCTACGAAGTGCGGCACGTCAAGGCCAGCTTTAAAAAGTTGATGAGGGCGTGTGTTCCAAGTGCCCCGCCCACACAGGAAAACACGTTTTATAAGGCAGTGGAGGAATGCGAGTGGCTCTTACAGGTAAACGTTTCTCCCTGAAGTGGCAAGGTTTTCAAGTAGTTATTTATTTTACAGCAGTTATGAAACAAGTTACTATAAATTTACTTATTTCGACGCACCCAAATTTTAGCACATAACAGATTTATACAGATAAGCACAATAATTAAATTGGTGCAACCTCAATATTTGCTATAGAAAGCAATGTACAGAAAAAGCAATTAGCACAATCATAATTTGGCGGGAAGTATTCTGTGCAAAAAGTATTAAAATAATATTACCGCTAAAATATGTACAGCTACAGAATTTGACTTATATTAAACACTCTTGTTGGCCCAGCTGTTAGTATGGGAGGGTGGGGGGGTCTTTTTGTCAGAGTACCAAGAGAAAGCCTACATGGTCGGGCAGGTGACCCCATACCTTTTCACATGCGGACGGGGAATCAAACCCTGGCCGCCTTGGTGAAATGCAATTCAAGTACACTATCCACAGCTCCACCCTACCACCCAAAGTATGTTATATAAATACATGGGTGGTTCGGATAATGCACTTGCATATCACCAAGATTTCCCAATCGAATGTGGTAAGTAATGGATTCACCTGCTTGGCCACTGGGTTTTCTTCAGGTACTCCAGTTTCCTCCCTCATTAAGACCCCCTGTATGCTAACATACAGGCCAACATGAGTGGTTAATATAAGTTGTGACAAGTTGTGTCATTGTTGTCACAAAGTAAATCAAGGTTATTTTTACATATAAATACCGTATTTTACCGGGAATAAGCCCCCTCTCACGAATAAGCCCCCTCCCCACTTTGGCAAAGGTTCTTGGAACAGGGTGGGAGCCTGGGAATAAGCCCCCACCCTAAATTTTGTCTTTCTCTCCATAAAAAGCATGTTAATTTCTTTTTAATTTTGTGTCTGAACATAAATATATCTAACTGTGGGCAAAAAAAAATATCTATCAAGCTAAGCTTGAAATAAAACATTGTTCAGCTGGTGTTAAGAACACCATACTTTCATGTTTGAACTGGTGGTGCATTTTGCAAACTTTGAACAAAAACGAAATATTATTCTTGTACTTGATCCATTATATGTAAGTCTGTATTGAAAAAGAAAATAAAGAAAATATTTTTTATAGTGATAAAGCAAAAGTAAATTCATTTTGAAGTAGTTTGTTGCCAAGTAGTTTGTTTCAAATATAACCTTTCTGTCAATATCAGTTCGTTAAAATTGTCATTCTGAAATTTGTATCAACCGGCTCTCTGAGAAAACAAAATGGCTGCCTTCAGATGGCCTTAGCGTTTTTTGGAAGACTTTTATCCATAAATACATGTCTCTTGCTCTTAATGCTTCCAGACTCATTGCAGATAAGTTGGTTTGTTGTTTTTGTATGATTCATGCATTGGTTTTGTGTTAATTTTACATTGTTTACTCAAATTTCTTAAGCTATTTACTGCCTGTAGCTGGCCTATCTCAAATCTCGTAATGGCGGTAGCCAAACGACAAGCAGTCTTATTGTCATGCTATTAATTCCTTTTACACATCTGAATGTTATTACTGTATATTAATGAATACTTATTAACTTATAAATGAAAATTCATTCAAGATGATGCTTGATAAATTGAATTATCTAGACCAATTGCTAATAGAAAATCTGTTAACAGCACCATCAATGGCATCAATTTGTAGTGACTGTTTTTAAACATTCTGAATGTAAATTGTTATTTTAACAAATCAAACAACTAGAATTACATTACTGGTATAGTGGGGACTGAGTTCCTAGATCAAAACAGTAGAATATCCAAGATGGAGGACTTTTGTGAACAGGGGTGTATTCGGGAATAAGACCCCTCCCTACTTTTGATCAATTATTTTTCTCAGGGGGTGGGGGCTTATTCCCGGTCAAATACGGTAATCCATTGTTGTATACATCAGCTTTCTGTTCTAAGTACTGAGAAGAAGCTGTGGTTCTTGAAGTGATGTATGTAGTGTGGGGTAGATTAGATTGTACAGTGCATACTTTGATATGTTGTTGTAAATTATCTCCCTTTGGTTGGGAGACAAGTTTTTATACCCATGTGGACCTTGTGTACAACATATCTTAACTGAAAAAAACCTAAGTAAGGTTTATATTGTTACCATAGCATAGAACAAACATGGTCTACTGATGATTAGATTTTGGGGGTCATTGCTCAATGTTAAAGGTCAAAGGTCACCATTGACCACTTTGAATACTATATATCTCATGAACCCTGGACAGATTTGGTTCATATTTACACCATAGCATCACATGATCAAGCTCTACATCTGATTAGGTTTTAGTGGTCATTGGTCATGGTTTAAAGGTCAAATGTACATCACATGCATGATAGCACTTGTGTATTAACTTTATTTTGCAATAATTATGAAGTAAGTTATTGTGGAAGGAAACAGGGGAAAGCCCACATGGTTGTGCAGCCGACATACCTTTTCACGTCTGGTAAGGGAATCAAACCCCGGCTGCCAGTGTGAAAGGCAAGTTGACTATCCATTGAACCGCCGACCAATAGGTTGTAGGATAAGGTATGTGTCCTGTATAACTTGTCTAAACCAGATGTCATTGCGACCAAATGTTTTGGCTGGTTTACACAGGTGTCAGGTTTGTAGAGGTTTGATATGAGTTCATAGGGAAATATTGGGACAGAACTGTAAGGCCGGAATAGACAGGAGTTCGCATTAGACGGGTCGGTTTAGACAAGTTATACTTCATAAGTTTCGACAGTGTGTGACCCGAGGTGTGTTATGTTTACAGATACAGAACATCCTACAGTTGGCAGGAGCCACAGTCGACCTGTTGGATGTACAGGGGTCGTCTGTGATGATCTGTTTGGAGGACGGCTGGGACTTCACCACGCAAGTCGTGTCCGTGGCCCAAATCCTCCTCGACCCCTACTATCGTACCATCGAAGGCTTCCGCGCCCTCGTGGAAAAGGAATGGCTATCCTTTGGACACCGATTCACACACCGCAGTAATCAGACGGCCGCCAACCAAGCCAGTGGATTCGCTCCCCTGTTCCTGCAGTTCCTTGATGTTGTGCATCAGGTATGAGGCCGCCTTTTATTCAAATCGCCCACCATCTGTGGTCCATGGTCTGTGGTCACCCGCCCATTGTTGATCTGTCCTTAAACTCTTTTCTTTACAATTATTCCTGGAGAAGTGCCTGATAGATCTTTCTTAATTAGTTGTGCATTCCCTTGGTCTATTGTTGTGAATTGTCCTATTTTTGGACTGATCAGAAAAATAATATTGCCAACAGACAGCTATCTCGTTATGTAGGTTCTGTTTGGTCTTTAGCTGCGCATTGTCTTACTCTGGAACTGATCTGGAAAAAAAACATATATGGATTTTCTTTAATCCCTTGTTGTGTTCTTTTGATTATTTGACTGATCAGAAAACAAAATTGCTAAAAGATAACCATCTTTGATTTGACAGTAAAAGACTATCATTGCTATTTCTGAAGAAAAATTCACAAATTTATATGACATATACATACAAGAGAAAAGAAAAATGAAGGGAAAAGATCAACTTTTTCAAGAATGAATGAAATTCATTTGTAATTTCCGTCATCATGTGATATTTGGTGAAGCATAGACTTTTAACCTGTACAAGGAATGTTGGGAAATGTTGATTATATGACGTTCACATGTACACACAGGTGATGAACCAGTTCCCACTTTCGTTCGAGTATAACGATTTTTACCTGCGTTTCCTGGCCTACCACTACGTCGCCAGTCGGTTCCGCACCTTTATGTTAGATAACGAGTACGAACGTATGGAGGCCGGCTGGTTGTGTGAGGAGAGGAAGACTCCGAAGATTGACGACACAGACTTAGAAGGTGAGTCTCTCATCATGAGAAAGATGGTAGTGCAACAAATCTATGATTTCTGATGATAAAAAAAATATCTTGTGTAAGAGAGAATGAAATACAGTGGACTCCACTTAATATCACTCATGTTTATATCACATTCCCTTTCATGTCATGTTTTGCCCAAGCACCATTTTTGCTTCTAAATGGTCATGTATTTTAGGTGAATTCCTCTTAAAACAATTTTTTTAACCAGTCACTTAAAATATACAGAAAATTATGTCATTTCCATTGATTTCAGATACAACTTTTGAAAATTATTGCATAGAAAATAAAAAAACAAAACAAAAAACACTTTTTTTCTATAATGTACATTACTACGGTTTCGATATATTGCTTTCTAGAGCAGGTATTGTGAGAACTCCAATTTATTGTTGGGCTTGTCTTTTTAAATTTGGTTATACTCTAAAATTTGCAGTACAATAAGTATGTTAACAGTAGTCTCAATGTACCTTTTTGCTATCAACAGAGTACCAAGGTTTTGTTTTAGTCATCAGAATGTCAGGTACATTTAGAATTGACAATGTCATGTCGTCATGTTACAGGGGGTTTTGCCTATCGTCACCAGCACCAGTCAAATCTGGGAATGTCGGTCTGGGATTACATCGACAAACATCACCGGAAGTCGGCCATTTTCTGGAACTTTTACTACAGCCCCCACGACCAGGAAGTGGTAAGTGTTGACTGCTGCTTCCGAACAACGGACGAACACCTCAGCACAGTGTCTGATATCTGTCTGTCAACTTCATCGCTTCTAACATTAAAACTGGTGTTATTTGTGCATCTATGTAAAATGGGCAGGTACTTTTTAAGCTGAAAAATCTGAAAAAAGGCTTTTACTTTTAATTGACTGCCAAAGCAAAACGTTAACACAAAAATCATACTTTCTTATTTCATTCGTTAATTTAATAAAATTGATGTCCGAAATGTCTTGAAAGGTGACTGCCAACATGAAACTTTACACAAATATCTTGCTTTTAATCATAATGTAGATGCATTTGGGAGTTTGTTTTCTTTGAGATATGAATCTCGTTACCAGGTGCTGAGGCCGTACTCCAACATGTCTAACCTGCGTGTCTGGGAGTACTATCTATCAGAGGATCTGGCTCACGGGCCGCCGTACGAAGTGGAGGTCACACAACGCGAGATACAGCTGAACGAGGAGGAGGCTGCGGAGAGCTCCGGTCAGAGGACTCGCAAGGTTGTCAACGGTTGCTATGACAACATCAGAATACAGCAGCCAGATGTTTTTACATGGCAGCTACAGGTAGGTGGTGTATACTTTTAGTATAAAATTTTGTATAATTGGGTAATAGATTACAAAAAAAATTCATTTATAATAATAAAGTATTCTCGCATTTCAAAGTTATAGTCGGAATAGTTTGTCTTGTTGGTACTTAGGCCTGTAATTAAAAAAAAAAAAAAAGATTTTTCACCAAAATCAGCATATTTAAAAAAGGTCCTAAAATAATTTTGTAATATGTTTTTAAGGATTTTACTTATGATTGTATCTGGTTGTCTGGAAAGGGAATTAAGCAAAAAATAATTATGTTAATAAAAATCACTATACAGTAAAACCCCACTTACTCGAACCCCCGTTTTACTTGAATACCCCTCATTCGGAGAAAATTTTGTTTGGTCCTGACCAAGTTTGTACATACTCAACTAACCTCAGATTACTTGATAACCATGTATTTCTCGAACTATTGATCAGGTCCCCACAATTCGAGTAAGTGGGGTTTTACCGTATCTTGGAGAAAAATGTTTTGTTTGGTGTCAGACCTTTAAGTTAATATGAGAAATGGAAATCAAACTCACAGGCTTTTACAGTTACACAAAAAACCTTATAATTGAGTCAGTATGAACCTTGATGATGTTAATTAAGTGGTCTGGGCTACTATAGGAGATGCATAAGATCGAGAGCGACCTGGGACTGCTACCACAGAAGTGGAAAACTGTCTGGGACAAAATAGAACGGCCGAAACGAGAGACCATTCACAGGAATGCATCCTTCAACACTCAAATGGTGCGTTCACACGGTCGCTCCATACACAAACGCTCCACGCTGGAAATACTCGTCAAGGGCAAGATGCTGGGCGAGGCGGCCAAAATGTTCAGTCAGCCCCACAGATTTGAGAAGTACACGTACACCACACCAGTGTATTGTGACTACTGCTCACAGGTCTTGTGGGGGCTTCTCAAGACAGGTATGGATGTGAAAAATGATTTCATACATACGGAATATATACTGTATAGTTGCTACTATTGCTAAAATTCAATTTCACTAATTTCTTGAATGCATCAAACTCTGCATGAAAATTTTGCGAAAAAAAAAATTCCCGCGAATAAGTTCCAGACATAAAATCTCAAAATTTTATACCAGCTAAATTTGATACTCATGAAATTTAACAAGAATAGAGGATAAAGTTTTGAACACTTATGAAATTGTTTATTACTCCAAATTAATCTTGTATAGGGGACTTCTTAATACAAACATTGATCAGTTACCCCTGAAGATGCATTTGAACTATTCCGCTTAAAAGTTTTGAAAAGTCCATGGTGAAAATTCAGGGGTAAAATTAGTTTAGCTAGCCTGTAGATGAAGAGTGAATCAACCACCGGCCACCTTGGTGAAAGACATGACCATTATCCAATGTTATCCAATGTACAAACTGACCAGAGTGTATAGCAGATATGGGGAACTTAAAAAAGCGTAATAATCTAAAAAAAATATCACAATCTTTAAAGAATTTTTGAAAACTTCTCAATTTAAACTCTTGTAAAATGTATTTTATTTACTTTATATGGTGATTGTCGGGACTACTCAAACAGGTGATTATCAACTAAAAATGCGATGTTTAGACACTCAATGTAAAGTATGTGGAGGTGACGTTCAAACTCTTCAGAAGTGAAGGTATGAAATGTTCTATTGCAGGCATGCACTGTGCAGATTGTGGTTACAACTGTCATGAGAAGTGTGTCAACAACGTACCAAAGAACTGTACCAAGCTCAAGATCGTCGCCGATAGCAACAGCAGCTCAAACGTATCCCGGGCCGGGGGCTCCGAGTCGGGATCTGTCACAGGAGGTGAGTGTCTGATTGGGGTTCAGCTTATGATAAATTCTAATATAGAATATAATCTTCTTAAATAAAAAAAAAAAGATGCCAGTTATTTGATCTTTTTGATTATAATTAAGAAAATGTACATAAACTTTACCTGTTTGTGTACAGCAAAGAGTTCAGATCGCATGATACTAACCATCGGCCTAACTCACAGGATCACAAGCTTGTGACTTTATAGTAGCTTGGGAAGCCATAATTGTGATGGGTTGTTCTGATCATGAGCACCTCTTGAATTTACGTTCCAGTGACTACATTACCCAGTAGTTCCCCGGGGTATGAACAGATATCATCTGGCAGCGGGGAACAGCAGACGTTTGAGGGATACTTGTACAAGCGAGGTGCCCTGCTCAAGGGCTGGAAACAGCGCTGGTTTGTCCTAGACTCCACAAAGCATCAGGTTTGTCTGAAATTCTCTGGTTTCTGGATGTTAAACCATTGCATTGCCAATTTTCTTCATGATCATTGCTACTTTAGGCTACATATCTTAAGGATGCATGCTTTTCATAAGGTTGAAATATATCTACAAAAAAGAATATATATATATGTATGTCTACTTTCCTTGTTGACAGCGCTAGCTGAGGTATTATGACCCCATGGAAGATTCTAGTTGTAAAAGATGTATTATATATGTTAAACATATTTTAATATGCTTACTTCCATTGTTTACAGCTACGGTATTACGACGCCATGGAAGATTCTAGTTGTAAAGGATATATTGACTTATTGGACATTGTGTCGATACAGCCAATCAAAAACGTACAAGGCTCAGCGCCAAAGAGATCCGATGAAAACGCCTACTTTGAGGTATTTCAGCTTGAACAGTATAAATACAAGTAATGTCAATCTGATTTATGTACACAAATTTTACGATGAGATCCTTTTCAGCTCGTGTTACTAAAGCAATCATCCATCCTGATTCTTAAGGAATAAATGTTCACTTTTTGTGTGTAATGAAAACAGCATACCAGGGCCGTTTTCATTTAAGCAGTTGAACTTATCGGACCAAAGTTATTTGTTTATTAAATAAGTTCGGACCTAGAAATCTTATTCTACTTATCTTAATTTCTACATATGGATTGACTTTGTTTTAGAAATAAATAACGCAAACTTACAATAGTCATCAATCTAGTTTCGGTCAGGAACGTCTGGATCCCTGAATCTGCCTGTGCCAGATTTGCCAGAGGTCAACCTTGGTCCAAATCTGTGCCTGGTGTTTTCTTTCAGGTTCAATTGTTTCAACTGTTTGAACTGTACACGCAAAAATACCCTATAGCTACCCCTGAAAATAGCTTTCTTCCATTATTTGATTCTACGGGAATAAATATAATTCTTTTTACATTTTTCAGTTGAAGACGGTTCGTCGGGTATACAACTTTCTGGCATTCGATGCCAAGACTGCCCAGGAATGGATCGACCGGATACACAGCTTTATATGAAGGCATCCTTAGATGGACGTCACATCATTGCCTCGCGGGAGTTCTCCTCTTCTAATTGGTGGAATAATATTTCTGAACTACATAGTATTCATGAATATGTCATAATATTACCAATAGAGGTGTATTTTAACCTAGCTTTGAGAACGATCCTAGATCTTCAATCATGTGTTTGTAATTAATGCTAACATGTATCGGTGTTGTGATCGTCTGGCGATGAACAGCAGCTGTCAGAGCAGAGAGAGGTTTTCTGCAAGATGTTGCGACAGTCACCATAGCGATGTACCTGACCACGGTTGGACAGAAAAGAAGGTGTGGCATAGTGTTGTGATGGGCCAAAGACAAACATGGTTACGGAATATGGTTGTGAGGGGCGATGAAGGTGTGGACGACCTTGATGAAGGTCACCTTGACAACAGTTAGGCTAGAAGCTACAACATGTAATTACCTCACTATTGATGCACAATACAGGCAATTTATTGACATTTGAAACTATTTTGCATCTTATTCTAACAATTTCGCTTATGTTAAATTTGATACATTGAATCCAGATTTCTTTCTAAAAAATCTACTTTGAAATTATCAATTTGACCATTTTTAAATAAAACTCCAATTTTTATCGCAACTCTTTTTCATATGGAACGGAAATTGCATGTGTGATGTGTGACTTGCTGTGTTTTTGTTAGTAATAGAAATCTGACTGAAGGATAGAAAATGGAGGTTTGTAACTCTCCTCCGATTGTGTGTGGCAGTGGACTTCAGATTATATGGTTGAGCGTATGTATTTTGTGTATGGCTGGCTCAGTGTATGGATTTGTATGGTAAACAAGGGCTACTTGTAATCTGACTGTTTTTACAGTGGGAACAAATGTTTATAACTTTGCACAATATCATACTATTTATTATTATTTTACTCCATACATTAATGTGACATTTTTGTTTTTGTGTCAATTTTATGTAAAATTATAATCATACATAATTAACATTTTTCTCTGTGTAGTTTAAAATGTATGTATAAATTATGTATTGGTTTAATATGGCAGTGTGATTATTTTTAATCAATGGAAAAGAAACCAATTTTATTGTAGATATTGATGTACATGTGTATAGCTCTCAATTCACTCACCTTTGTAAATAGAGTCATGGAGTTATTTCCCCTTGTGTAGAGTTATCTACCTTTCTCTAACGGATTTTTTTCAGCCCACTGTACATACCCATGTATATATATATATAATAAAATTATATATAAGTCATGTGCATGTCCTTACACAGTTCTATAGAAGTTTTATGCTGCAGTTGTATAATTCTGATGCAACAATATTCAGCTTAGTGTGTGTATTAAGCAACATTTGATAGCTAGATGTAAATGTTTTTTTGTAATTCTCAGTTTTAGTATTATATAACACAGGGTGGCCAGAGGATTATTACAGAATTTTTTCTGTTTTTTTTTACAAAGTATTTAACAGAGATGAAAAAGTTTTATGAATTATTAAGACCAGAGTCCATATACATGAAACCATTTTCTTGTTCAAATTTTTGCTTTTATGCTCAAGTCATATTTCTTGTGTCATTTTAGAAATAATGAAATGTTATTTTATAAATGACTTTGAAAAACAAAATTTGGCAAGAGTTAAACCAAACACTGTTTTGCATGTTTGAATTTGAATTTTTTTATCATTTGACATGATGGTAAAAGTAAATCACAAGAAAGTTCATTTGAGCACAAAAGACATACTTGAGTTTGAGAACGCTTTCAAGAATACAGGCCCATGACTCCAATAAAGTCACACTTATCTTCTGCTAGTTGATTATTAAAACCTTACACACATCCCTAACCGTATTTTAACAAATATTCTGTTTTCAATCTTAGATTCCTTTTAAATGTCATATTTGCTATCTTTGTTGCATTTTAATGAGATTTTGAACCATTTTTTCATTGATTTTAATGGCCTATAATGAAACGGTCCATATCACACCGGTACTGCTGTTTGCAATAAATAAAAATAATATTTAATATAGTGTCTTTATCTAACGTCAACAATTATCGTGTTTAGTTGTTTTTTTAACCCATAGGGATACAGTATCAACTTCATTTATTCACGTCTCTAGTCATGGTAGCTAGCACCAATTTCATAAAGATAAAACACGAAAAAGAATTTCATTGGATTTTGTTGTTGCTGGGGATCAAGATGAAGTAAGTCACATGGTTTGGTTAACCATATATTGTATGTTTACATTAATTTATTAACTGGGCAACTGCCAGCCAATAGGAGGGTGGATTTTCAGTTTTGTTTGATTTGTTATGCTCAGGATGAAAAAATAAATGCTATTATTTGATTTATGAATATGGGAAGACCAAGAGAAGGGTAGAATTTGTTTGTTACAGAAACTTTTAACACAAACAATTAAATATTGAACTCAGTCACCCCTAAAATCACATTTTGAACCTTACCAAATCAATGACTGGGCCAGTCCATTATAGATATGTAGGAGTGAAGGAGTTACCTCATTCATCCCTGAAGATGCATTTAAATTCTTCCAATACAAAGGTTGGAATAGTCCATCGTGAAATCTCAGGGGTGAATGTGTAAATTACCTTTTATTTTGAAAAAAATGGTTTTAAAGAAAACTACTATGATATTTTAAGGGAAAAAGTAATGAAATAATCATATTGGGTAAATATAAAAGAACATTTTTTTTCAAACAGACAGTAGGATGCATATAAAGGACCCTCTTATATCCCTATCAATTTGGCCATAATGACAGCAAGAAACATTTCATAAGATAGGTGCTTGGAATATGTTAATGGTGGAAAGAGTATTCACATTGTTGCCAAGTTTTTTTGATAATTGCAGATTTTTTTTTCTGCCACAGAAAACATTTCGTAAGATAGGGACTGCAAATATATACTACTAGGGGAAGATGAATCTAAATCATTGGATAGGTTTTAATATTTGCATAACTTCTCTTAATGTCATTTTTAATATCCATGACAAAAGTTTCGACCAAAGAAATTTGGTTTCTGTGTTGACAAGCAGAGTATTTTCGTAAAAAATTCTTTTTGAGAATATTGGCAACTTCCTAGTGTTGTAATAAATGTGTTTTGCTTCTTTTATTACGTGTTTTATGTGCTTGTAGAAATTAATTTATACCTTATTAGCCTGTATTGTTTTAATGCATATTCATCTTGAAAGTGAAATGCATATGAACGCCATAGCAACCAAAGTCTGCTGATTTTGTACTAAATACTGTACCAATAATTAATGTTTTGAAAAGATATTCAATTTCCTGTGAATGTTTTAGAACATTTATAGATTAATTGTAAGTGAATGATTAATTATTTGTTGAAATTATGACAATGTACGAATTACTACAGAAAAGAAATACTGTAAACCAATTTTTTTTTTTTCGCTTGAGAATATTTTTCGCGTCTTTCTTGGGTGATAAAAATTCACTAAAAATTATATCGCCGCAAAATGTTTTCCATCAGATGTATACCAACTGTAGGAGTACTGTACTGTACTGTACATAGGATTTACAACCGTATTTAAGGCGAAATTAAATTGACGCGAAATAATTGTTTCATATGAAACGCAAAATAAAGTCGCCGTAAAAAAATCAGTTGGTGTACAGTAAAGTCGGTGTATGTACTACAGGTTATTGTTTCGAGCAATAATGAATCTTTGCTTGAGAAATGAAAGACAGCATCGGAAAGATAACAATTTATTGCTACCGAACATAAACAATAGGTTTTTGTATAGTGCAGTATTAGAATTTTGCCTGAGGATAATATGCAAGTTGTCATTTTGGGTGCCCTGATTTTTTAAGGTTTTCCTGCAAAAGATGAATTCTGTAATATACGTAAATATATATATATTTCAAATCATTCATCCCTGAATTTTAACCTTTGAATTGGAAGAATTCAAATGTGTTTTCAGGGTGAAGTAATGATCCCTCGTAGCACCATTACCATCCCATGTGACGTTTATCATCTGCCATGAAAACCGTAAACTTTTAGTCAAACGGTTTCATTACACTTCATGACTACAATAAGAAAATGGTGTTTAATGTACCATGATTCAAGTATTGTTGTCCATTACAATTTCAAAACAATGTGTCGATCAATATGTACACACTTGGATTGTAACAGATTTTCTCGATATATATACAGCAAAATTGCTGTAAATTTGGGATACAGGCTTGACGTTGAACAGATCCCCACTCAATGTTCTGTAAATAATGTGAAAAAATGTGTATAACTCAAATATACAGACCATTGGGTGAAGATTAGGGTCACATAGCGCTTGAACTGGAACGTAGGGAGTGTGGCTCTGGATTTGGGATCCCTGCCACGCCCCTGTGAATTAGCTTATTCACCCCTGAAATTTCATAATGAACTGTTCCAACCTTTGAATTGGAAGAGTTCAAGTGCGCCTTCAGGGGTGAGTGAGTTACGAGTCACTGTAGTGGACGGATCATTGAACACAATTTAACCTGTAGATATCTCATTTTGTATTTATGTGATGTAAACATTGTGTAGGACATGTTGTACAGTCGCTATATGTAACACATGACATTCAGCTTTATTGTACATACGTATATATATCGCCATGACCATGATCAGTATACTTTACAGGCCATAGCTGGCCCAAACCTCGCTACCAACGGGACAGCTCTTTTCTACTTGTCGGTAATGCTTTTTGAAGTTTTCGTGTATGAGCTATGCATTTATCTATATATAACTTTTGTTGTGATAAAACCATTTTTTCTACCATTGTTGGGCTTCGAAGCCTACGCCATGTTATATATGTAGATCTATATTTATTGTTGATCACTGCACAGGCAGAGGAACCACGCGAATTGGTACTCCTAAAACCAGAAGAATCTCCTGATTTCTAAAATTTGTAAGCTCTTGTTAAGAGTTGCGGAAATCTGGATTTTTTTTTTTGTTGCCTTTCTTTTCGGAAAGTAACTCATTCAACGTGTGAGTGTTTCTCCGTGTCTGTCTGTCTGTCTGTCTGTCTGTCTGTCTTCTTGAGATTAAGTCGAGTTAAGAGGTCATAATCAATCTAGAGAATTCAGTTTTATCTACTTTCTCTGCTAATATAATTATGGTATTCACATTTTCACTCCTAGCCATCCCGTTGCCAATTCATATATACATTCTGTTAGGTATTCATCTTGGCCAGTAAACAACTTTTAATAATCCGCCAGATTTTGTTTTTGTAAGAAATTAAATACTTTTTAAGATGTTTGAATTTTTAACTATAACGATAGTCATATTTTGATTAAAACCAGTCGATCATAAGACTGAAATATTTATTTAACATAGTCTCGACGATAGTCAAATTTAGATTCTTGAAGTACATGTAATGTTTTATATCAGTAACTTTAATGTTGAGAACAAGTATGAACTCCTTCACCCCTGAAATTTAATAATGAACTATTCCCACCTTTGAACTGGAAGAGTTGAAAAGTGTCTTCAGGGGTGAATGAGTTATGATATTTTAAATAATTTTAATTTGAGTTACAAATTTTAATGAAGCATTATATATTACTGACCCCATACTTTAAACTTACTAATACATTAACATATTGGCTACAGAGAATTTAATTGAGGGAGATCAGGGAAAACTAATATAGTTTGATTAACAAAGTCTTCATGTCACGTGCAGAATTTCTCCTAAGCTGGGTGTTTAAACTGAAAATGTAAATCTTGAAATGAAATTTAACTGTAAAACGAGAACCATTTGGAATCTTTGTCTCATTTAATACAAATTCATTCTGTAAAAATTCTGTTCTTCTGCTGAAATATTGCTGATTACCAGGAATTAACCATGAAGTTCTGCCATTTCTAATCTATCTAGATGTATTATAGTGTACCTTCATTCTCCTCTGTGCATTAAGGGATTATTTATCTGTGTATGGTATTGGAGAGGTTCTGGTAGTATAGCTCCCCCCAAATCCAAGTTCAAATGTGTCTTTGGGCGTAAATAAGTTGATAACAAACTTGGTTACTTTAGTAACATCTAAAATGTTATTACAATTTTCTATAAATTTTAGTTCCAACTTTTTAATTTAATTTGATAAAAGTTATTTCTATTCCCTTTTTTCTTTTTTGAAATTATAAAACTTGATTGAAAAGAAATACTATAAAAAGTGGTTATTTAAGCAGTTTTTGAAATATTTAAATAAAAATTTAAAAAATCTTCCCAATACAAGAACAGTGGCTTTACCTCATTGCTGTGGTGTGTGTATTGCCAGGAGTACAAAGGGAGGGAGCTGAAATATGGAGGATGGTATTGGAAGAATTTAATTACAGCCATGTTCCTGTATTTAGGATGTCCCAAAGCTAGGATAGAACATAGTTACAGATGAAGAAGTGGGAAGAATATAATTAGAGCCCACTCCTGTATTTAGGGTGTTCCCAGGGAGAGGGGGGGGGGCAGCTGAGCTACAAATGATGTAAAGAGAAAGCAAGACCCCTTTTGACAGATCTACACAGTTGGCTTTCTGACTGAAACATTTTCTATGCATTTTACAATACTACAGTGTACATATAGAACTATCATCTATTGCTTTACCTGCCTTCTGCTTCCATACGTGCATGAAGCCATGTCTCAAATGTTGAAAGGGCGGGCATTCTACATAGGGTGTGTCGAGTGTGGTCTGGGGCATTGTACATATGTGCATGTACATCGGTGAATGTGTATGCTCATGTATATCACGACATATACAGGTACACATGTGGGTTGATGGGAAGTGAACTTGTACACACGTGTGTGTTTGTAGAATGTTAATATACACATGTGTAACTGTCTTGTTATATGTACATGAATTATCTACATGGAGTTGTATTGTATATGTGTACATTGACCTGTATGACATATCACACACATGTGCCCATTAATTGTACATCTGAAATTATAATGTACATATAAATGTATTATGTACTTTCAGTGTGTACCAGAAGTTCATATTTACACATGTATATACATGATACATGTACTGTATACGTGGAACATGTGTACCAGGTACCTGTGACCTGTATAATGGGGCATATGTGTACCTGTATACTACACAAATACCTGTACCATCTAATCTGTACATTTACACACATGTGTACCTGTATATAACACATGTACCTGTGTAATGTACATCTATACACATATGCCTGTACATGTACATCCACACGTGTGTACCTAGCTGTACACTACACATGTACCTGTGTAATGTACCTGTGTAATGTACATGTGTAATTTAATTACACATGTACATATGTATAATGTTCCCTACCTACATATAACATGTGTTGTGAAATGTTTGTGTTTATAATTAAATTCATATGTTTTAGGTGTTCATTACCTTCTGCAAATAATTTTTGTTGACTCTGTGCAATAAAAGACATGACTTTTGAGAAACAAACGTCTTGTTTATTTTGTTGGGGTACTTTAGTCACATATATTCGAGATGATTATGTAAACCAGGAATCCCTGATATGAACATAGAAATATGGACTTAGAGAATCAAATTCCATGTATAAGTTTCTGAGGTTTTTTGGGAGCAAACAATGAAGAAGTGTGTCGCAACTTTTGTTATTGATTGTAACAGGCAGAAACTGTTTTATCAATTTTTTTGTTCCTGTGTGATACATAAACTCATTTACCCCTGAAGACTCATTTGAACTCTTCCAATTCAAATGTTGGAATAGTCCATCATAAAATTCCAGTCACTGTGGTAAATCAAAGTTTTGGCTTATATGTTTCTTGGTGAATGCCCTGAATTCTGGCAGCAATAAAACAACAATTGCAATAGTTGTCGTTTGATGATATTAACGATGATGAAAGTCAGTTTCTGCTTCTAAAATCGGAAATCCTCTTAATGAAATTTCATTGCTGTCTTCGGAGCTTGACTTGAACATTATGCTTAATTCTTGTCATAAAATAAGATGTATGATTATCAAACAGCATAATTAAAAAACAAAAACAAAAAAACGCTTTCGTTCCACTTCCCACAAATTGAATTAATTTATTACTTCAATAATTGAACATCTTTAAGTAGAGAAATATGGAAGCTCACTCATTTGTATCATGGTTTGGTAACAGCACGGACTTGCATAGCAAATTTAATTCCATGGTAACCGGTAACTTATCTAAAAAGAAGAGGAAGATTAAATTTTCCAATAAGTTACTGTTTTCATAGTCAAATCTTTCCATTGACATTTCAAGAATCGTGTTCATGGAGCTATAAACGCAACTTGAGGTTTATAAACGCAATATCTTATCAAGAGTCGTTTTGAAGTTTGTCCTTCCGCTTCAAATAACACATGACAACCGTTAGAATAAAAAATTTTGGTGACGTTAGCTGGGCTATACCAGGAATCGCGTTTTGACCGACGTCAAAAAGACTCTAATATCGATAGTATATTGGAATATTTGTATCAAGGTAAATAAATAATTTAGAAAACTACGAATGAATGGTATGCTTTCAATGTCAATGCTGGAATCAACGCAAATAGGTTGTATACATAGCTAGATGACAAAGATGAAAATGACTTTATTGAAATAATAAGACAATGACGGCCCATATGCGCCAATATAGTGCAACCCTATCTAGACCAACGTTACATTAAAGAATGCGTGTTATTTCAGGAATGTCTTTCATGCTACCACGTGAACGTGTATTTGTTTCCGGTCATTGTATATTTCAGGCTGGCCGCCGATCGATATGGGATGGCTTTTTAATTTAAATACTTCTATAACTAGATAATGTTATTCAAAGACACAAATATCAGCATACCTTTTCTCCGTGTATCTACCTATAGATAATTTGCATATACAAATGCTTATTATACTAGAATGAAGTCTATGGCACGGGGCCCAGGTAAACACAACGAGGGACCGCGCTCGGCCGGGTCGTAGTATCAAATCAAAACATGCAGATTCCTTTTCAAAAATACATTTACAATGAAAATAGAATACAGCGTGTTTGTGGTTAAGGAGTTATGTTTACTTTTGGCTTCAAAGGAAAAGAAAACAGTTGTCCCATCAGATATGTTGTTTGTGTAGTTCCATGCAAGGAAGAACTTTCATATTAGGCCACCAAGACACATCCCCCAATCAACCCCCGTGTAACACCCAAGTAGAACAGTCAACAACAAACATGTTTGTCGGTATATGTATCTAATCAGTTTAGATAACGTTACAAAATATATAAATTAACGTGTATTTTACCTTCTAAGCCGAGTTGTTTAAAAGGTGTTTAGCCTTATCAGTCATTAGCGCAAATATTAATTATTTTGTAACTTTAAAACGAAACCATAGATTTAGTTTCAATTTTGCAGATATCAACTATCTAGTAAGCAAAAATTTACATGCAGAAATGTGGGATTGTACCTTGTATATTGACAGAATTATTTAAGGTTGAAAAATGTCGTTAAATAGTGACGAAGCTAATCAGCTAACCACCTTTTGAACAACTGGGCCTTGCTTACGTTTCTGATTACACAGTTTCATTTCCCTCAACCAAAATAAATAGCTTCGGAATGATACTTTAGCCAGAGACGTATATGACATATATGGCATTATAAGTTTCTGCTTTAGTGGAAGAGATTTGACTTTAAAAGAAACTTTCCTACAGACTGGATTATTGGATGATGTCAGTGAGGTTTTCGTGATTGCTCTAAAGTCATGTTTATGGTATGGGACACTAAATCTTAGGTACATGAATTCCTGAATTACGAGTACAAAGTCAACTCCAAATGTAACGTGCAGGCGGTCACCCATCCAACTACTGTCCACGCTCCCCGGGTTATACCGCATGACTGAAAAAGCTAGCTTGCCAGTTAGGCAGTATTTGCCCCTCATATACCTAGCTGGGCATTGCATTATTCACCCCTCCGAGAAGTCTCGTCCCGAGACTTGACCTGGGTATCCGTAGGTTCTTCTCTGTGTATCAATGAACCTTCCCAAACCACCGGGAACTGGCCTTACATGATCCCACCGCTGCCACCAAATGTAACGTGCAGGCGGTCACCCATCCAACTACTGACCACGCGGGTTATACCGCATGACTGAAAAAGCTAGCTTGCCAGTTAGGCAGTATTTCCCCCTTATATACCTAGCTGGACATTGCACAATGTAGAATAGATTTAAGTCAATCTTCTTATAACTAATTCGTGAACGATGATTTCAAAGATGAATGTTACCGACGAAAAAAGAACCTCGCGAAAATGAGTGAATTTGCAGTACTTTGACGCTTATTTATTTTCGGTTTATGTATCGCACGAACTAAGATATTGATATATATATCAAGCTTACCTTGACTTTAATTGTGAATAAAACAGCGTTGATAATGTTCTTATAATTACCAGAAGAAATGGTATTCATTGCGCCATGGACGCAATTTAATAAGCGTAATTTTGAAACTTCTACTCTTGTCTCGAATAGGCTGGGATATTTTCATTAGAAGCAAACGTTTTGCTGACTTAAGGCTCTGTGAATATTTAAAAAAAATTATATCAACAGTTGGTTATACATGTGTTTACAGCTAAAGTTATTCAATCAATTGTAACCCTGAACTTTGTAATTTCAATTAAGTATTTTCGTAAGAAAGCTGTGTGTTGTCGGCCATCTTGGACCATTAGACTTTTAGAAGCAATCACAGACACTTTCCGCAAGGAAGTTATGTATTTGGGTATTAAATGCCTTCAAAACTAGTACCTATGCTCATGTATGATACCGTTGACCTTGATGTTTGACTTCTGTACATGAAAAACTATCCCAAGAAAACCCTCTCGTTGAGAAAAGTATATGAAATTAAGGTGGATTTGTCTCTCAGGAACTCAAGTTATAGTTTGGGGCAAATAAAGGTTAGTATTTTTTAGCGTTGTCCCCATTATACACCCGTTTTCATATGACCTCTGTGTTATATCGAGTATATAAATAACCAGACAAAACTGACAGCTACACTCGGGAGTACACAGTTGGATATCTATTTCAAGGCCGGAATTTTATGACAAATCGATGCGGTGACTAATATTTGTCACCCGACAGGTCTTTTAAACGTTTGAAATTAAACCGCTCAACGGAAACGCTTGTTTTTAGTATTGGGGATCCCCACTCACTGTAAGCAGGGGCGTGGCTACACCAGCGCGGGACAGGTGTTCGGAAGTTGTCTAAAATAGCGTGTTAAAGAAAAAGAATGTTGATATAAAGGAATTCTTCCAATACCTTCAAATATAGTCTAAAGTGCTTTATATATATATATGTTGTGTACGTGACTTGTCCTAGATTTTGTTTTGTCATATCTAAATATATTACATATGTGTATACATGTACTATGTTTCAAATCCATATACCGTGCGTCTACATTTTAATTTATTCCCGATGCAATCATGACTAATTGTAACAAGAAATAGAGTTGTCCAGAAGTTAAACAATATTTGCGCCCGAACTTGTGAGTCGAACCTCTGCTTAACAGCAAAATGGTGCTCATTTCGCCGCCATATTGGATTTGGAAATTTCAAATAAGATAAGACAACATGTTTTAATTGGTATATATCGTACATTAGTTCTACATCGCAATATGTGGTTTATTCTTTTTGTTGACTGTTAAACCACGAAGTTGGCTTTTATCTGGCCACTAAGATTCTATTTTAACATGAAATAGCTGTTATGTAGACACCGTCGTAATTTAACCTTAGCTGTTGTGTGACACCGTCGTCATTTAACCTTAGCTGTTGTGTAGACACCGTCGTCATTTGACCTTAGCTGTTGTGTAGACACCGTCGTCATTTGACCTTAGCTGTTGTTGGACACAGTCGTCATTTGACCTTAGCTGTTGTGTGACACCGTCGTCATTTGACCTTAGCTGTTGTGTAGACACCGTCGTCATTTGACCTTAGCTGTTGTGTAGACACCGTCGTCATTTGACCTTAGCTGTTGTTGGACACAGTCGTCATTTGACCTTAGCTGTTGTGTGACACCGTCGTCATTTGACCTTAGCTGTTGTGTAGACACCGTCGTCATTTAACCTTAGCTGTTGTGTAGACACCGTCGTCATTTGACCTTAGCTGTTGTGTGACACCGTCGTAATTTAACCTTAGCTGTTGTGTAGACACCGTCGTCATTTAACCTTAGCTGTTGTGTGACACCGTCGTCATTTAACCTTAGCTGTTGTGTAGACACCGTCGTCATTTAACCTTAATTAGCTGTTGTGTAGACACCGTCGTCATGTGACCTTAGCTGTTGTATGACACCGTCGTCATTTGACCTTAATTAGCTGTTGTATGACACCGTCGTCATTTGACCTTAGCTGTTGTGTGACACCGTCGTCATTTGACCTTAGCTGTTGTTGGACACAGTCGTCATTTGACCTTAGCTGTTGTATGACACCGTCGTCATTTAACCTTAATTAGCTGTTGTGTGACACCGTCGTCATTTGACCTTAATTAGCTGTTGTGTGACACCGTCGTCATTTGACCTTAGCTGTTGTATGACACCGTCGTCATTTAACCTTAGCGGTTGTGTGACATCGTCGTCATTTGACCTTAATTAGCTGTTGTGTGACACCGTCGTCATTTGACCTTAGCTGTTGTGTGACACCGTCGTCATTTGACCTTAATTAGCTGTTGTGTAGACACCGTCGTCATTTGACCTTAGCTGTTGTGTGACATCGTCGTCATTTGACCTTAATTAGCTGTTGTGTGACACCGTCGTCATTTAACCTTAGCTGTTGTGTGACACCGTCGTCATTTGACCTTAATTAGCTGTTGTGTGACATCGTCGTCATTTGACCTTAATTAGCTGTTGTGTGACACCGTCGTCATTTGACCTCAGCTGTTGTGTGACATCGTCGTCATTTGACCTTAATTAGCTGTTGTATGACACCGTCGTCATTTGACCTTAGCTGTTGTATGACACCGTCGTCATTTGACCTTAATTAGCTGTTGTATGACACCGTCGTCATTTGACCTTAGCTGTTGTATGACACCGTCGTCATTTAACCTTAGCTGTTGTGTGACACCGTCGTCATTTGACCTTAATTAGCTGTTGTGTGACACCGTCGTCATTTGACCTTAATTAGCTGTTGTGTGACACCGTCGTCATTTGACCTTAATTAGCTGTTGTGTGACACCGTCGTCATTTGACCTTAGCTGTTGTGTGACACCGTCGTCATTTGGCCTTAGCTGTTGTGTGACACCGTCGTCATTTGACCTTAGCTGTTGTGTGACACCGTCGTCATTTGACCTTAGCTGTTGTGTGACACCGTCGTCATTTGACCTTAGCTGTTGTGTGACACCGTCGTCATTTGACCGTAGCTGTTGTTTGACACCGTCGTCATTTGACCTTAATTAGCTGTTGTGTGACACCGTCGTCATTTGACCTTAGCTATTGTTTGACACCGTCGTCATTTGACCTTAGCTGTTGTTTGACACCGTCGTCATTTAACCTTTATTTGCTATTGTGTAGACACCGTCGTAATTTAACCTTAGCTGTTGTTTGTCACCGTCGTCATTTGACCTTAGCTGTTGTGTGACACCGTCGTCATTTGACCTTAGCTGTTGTTTGACACCGTCGTCATTTAACCTTAGCTGTTGTGTGACACCGTCGTCATTTGACCTTAGCTGTTGTGTGACACCGTCGTCATTTAAACTTAGCTGTTGTGTGACACCGTCGTCATTTGACCTTAATTAGCTGTTGTATGACACCGTCGTCATTTGACCTTAGCTGTTGTATGACACCGTCGTCATTTAACCTTAGCTGTTGTGTGACACCGTCGTCATTTGACCTTAATTAGCTGTTGTGTGACACCGTCGTCATTTGACCTTAATTAGCTGTTGTGTGACACCGTCGTCATTTGACCTTAGCTGTTGTGTGACACCGTCGTCATTTGACCTTAATTAGCTGTTGTGTAGACACCGTCGTCATTTGACCTTAGCTGTTGTGTGACATCGTCGTCATTTGACCTTAATTAGCTGTTGTGTGACACCGTCGTCATTTAACCTTAGCTGTTGTGTGACACCGTCGTCATTTGACCTTAATTAGCTGTTGTGTGACATCGTCGTCATTTGACCTTAATTAGCTGTTGTGTGACACCGTCGTCATTTGACCTCAGCTGTTGTGTGACATCGTCGTCATTTGACCTTAATTAGCTGTTGTATGACACCGTCGTCATTTGACCTTAATTAGCTGTTGTATGACACCGTCGTCATTTGACCTTAATTAGCTGTTGTATGACACCGTCGTCATTTGACCTTAGCTGTTGTATGACACCGTCGTCATTTAACCTTAGCTGTTGTGTGACACCGTCGTCATTTGACCTTAATTAGCTGTTGTGTGACACCGTCGTCATTTGACCTTAATTAGCTGTTGTGTGACACCGTCGTCATTTGACCTTAATTAGCTGTTGTGTGACACCGTCGTCATTTGACCTTAGCTGTTGTGTGACACCGTCGTCATTTGACCTTAATTAGCTGTTGTGTGACACCGTCGTAATTTGACCTTAGCTGTTGTGTGACACCGTCGTCATTTGACCTTAGCTGTTGTGTGACACCGTCGTCATTTAACCTTAGCTGTTGTGTGACACCGTCGTCATTTGACCTTAATTAGCTGTTGTGTGACACCGTCGTCATTTGACCTTAGCTGTTGTGTGACACCGTCGTCATTTGACCTCAGCTGCTGTGTGACACCGTCGTCATTTGACCTTAATTAGCTGTTGTGTGACACCGTCGTCATTTGACCTTAATTAGCTGTTGTGTGACACCGTCGTCATTTGACCTCAGCTGCTGTGTGACACCGTCGTCATTTGACCTTAATTAGCTGTTGTGTGACACCGTCGTCATTTGACCTTAATTAGCTTTTGTGTGACACCGTCGTCATTTGACCTTAATTAGCTGTTATGTGACACCGTCGTCATTTGACCTTAATTAGCTGTTATGTGATACCGTCGTCATTTGACCTTAGCTGTTGTGTGACACCGTCGTCATTTGACCTTAGCTGTTGTGTGACACCGTCGTCATTTGACCTTAATTAGCTGTTGTGTGACACCGTCGTCATTTGACCTTAATTAGCTGTTGTGTGACACCGTCGTCATTTGACCTTTATTTGCTGTTGTGTGACACCGTCGTCATTTGACCTTAATTAGCTGTTGTGTGACACCGTCGTCATTTGACCTTAGCGGTTGTGTGACACCGTCGTCATTTGACCTTAGCTGTTGTGTGACACCGTCGTCATTTGACCTTAGCTGTTGTTGGACACAGTCGTCATTTGACCTTAGCTGTTGTGTGACACCGTCGTCATTTGACCTTAGCTGTTGTGTAGACACCGTCGTCATTTAACCTTAGCTGCTGTGTGACACCGTCGTCATTTGACCTTAATTAGCTGTTGTGTGACACCGTCGTCATTTGACCTTAATTAGCTGTTGTGTGACACCGTCGTCATTTGACCTCAGCTGCTGTGTGACACCGTCGTCATTTGACCTTAATTAGCTGTTGTGTGACACCGTCGTCATTTGACCTTAATTAGCTTTTGTGTGACACCGTCGTCATTTGACCTTAATTAGCTGTTATGTGACACCGTCGTCATTTGACCTTAATTAGCTGTTATGTGATACCGTCGTCATTTGACCTTAGCTGTTGTGTGACACCGTCGTCATTTGACCTTAGCTGTTGTGTGACACCGTCGTCATTTGACCTTAATTAGCTGTTGTGTGACACCGTCGTCATTTGACCTTAATTAGCTGTTGTGTGACACCGTCGTCATTTGACCTTTATTTGCTGTTGTGTGACACCGTCGTCATTTGACCTTAATTAGCTGTTGTGTGACACCGTCGTCATTTGACCTTAGCGGTTGTGTGACACCGTCGTCATTTGACCTTAGCTGTTGTGTGACACCGTCGTCATTTGACCTTAGCTGTTGTTGGACACAGTCGTCATTTGACCTTAGCTGTTGTGTGACACCGTCGTCATTTGACCTTAGCTGTTGTGTAGACACCGTCGTCATTTAACCTTAGCTGTTGTGTAGACACCGTCGTCATTTGACCTTAGCTGTTGTGTGACACCGTCGTAATTTAACCTTAGCTGTTGTTTAGACACCGTCGTCATTTAACCTTAGCTGTTGTGTGACACCGTCGTCATTTGACCTTAGCTGTTGTGTGACATCGTCGTCATTTGATCTTAATTAGCTGTTGTGTGACACCGTCGTCATTTAACCTCAGCTGTTGTGTGACATCGTCGTCATTTGACCTTAATTAGCTGTTGTATGGCACCGTCGTCATTTGACCTTAGCTGTTGTATGACACCGTCGTCATTTGACCTTAATTAGCTGTTGTATGACACCGTCGTCATTTGACCTTAGCTGTTGTATGACACCGTCGTCATTTAACCTTAGCTGTTGTGTGACACCGTCGTCATTTGACCTTAGCTGTTGTGTGACACCGTCGTCATTTGACCTTAGCTGTTGTTTGACACCGTCGTCATTTAACCTTTATTTGCTGTTATGTGACACCGTCGTCATTTAACCTTAGCTGTTGTGTGACACCGTCGTCATTTGACCTTAATTAGCTGTTGTGTGACACCGTCGTAATTTGACCTTAGCTGTTGTGTGACACCGTCGTCATTTGACCTTAGCTGTTGTGTGACACCGTCGTCATTTAACCTTAGCTGTTGTGTGACACCGTCGTCATTTGACCTTAATTAGCTGTTGTGTGACACCGTCGTCATTTGACCTTAGCTGTTGTGTGACACCGTCGTCATTTGACCTCAGCTGCTGTGTGACACCGTCGTCATTTGACCTTAATTAGCTGTTGTGTGACACCGTCGTCATTTGACCTTAATTAGCTGTTGTGTGACACCGTCGTCATTTGACCTCAGCTGCTGTGTGACACCGTCGTCATTTGACCTTAATTAGCTGTTGTGTGACACCGTCGTCATTTGACCTTAATTAGCTGTTGTGTGACACCGTCGTCATTTGACCTTAATTAGCTGTTATGTGACACCGTCGTCATTTGACCTTAGCTGTTGTGTGACACCGTCGTCATTTGACCTTAGCTGTTGTGTGACACCGTCGTCATTTGACCTTAATTAGCTGTTGTGTGACACCGTCGTCATTTGACCTTAATTAGCTGTTGTGTGACACCGTCGTCATTTGACCTTTATTTGCTGTTGTGTGACACCGTCGTCATTTGACCTTAATTAGCTGTTGTGTGACACCGTCGTCATTTGACCTTAGCTGTTGTGTGACACCGTCGTCATTTGACCTTAGCTGTTGTGTGACACCGTCGTCATTTGACCTTAGCGGTTGTGTGACACCGTCGTCATTTGACCTTAGCGGTTGTGTGACACCGTCGTCATTTGACCTTAGCTGTTATGTGACACCGTCGTCATTTGACCTTAGCTGTTGTGTGACACCGTCGTCATTTGACCTTAGCTGTTGTGTGACACCGTCGTCATTTGACCTTAGCGGTTGTGTGACACCGTCGTCATTTAACCTTAGCTGTTGTGTGACACCGTCGTCATTTGACCTTAGCTGTTGTGTGACACCGTCGTCATTTGACCTTAGCTGTTGTTTGACACCGTCGTCATTTAACCTTTATTTGCTGTTATGTGACACCGTCGTCATTTAACCTTAGCTGTTGTGTGACACCGTCGTCATTTGACCTTAATTAGCTGTTGTGTGACACCGTCGTAATTTGACCTTAGCTGTTGTGTGACACCGTCGTCATTTGACCTTAGCTGTTGTGTGACACCGTCGTCATTTAACCTTAGCTGTTGTGTGACACCGTCGTCATTTGACCTTAATTAGCTGTTGTGTGACACCGTCGTCATTTGACCTTAGCTGTTGTGTGACACCGTCGTCATTTGACCTCAGCTGCTGTGTGACACCGTCGTCATTTGACCTTAATTAGCTGTTGTGTGACACCGTCGTCATTTGACCTTAATTAGCTGTTGTGTGACACCGTCGTCATTTGACCTCAGCTGCTGTGTGACACCGTCGTCATTTGACCTTAATTAGCTGTTGTGTGACACCGTCGTCATTTGACCTTAATTAGCTGTTGTGTGACACCGTCGTCATTTGACCTTAATTAGCTGTTATGTGACACCGTCGTCATTTGACCTTAGCTGTTGTGTGACACCGTCGTCATTTGACCTTAGCTGTTGTGTGACACCGTCGTCATTTGACCTTAATTAGCTGTTGTGTGACACCGTCGTCATTTGACCTTAATTAGCTGTTGTGTGACACCGTCGTCATTTGACCTTTATTTGCTGTTGTGTGACACCGTCGTCATTTGACCTTAATTAGCTGTTGTGTGACACCGTCGTCATTTGACCTTAGCTGTTGTGTGACACCGTCGTCATTTGACCTTAGCTGTTGTGTGACACCGTCGTCATTTGACCTTAGCGGTTGTGTGACACCGTCGTCATTTGACCTTAGCGGTTGTGTGACACCGTCGTCATTTGACCTTAGCTGTTATGTGACACCGTCGTCATTTGACCTTAGCTGTTGTGTGACACCGTCGTCATTTGACCTTAGCTGTTGTGTGACACCGTCGTCATTTGACCTTAGCGGTTGTGTGACACCGTCGTCATTTAACCTTAGCTGTTGTGTAGACACCGTCGTCATTTGACCTAAGCTGTTGTGTGACACCGTCGTCATTTGATCTTAGCTGTTGTGTGACACCGTCGTAATTTAACCTTAGCTGCTGTGTGACACCGTCGTCATTTGACCTAAGCTGTTGTGTGACACCGTCGTCATTTGACCTTAGCTGTTGTGTGACACCGTCGTAATTTAACTTTAGCTGTTGTTTGACACCGTCGTCATTTAACCTTAGCTGTTGTTTGACACCGTCGTCATTTGACCTTAGCTGTTGTTTGACACCGTCGTCATTTGACCTTAGCTGTTGTGTGACACCGTCGACATTTGACCTTTATTTGCTGTTGTATGACAATGTCGTCATTTGTTTCCAAACACCATTAGTACCCTTTGTTTTTATGCCAACACTGTAAACATCACCAAAAAGCCTCACTTTGTAAACATATTGCTTCTTTCTAAAAAATTCTCGAGATATATATTTTTTCATCAACACTACAATGAAGCTTTAAAACATTTTCACGGTCAAGTCGATCTACCGTCATTTGCAAAACATTTCGATGACCTGTGGTACCCAGTGACTGTATAAGGTACACCCTATAAAGGTGTAAATCTGGCCTGATACTGACAGACAGGTAAAGTGAGGCCAGTGTGATATGGTAATACGGTGTAAATTAGAGACCCTCGGCCATGTCGTGTAATATATGGGGCTGTATATTAGGTCTGGTCAGTCAGATCGGGGTGTATAGGGGAGTGTATAGAATCTGTGTGAGTCAACTACGCGTAGCCCGGGTAGGTGATGTACGATGTGGACGCAAAGCATACACTCCCCAGTCCCCTTCCCCCTCACCCACCCAACCAAACATGCCCACACCCACACTCACGTGTTTGAGCATGGAAAAATGATATCATATAATATTGTATTCCAAAAAGTCTTATCTAAAATTTTCCAGTTTTTCATTCTGATTTAACACGGGGTATTTGAAAATGTAAATCTGCTCTAGTATATGAACACTATAGCTTCCTTGATTAGTAAAAGAATGATATATAACCGTCGCACTTTCCGTAAACAAGAATACTTTCTTTCCTCCTTTATACGGAAAATGCCGATTACTTCTGATACAAAACATACAAGTATCATCTTTGGCCAGCACGCTGATATTCTCCAGTAAATATATACTGTAAGCGTGGAGTTTTTCTCGGCGTGCGGCTAAGCCAAAAGATGTCTACGCGCAAAAATATTGACTTTTACAATAAAGTTGTAAAAACTTTGACATAATGCCCATTACATGTTTTTTTTCACCTTTGTAAATGCTTGTAGCTTTTCACTTTTAATAAGTTAAACAAACGAAAGTAAATTTCGGAAAAGTTTTGCCATGTAAAGTCCAATCAAAAGTTCGACCACTTTAAAATAACTTTACTTTTCTGAAAACTGCATAGCTAAAAAGAGAAGACATCGAATTGCTCTATAGAAAACTAAGTGACAACAAATAGTCCTCTGTCACTGTGGTATGGCAATGGTGTATATTATCCTTAATGTTAACTTTTAGATTGTTTTTTGGTTTTTTTTTGTTTTTTTTTAATTGTCTAAGAAAATATCTGGGAAGCAGACCTCACGAAAATTGAAAGGTTTCAAGTTCAAAATCTTGTGAGAGTTTATACATGGCTGTACATAAGTAACGTAATGTAAATGCAAATTTTGCGGTTATGTCTCAATTCAGACATTTGCATTTAAAAATCATGTCCCCAACATTGTCATCATATTTCCGTAATGCTACACAAACAGGTATCCCCGTATAGCATATTTCCTGTCGAACTGTTGTAACAAATCTGCCAGGAGATTGTATCGCATGTTTACGTTCGTATGGTACCCGGCCAGCCGAGACGTCAAAATTGACGTAACCTCCCAGGAATTTTGTCATCACGCTTATATTCCCATGGTTGATCCGCATTTTGACGGTATCACATTTTACATACACAGTTCAGTAACTTTCCCAGTCGAAATAAGACTCTATCGACCGATGTTTTTCTTCAGATTTTACTTGCATTTAGCGTCCCTCGAGAAATTACCGTTCCGAGGTTCTGTCTTGTCATTAGGGAATGAATTTAGTTGTTCTGAATTATATGGCAGTCATGGCGACCTATTTAGTTTCCTCTCGCCTTAACGAAAATATCAAAACTTTTTCGGGATAATATGTCAGGAATATTCCCACGCAATTCCAATGGCTTAGTTATAGTAAAAATGTAAATATAATCGCATTATGGACTACATACTAAGACGAAATTTTTCGGTTTCCTAAAAGACAGATTTTTTTCATTAATAAATACCATGGCATATTACTCAGAGGTTAAAAATGAAAACACTCTCATGCTCTGGTATGATCTACTTTCCCAGTTTCATCAACGTTCCTTAAAACTTCAGGAAATCCCTTAACTTCAAAATATCCATGGGAAAGCATTGAGAAAGTAGTTAAGTTCCTTAACTTAAGATTTCCCACTTAACTTTTGAAATGCTTTCCTATGGATATATCGAAGTTAAGGAATTAACGTTGATGAAACCGGGGCCTGGTAGCGCAGTACGTGGATTTCGCAATCGCCGTAATACGCCTTCCTTCGTTGTATCACCAATCCCGTTATAACGCCAATATTTTGGCGGGGGGGGGGGGGTATAGGCAGAATAAGGCGGTTTTACAATTTGCAGCCTATCTAGTGTATCAATACATAGTTGAGTCCTTCAAGTGAAGTGGTTTGTTCCCTTTTGATGTTTAACGGTAGTTTATGATATATAACTACTTTGATAAGAGGACAATGAACAGACTTCGTTGGGGGTCCATTATACCTATCTTTCTGTTTCCTTGTGTGTCAACAACATTTCATTTTATGACGCTATACCAATTGTTTATAAACGTCAACAGCGGTCTAATTAGTTATCTCGTGTACGGGCACTTTATTTACCTCCCGATGGACGGGGTATTCAGTGAGATCAAGGGCTAATTAAAGATAAGACTCTGTGTTCGTTCTTCAGGTCACTCCGTACATTTACATATGTATTCAATGGGTGTTGGCTACGGTCAATATAGGTGTTGTGGGTAGTGGTCTTACCCACTGACCACTAAGTGATATAATAGGTCAATATTGGAACAATTCACTGACCATCGTGACGTCAGAACCATACTTCACGGTGTTTACACTGACCGCTGTAGCCGTTGTGAGGTATTATGTAACTCACAGATAACCAGATATTTATTTACCCTGCCCCCCCCCCCCCCCCCCCACGCGCGGACCCGGGGGTCGGGAATGGAGAATGGTATAGAATAAGAGAAGGTTACACATTTTTACTTTTATATAGCTTGTCAATCATCATTTTTATTTATTTATTTCGACTGTTGTTGTTATTATCATTATTATTATTAGGGCCTCGCCACATAGTGGCGGACGCTCAATAATGAGGATATATTGATGATGTCCGAGTGGTTAAGGTGTCCCGACATTCTACCACTAGCCCTCTACCTCTTGGTTTTGCGTTCGAAACCAACGTGGGGCAGTTGTCAGGTACCTGCCATAGATCGGTGCTTTTTCTCCAGGTACTCCGGCTTTCCTCCACCCCCAAATCCTGGCACGTCCTTAAATGACACTGGCTGTCAATAGGACGTAAAACAGAATAAACTAAACTATATAATGATCGTTGTGGTTATGTGCGTGAGTGCGTCCGAAACACATCGTGTCCGCTTCATAACTTAGAAATCTATCAGGGATTGTAGAGAGATGACACGTTGCTTGTTTATTAATCAGTATTAGAAGGTGTGTCGCGTTCTTCATCCAATTTTGTCCTGCAACGGTCAAGGCTAAAACTTAGGACTGTTCTTGGGGTTTAAATAGAGTCAATGATAACTTTGGTACTCCAGTAAATTCTTTATATATTGGCTTTATGTTGCAGCAGCGGGGCCCATGATGAAAATTTCGATCTCCTTGCCATCTATCTATTTATTTATTTGTATTTTAGGACTTTAATGCATCTAAGCCGTCAAGTATTGAGATTTTGGTTAACAAACCAAGAAGCAGCAAATAGATTGAAGACTTCTTCTATACATCATGCAGCTTCCAAAATGTGCAATTTACTGACTTCAGCAAACCATACGTCAAACTACGAGCGCCCAGCACGTAGCACAATTTACACAATCTTTGGTATTGGTTTGTGTTAAACGTGTTTGATTTGTTATCATGTGATAACGGAGTGTTATATAGCGATGTTATCAGCATAGCATGTAAATAAAAAGTTAGGGACCTAATATTAAGCCCTGTGGAACGCCCGAATTTGTAGTTTTAACGGAAGATTTACTATTGCCAACAATGAAGAAGCCACTAAAAATTGACTAAGGGACGTTGTCAAATAAGGATTTCATCTGCTGCATTTCAACACTTTGGATCCCCAATTTATAGTTTTAGTTTTTCTCTTTATCACCAGATTGGATGTCACGCGCGCTGACGTATCTCGGTAAGAACTTCGGTGAGATGGTACCTAAATATATGTTTGTACCCCATATTTGTACGTGGACAATGCCATCGTTTGATCTTAGGGCTGCTATGAAATCTTCAGCACACAATCTTAGTTTTCTTTTTTAAAAAAAGGGGGGGGGGGGTATCTTAGTGAGTGATATCTAAATATGATCAAGCGATGTTATGCGAATGTCAATTCGTACTGACACTATCAATTTCATACATTTGAAATATTTCCGGTTTCTGTAAGCGATACAATTTATACCTCACACAGAAACATGAAGTACAAAACATCGTATACTGTATGTAAGAATAACCTTTTACATATATCATGTATATAAATATGTTTACCTGTCATGTTCCACCTGTCAACTAGACAAAACAGTTTGAATTACATCGTACGACTAAATATTAACTGTACCGTATAAGTAGATATATATACATAGATATGTCTGATGCAACATTTGCCTTAAGAATGTCGTCATTGTTGTTGTCACGTGTATATACATAGTTAACAGTGTAATTAAAAAATATCAACAACCTGACACATATTGAAACTAAAATTAAATGTAGTGATATCTGATGTTAAATAAATGAGGAAGTTGAGATGTTCTGCGCAGTACTGTTATAGAAAAGCCTCGCCCCGACAATGCCCCAGAAATTTCACAATGAACCAGTCAAACCTTTGAATTGGAAGAGTTAAAATGTGCCATGAGGGGTGTTTTTGATGATATTGACACGGAATAATTAAGATGGGTTCTCTTTTGACGAACTGACCACAATTCCAATATGTCTTCCCGTTTACAAACCACAGAACGAGTTTGTTTTGAAAACACTACACCTTTATTGCGGTTTTAGAGCGGTTTGTAAACGGGAAGATCTTCTCGCTGACTTTGATAGCATCCATAGCAACAATTGAGATTAGAGCGCCCCACCCTCGGGGATACGGCAGCAATTGTTGGTACCCATCTACCACAGTCTACGTCATGGAACCACACGACTCTTAGCTTGCGGTTTATAAGTGGGTCAAGTACCCTGCGTTAGCGAGGATCTGCTCGCGCAGAAATCCTACCTCTGATTCATTCGGTCGACTTTTGTTAAATTTTGATAATAAAGCTTTGTCGCCATTATTCGGTAATTTGTTTAAATTAACGAAGAGTCGTTGCGAAATCTGAGCTGACAACAACCGGAAGTTGTTTTTATTTCTTTATATACCGCCGAGATATATTTCAACAGGTAGCATGACTGATGGTCGCTGATAAAATCAGAAACAACTTACATTTAAAAAATGGAAATGACGTCATGCTTTTTACTTATGCTTTAACAAACAAATATCCCCGAAACCCCAGCGAAGCAACAGACCATCCATTTCCAGTCTCTGCAAAGGGTATTGTAATTGAAATGAAATAGTGTACTTTTAAAATGTATGAGACTAATTATTAAAGAGATAAGTTCCTCAAGACATTTTGACAGACATTCATCTTTACGACACGCACGTTTATGCACGACAAGGAGGTATAATACATATTTGTTTTGTTAAACAGACAAATGTATCAGAAAAAAATATTTTGCAAAGTAATATCAATCCATTGTTGATTAAGATATATATTTTTATCATATTCGAAAGTGATATGAATTACATTTTATATGTAATAATAATTTGCCGATTGATTACGTCAAATATAGCGTACATTGTATAAACATACAATTTACTGGCTAAAAAGTCTTATTTGATAAAGAAGCTGTCTGTTTGTATTTATTTCCCGTATCATCTCGAACACTTCCAATCAAGAAGAAGAAAATGTTTTTATTGCAATTTTCCTACTCTGATGCGGGTAGCTATGGATAGAATGTGAATACCAAGTGGGAAATTTAGCTGATGTGGGTTTCTACAAAAAGAATGTGAACAATAAGTGGGAAATGTAGCTGATGTCGGTATCTACAAGGAGGATGTGAACACCTAGCGGGAAATGTCGCTGATGTGGGTATCTATATAGAGGATGTGAACAGCTAGCGGGAAATAAACTTGAACAGCTAGCGGGAAATGAAGCTGAAGTGGGTATCTATATAGAGGATGTGAACAGCTAGCGGGAAATGAAGCTGAAGTGGGTATCTATTTAGAGGATGTGAACAGCTAGCGGGAAATGAAGCTGAAGTGGGTATCTATATAGAGGATGTGAACAGCTAGCGGGAAATGAAGCTGAAGTGGGTATCTATTTAGAGGATGTGAACAGCTAGCGGGAAATGTAGCTGAAGTGGGTATCTATATAGAGGATGTGAACAGCTAGCGGGAAATGAAGCTGAAGTGGGTATCTATTTAGAGGATGTGAACAGCTAGCGGGAAATGAAGCTGAAGTGGGTATCTATATAGAGGATGTGAACAGCTAGCGGGAAATGAAGCTGAAGTGGGTATCTATTTAGAGGATGTGAACAGCTAGCGGGAAACGTAGCTGATGTGGGTATCTATTTAGAGGATGTGAACACCTAGCGGGAAATAAACTTGAACAGCTAGCGGGAAATGAAGCTGAAGTGGGTATCTATATAGAGGATGTGAACAGCTAGCGGGAAATGAAGCTGAAGTGGGTATCTATTTAGAGGATGTGAACAGCTAGCGGGAAATGTAGCTGAAGTGGGTATCTATATAGAGGATGTGAACAGCTAGCGGGAAATGAAGCTGAAGTGGGTATCTATTTAGAGGATGTGAACAGCTAGCGGGAAATGAAGCTGAAGTGGGTATCTATATAGAGGATGTGAACAGCTAGCGGGAAATGAAGCTGAAGTGGGTATCTATTTAGAGGATGTGAACAGCTAGCGGGAAATGAAGCTGATGTGGGTATCTATTTAGAGGATGTGAACAGCTAGCGGGAAATGTAGCTGATGTGGGTATCTATATAGAGGATGTGAACAGCTAGCGGGAAATGAAGCTGAAGTGGGTATCTATATAGAGGATGTGAACAGCTAGCGGGAAATGTAGCTGATGTGGGTATCTATTTAGAGGATGTGAACAGCTAGTGGGAAATGAAGCTGAAATGGGTATCTATTTAGAGGATGTGAACAGCTATCGGGAAATGAAGCTGAAGTGGGTATCTATTTAGAGGATGTGAACAGCTAGCGGGAAATGAAGCTGATGTGGGTATCTATTTAGAGGATGTGAACAGCTAGCGGGAAATGTAGCTGATGTGGGTATCTATATAGAGGATGTGAACAGCTAGCGGGAAATGAAGCTGAAGTGGGTATCTATATAGAGGATGTGAACAGCTAGCGGGAAATGTAGCTGATGCGGGTATCTATTTAGAGGATGTGAACAGCTAGCGGGAAACGTAGCTGATGTGGGTATCTATATAGAGGATGTGAACACCTAGCGGGAAATGTAGCTGAAGTGGGTATCTATTTAGAGGATGTGAACAGCTAGCGGGAAATGTAGCTGATGTGGGTATCTATATAGAGGATGTGAACACCTAGCGGGAAATGTAGCTGATGTGGGTATCTATTTAGAGGATGTGAACAGCTAGCGGGAAATGAAGCTGAAATGGGTATCTATTTAGAGGATGTGAACAGCTAGCGGGAAATGAAGCTGAAGTGGGTATCTATTTAGAGGATGTGAACAGCTAGCGGGAAATGAAGCTGATGTGGGTATCTATTTAGAGGATGTGAACAGCTAGCGGGAAATGTAGCTGATTTGGGTATCTATATAGAGGATGTGAACAGCTAGCGGGAAATGAAGCTGAAGTGGGTATCTATTTAGAGGATGTGAACAGCTAGCGGGAAATGAAGCTGAAGTGGGTATCTATATAGAGGATGTGAACACCTAGCGGGAAATGTAGCTGAAGTGGGTATCTATATAGAGGATGTGAACAGCTAGCGGGAAATGAAGCTGATGTGGGTATCTATATAGAGGATGTGAACACCTAGCGGGAAATGTAGCTGATTTGGGTATCTATATAGAGGATGTGAACAGCTAGCGGGAAATGTAGCTGATGTGGGTATCTATATAGAGGATGTGAACAGCTAGCGGGAAATGTAGCTGAAGTGGGTATCTATATAGAGGATGTGAACACCTAGCGGGAAATGTAGCTGATTTGGGTATCTATTTAGAGGATGTGAACAGCTAGCGGGAAATGAAGCTGAAGTGGGTATCTATATAAAGGATGTGAACAGCTAGCGGGAAATGTAGCTGATGTGGGTATCTATATAGAGGATGTGAACACCTAGCGGGAAATGTAGCTGAAGTGGGTATCTATTTAGAGGATGTGAACAGCTAGCGGGAAATGTAGCTGATGTGGGTATCTATTTAGAGGATGTGAACAGCTAGCGGGAAACGTAGCTGATGTGGGTATCTATTTAGAGGATGTGAACAGCTAGCGGGAAACGTAGCTGATGTGGGTATCTATTTAGAGGATGTGAACAGCTAGCGGGAAACGTAGCTGATGTGGGTATCTATAAAGAGGATGTGAACAGCTAGCGGGAAATGAAGCTGAAGTGGGTATCTATTTAGAGGATGTGAACAGCTAGCGGGAAATGAAGCTGAAGTGGGTATCTATTTAGAGGATGTGAACAGCTAGCGGGAAATGAAGCTGAAGTGGGTATCTATAAAGAGGATGTGAACAGCTAGCGGGAAATGAAGCTGAAGTGGGTATCTATTTAGAGGATGTGAACAGCTAGCGGGAAATGAAGCTGAAGTGGGTATCTATTTAGAGGATGTGAACAGCTAGCGGGAAATGTAGCTGAAGTGGGTATCTATATAGAGGATGTGAACAGCTAGCGGGAAATGAAGCTGAAGTGGGTATCTATTTAGAGGATGTGAACAGCTAGCGGGAAATGAAGCTGAAGTGGGTATCTATTTAGAGGATGTGAACAGCTAGCGGGAAATGAAGCTGAAGTGGGTATCTATTTAGAGGATGTGACCAACTAGCGGGAAATGTAGCTGATGTGGGTATCTATTTAGAGGATGTGAACAACTAGCGGGAAATGTAGATGATGCGGGTATCTACAGAGAGTGAGAAATGCAGTCGGTGCGGTAATATACAGAGAGTACATATCACCTATCGGGCAATGGTGCCGTAGCTTGCAGCTCATTTCTTAGAGGAGAGATGCGAGTAATATTCAGAAATGACCTACAAACATCAAACGTAAAATGCTGCCTGGTCGGGTGTATATTCAGAGAGCACCTGTTCACAGCTTGCTATGTCTGTGTGTGATTGTCTGATTAAGATGTTAGGTACTCCGCACTTCCTCCTTATACAGAAAAGTTTAATATTGCGTGAAAGAAGAATTCTCGAGTAAACCTATATACTCGTTCAAGAAAGAAAAAATAACATCTTTCGTACTTTTGATCTATAAAGAATACATTTTATTTTGATGTTTTCTATTCAATTAGTATTTTTAAACTGAAAAGTTTAAGTTAAATATCTGCGACGTTAGTTTTCATGTATGGATTTATAAGGTGAACGACGTCAAGCGCAGAACATATGGGGGATTTGTGGTGAGTTTTTATTGACTTAAACTATTTTATGGTGTCAAATTATCTTCGGTCAGGTGCGAAATGGTCATTTCAGGTAGGTAGTGGTGGGCCCCGGCCAGGTAGGGATGAACCCGTACCCAAACACACTCGGTGTTCAGATCAAGATCAGATGCCCGTATGTACATGAGTCAATTGGAATTACCTGTCTCCTGTGACGTCACGCTGTACGCTGTAAGACCCATCGTACTTTGGATTCCGAGAGCTAATTTGCATATGGTAATAACCTGAAGAAGCGGGTATTTAAACAAATGTCGGACACCAAAACATTAAATTTGTGAAAGGGAAGAGAAACAAAGGTTGTGACATTATATACGGATTTTAAACCTTCGCATCGACTGGTAAGTACATGTACATGCATTTAAATGATCTGAATTATCTTGGTTGAATTTTTCTTAACTTAAACAATGAATCCGAAATATTCAAAAACAGATAAAGTAATTAAGTATATGAATTATGATTATAAACAAAATGCAATTTACTTGGTCTTTGTAGGCAAAATACTTTCATGTTTTCATCAGCATTGCTTATTAAATATTTTCATTTGATGTTATATAAACATATTGTCACTATAGATGTAATACCACTGTGTATTGCTATAACTCATTTTTCATATTATTGAGAAAAAACATATGTTAACAAACTTAAATTTCTTTTTAAATGCAATATTCTTTAAACTGAAACATTTCTTTTATGAAAAAAAAGCAAATATTTTTTATAAACGATGTCTTTGTATGTCAAAAATAATTCAACTAATTTCTTCCATAAATTCGTTGCATGTTTCGGTGATTTTCTTCGTGAAGCATCTAATTCCCGTATATCACGTTATAGGCCTATCATTCAGAAACAAGCTCTATTCTCTCGAGTCGTTCACATTCTATTCAATACAACACACAGAAATAAGCCATGCTCTGTAAATATCAGGTATTCATCCATTCACGAGGCCTGTCATTATCAAATGAATCTGGAGATAGGTCTCTTGTTACACGCGATATAGTGAATACGTTACTTGAAAGCTTGGCATTTGTTCAAACATAGACAGTCTAAATTGTCGTAAACAATGAAGGCGATGAAACAATAGATATGAATTCATATTAATAAACAGGCGAAATAAATAAATAAAAGTAAGTTGGACAGTTTAATATTAAAATGACTCGCTAGGGAATTTTCGTTACCTGGTTCCGTGAAAGTGTTTTATCAGTGTTTTATATGGTAAACATATACCATTTAATAACACGGTCAATAACGATTCCTACCCACAATTTCAAAGAAACTGTCGACTAAAACCTATAAAGAATGTTCTGAAGTTCAAATGAGGATAAAAACATTGATATTGGGTCCCGATAAATTTTGACTCCAGGTGAAATTAAACGTTGAACGTAATATTAAACTCATATATATTACCCGCTAAGTGTTGAGAAGGAAAGTTCATAAACAAGTTAAATCGATTAATCAGATGTCAAATAATAAGACAAATATCTATTTCGTGTTTTTATAAAAAAAAAAAACATGAACACTATATAAAGGTGGCATTTAGGACTACTTCAGTGATCAATCTACGTGCGAGTCCCGAGTCCAGTACTCATAAAACTATGAAAGGACTCGTAGAAATTATGGAAATACTTCAATTTAACATTGTGGGACCCATAGTTTTCTACAATATTTACAAAAATGGCCCATGGAAATAAATTGTAAACTGATCACTGCTACTTAGTACTTGGCATTTCGAGATATTCATACCCGGCCTCTTATGGCTCTGCCCTGCGCATTATATACATGTAAACTGGTCTCCTCTTTTAGACCCAGAACAGAAAACTTTTGCCATTTAATAGCTCTTGTGTGTTGTCTGTCTTAATAATTATCATTCAATGTAAGTTTGTTTATATGACAAGTTGTCACACAATCGTTACGGCGAACTGTTTTGGTTCATAAATTATACCTTCTGCGGTATTCACTTTCAGGGGTTTCGTGACAAATAGACTTGTCTAGATGTACAAAGAGACGGGGTGCCAAATTGATAGAAAATCCCAAACTAAACTAGTTATATTTCACTTACTTATAAAAATAAACATAGTCAGATAAAAAGAACTCAGGTATGACCGGAAAACCCCAGAAGTGAGTAAGCGTAGGAAATAGAAAACTGATTAACGGGTCAAGGGTTGAATGTATCGGTTAGGAACTTGGCAAACATCCATTTTTTAATTTCCCCTTTTTTAATTATTTTGTTTTTCGTGTGTTTTATATATATTCTGTTTGTGTTTGGAGTATAACTTCACATATAATGAAATGACACTCCAAACAAGAAAAATATTTTAGCCGGTAATTAATTATAGTATTTTGTAAGGCGTACATTGTATTTGTAAGGCGGCAGGTAAAGGCACAAAAATATGAATTTGGTACAAGTTTTGTAGAGATATATTTCACCTATAGATACACCGCTGTATAATAAATATTAAAATTTGTTTTTCTCTTTATCTTTTTTTTTTCCTTTTTTTTTTTTATTTCTTTACCCAGTGCAAGTTTTGTATAATAGTACATTATTCACTATACTCTTAAATTGAAACATATTTATATTATGTATTTCAGATTCACCCAGCAATGGCGTTTTTCCTCAATGCCCTTCGATCCAAATGGTACCACAGATACAGCGTAGAGGACCTTTCTCCATTAGAACCTGTCCAAACTGTATCTTGTATTTCACTTACTGATATTTCGGACAAGAAAGTTCGTCCGATGTCTGTCGTATCTGAGCCGGGACAGTCTCTCTCCAAACAGAAACAGAGGGGTTCAAAACGCCCCCTTTCTTCAGCCTCCCTGCTCTCGTGGAACTTCGAGTCCGAGTTGAAGGCGGGAAACAGTTCGCTTAGCTTTTCCGATGGCGGTTATTCATCCATGAACGAGAGTTTGGAATCTCTATCGCGCACCGACAGCATCCAGAACAGGTCTTTACGCATCTGGAGAAAACGTCGCCCTTGGTTGGCAAAGAGACACCAACTTAGCAGAGTAGACGGTGATAATTCGACGTCATTCGACGAAGGTTCCTCAGAAAGCATTCTTGAGCGTGTCGAAGAGAAATGCAACGAAAGTGTTTGCGAAGAATCTTGTTCTCCGAAAATCCGACCACGATCAGTTCATTTCGATGCGTCCCTGTCTGATTCTAGTGACGAGGACGACAAAGAAAACATGAAATCAGATGAGTTTAGGGGATCAGCCATTAGTATAGCGCGGCAAAGCAGTATCCACTTAAAATCCTGGCAGTTACGGCGACAGAGGCGCGCGCTAAAGAACATGAGCAAGAGAACGAATAGGCGCTCGTGCCCAGAGCTCCGCGTGCACACGCAGGAACGACAACCGTGATGTTCTAAAATTACAGACAGATATTTAAGTTCTAAAGAACACTGCCAGTTCTATATCAAACATATATATACGATATAGGTGAACTGTTGTACAGTGATGATCATTCTTCATATTTCGATTATACAAAATCATATAATATAACCTTGTTATAGACAAAACTCAATGGAGTGGTTGAATGTGTTCTACATCACGTGTGCTTGAAAATTTGTCACAGCTAGTTTTGGACCTAAACTAACCGTTTGGGTGCATTTTTTAATGGAAAAATGATCTCAACACCCAAAAGTGTCAAATTACTCCAAAGCTAGTTGTAACAAGTTCTCTGGTACCTATGACCCAAAAAAAACCTATATATGTAGTTCATTATGCCTAAAGATGAACAGCGATGGACATTTTACTTATATTTATTAATTGCATTTATTGTTACATTTAAATGAATACAATCGTTAAGTCGTCAAAAAGCATTGTAAAGTAAATTGTTAAACAGTACATAATTGCGTTGTATTGTAATATATTGAATTGTATTTGTTCTACCTTGTAAATGTATTTGTATTGTTTGGTGACATGCCTGTCGGTTTAGTTCACTTCCCTTTGGAAACAGCAAAAGGGCTTTGCATGAATTAGCTTCGATATCCAGGGGTTACGCTCACCTAATGTACGAAGATGAGCGTAATGAAGATGAACGTATTGTAGATGAGCGTAACCCCTGGATATCGAGGATGACATGAATCTAGACCGACAGTCTGTGGTTTGTAATTATCTCCCTTTGGCCACCTACCGTACTAGCCGATTCTTACTCATTTCGAGCACATCTTGTGTTATATTTTGTAAGATTTGGCTACCTTGGCAACGGTTCTGAGCTAAATGTTAATTCAGATATTATCATTATCATTTGCGCAAGTTAAAATTAATATCTTCATGAAGATTTTTTTTCGATTTCACCTGTGAAGATTATATGTTTGCAATTCGTCTTATATCTATAGGCCTACCTCTTACTTATTTTGAATTTGTGTCTCCGAAGTCGACTTTCCGGTCTCGAGACTGTTGTAAGTTTGTGTATTTAATTCAATTTAAGTTAATCTCAAAGATAAGTACGAAGCATCAACGTTGAAATATGATATGTAATTCAAAAAAAAAAAATTGTTGTTGTTAATATTATATATATAATGGTATGTTTTGTATGTATTACACTGTAAATATTATATTGTGAAACGAGAGAAGGGGAGAGAGAGGGGGGGGGGGGGAGAGAGAGAGGGGGAGAGAGAGAGTGTGTGTAAGTAGCGCTAACAAAAGATTGTTTCAATAAAACTTTAATAATAAAAACAAAAACACACTGTTTCTGCTCTTTTCTTTTGTTATAAGCATTGATCGTGAGGAAGCGATCGAAACAGACAGCCAGTATGTCGAAAACAGAAAAAACATAACAAATCAAAAAGAAAAACCACAAAGAAATGGAAAATATGTGAAATCAGTTCAGGATAAAATTTCATCAGCAACTTAGGATACAGGCACTAGCCTGTCCAATGCACAGGGACCTGAGAATTTGTTACAGCTAGTTTTGGACCTAAAATAGTGTGTTTAAAGTAATTTTACACATTTGGGGGGTTAAGATCAATTTTCGATAAAAATGCCCCCCTCAATGGTCATAATAGTAATTTTACACATTTGGGGGGTTAAGATCAATTTTCGATAAAAATGCCCCCCTCAATGGTCATAATAGTAATTTTACACATTTGGGGGGGTTAAGATCAATTTTCGATAAAAATGCCCCCTCAATGGTCATAATAGCTTTTATGACCATTGAGGGGGCATTTTTATCGAAAATTGATCTTAACCCCCCAAATGTGTAAAATTACTCTAAACACACTATTTTAGGTCCAAAACTAGCTGTAACAAATTCTCAGGTCCCTGTGGTCCAATGCATATATTATAGGTGTTTGACAGACGAGGCTAAAGTGTGTGCTTAGGGTTTCCGTATCACTGCCAACAGCTGTATGTAACTACAAAATGTATATTGCCCCCCTTCCCCACCCTGGACTAATCGAGATTGGCATACTATCACCGTGCTAACCACAGGGGCCTGAAAATTTATTACAGATAATTTTGTACCTAAATAGTGTGTCTAGAGTCATTTTACACTTTTTTTTGGAGGAGGGGTGTAAATCAATTTTCGATGCCCCGCCTGTCATGTTGGAAGTAGTAGGCATGAAAATTGTCCAGCTTTTGGAAAGACATGTTTGAAGTGTCAAGGAAAAAATCACTTCGCAAAACTATGCAAAACAAAGAACTTCAAAATCAAAAAGAAAATAGTTCATGCATTAGACCAAGAAAGTTCGGAGGACGAGTTCTACATCGGATACCTGGAGACAGAAATAAACTCTCTTCAAATGGAATGGAGTGAAAACATCACAGTAGAAGATAAATCGCTACTGTTCCAGTTAGACACAGGAGCTATGTGCAACGTTATCAGTCTTCAGACGTTAACAGAGATCAACGCTCTTCACAAGCTGACATCACAATCGGTGATACCACTCCGTTCATATTCAGGACACGTAATCAAACCTGAAGGGAAGGCAACATTGAAGTGTAAATACAAGGAACATGTCAAGAACTTAACATTTCATGTTGTTAATAGAGATGTTAAACCTATCCTAGGAGCTCAGTCATGCAAGGAAATGGAGCTGGTACAGCGTGTAAACACCCTGAGTAAGTCCGTCTTACCTGCTGATCTTGAACAATTTGCTGATGTGTTTGAGGGTTTAGGGTGTCTACCAGGAATACACAAAATACAAGTTGATCATACTGTCCAACCAGTCGTTCATGCCCCCAGGAAAATTCCCATAGCCATTAAAGACAAAGTAAAGGCAGAGCTAGATCGTATGGAGAAAGAAGGGGTTATTGTAAAACAGTCTGAACCAACACCTTGGGTAAACTCCATGGTAACGGTAAGCAAACCCAACGGAAAGATACGCGTCTGTGTGGACCCACGGGATCTCAACAAAGCAATTTTGAGGGAACATTACCCAATGAAGACGGTAGAAGATATAATTCTGGAAATCCCAGAGGCAAAGATATTCTCAAAATTGGACGCAACTTCCGGATTTTGGCAAGTTTGCCTGGACGAGGAGAGTTCCAAATTATGTACATTTAACAGCCCATTTGGGAGATATCGATTCACCCGACTCCCATTTGGAATCAAATCAGCACCTGAGGTGTATCAGAGAATCATTTCTGAAATGGTACAGGATATCGAGGGCAGTGACGCAATAGTGGACGATATACTTGTCTGGGGAGCCAACATGAAGGAGCACGACGAGAGGCTGAAACGAGTTCTCGGACGCGTGCGAGAGTACAACCTTACACTGAGCAAGGATAAATGTCAGTTCAGGAAGGACCGCGTAACTTACGTTGGACATGAACTCTCAGATAAAGGTGTAAAACCTGACCCAGAGAAAGTACGAGCAGTCCAGGAAATGGACCCACCGAGAAATAAAGAAGAACTCATGACTTTCCTCGGATTTCTGCAGTACTTGGGAAAGTTTCTTCCCAGTATGTCGGAAAAATCTGCACCTCTACGCCAACTACTGCAAAAGGACATAGCATGGCACTGGGAAGAGGAACACATGAAGTGTTTTGAAACACTGAAGGATCTTGTTATCAAAGCGCCAGTTCTGCGTTACTATGATAAAAATAAAGAACTTGTACTGACAGTAGACGCTAGCTCAAAGGGACTTGGTGCAGCATTAGTGCAGGAAGGACAACCCATAGCATTTGCCTCGAGGGCATTAACCACATGTCAGCAGAACTATGCTCAAATTGAGAAGGAGACATTGGCTATCGCCTTTGGGTGCACAAAATTTCATCAGTACGTGTTTGGCAGACATGTCCTAGTAGAGAGTGACCACAAACCATTGCAGTCAATATTCACGAAGCCACTCTTCCAGGCCCCGCCTCGTCTTCAAAGAATACTGCTGACGTTGCAGAAATATGACCTGAAAGTGTCTTATAAACCAGGAAAGGAAATGTTCCTAGCGGATACATTAAGCCGTGCATTTCTGAAGGAGTCCAACGAGGACTTAGTTCCGGATATTGCGGTGAATGAGGTACACCTATTATCGTACTTGCCTGTGTCACCAGAGAAGTTACAGGAATTCCGCAAAGCTACAGCTGAAGATGTAGAGTTACAACAACTTCAGAAAGTTGTTTTGGACGGTTGGCCGGACAGGAGGGATCAAATATCATTAAATATTAGACAATATTGGGATAGTCAGGATGAGATATCTTGTGTGGACGGCTTACTGTTTAAAGGACACAAACTTGTAGTTCCCAGAACCCTACGTCCGGAGATGTTGAAAATCATTCACAGCTCGCATCTTGGAATTGTCAAATGTAAGTCACGAGCAAGGGATACATTATTTTGGCCAGGCATGTCTTCAGAAGTAGAAGATGTCGTCTCAAAATGTTCAGTTTGTGCACAGCACATCAACCGGAACCCGAAAGAACCCCTGGTGGAAACAGAAGTTCCTAATAGGCCTTGGTCAATAGTGTCAGCAGACATATTCGAGTACAAGGGACAAAACTACCTGTTATCCGTTGACCATTACTCGAAATGGCCGGAAGTAGCAAAACTTGACAACATGAGTAGTAACAATACTATCCAGTATATCAAGAGTCAGTGTTCCAGATATGGAATAATGGACAAATTAATTACGGACAATGGCCCGCAATTTTCAAGTGCAGAATTCAAGGAATTCTCAAAACTGTATGGAATTCAACATGAAACCTCCAGCCCTCACTATGCACAGTCTAATGGACAGGCTGAACGTTGTGTACAAACCGTGAAGAATCTTCTTCGTAAAGCTGACAATGGTGATCCATACAAAGCCTTGTTAGTATACAGAAACACAGCTATTGAGGACATGAAACTTTCTCCCGCGCAAATGTTTCTGGGTAGACGCTTAAAGTCTGACTTACCAACGACTGCACCTCTTTTAAGTCCAGGTGTGATACAGCCAAATGACTTGAAATCGCATATGAAGGCAAGACAAGTAAAACAGAAGTTTTACTATGACCGACATAGTGGTCCAGCTCTTAAACCACTAAACCCAGGTGACAATGTTATCATGCAGAAAACACAACACAAGCAATGGATTCCAGCAACAGTTTCACAAAAACACCACAACCCAAGATCCTATATTGTGGAAACAAGCACCGGAAGTAAATACCGGAGAAACCGGAAATACCTTCGACGTACAAAGGCGGAGTTCCCCAAAATGAATTGCGATGATGAGCCATTTATTCCAACAGTGAATCCGCCACAACAAGGAACAGTTGTAAAGCCTGATAATCAACAAACAAGCACCAGTGACAATAATCAGGAAAACGCGAATCCACCTATGTCAAAATTTGGACAATCAACCCCACAGAAAACCAGATCGGGACGAATTGTTGTGCCAAACAGAAAATATCGTGATTATGTGATATAACGCGTCGCGAATAAACTTTCGAACTATTGTGCAAGGAAAAGAACTAAAATGCACCGCGAAAGATGATGATTTGAATGATTTCATGTTTATTTTTCATTTACACTGTGCCAACTAGATTAAACGACAAAACGCGTTCAATATATTCTATCGCGCCAGTGATTTATTACAAAAGTAGTGTTATTTGACTGTTAAAGTTTATTTAAATTGCTCATAAAGTACTCGAAGAAATGCAGAACAGTTAAGGTTATAAATTGTGTTTTGGACACTTGAAAATAATTGGACTTGGAGAAAATAAGAATTTTCTGTTATTATATCTGTGCTTATTACAAGTTTACTTAGATATAATTTCTTTATATCTCTTGTATGCATAATTGTAATTAATAATTTCATATTTTTCTTAAGGAGAGGGATGTCATGTATACTATAATGGTTCAGTTATAAACAAGTACTACTTGTGCATAGTACCATTCGTATGATTCACATGCAAGCTTGATTATATTATGTCATCAATGTATATGTCAAACGTTTGATTGATCTTGATTAAACAGAACGACTTGAGAGCAGCCATGCATTAGAGTTGGTAATACATAACACCGCCCCCCCCCCCCCCCCCCGATACCCCCCCCCCCTCAATGGTCATAAATGACCATCGAGGGGGGGCATTTTTATCGCAAATTGATATATAAACCCCCCAAAAGTGTAAAATTACTCTATACACACTAGTTTAGGTCCAAAACTAGCTGTAACAAATTCCCATGTCCTGTGAACATGAGTGCATGTGCACGCCTCCTCAATTTGAGGTTCAGTTGAAAGAATTTTTCTTTCTTGACTACAGTAATATTTATAACCTTAAAGCGCACTTCCGGTTGCAATCGAACCGACCTGAATATCACTAGGTTGTCGGCTGATAAGCACCAAATGACAGCATTTATCTTGGGGACAACACGATAGAAGGTGATTGTGCTTATACTATATTTGTGTTGCTCACATTAGACATGTAATGTCGTATAGAAACTTAATCAAACCCTTGTCCACGTTGTGGACAACACGAACCCTGATTCGTTGCCAACCTTCTTTGATTGTGAACCAACCCAGAGCTGGCCTTATGAGTACCACCAACTGCCCACAGTCGGCCGGGACAACAGATCCAAAGGACAAACAGGAACACGACCCCGACATGCCTTTTATAGTTGGACACGACAAAACGAAAAAGTACTTCTACATAAACCTAGAACAGGGTAAATGATGTCTTTATTCCCCATACTGGTGTTGTAGACTAGTCAGCTTATTGTATACATTCTAGTTATAAGCTTTATTTACCATAACTTACACGAGTCTGATATAAAGTTTGAACACTCAGACTCTACTTTAAATTAGGCAATCATGATATTAATAATTTTGATAAATATATTGAAATAGCGTGCTTGCCTTATGTGGTTATTTCTTTCCGCACGGTTAGGATAGAGCTTACCAATATTTGTATATCTTCAGATGTATACATACGAGAAACAAGTACTGATCTATCAATGATCTTGGAATCTAAAAAGAAAACCATCCTACAGCTCCTTTGAGCAGCTTTATGATTTAACCAAATGGTAAAAACACCTGTAACTAGTCGTGCAGACAATGGTTCTAGACAAGTCTGTATTAAAAGCGTCTGCAAGCGTCCTCAGAAAAGATCTTTAGTTCTTTAAGGAACCACCATGAGATGTGTTAATTGAAGGATTTAATGTTTTGATGGATAACATTCTAGTTATAATCATCAAATTAATATCTTTAAAAGTATGAACAAAATTAAGAAAAAAAAACCCCAAATATTTCAAATAAAATAACTGCACTATACCTACTGTTTTTAATTACAGATGGAAAGAGAAAAAAAGATACTGCTGTTCTAGAGTATGACTGGATCAGACCTGGATTTGTTGACTTGTATCATACAGGGGTACCTACAGCCTACAGGGGACAAGGGATCGCTAAAATATTGGCAAAGGTAAGACACAGAAAAGGCTTTCATACAAATACTGAATTCAAAAATACAACCACAAATATACTTACTGCTAGGGTAGATATGTATGATGTAATCCAGAGATACTGACTAAGATACAGGTATCACAGAGACACTGACTAAGATACAGGTAGCACAGGGACACTGACTTAGATACAGGTATCACAGAGATACTGACTAAGATACAGGTATCACATAGATACTGACTAAGATACAGGTATCACAGATACTGACTAAGATACAGGTATCACAGATACTGACTAAGATACAGGTATCACAGAGACACTGACTAAGATGCAGGTATCACAGAGACACTGACTTAAGATACAGGTATCACAGAGACACTGACTAAGATACAGGTATCACAGATACTGACTAAGATACAGGTATCACAGAGACACTGACTAAGATACAGGTATCACAGAGACACTGACTAAGATACAGGTATTACAGAGACACTGACTAAAATACAGGTATCACAGAGACACTGACTAAGATACAGGTACCACAGAGATACTGACTAAGATACAGGTATCACAGAGATACTGACTAAGATTCAGGTATCACAGAGACACTGACTAAGATGCAGGTATCACAGAGACACTGACTTAAGATACAGGTATCACAGAGACACTGACTAAGATACAGGTATCACAGAGACACTGACTAAGATACAGGTACCACAGAGATACTGACTAAGATACAGGTATTACAGAGATACTGACTAAGATACAGGTACCACAGAGACACTGACTAAGATACAGGTATCACAGAGACACTAACTAAGATACAGGTATCACAGAGACACTGACTAAGATACAGGTATCACAGAGACACTAACTAAGATACAGGTATCACAGAGACACTGACTAAGATACAGTTATCACAGAGACACTGACTAAGATACAGGTATCACAGAGATACTGACTAAGATACAGGTATCACAGAGACACTGACTAAAATACAGGTATCACAGAGACACTGACTAAGATACAGGTACCACAGAGATACTGACTAAGATACAGGTATCACAGAGATACTGACTAAGATTCAGGTATCACAGAGACACTGACTAAGATGCAGGTATCACAGAGACACTGACTTAAGATACAGGTATCACAGAGACACTGACTAAGATACAGGTATCACAGAGACACTGACTAAGATACAGGTACCACAGAGATACTGACTAAGATACAGGTATTACAGAGATACTGACTAAGATACAGGTACCACAGAGACACTGACTAAGATACAGGTATCACAGAGACACTAACTAAGATACAGGTATCACAGAGACACTGACTAAGATACAGGTATCACAGAGACACTAACTAAGATACAGGTATCACAGAGACACTGACTAAGATACAGTTATCACAGAGACACTGACTAAGATACAGGTATCACAGAGATACTGACTAAGATACAGGTATCACAGAGACACTGACTAAGATACAGGTATCACAGAGACACTGACTAAGATACAGGTATCACAGAGATACTGACTAAGATACAGGTATCACAGAGATACTGACTAAGATACAGGTATCACAGAGATACTGACTAAGATACATGTATCAAAGATACTGACTAAGATACAGGTATCACAGAGACACTGAATAAAATACAGGTATCACAGAGATATTGACTAAGATACAGGTATCACAGAGACACTGACTAAGATACAGGAACCACAGAGACACTGACTAAGAAACAGGTATCACAGATACTGACTAAGATACAGTTATCACAGATACTGACTAAGATACAGGTATCACACAGATACTGACTAAGATACAGGTATCAGAGAGATACTGACTAAGATACAGGTATCACAGAGACACTGACTAAGATACAGGTATCACAGATACTGACTAAGATACAGGTATCAGAGAGATACTGACTAAGATACAGGTATCACAGAGATACTGACTAAGATACATGTATCACAGAGACACTGACTAAGATACAGGTATCACAGAGACACTGACTAAGATACAGGTATCACAGAGACACTGACTAAGATACAGGTATCACAGAGACACTGACTAAGATACAGTTATCACATAGATACTGACTAAGATACAGGTATCATAGATACTGACTAAGATACAGGTATCACAGATACTGACTAAGATACAGGTATCACACAGATACTGACTAAGATACAGGTATCACAGAGATACTGACTAAGATACATGTATCACAGAGACACTGACTAAAATACAGGTATCACAGAGACACTGACTAAGATACAGGTATCACAGAGACACTGACTAAGATACAGGTATCACAGAGACACTGACTAAGATACAGGTATCACAGAGATACTGACTAAGATACAGGTATCACAGAGATACTGACTAAGATACAGGTATCACAGAGACACTGACTAAGATACAGGTATCACAGAGATACTGACTAAGATACAGGTATCACAGAGACACTGACTAAGATACAGGTATCACAGAGACACTGACTAAGATACAGGTATCACAGAGATATTGACTAAGATACAGGTATCACAGAGACACTGACTAAGATACAGGTATCACATAGACACTGACTAAGATACAGGAACCACAGAGACACTGACTAAGAAACAGGTATCACAGATACTGACTAAGATACAGGTATCACAGAGACACTGACTAAGATACAGGTATCACAGAGATACTGACTAAGATACAGGTATCGCAGAGACACTGACTAAGGGACAATATATGTACCACAGAGACACTGACTAAGAAACAGGTATCACAGATACTGACTAATATACAGGTATCACATAGATACTGACTAAGAAACATGTATCACAGAGACACTGACTTAGATACAGGTATCACAGAGACACTGACTAAGATACAGGTATCACAGAGACACTGACTAAGATACAGGTATCACAGATACTGACTAAGATACAGGTATCACAGGGATACTGACTAAGATACAGGTATCACAGGGATACTGACTAAGATACAGGTATCACAGAGACACTGACTAAGATACAGGTATCACAGAGACACTGACTAAGATACAGGTATTACAGAGACACTGACTAAAATACAGGTATCACAGAGACACTGACTAAGATACAGGTACCACAGAGATACTGACTAAGATACAGGTATCACAGAGATACTGACTAAGATTCAGGTATCACAGAGACACTGACTAAGATGCAGGTATCACAGAGACACTGACTTAAGATACAGGTATCACAGAGACACTGACTAAGATACAGGTATCACAGAGATACTGACTTAGATACAGGTATCACAGAGACACTGACTAAGATACAGGTATCACAGAGACACTGACTAAGATACAGGTATCACAGATACTGACTAAGATACAGGTATCAGAGAGATACTGACTAAGATACAGGTATCACAGAGATACTGACTAAGATACATGTATCACAGAGACACTGACTAAGATACAGGTATCACAGAGACACTGACTAAGATACAGGTATCACAGAGACACTGACTAAGATACAGGTATCACAGAGACACTGACTAAGATACAGTTATCACATAGATACTGACTAAGATACAGGTATCATAGATACTGACTAAGATACAGGTATCACAGATACTGACTAAGATACAGGTATCACACAGATACTGACTAAGATACAGGTATCACAGAGATACTGACTAAGATACATGTATCACAGAGACACTGACTAAAATACAGGTATCACAGAGACACTGACTAAGATACAGGTATCACAGAGACACTGACTAAGATACAGGTATCACAGAGACACTGACTAAGATACAGGTATCACAGAGATACTGACTAAGATACAGGTATCACAGAGATACTGACTAAGATACAGGTATCACAGAGACACTGACTAAGATACAGGTATCACAGAGATACTGACTAAGATACAGGTATCACAGAGACACTGACTAAGATACAGGTATCACAGAGACACTGACTAAGATACAGGTATCACAGAGATATTGACTAAGATACAGGTATCACAGAGACACTGACTAAGATACAGGTATCACATAGACACTGACTAAGATACAGGAACCACAGAGACACTGACTAAGAAACAGGTATCACAGATACTGACTAAGATACAGGTATCACAGAGACACTGACTAAGATACAGGTATCACAGAGATACTGACTAAGATACAGGTATCGCAGAGACACTGACTAAGGGACAATATATGTACCACAGAGACACTGACTAAGAAACAGGTATCACAGATACTGACTAATATACAGGTATCACATAGATACTGACTAAGAAACATGTATCACAGAGACACTGACTTAGATACAGGTATCACAGAGACACTGACTAAGATACAGGTATCACAGAGACACTGACTAAGATACAGGTATCACAGAGATACTGACTAAGATACAGGTACCACAGAGACACTGACTAAGATACAGGTATCACAGAGACACTAACTAAGATACAGGTATCACAGAGACACTGACTAAGATACAGGTATCACAGAGACACTAACTAAGATACAGGTATCACAGAGACACTGACTAAGATACAGTTATCACAGAGACACTGACTAAGATACAGGTATCACAGAGACACTAACTAAGATACAGGTATCACAGAGACACTGACTAAGATACAGGTATCACAGAGACACTGACTAAGATACAGGTATCACAGAGATACTGACTAAGATACAGGTATCACAGAGATACTGACTAAGATACAGGTATCACAGAGATACTGACTAAGATACATGTATCAAAGATACTGACTAAGATACAGGTATCACAGAGACACTGACTAAGATACAGGTATCACAGAGATATTGACTAAGATACAGGTATCACAGAGACACTGACTAAGATACAGGTATCACATAGACACTGACTAAGATACAGGAACCACAGAGACACTGACTAAGAAACAGTTATCACAGATACTGACTAAGATACAGGTATCACACAGATACTGACTAAGATACAGGTATCAGAGAGATACTGACTAAGATACAGGTATCACAGAGACACTGACTAAGATACAGGTATCACAGATACTGACTAAGATACAGGTATCAGAGAGATACTGACAAAGATACAGGTATCACAGAGATACTGACTAAGATACATGTATCACAGAGACACTGACTAAGATACAGGTATCACAGAGACACTGACTAAGATACAGGTATCACAGAGACACTGACTAAGATACAGGTATCACAGAGACACTGACTAAGATACAGTTATCACATAGATACTGACTAAGATACAGGTATCATAGATACTGACTAAGATACAGGTATCACAGATACTGACTAAGATACAGGTATCACACAGATACTGACTAAGATACAGGTATCAGAGAGATACTGACTAAGATACAGGTATCACAGAGACACTGACTAAGATACAGGTATCACAGATACTGACTAAGATACAGGTATCAGAGAGATACTGACTAAGATACATGTATCACAGAGATACTGACTAAGATACATGTATCACAGAGACACTGACTAAAATACAGGTATCACAGAGACACTGACTAAGATACAGGTATCACAGAGACACTGACTAAGATACAGGTATCACAGAGACACTGACTAAGATACAGGTATCACAGAGATACTGACTAAGATACAGGTATCACAGAGATACTGACTAAGATACAGGTATCACAGAGACACTGACTAAGAAACAGGTATCACAGATACTGACTAAGATACAGGTATCACAGAGACACTGACTAAGATACAGGTATCACAGAGATACTGACTAAGATACAGGTATCGCAGAGACACTGACTAAGGGACAATATATGTACCACAGAGACACTGACTAAGAAACAGGTATCACAGATACTGACTAATATACAGGTATCACATAGATACTGACTAAGAAACATGTATCACAGAGACACTGACTTAGATACAGGTATCACAGAGACACTGACTAAGATACAGGTATCACAGAGACACTGACTAAGATACAGGTATCACAGATACTGACTAAGATACAGGTATCACAGAGACACTGACTAAGATAAAGGTATCACAAAGATACTGACTAAGATACAGGTATCACAGGGATACTGACTAAGATACAGGTATCACAGGGATACTGACTAAGATACAGGTATCACAGAGACACTGACTAAGATACAGGTATCACAGAGACACTGACTAAGATACAGGTATTACAGAGACACTGACTAAAATACAGGTATCACAGAGACACTGACTAAGATACAGGTACCACAGAGATACTGACTAAGATACAGGTATCACAGAGATACTGACTAAGATTCAGGTATCACAGAGACACTGACTAAGATGCAGGTATCACAGAGACACTGACTTAAGATACAGGTATCACAGAGACACTGACTAAGATACAGGTATCACAGAGATACTGACTAAGATACAGGTATCACAGAGACACTGACTAAGATACAGGTATCACAGAGATACTGACTAAGATACAGGTATCACAGAGACACTGACTAAGATACAGGTACCACAGAGATACTGACTAAGATACAGGTATTACAGAGATACTGACTAAGATACAGGTATCACAGAGACACTGACTAAGATACAGGTATCACAGAGACACTAACTAAGATACAGGTATCACAGAGACACTGACTAAGATACAGTTATCACATAGATACTGACTAAGATACAGGTATCATAGATACTGACTTAGATACAGTTATCACAGATACTGACTAAGATACAGGTATCACACAGATACTGACTAAGATACAGGTATCAGAGAGATACTGACTAAGATACAGGTATCACAGAGACACTGACTAAGATACAGGTATCACAGATACTGACTAAGATACAGGTATCAGAGAGATACTGACTAAGATACAGGTATCACAGAGATACTGACTAAGATACATGTATCACAGAGACACTGACTAAGATACAGGTATCACAGAGACACTGACTAAGATACAGGTATCACAGAGACACTGACTAAGATACAGGTATCACAGAGACACTGACTAAGATACAGGTATCACAGAGATATTGACTAAGATACAGGTATCACAGAGACACTGACTAAGATACAGGTATCACATAGACACTGACTAAGATACAGGAACCACAGAGACACTGACTAAGAAACAGGTATCACAGATACTGACTAAGATACAGGTATCACAGAGACACTGACTAAGATACAGGTATCACAGAGATACTGACTAAGATACAGGTATCGCAGAGACACTGACTAAGGGACAATATATGTACCACAGAGACACTGACTAAGAAACAGGTATCACAGATACTGACTAATATACAGGTATCACATAGATACTGACTAAGAAACATGTATCACAGAGACACTGACTTAGATACAGGTATCACAGAGACACTGACTAAGATACAGGTATCACAGAGACACTGACTAAGATACAGGTATCACAGATACTGACTAAGATACAGGTATCACAGAGACACTGACTAAGATAAAGGTATCACAAAGATACTGACTAAGATACAGGTATCACAGATACTGACTAAGATACAGGTATCACAGAGACACTGACTAAGATACAGGTATCACAGAGACACTGACTAAGATACAGGTATTACAGAGACACTGACTAAAATACAGGTATCACAGAGACACTGACTAAGATACAGGTACCACAGAGATACTGACTAAGATACAGGTATCACAGAGATACTGACTAAGATTCAGGTATTACAGAGACACTGACTAAGATGCAGGTATCACAGAGACACTGACTTAAGATACAGGTATCACAGAGACACTGACTAAGATACAGGTATCACAGAGACACTGACTAAGATACAGGTACCACAGAGATACTGACTAAGATACAGGTATTACAGAGATACTGACTAAGATACAGGTACCACAGAGACACTGACTAAGATACAGGTATCACAGAGACACTAACTAAGATACAGGTATCACAGAGACACTGACTAAGATACAGGTATCACAGAGACACTAACTAAGATACAGGTATCACAGAGACACTGACTAAGATACAGTTATCACAGAGACACTGACTAAGATACAGGTATCACAGAGATACTGACTAAGATACAGGTATCACAGAGACACTGACTAAGATACAGGTATCACAGAGACACTGACTAAGATACAGGTATCACAGAGATACTGACTAAGATACAGGTATCACAGAGACACTGACTAAGATACAGGTATCACAGAGATACTGACTAAGATACAGGTATCACAGAGACACTGACTAAGATACAGGTACCACAGAGATACTGACTAAGATACAGGTATTACAGAGATACTGACTAAGATACAGGTACCACAGAGACACTGACTAAGATACAGGTATCACAGAGACACTAACTAAGATACAGGTATCACAGAGACACTGACTAAGATACAGTTATCACATAGATACTGACTAAGATACAGGTATCATAGATACTGACTTAGATACAGTTATCACAGATACTGACTAAGATACAGGTATCACACAGATACTGACTAAGATACAGGTATCAGAGAGATACTGACTAAGATACAGGTATCACAGAGACACTGACTAAGATACAGGTATCACAGATACTGACTAAGATACAGGTATCAGAGATATACTGACTAAGATACAGGTATCACAGAGATACTGACTAAGATACATGTATCACAGAGACACTGACTAAGATACAGGTATCACAGAGACACTGACTAAGATACAGGTATCACAGAGACACTGACTAAGATACAGGTATCACAGAGACACTGACTAAGATACAGTTATCACATAGATACTGACTAAGATACAGGTATCATAGATACTGACTAAGATACAGGTATCACAGATACTGACTAAGATACAGGTATCACACAGATACTGACTAAGATACAGGTATCAGAGAGATACTGACTAAGATACAGGTATCACAGAGACACTGACTAAGATACAGGTATCACAGATACTGACTAAGATACAGGTATCAGAGAGATACTGACTAAGATACATGTATCACAGAGATACTGACTAAGATACATGTATCACAGAGACACTGACTAAAATACAGGTATCACAGAGACACTGACTAAGATACAGGTATCACAGAGACACTGACTAAGATACAGGTATCACAGAGACACTGACTAAGATACAGGTATCACAGAGATACTGACTAAGATACAGGTATCACAGAGATACTGACTAAGATACAGGTATCACAGAGACACTGACTAAGATACAGGTATCACAGAGATACTGACTAAGATACAGGTATCACAGAGACACTGACTAAGATACAGGTATCACAGAGACACTGACTAAGATACAGGTATCACAGATACTGACTAAGATACAGGTATCACAGAGACACTGACTAAGATAAAGGTATCACAAAGATACTGACTAAGATACAGGTATCACAGATACTGACTAAGATACAGGTATCACAGAGACACTGACTAAGATACAGGTATCACAGAGACACTGACTAAGATACAGGTATTACAGAGACACTGACTAAAATACAGGTATCACAGAGACACTGACTAAGATACATGTACCACAGAGATACTGACTAAGATACAGGTATCACAGAGATACTGACTAAGATTCAGGTATCACAGAGACACTGACTAAGATACAGGTATCACAGAGACACTGACTAAGATACAGGTACCACAGAGATACTGACTAAGATACAGGTATTACAGAGATACTGACTAAGATACAGGTACCACAGAGACACTGACTAAGATACAGGTATCACAGAGACACTAACTAAGATACAGGTATCACAGAGACACTGACTAAGATACAGGTATCACAGAGACACTAACTAAGATACAGGTATCACAGAGACACTGACTAAGATACAGTTATCACAGAGACACTGACTAAGATACAGGTATCACAGAGATACTGACTAAGATACAGGTATCACAGAGACACTGACTAAGATACAGGTATCACAGAGACACTGACTAAGATACAGGTATCACAGAGATACTGACTAAGATACAGGTATCACAGAGACACTGACTAAGATACAGGTATCACATAGATACTGACTAAGATACAGGTATCACAGAGACACTGACTAAGATACAGGTACCACAGAGATACTGACTAAGATACAGGTATTACAGAGATACTGACTAAGATACAGGTACCACAGAGACACTGACTAAGATACAGGTATCACAGAGACACTAACTAAGATACAGGTATCACAGAGACACTGACTAAGATACAGTTATCACATAGATACTGACTAAGATACAGGTATCATAGATACTGACTTAGATACAGTTATCACAGATACTGACTAAGATACAGGTATCACACAGATACTGACTAAGATACAGGTATCAGAGAGATACTGACTAAGATACAGGTATCACAGAGACACTGACTAAGATACAGGTATCACAGATACTGACTAAGATACAGGTATCAGAGAGATACTGACTAAGATACAGGTATCACAGAGATACTGACTAAGATACATGTATCACAGAGACACTGACTAAGATACAGGTATCACAGAGACACTGACTAAGATACAGGTATCACAGAGACACTGACTAAGATACAGGTATCACAGAGACACTGACTAAGATACAGTTATCACATAGATACTGACTAAGATACAGGTATCATAGATACTGACTAAGATACAGGTATCACAGATACTGACTAAGATACAGGTATCACACAGATACTGACTAAGATACAGGTATCAGAGAGATACTGACTAAGATACAGGTATCACAGAGACACTGACTAAGATACAGGTATCACAGATACTGACTAAGATACAGGTATCAGAGAGATACTGACTAAGATACATGTATCACAGAGATACTGACTAAGATACATGTATCACAGAGACACTGACTAAAATACAGGTATCACAGAGACACTGACTAAGATACAGGTATCACAGAGACACTGACTAAGATACAGGTATCACAGAGACACTGACTAAGATACAGGTATCACAGAGATACTGACTAAGATACAGGTATCACAGAGATACTGACTAAGATACAGGTATCACAGAGACACTAACTAAGATACAGGTATCACAGAGACACTGACTAAGATACAGGTATCACAGAGATACTGACTAAGATACAGGTATCACAGAGATACTGACTAAGATACAGGTATCACAGAGATACTGACTAAGATACAGGTATCACAGAGATACTGACTAAGATACAGGTATCACAGAGACACTGACTAAGATACAGGTATCACAGAGACACTGACTAAGATACAGGTGTCACAGAGACACTGACTAAAGGGAGATAAATGCATCACATGAACTAGTCATGTTTTGGCTCTGATGACTGTCAATTTTCAGAGACTACATTGACAAGATTATTGTTTATATATCGGCCGGTACCAGTCATGGACGATTTTGTCAGTTGAGGTAGAATATTATGAAATACTGTTGCTTAGTGTTAGTGCTTACTGCTTATGTTTTTGACACCTTTCTTCCATAGTTACAAAGTAACCTGGTAACACTTGTGCCTTGTCTTAAGCATATCTACCCCTGAAGACACATTTAAACTCTTCCAATTCAAAGGTTAGGATAATTCATTATTAAATTTCAGAGATAAATGAGTTAATGGACAAGAAAACATAAAAGTTAGAATTGAATGAAAGTAACATTGAAATCAAACACCAAAGTTTTGGTCCTAAATTATTTATTTATTTTTGTCTCACACAGGCTGCACTAGAACACTTTGTGGCAGAGGACGCCAAAATGAGACTGAGCTGTTCATATCTACATAAGTACGTCCAGGAGACCCGCCTCCCCCGAGTATGGGACAATGTGGTTTGGGACGAGTGACAACAACATATATTTCGTACCTGGATCAAACATACAACCAACATGTTCACATACATACCATGGCATATCAACAAACATTAGCATACCTTCATACAAATACCTTTTGCAGTCACAAACACACCCTTACAGCTTCTCAACATGCTGATAATGATTAATGTTATTTAACGGTGTAAGAATGTTTTTAGCAAATGACTTTTCTACCACATTGTGCTTATAATTATATACAAAAAATGGGCATGATTTGCGAAATATATTAATAACAAATATCAGTATGATATATATGTTGGTTAAATATATCTAGTATCTCGTACAGGTCTTGTAGAAAAGTAATCTACCTCATGGTCATATTAAATAGTACATCATAACAGTTATTTATGTCAATCGATATCTAATACCCCCAGGTATATAAATATCAAATATATATAAATAAACAGCAGCCTTCCTTGAATATTCAGTTACCTTTCCATGAATATTCAGTTACCTTCTATGAATATTCAGTTACCTTCTATGAACATTCAGTTACCTGCCATGAATATTCAGTTACCTTGCCTTGAATATTCAGTTACATTCCCATGAATATTCAATTACCTTTCTTGAATATTCAGTTACCTTTCCATGAATATTCAGTTACCTTAAATTCCAATGAATATTCAGTTACCTTCCCTTGAATTTATAGTAACCTCCCCTTAAATTTACAGTAATATCCAATGTGTCACATTATAGATACACAATATAGCCTGTTAAATATTAATTCCACTGACTTACATCAGTTAAAATGGTCAGTTAAGGATGCCTGTTCCATTAAATTCAAGTTTGGCATATACAGTAACCTCTCCTTGAATACAGAGTAACCACCTCTCCATAAACATACAGTTACCTCCCCCTGAAGATACAGTTACCTTAAACATACAGTTACCTCCCCCTGAAGATACAGTTACCTTAAATATGCAGTAATCTCCATAAATGTATAGTAACCTCCCCTTAAATAAACAGTAGCCTCCCCTTGAATATACAGTTACCTCCCTTGAATAGAAATCGCTTCTTAAAAAAAACACAGTCGTATTCGACACTTTGCCTACAAAAACACAAAAGGGGTGTGCTTAAAAAAGCATGTATATGGACAAATAAGGAATATTCCAACATGCATATTCATTCAAATCATCAAAGTATGACAGATGTTGATTTAATATAATTTGTTACATATGATGTTGAACAATTATGTAGAGTGTTGAATAAAAACCCTTTTATTCAATATCTACATGTTTTTAGTTCAATAAAATCACAGTATGAAAGTGTAAATGTTTGCCTAGTTTCTTACTGTTGTAAGATATTGATTTTTTTTATCTGATTGGTGAATGATGTCATAATGCTGTTATACAGCTGTTCATTCATCTTCTCATAGACTGTTATAAGTGATTTAATAGATTTTGTAATTCCGATTCTTACTGATAAAAATGAAATAAAAGATTGAATATTTAAAAAAAATGTTGTTGTCATCATTATGTTATAGCTTTGAACTTACAGCCAATTAATTTCTAGAATTAGTTTTTGAATTATTTGAACAAATACCCTGGTACTTGAATTGCCACGTACCAGGGTCAGGGGCAATTTGTTCAAAGTGTGATTAGCTTAATCAGTGCTTATTGCAAATGTTCATTCTCCTGTAAATTGAAAACGAATCCATTGGACTAGTTAAAACTTTTCAGATATCGCGTGTCCAGTATGGTTAATTTGCAAATAAAATTGTGGGGGTGTACCTTGTTTATTGCCAGAATAAAAAAGGCAGAAAATAAAAAAAAAATAAAAAGTGAATAAGCTAACCATCTTTTGAACATTTGATGAAGCGTTTTGAAGAGACTGTGGTATTACAGATAACTAGAATTTGTTTGGTGTTTTGATGTTTTACGTCTTGACAACAGCTTAGGTTATTTAGGACTTGCCTAGTTTTAGTGGTGGAGGAAAACCGGAGTTCCCGGAGAAAAAACCACCGACCTACCGCAACGAGAAACGGTGGAGTGGTATCCATAAAGTTGTCAATATCACTGAAGAAGAAAATTATAATCTTAATGCCATCAGTACGATGCATTATGGCCAACGTTAACTTTTGACAGCATAATACTAAGAACAATCGTCGGAACCCCACTTGACACTGCTGTGTTTCGAGGGTTTCCGACGATGACAGTGACGAACACAATATTGTGACGTAAAATGTTCAATGTCTGAGATAAGAAAATGTGACAAGGAAATATGAAGTCGGCAGTGACTGCATTTTACAACACCGCTTAAATAAAACAAAAGATAAATGTTTTATAACTTGATAAACGCTTCAACTGGATATCGTCGGAAAACCACATGACGTAAGGGAAGTGTCATGTGGGTTTCCGATAGGAAAGAAAAATGCATGGCGAGAAGCCGGGCTTCGAACACAGGACGACGAACGCTCTACTGTGAAAAGAAATCAAAGAAAATATACACATTGAAATTTCAGCGGAAGTAATGGTCGGTTTAGCGTTTTACAGTATACTGTGCCTAAAAATCGTATGTTTTGCAGAGCTCAAAGACTTCAGATTTAAAGCCATATGTTTCCTTACTGGATAGATGTATGAGGTATTGGAAAGGAAAGATCTTATAATCATTTCCTTACTGGATAGATGTATGAGGTATTGGAAAGGAAAGATCTTATAATCATTTCCTTACTGGATAGATGTATGAGGTAATCTTATAATCAGAGAAAGGAGACGTTCCTTCAGTTTGTCTCATGATTCCGGGGACATGATTCAGGGTATTTTTTTTATGAAAGTTTAATCGCATATTTCATTTTGTATCAAATAAACATATATGTATAAATAGTGGGATTGGACACAACTTTTTTTACCAACTTCGATCCTTTCTCAGAAGCGTGTCGGCAATACAATCATTAGAGCTGTAAACATGTAATATTCATGTAGTTATTCACGTGATTAATCCCGGGCGACACTAGTCCGAAGCACAGGGGTTAGGTACGGACCTATGTCACTATGAATTGATTGTCAGATATTTATTTTTTTTACCTTTCTCGAATATAGCCCCTCCCACTAATATATATCTGTTGTGCCAAAGATATATAGTAGTGGGAGGGGCTATATTCGAGAAAGGTAAAAAAAATAAATATATGACAATCAATTCATAGTGACATAGGTCCGTGCCTAGCCCCTGTGGTCCGACGGGTTCGACCCGCCAACAGTCCCAATATATATTATAATTTTAGCGGGTCAGAGAGTCGGAACCCTTCGGACTAGGACGATATCATCATAAAGTCTATCCACTTCTCACTTCACCCGATCCTAGCTAAAGCGCTTCACTTCATGTCCTTTCCGTTTGGGTCCTTCTGAAGATTCGTCCCACTGGTACGTGGATCGAGAGAGACCGTACTATGTATACACAATATACGATAATTAAGACGAAGTGGAAGCAAAGGTCAACAATATGTTGTAATTACCACAGGGGCCTGAGAAAGTGTCACAGCTAGTTTTTTATATAAACTAATTTGTTTAGACCTAGAGAAAAAAAGACCCCTTAATGGTCACTATTTACTATTGCTAATAGTACTTTTTATCAAAAATTGATCTTTCATCCAAAAGATTAGGTCCAAAACTAGCTGTAATAAATTATCAGGCGTCTCTGTGATAAGCCAAAGATAGCCACGATAACTATCTTGGATGTGAAAATAATGTTTGTTCCGAAAAAACCCCCAAAGAAATCATGATGGCTTAAGAAAAGATCTTGATTTTGTCATACAATTGAAGTTCCGTCAGTTTCACATTGCATGTACCACAAGTTGAAATTTTCTGGAAAATAAGTATTCCGAAAAGTTGCATTGAATTACTACTCAAAAGATCCCGGATGTCTCACAAAAACGTACTTGATACTGCAGCTGAATCACTTGTGAGAGAGTGATCATGTGTTCTAATAAAAACTATAATCACGTCCCTTTCTTAAAAATTCCTTATTTTAATAAATTCCTTTACGTTTAGTACATTACAGAAGTTAAGAAAAGTTCCTTAAGATTTCACCCTTTATAAAAATGTCTATAGCGGCGTGTGAAAAGCATTAACTGTAAAATTACAGAATTTAAGGAGGATATCTTAAGTAGGGAATATTCTTTAGCTTCTGTAATGCTTTTCTATGTATTATTTTCAAAAAGTTAATGCTGAATTTAAGTACATGAAAACTTAGGTAATGCTTTTCTGTGGAAATTTTTATAGTTAATGAATTCATGATTCAAACGTTCCTGATATTTGGGCCGACGGTCAACAGCAGATGGACATCTCACTGACTCTGTGCAATTAACATCCGGCAATTTTGGCATTCGATCCCCGCCTGTGAGAGAATTAATTTCCAGAAATAGCTTCCGACATGCCATCTTTCAAAGGATGTGTTCAGACTCGCCTGTAGTACTCCAAGTTCCCTCTAGTGACAGATAGATGTCTGGTGTCGGGCCCAGTGGAAACTCGGTCTGCGCTAGAAGGATTGATGATAAAAGTCATTCAAGCAATGGATATTTTAGCAAAGGGTGTTCACAGGGGCTAGGCACGGACCTTTGTAACTTAAGAAATAATTGTCAGATGATTTTTTTACCTCTCGAATATAGCCCCTCCCACTACTATATATCTGTCACAGATATATAGTAGTGGGAGGGGCTATATTCGAGAGAGGTAAAAAAAATCATCTGACAATTATATCTAAAGTTACATAGGTCAGTGCCTAGCCCCTGTGAGGGTGTTCTGTCCATGTAATCAATATTGCTCTTGATGACAGACTGAATAAATCCCGATGTAAGAAATGGGAAATATAGGACAATAACAATATATCAAAATATTCATTACACATAAAAGAGTATTTTTGGTTTATTTAGTTATTTTGAACAGCTTTTGAACGCATATTCGACTCTAGTAGAGGCATTAATAATAAAAACAAAACCTTACAATGACAGTACCTAAATTGGGTCACCAAACCATCATTATATTCATTAATTGAAAATTCTGAGGATGAATTATATTCATGTATGGTTGTCACCAATCAGCGGTTCCAGATTTTGCGAATTTGAGGACCCAACATTCGGATCAAGACTTGAACTTTTGCAGTACCTTACATTTCAAATTAATATTTTTGTGGTAGAATATTAACATTTAATAATGTCATTTTGAATTTATATGAAAACAAGTATTTCTCTCTGGCGAATTTATTTGTAAAGTCCAAAACAGAACGATGTCGCAAGCGCCATATTTTCAGAAACGTAATCAAAACACAAAATTTTGAGATTCAATCATATTTTATGGCCTATTTAAACTTTAAAAACTATATTGTAATGACATGTGGACAAAAATGGTGCATGACTCTCTCTATTCGAAGACTTTATTAAGAAGTATATTTACAAAAAGTGACCCGATTTGGTTACTATCACCTTATATGTTTTATTATTTAAAAAACAGCGTAATGTATGTTAGTATGATGGGCCTGAAATGCAACTGGCAGGAAATTCCAATCTGTGGTGGTCTGGGGATAATTTTGAGCATGACGTTTGTTCTGCGGTCGGCTAGGGGCTCAATAGTAAGGAAGCCTGTTAGCACCACTAGTGAAAATATTATATAAGTGGAATTAAGTGGCGGCCGCCATATAAAATAATTTTACTAGTGGCGTTAATTAGCAGGCCTCCGTACAATAGCAACTAATATGCATATCTCATAACAACATATTTCACTGTAAAACATTAAAGGCCCAATATACGTAACTTTCGGCAAAACTTGAAGCGAAAATAAAGCCGAATAACTTTTTTGTATTTATAGATTTAGTTAAGATGAATTCTTACGCGGATACCGGTACAGCAGCAGTTGAAACTCGGTATTTGTTAACACGCGTCCATTTCGAGCTGTCTTTCACCTTCGGCTTGTTGACGAAGTTGGCCCCACCTGAGTTATTTTCAGTTCTTTGGATTTTTCTGTCAAGAGTTTCTTGTTAGTTACCGCTCAGGTTAACTTCGTTTTTGGTTAATTTTTGCATGGTTATCAACTGGATTTTTTTCAGAATCACGAAAAATTTCCTGAAGTTACGTATATTGGACCTTTAAGATGGAAGAATGCAGAGTGAATGCAAACATTTTCCATAAATCAGCCCGCAGCGAGGCCTGAAAAATGTTACAAACAAAAAAGCATGAAATTCAAATGCATGACAAACACATTAATTTCTTTAAATGAAGTACAATGTATACATGTATGTTTCGGCCCGGTGCCTGCATGGGTACACTATCATATTATATTGCACAATTTCTCGTTTCTGTGTTAAGTACATATACATGTAGATGCACTATCATATATATGGCTATATAAAAATATGTACATTTAGTATAGACCAAGCACAATTTAACATTGCCCTTCAGTATAATGAATATCAAAATTAATATATATAGAGAGCGATCGAGATATCTCTGATCGTGCATACCGGAGCCAGAACTAAACAAGAGAAAATTACGGCCTTGAAAAAAAGAAGGTCCTAGGACAGATAACAGGTACTTTTTTTTAAACCTTTCATATACGTCCCTGCTTTCAATAATTTGCTACAATTTGAAAATGTACAATTTCAAGTTTTTATAATGTATTAGATAACATTTTTTAAATGGCGGCGACTGGTTTCCATAGCGTCAACAAGAAATACGTTGCCCTGCTGGAATTTGTAATTACACTTATTATTTTGTGTAGTTGTACTTCAAGGGTAAATAATGTTTTATTCAAATGTAATGTGATTTGCATTGTCCTGGCGCATTCTCTGCGGTTACTAAATTTAGTTTTGACGCAAGCGCCGGAAGTTTGACTTCAACCAATCAAATTTTGGCTTTCATCGCAGCCTCAATCTTAGCGCGCAATTTGACCGCCATTGCTGTTTGTTTACCAATTTATTCCCACAGTATTTTTCCACATCTGGATATTCTGAGACATTATATATGGAAATTCAACCATAGTTTGGTTATGGAAGTACCAATCAAATGTGTTTTAGGCGATCGGTATGTCTAATCTGCCGGAAGACCGGTAAGTATTGATGCTACTGTCCCGTTTTCACCGTGGCCTTTGTATCTGGCACACCCATCACTGACCAGTGCCGATTTGGTGTTGTGAAACACTAGTCCTACAGGTAAAGCAAGTCCCACATGGGCCATGCTTACGTAAGAAATAACATTTAATCTTCTATAACGAGCATGGCATTTGGCACTTGATTTCAAAAGCATTGAAAGTGTCGTTCGTGCTGCTCTACATTGGACAGCTGGGCCGAATTTGGTGGTGTGGTCATTTTTGACACATGTGCGGTATCTGACCACGCTGCACATTGTAAGTTACATTCAGAATTTATTTCTCTGATTTCTTTACAAGTCGAAACCCCCATCGACCAAATATGGAAGTAGACCAATTAGAACGTGCAATGTTGATGTTGGCTCATTTTTGCGCGTGCACGTATTCTTGACGTCAAAATATCACCAATGGCGATGGCGTTTCACGTGCGCGTGCGGACCACCACGACGAAAAAATGGCTGGCAACATTGTTTCGTCGGTTCCGTGCATTTATAGAAAACTTATTTTTGTTTAACTTGAACCCACCAAAATGACGTTTGTTTACAGCTATCGAGATAATACATATCACAGGATACAAAATGAAAGGTAAACAGTATGACTGAAACTTTGAAAGCCTGCATTGAAAAACCAATCATTATTTGCCTATCATTAGGGAAGTGGAAGCTTAGTGCACTGTGGCAACAGAAACATTATTGACACTTTAAATATTTACATGTATTAATGCACAAATTGAATATAAATAAGTGACCTTATTCCATCAAGCATTGATAAGTGGTTCACAGCATGTGTTTGACATGACGCAAGTGCACAGGAGTCTGCACAAGTGGTGACCCTTTGGGCATATAAAATATTAGATATTAATATATATAAGGTATGGTCCGGTCACCCATTATCGGCATACCAAAATAATACAATCAAATGTGAACTGCCAACTGAAAGCAGTTCAATGCTTAAGTCTATACGTTCGTCTAATTTATCTAGTTTAGTGAACGCAAACGAAAGCTAATTAGCGTAGCCGCTGCTTTGACATGCTGTCAAACTTTATTTTAAATCTAGATCTCTAAAGTGCTTAAATGGTGAATTGTTAAATCATTCCTTCAAATGTTTCAATGACTACGACAATGAGGGCTGTACTAATGTTTGGATCGTCACTCACTTTGACAGGTAGTGTGGACAAGCTGACTGCCCGACATGGGATTGTACCTGCCCCGGGCAGTCGGGCAATGCTTAATGTTGAGCCCTGATATACTGTACATGTATATAACATGAAACATTAATGTTCAAAACCCAATTTTGATTGAGAGCCTGTTTACAGAAAAATCTAAAACCTAGTGGGCTTATTTATAAAGAAAATATTATATAAAAATTTAAAAATATTCGGAAAATTTATGAAATGTTTTTATTTCAGGTAAAATAAGTTTCATGAGAGAGAAACTGCACAGCCAGACCTGGGTCCGAGCCCTAGACCTTCTGAACTTTAGACAGATGCTCATTGCTCAACCAATTGAGCTAATTATATATAATCTGGTTGCCAATGAATGAGTCTGGACATGATGACACAGTCCAGTTCCCCTCTATATGTAATATAACATATGTTAGTCATAAAATACTAATTCAATTATGACTGTCACTATACATAATGTCTTTTTTTTTTCCAGAACTGCAGCTTACAGCAGACAGTCTTTCAGTAGTGACGAGGACTCGGATGAGGGAGAGCACATCAACGATCACGACTACAATGCTTCTCAAGCCTTTGGATACCGTTTTATCAATAAAGGACGGTGGACAAAAGAGGAGGTGATCTCACAATTTGAAGATATGATAATCTTTTATTTATTTTTTCAAACATTTTTATGCCCCACAACATTTTATGAATATATACACCTCCAGGGATAATGTTGGGGTCCTAGGTTCAGCATTTTTACAAAAAAAGTCCTCATGCAAGAGGGCTCTCATCACTAGGGATTATAGAAGTTTTATTTCCTCAACCTGCCACCAATCATTAATAGAATTTGAGGACATCAATATAATTTCTGGTGCACCAACATATATATATGATCTTTCTGGTGCACCAGCATTTGATCCATTACATTAACAGAAAAATTCTGACACTAAGACAAGTGCTGCAATATCAACACAAACGTTCTGCAACATCAATGGAAACCGTCGTATAAACAGAAACCCGGCAGCTCCCCACCACCAGTGAGCACCGAGCCAAGTTATAGCTGGCAGCCACCTTTAATAAATTAATGTATTCATTACAAATGGGGATTTTTTTTGAGACTAAAACTACTATTCAATAAATCGTAATTGTAACAAAAGATTTTACACAATGAGTAAAAGAAACCTTGTTTCAGCAGCAGGGATTTTGTGTAACATTATCAAATTGTAACAGTATAATGTTACATATATATTGCAACACAAAATTAGTTATGAAAATAATGGTGGCATATTAATATTTCTGCTATCAAGTTATTTTAGGTTGCATTATAGAATAATTATAAACACTACTTGTGGAGATTTTTATGTCCACAAGTTCTGTTCTTTGATTTCACAAACACAACTTTTCAAGAAATCATATCAGCCTGTCGCAATTCATATCTTATATCATCACTGCAAAAACCTTACTATAAACTTGATGGCACATCTGCTGGGCAAAACATGTATTTAAGTGGAGATCTGTGATACCGTAATAAGATTTACATTGTTTCATGCAATGTCTGTTATAATGACAAATTCGTCTGGATAAATCTTTTGAGAGTAGAATAGTATTTCATGTTGGTGTCAGACAATTTACCTGAAATCTGATTTACGTTGCAGGACGAAAAATTGAAAAAGGTTCTGGAATATTGTGGTACCCAGGACTGGAAACTTGTTGCAAAGTACTTTGTTGATCGCACTGATGTGCAGTGTCAGCATCGCTGGCATAAAGTTTTGAACCCAGCTCTTATCAAAGGCCCTTGGACAAAGGAGGCAAGTAATTAACAGAGTATAATAACAACATACCTACAAATGTATAAGACAAATGTATTCCAGGTACTATCCTTCACAGGCATTGGAAAGCCCTAAAATTGAAATGCATATGCCCCCACTAATTTTTAGGATTTAAACTATGCAAAATTCCATTTATTTAGGAAAGGACCCAATTTATAAAATATCCTGCGCAAACCATGCAGGTTTATATAAAAACCAGAAAGATTCAATGAAAGGGTGTAATTTTATGATAACTTATTTTTTACGGAAAAGGTCTTGAATCTATTGTAAAATTACAGTCAAACCCTGCTTCATTAGTGTGGAGAAAAAATCAGTTTCAAGACAAAGGTGGGAAATAGTTCATTTTGTAATTTCACGGTTAAATAAGTTGAAATTAGAGTTATATTAGACATTGAGGAAATGTACGTGTATGTGATAATCAATGCTTTTTCCTTTTTTATTAGGAAGACAACAAAGTTTTGGAGCTTGTTCAAAAGTTTGGTCCTAAAAGGTGGACACTCATTTCCAAACTTTTGAATGGTAGAACGGGCAAGCAGTGTAGAGAAAGGTATAGTCTTCTATTCCCAAAGGTTACACTTTTGATTAAAAAATATCATCTGAAATTGTAGAGATTTCTTTTTGCATCAAGATATAATTTTCCATACATAATAGTCATGATTCTTGTTGTGCACATGCTGGGTTGTTTTTTTGGATCAACCATCCAAGATTGCCGCCACAGCCTCTGATTGGGTGAAAACATATCCTGCAATAAGTTTTCTTTTACTTTATGGATTATGATGACACTTGGTGGGAGGATGATAACGTGACAGCACTCATTATAAACAAAATATAAAGGCATTACGATTCAAGATGACAGCCAAATAAAGGCTTCTGATTGGTCGAAATTTAAATATTGTCGGATTTAAATGAAATTTGGTTTATATGTATACGTAATCTGGCAATACGAAAGCAATGGCAGTGTTCATTTTGCGAAAACTAAAATGGGAGACATTTCATGGCCTCTGATTCGTCAAAATCCAAATACTGTTTCATGAAATTTTTCAGAAATAATTTCATATGGGGGCATTTATGTCTCGCAGACATTTTTAGGTTTGACAAAAGTATCCGTGTTTAGGTTTTTGGGCAAGTCTTTTATAATAGAGGCTTGCAAAGCATTCAATATATATTTGTACTACAGTGCTGATTTTTTCATTGAGAATTCTTAAAATGTGTTCAACATCCAATTAGTTGTTTGAATTCAGCATTATACAAAATCGAAATGCATGGGTAAAAGTCCTTTCTGGGACAGCTCTAGTTTAGGAGGCAACTTGTAAAAAATACAGAATTTCTTCTGTTCAACTCATGTGACAACAAAGAAACTAAAATTTATTTGCTTTGATCTTCCTCTATATCAGCACTTAAGACTCTTGTCTTGTATTTTCCTCACTTCTAAAATGTGAATTGATGGTAAAGACATTTAATCCAAAATGAACTGAACTATAATATTCCATATCATTATTTGTCCTTTTACTTCTGAAAGGTGGCACAACCATCTGAATCCGGATATAAAGAAGTGTGCGTGGACGGAGGAGGAGGATCGCCTCATCTATTCACTTCACAGACAGCTTGGCAACAGATGGGCAGAGATTGCTAAGTTCTTACCCGGAAGGTAATTTAACTCATCAGTGGTAAAAGAAATGCTATTTGTCCAATATTATTTTCACAAATATGGAAATTGCTAGCTAAGCCCTGGGCATTGTCTAAGAGAAAACAAAATATTTGTTGGGTATATTTTAGAAAATTGAAATGTTTTCATGAAAATTGAAATTCTGTCAGTGACACATTGACATTTTTCAACAAATAATGTGCATAATGGGAGTAATGTCCAGCACCTGAAATATATTGTACCAAAAGTCGGAGATGATTCAACATTGCAAAGGGAAATGATTGAAACATATTCTTCTAAGTTTTGCATTTATTTTACAAAGTGATGAAATAATCGATATTAAAGGAAGTAATTTGAATAAATATTAAAGGAAATAATGGGGGGGGGGGGGGGGGGGTCAAGATATATCCTTAAATAATGAAAAAAATATGTATTTCTGAAAAGAAAAACTGCTGTTTTTCTTTATATGAAGAAAAGAACAATTTTTTTCTTCTTTTTGATAGGACTGATAATGCAATCAAAAATCACTGGAACTCGACAATGAAGCGTAAATATGAAGACGAAAATTGCACAGACCAGCGAATTGGTATATATACGCAGGCCTATACACCGAGCACCTCAACGAACTACCAGTCAGTGCAGCCTGTACAGCTGTTTCCTAATCAGGCTCTGTCCTCCTCTGACAGTGGTGCTAACACCAGTACACCAGTCAAGTGAGTCCGCTCAGTCTACACACCAAATTGTTACATATCTATTGAAAGACAGCCTTTACAAATCCACAAACTCAAAATGCATACCACAAGTTATTTGTAATGTTTATCTGAGTTCATGGTTCATACAGAAGGTGAAAAGTGCTAGAATTTGGGGTCAGTGCTTGAGTGCTTGAATTGGGGTCAGTGCTGGAATTTGCTCACAAATGCTTGAAAAATGCAAAATCTGTCGATTATTTCCCTATTCACTACACGTTTTGACCCAAATATACACCTTGAAAAGTGAGAAAAAGTCTTTGAAAAGTGCCTGAATTTTGATATGGACCGTCTGTATGAACCATTGAGTTTGTATGTTTGTTTAAGGACTATTTATCCCATCCCGGGACTTACAGATCTGTTTAGAGCTGTTCCAGAATTTACCATGTTGGAGGGGTGGGTGACACTTTTTTAGAGACCCCACCACCCATCAAATATTAAAACTTATAATAAAAGAGATTTTTATAAAGAATAGTAAGATCAGGTTTTAACTCCACCACCATGATATATTAATACAGGTGCCTCCCACTCCCCCCACACGATTAATTATGGAACAGCCCATAGGGGTACCACCAAAGTAATTTTATAAATAATTTACATTTAAGGTAGAAACCCAAACCAATTCTGAATTATGAATTATATTGAGTATTGCTTATGTAGAGGTGGGAGAAAAGAGAATCATTTCCTTCTTCTCTGTAAAGGTAAAGGTTATTTAGTTGCAAATTTATACCCCAATGATTTTATGATAAACTGTATATGTATTTCATTGAAGGAGTAAATAGCTTGTAAAGATGAAATGTTTTATGCAATATTAATGGCTGTCGTAAAGCATGTGGAAATGCAACATGTACATCATGGTAAATGTGATGTTTCTTCCAGTAATAAAAACTTTTTTCTATTTGAAGGACTGCCAGTGAAGTAAGTCTGTTGGCCGAGTCAGGCTCCGGATTCAGTGGGCTGTCCACACTGGATCTTATCAGTGGCACTGGGTCGACCACAGGGGTCACTCCCATCAAGTTTACAGCTCTGAACAGTAAAGGTAAACATACTCCTGACTTGGCAAATTTTACCTCACGTCAAGTGAGCTCATGCCGTGGTACGTGGCGTTGTTGGTCCAGTGTCAACTTTTCCTTAAATGCTTACTGAAATATGGATCGAAGCAGTCATAATATTTGGCATGTAGCTTCCAGGGATAAAGCCCAACAAAAAGAGATAAAAGAGAGAAAAAAGGCAATGTTGACGGTAGGTATATGTTTTGGCTGTAAAGCCCCCTTAAGCATTGAAAAACATAAATTGTTGAGTTAAGAGGTGCAGGAAAAGAGGAAGTTTTTAAGCCCTACATAGAAAAGAACGACCAGAATTTGTGGTTGACAGGACGAAAAATGGGTCATGGCATGGCTATGGTATGACGACGTAACAAAGGTAATGACCTGTACTTTTTTGTGTAGCATTTGGCAGCAGACCAGGAATAAACAATGATTTAAAAAGCCAGAAGGCTACAGTAATATGCGACTTTCAGTGATGGAGGACTTTGAAAATTTCTTAGGTCTCAATGCAACGAAAAAAAAAGAGTCCCAGAGAAAATTTCGTAATATTGTCATACGGCAGCCATTGCAAATTTTTCGTCTAATCAACCAGAAACAAATTATTGCAGAAACAAATTATTGCTGTTAACAATTAACAAAATTGAAGAAATCTCTGTAAAAATGTAAAAACAAATTTGGACCTGTACATTTTTTGGATTGCCTGCCCAAATGTCCTGTAAAGGTTTTGAAAGTTTGGCACACACTGTAATGGCCTCTAAGTTACTTGGAAAAAGCTTAACGAAGTTTGCAAAAAACAAAAACAAAAAAACCCTGCTTTTACTGGCTTTCATTGTCTTATTTGGAAACACCATAATGCCTTGAGACATGATAGTTGGCTAGAAGTTTTCTGTGAAAGGAACTGAAAAAGTTTGCATATGAAAATGACTGACATACATTAATGGTCAAAGAATTTGGTCAGATATGTTTAAATCTTTTAACATTTTCTATTGCATAACTTGTAATCATAGACTTGAGACCATTTTAAGGTTACAAGTGAGACATTCATTCTTGGTGGGTGCAGGCCCATTGAGCTTAATGTTTTAAAAGCGAAAAACAATTTAGAATCTACATGGTCGATCACTAAGAAACATTCTTGATTGTATATGTTGTCTTTGTCAATGTGGCTTTCCAGTGAATATCTTGTTTATTTCTACAGGTTACCGGTTTGATGGTAAGGCCATCCAACGCCTAAAGAGTCCTGGGCGTCTGATTCCTATAACATCTCCAGTCACCTCCAAGTTCTCAAAGCCAGCAATCCTAAGGAAGGGCAAGAGGAAGGTAAAACTGGAATATTGACATTACAAACTTGAACTTTCAGCACATCTAGGTCTTTAGTCTCCATATCATGTAAAACGAAACTGAAGTGTGTCACTTTTTACAAGGTTCTAGCTCATCATCATCATCAACATTTTGATGGCAGACCTAACATTTGACTTCCAGACATCTCTGTCCAATGGGTTAACATCACAAAGTCCCCACTCACTGGTCTTTTTCTAACTGTGTTTTCCAGGTCATCTTTGGTCTCCCTGGTTGTCGTCCTCCCTCTTTTTTCATATTGAAAACATTCTTAGCTGTCAGTTTAAATTTGAAGCAAAAGTGGCATTCATGTCTTTACAGACATTTCCCAGTTTTATCCAGTGTTTTTCCTGTGTATTTTGGGAAAAATTCAATTTGTCAAATTGGGAAAAATTTAGCGCAAATGGGAAATATATTGGGGAAAAATTAAAACCCAACCACACTCATCAAATATTCCATGCTAAACAATTTTACAGTGCACAGTGTAACATTTAGCTTTACGGTATGGAAACAATGAAAACAAGAACTGTGAGTTACATAGTAAGTCACTGAGTGACAGACTCGCTCACTCTCTGATATTTCTTTTAATTATTTTTTATTCATTATAACATCATGTGCCTGTCCTTTTTTTCCAGATTTTGTAAAGTCGTCATAATTGGGAATTTTCAAGTTGATTTTGGGAAAAAATAAGACTAAAACACATTGGGAATGGGGTCGTTTGGCGCACCCAGTTATATAGGCAGGAAAAACACTGTTATCGAATCTTTAAAAGCATAGGAAATTAACAGCATGTATATATATATATTATTTTTTTTTCAGATCTGTATGTCATCCCAATCTGGGAAGGAAAGTGCTAAGACTCCACGGACTAACTGGACGGACATGTCCCGGAGTAGTGTTCCTGTAAAGGAAGAATCGGTTGAACCTGTCAACCAACATGTCTACAAAGAGAACATTAACATCTTTTCACTGGATAAATCGCCCAATGGAAACCATTTATCTCCCTATTCTTCAGATGACAAGGAGGAACATCTGACCCCAAAAGGAACGCCAATAAAGAACTTGCCATTTTCTCCATCACAAGTGTGTATTTGAAGAAGTGAAAAAATTTGATTATTTCTCCCATTCTTGTGCCTAGGATTGCGGCATACCTGTGCATAAATATTTTGGCAGTTGTACTCTCTTGCTTATGTTTATAAAGGACTTTGTATGGTTTGGGCCTTTTTTGGCCCCCAAATCAATAAATATTGAAACAGATTATGCAACTCTCAAATCAATGATTTTCAAATACGGAATACATCCTTGGTAAAACTGAGACAATAATTATTTGTTGTTTCAACTCTGGTTGTCATGGCAACCATCTCAAATATGCATTAATTAGAGAAATTTGACCATTTAGTCAATTTTGGCCCATTTTTGGATAGTTTTTCTATTAGAAACCATTGAGCGCATTCTTGAACAAACTTAATATGAAATGAGAATATGTGGGCACTCAAACCACATCTTTAGGAGAAATATAATGTTTGTTCCAGAATGCACTCTATGGTTGCAACGTAAAAAACTAAGTAAAAATTGATGAAATTTTGCCAAATATTAACATTTGCATAATTTATGCATATTCGGGATGGTTACCATGGCAACCATAAGCACAAATAAGAAACAAATATTTTTACAATTGCATGAGGGATGTAGTCTATATTTGAAATCAAATGATTTGAGAGTTCAATAATGAAATTTAAAATTTGACTGATTTGGTCGGGGGGAGGGGGGGGTGCAAAAACAGGCACAACCATACATAGTCATTTATATGTAATATGAATTGAGTTGGGGAATGCCTTATTTACATAAGGACTGTTCCATAATTCAATACTGCCAAATAGTTCTATAAACATACTTACATCGCCCCATTCAAATTTTAACAGATAAGCGAAATGATGAATTAGCACACTCAAAATACTTGCTGTAGAAATTAAAGTAATATACAGAAACTGTAAACTGACGTAATCATGATTTAGCGGAATGTTTTCAGTGCAAAAAATGCTAAAATAAGATTATTCTGTGTCTGTTTATGAATGTGGCTACCTCTTCTATTCGTTTGGTAAAGAATTGTCAATTTTGTAACATGTGGTAATTGATAAAAATTGCCTATATTTAATTACCACCTTGAACTAAATACCATAGTCCAAGATGGTCAGCATAGCTTATGCTGAATTCTGAAATGGGGATATAATCAGTCAGCCCTGTCTGACCTGTCAGTGTTCTTGTTTAATATATTGTGGATGGTGGAGTCAAAACCAGACCGACCTTCCTAATTCAAAATCATTTTAAATTTCTCTTATTGATTTTATGGGTGATAAAGTCTCCGAGAAAAGAACCCCCCACCCCGTAAATTATGAGCTTTTTGTGTCATTACAGGAAGAACATGAAGTAAACTGCTGGGAAAGGGACACAAAAATATGAGTTCTAAATCGGAATTGACTGCCATATCATATATGGTTATACCTAGTTTTCTGCCAAACATTGTCGAAGCACAATACTGTTCATGTTGTCTAACCTTTCACTCTGACTTATATTACAGTTCCTAAACAGTCCAGAAATTCCCTTTGGTAAACTGACGTCAACACCAGTATGTAGTCAGGCACACCTGGTCACGCCCACCAACAGTGTTCTGGATACCCCGGAGATCAAACGGGATTCGAAGTAAGATACTGTAGAATTTTGCGTAGTTTCTTTGCTTCGTGGTTCAAAAGAAGCTTTTCAGATATTTTCCTGGTAGAAGTGTTCATGGATATCCTATGTCAACAAACTTTAGACACATATTTCATTTTATATTAATTTTTAGTTCAACAGCAACCAGGAAAACCACAAAAGTTTATACACAATGAATATTTCATATTACACAGCATACATCAAAACTCCTTTTTTGTTAATTTAGAATTACACTTGCTGATGCCTGAGCTATTGTGATTTCTATAAACTTTCTTCAAGATATTTTGGGAGGGGGCCTAGTAAGTTGTGAGAACTTGTGCATTAATATAACAGAACTTGTGCATTGATATAACAATCAATAGGATGAGGCAAAAGATCTCACAACTTCTTAGGGCCTCTCCGAAAATATTTGTAAAGACAATTCCCTTTGGTAAGAAATCAATAAAATGTGTTTCAACATAAATTATGATATTTACCAGGCTATTGAAAATGTAAGAAAGGAAATTGAAATTATATTCTGCCACTTTATTTGAAGATTCACATACATGTCACAATTGTATAATATCATTATGTTATACAGACAAGAATATATGAACAGAGCCTCATATGTTGATGTTGAAATATGATTTACCAACAGAGGTAACTACTGCACACCAAGGATCCGTAGGTCTATACTGAATGCCACGCCACGTACCCCAACTCCGTTTAAAACTGCCCTGGCTGAGATGGAAAAGAAGGCCAGAAACTTTAAAGATATTGTAAGTACACAGGAGATATGATGATAACAACCTTCAAGTTACTGAACGTGTGATACCCAAGCAAACTCATTCATACTCCGTTATAAAAATTACTTCTGGTGTGTTGATATTGACAAACTCTTAAAAAAGTTTATGCTGAAAACTACTTATGAAATACACATGAAATAACTTAATTGATAAAATGTCTTAGGAATGGCACAATTTGACAATCTTTTTTAAGCTCTTGTCCGGTCAGGCAAGTGCAGACTAAATCTTGCCTGCCAGAATCAGAGTTTTGGTTCTCTGGTTAAGAAAGGTCTGTCGCAGTGTGATCAGAGATAACACTCTGGAGGTGTGAAACCCTGCTGTTGATGTTTAAACTTAAATTTCATATAAAAATATTGACTAATTCATCATGTGTGTTGATTTTGATACAGAGTCCAGGACAGCTGGAGGACCTTAATGAGATGATCAGAGAGGATACTGGGTATGAAGGAGATCTGTCCACCATGGACTTCAACCTAACACCCAAGGAAAGCAAGCAGGGCAAACAGGTTACAATATATGTTATTCTTGACCTTATATCTGATTTGTACAGCATATACAGTGTATGGGGAAAAGTTTGGAAGATAAGATCGGGGTAACAGTGGATGGTGTTGAAGATGGCTAGATTCATAGGGAATAAAAGATATTTAGCATATTTATAAGGATTTATCAAGAACAACACCTGAACATCACCCATCAAACAAACCTGCAACTTTTAAGTTAAGTTTAACTTTTGACAAAGATTTTAATTTTTGAAAGTAATGCCTGCCCTTTTCTGATTTTACACAGAGGCAGAGAGATAGCAGAAGATCATTTTAGTCGGAATGTCAGTTATGTTAAATAATGTATACCCCAATCATTTATGGACATTTTTTATCTGGACTGTGTGATTGTGATGTCGCCTTCAATATATTTGATCAGAAACTATACTTTCTAATGCTTGTAATCTAGCACAGTAAGAGTTGCACTACATGTATTTCTGGTATTTCAATATACTGTGTCCCATTATTAGAATAATGTTAGGGTTTTCATGATCTAGACGCATCCCATATGCATTTCCCAAAAGTGTTGTTATTCCCCTTGATAGGCCACAATGGTGTGGATACAAGATGGCGACTCCTGGAGAGCGCTTTTGTAATGTTTTGGTGCCATATGACAATCGGATGATGTAATTCCCATTATGATATCATAATTGTATGGCGCAAATTTGTTTAAAAAACACTTCCGAATGTGGCGATGATATGACAAACAAGGGAGATAAAACTTTTGATATAGGCCTATAAGTTAAGTATCAACATCATTATTCTTGTTCATCATGAGAATTTCGAGAGGGGGGGGGGGTTGAAATCTTGGAATTTCAATTGATACTGGTATTTTAAACGTGGCAGAGGGCTATTCCAGTAAAAAAATCTCTGGAAATAAAACTCAAATATTTCACTTCTGGATAATAATAATTTGCATTGAAGTTATGGACATATATATATGAGAGAAATTTAACCACTTACGAGATTACAATTTCGCACAATATCTTTGGAAGGAATGATTGGATTTCGATGAAACATGCTTGGTACACTTATTACTTGAACCCCTCCCTCATGTTTGATTATCGGCTAATTCTGCGGATATTTGATGGGCAGAGGATCTTGATGACTGTTCTGGTTTAATTAAATTCTTTTTATGGTACCCCTAAAGAAGACCGAGAGTCTTGGGATGGAGTAGATATTTTACTGAAATAGCCTTGAAAATAATACGTTGTCTCCTTGATTCATATAGATAGAAACAGTCTATTGCAAGATTTAGGTTGAACTGTGTGTAAGATAAACTATTGTTGTTAACCATTACAGGAGGATAAAAACAAGAATGTGAGGCAGTCCCTATTGTAAGATTTAGGTTGAACTGTGTGTAAGATAAACTATTGTTGTTAACCGATACAGGAAGATAAAAACAAGAATGTGAGGCAGTCCCTATTGTAAGATTTAGGTTGAACTGTGTGTAAGATAAACTATTGTTGTTAACCATTACAGGAGGATAAAAACAAGAATGTGAGGCAGTCCCTATTGTAAGATTTAGGTTGAACTGTGTGTAAGATAAACTATTGTTGTTAACCATTACAGGAGGATAAAAACAAGAATGTGAGGCAGTCCCTATTGTAAGATTTAGGTTGAACTGTGTGTAAGATAAACTATTGTTGTTAACCATTACAGGAGGATAAAAACAAGAATGTGAGGCAGTCCCTATTGTAAGATTTAGGTTGAACTGTGTGCAAGATAAACTATTGTTGTTAACCGATACAGGAAGATAAAAACAAGAATGTGAGGCAGTCTCTATTGTAAGATTTAGGTTGAACTGTGTGTAAGATAAACTATTGTTGTTAACCATTACAGGAGGATAAAAACAAGAATGTGAGGCAGTCCCTATTGTAAGATTTAGGTTGAACTGTGTGTAAGATAAACTATTGTTGTTAACCATTACAGGAGGATAAAAACAAGAATGTGAGGCAGTCCCTATTGTAAGATTTAGGTTGAACTGTGTGTAAGATAAACTATTGTTGTTAACCGATACAGGAAGATAAAAACAAGAATGTGAGGCAGTCTCTATTGTAAGATTTAGGTTGAACTGTGTGCAAGATAAACTATTGTTGTTAACCGATACAGGAAGATAAAAACAAGAAGGCGAGGCAGTCTCTATTGTAAGATTTAGGTTGATCTGTGTGTAAGATAAACTATTGTTGTTAATCGATACAGGAAGATAAAAACAAGAAGGCGAGGCAGTCTCTGAAGTGGCCGGTATCTGAAGCGTCCATATTAACTGGTGCCGAGTCACTTCTCATGTCACCAGAAACCCCGGTATGTCTTATCCTCTTCATTACTTGTTTGTTGTGGAAATGAGTTATTAGAGACATGACAAAAAATTAGCACAACTTTCAATTAATTTGGCTATTGCTATTTCAACAAATCTACCCACTTGTTTAAAAAAAAAAACTCAATATGCAAGGATCAAATGCAAAAAACTATATTTCGCCCTCAAGATTATTATTTAAAACTGCCAAAAAAAGGTTAGACAAAATTGCAAACTATTTAATGAAGAATTTCCCTGTCCACTGGATACATTTGAATCCGTGATGATTGGATAACAATGTTCAAATGATAGTGTTGATTTGTCAGTAATCCTGTTTAGAAGTATTTTTATAGATCATTTTGTTAAAGTGGGGGGGGGGGGGGGGGGGCATTGGAGAGGTGGATATTATGTTAGATACCCAGTAAATATAATAAATGCTTCACCATCAGATTTCTTTTGTAAACTTTCATGTTATATACAGTAAGACCTTGATACCTGAAGGTCAGTGGGACAATGTGAAAACTTGAGAGTTATTTGAGCAATTAGAGATAAAAGTACTTGATGTATCATTTGGCCAAGACTGATGAAATACTTCAAGTTATATGAGATCAAGATAACAAGGTTCAACTGTATGTATTAAGTAGTTGTGACTTATGTTAAATGTTTTGTTCTCAGAGCAAGTCCCTTATTGGAGACACAAGTATCCTGTTTTCTCCGCCGTCGATCATAAAAGAGACCCTGGCCGAGGAAATCATGGAAGATGTGTTCGCTGTCCCAAAGCTTTCTCAACAGGAAAGAGCTAAAGAGGCAAGTTTTTGTACTTTCGCAGTTGTAGAAGACCAATATTTGAGACATTTCTTAGTGGAGCATAAGTTCGAAATTGTAGGATGTTCTTGTAAATGTTTGATTACTTTCATTAATTGCTTGAAATTGATTGCCTGTTTATTTTCTTTCTAGCTGCGCATCGGAAAGAAGTCGATAAAACGAATCAAGTTCTCAGATAGTGCTCCTATAAAATCAATAGTAAAGGTATGGTATTTTCTCATCCCTTTGTAAATGTGAACAATTTCACAATTTAATGGAATGAATTTCTTGAAGAGGTGTTCTGATTATCGATTAATTACCTGCAGGTCTTTTAATGAATAATCCAAATCTGAAAATCAGCGGAAATCATTGATTTTCATCCATAAGTTGGGCACTGGGTTACTAACAATAGCTTGCATGGCCAAAAGTCATGTACATTAAAATCCCACTTACTCAAGCTCATGGGGACCTGATCAATAGTTCGAGGAATACAGTAAAACCTCACTTACTCTAACTCATGGGGACCTGATCAATAGTTGGAGGAATACAGTAAAACCCCACGTACTTGAGCTCATGGGGACCTGATCAATAGCTCGAGGAATACAGTAAAACCTCACTTACTCTAACTCATGGGGACCTGATCAGTAGTTCAAGGAATACATTGTATTTAAGTAATCCAAGGTTGGTTGCATGTACTTGAAACTTGGTTCGCACAAAACGAACTGTTTGATGAATTAGGGCTATTCAAGTTAACCAGGTTCGAGTAAGTGGGTTTAACTGTATTACAGAAAGGAAAGTGCTATTTCTTAAATATATAGATGATAAACCAGTATTCTATTATATAAATTTAATGAAATTCTATAAAAATGGAATTTATTTTTCAGCTTGATTCTGCTTTTGAGCGAGTCGCGTGTGGCAAGTCTGAAGATCAGGTGACCATGACTGATCTAGCACGTCGCTTTCTTACCCAAAAAGGCGGACTGCTTCTAGGATAGAGACTCGGAAGTCTGTGTGACATAAGTGACGATGGGTGTTGTATTTCTGTGATAGACTGTCTGAGGTGTTTGGACATACATGTGTCCTAATATTTGGGATTTCTGCAATTTTGCATTTGTGTAAGTTATCTCATTCACCCCTGAAGACATGTTAGGACTCTCCTAGTTCAAAGGCCGGAATAGTTCATTACGAAAATTCAGGGGTGAACGAGTTAAAAGACTTGAATAAATGGCTTCTATATGTATTTAAAATAACAAAAAAAATAAATTTAGTAAGTTGAATAATTTGCTTTGTATATAAATATAGGAAATACTTTTCAATGCTTCTCCTCCAAAATCGTAGGATAAAACAATACGAAATGTAACGACAAATCAATACCACTGCTTTGTTTGTAATGCTATCGATGATTTTGTTTTTGTTTGTGTTTGTTTTTTTTCGTTGTATATTTGAAGTTTGATTATAGTATCATATATGACGTTTTGTTGAATATTTTACTTTTGTTTAAAAGTAAAAAATGACGGCCCTATTAGGCAACTATTTCTCAATATGGTTGCAATGAGCAACTCATTGGACAGCACATGAGTACAATACCATGAAACTGTCGCTATTTAATGACCTTCAGCAGTATTTCTGTTTATGTTTCCAATTTGTGTATCTTTTCTAGTGCTAGAAAGTTTGGTTATTTCCATAGAAATTTATTTAAGTGTCAAATTATTCTTTTAATTTTTTTCTCTTGCTGTGATTTGTTGCTTGCTTAAAGGGTACATATTTGGAAAGTTGTGAAGGGATATAGTTCTGTAAGTGAAACACATGTTATTAAACAGGGCTTTTTCTGAGGGTGTTTTGGAGCCATTAATGGACCTCATTCCCAATTGAATTTTTTGTCATATTTAAGCCAAATTCCCAAAATTTGCAGCTTACCTGAAAAAAATCTTTTCAAATACACAAATTTTCTTCCCAAAATAAGACAAAAAGACCCCATCCCAAACTGGTGAGAAAAAGCCCTGTTAGATAAGACATCAATTGAAACCAACACCTAAAGATATGTACAATACAGTATAAAAATAGGTCTTTGTAGCTAAACATTGTGTATGTAGCTTGATCAACAAAGTGTAGAGAACCTGGGCTGAATAGGAGAAATGGCCTGGGTTGCTCTTTTACAGACACTTCTCATATATTGAATCTGATGTAGAAAAAGATGGTATAGGCAGATCTTTTGAACCCCACTTCGAAGAGAAAGGTATATCAAATGCAGGTGTGGCCCCACCTACCGTTGGTGAATGATGTCAGTGCTGGTAAATGTATTATTTCTAAATGAGAGATTTAAAATTATTATTTGTATAATTGTTGTGTATACATATATAGATATATATACAAAAAATAAATCATAGAAATATATATATTATGCAATTTTGCTCTTGAAAACTTGGTAAGAATCACACCTTTACAATAGACTAATAACCCTTATTGCTTTTTTGCGTGAAATATAAAAATGTTAGATACAATTATTCAACACTTGCTCAATGTATATCGCTGATACATGCTTTGAATATATATCTATGGTTACATTGAGAAAAATTATGTACCTGGTATATCACCACCTATATCAATAATGTACAATGAATTTTTGACTAGATTTTATACAAATTAAACATATTTTTACTACCTAGTACTTTGATGTTTTGCTCCAACTTTGTGACAAAATGGTCACTTTTAAAGGATTTTGTAAAGAGAAAAAGCTATTTTTTGAGACCAAATTATATACGTAATTTTTTAACACCTCATTACAATCACCTTAGATTTAAGGCCTACTTGTGTATATGGTTCTGGCAACATTAAAGGTAGGTTACGAACAGCAAGTTTGGAATTTTGAATCTGCATGAAACATTTTTAGCATTTAATAGCATATCTTTGTAGAATTTTGAAAAATTTTATTTTGGAGGAGTGAAATGCATTTCTTTTTATTCATTGAAAGCTTTAATATTGAGAAAAGCTTGTTGGATGATGATGATGATGATGTTGATGATGGTGCTTTGTACGGAGAAGCTGGTCTCTCGCCATCTACCTTGTAGTGTTTGTGTAAATTCTATCTTTAATGCATTGTGCGAAATAACTGGCAGATTAATCCATGAAAACCAGTCAAGTAGAATTAAGAAGTTATATGAATGCATATTCGTTAACCCCACCTCTTTAGGAGGGAGACTCCCTCATTTTGACCAAAATTTACCCTTTAAATCTCCCTCATCTAAGACCAAACACACAGTCACACAAAAACTCAAAATCTACATTCTATGGTGAAATGATATCCTAGTAACTGCAGAGTAATGACCATAACGGTTGTGTCGGGATCAAATGAATACATTTTGAAGTTATTTTGATAAATAGAAAAGGAAAGACAAATTGAGCAATGCAGTTTCAATTTCATTAATTTTCACACACTTTCTCCCTTATTGGGAATGAGGGAGATCTCATTCATTGAAGGTTTCAGGGTTACATTATTCAGTGCATTTTCATAATAATTTGATTGGAAGTACATTTGTGTGGTTTCATCAGTTTAAGTTAACTTTTAATACATATTTGCTTTGAAAAAAGGTAACACAAGATTTGTATTGATATTTATAAATCATAGTGTATGAAGTTTCATATTAAGTAAGGTTTATATTTTAATTGGCAATATTAAGATTTTCAAAGCAAAGTGTATGAAGTTTCTTAAGTGACCTGGGTAGGTTTATTTCAGTTGCCAAGCTCAACAGTTAACAGTAGTATTAAGTTATTTATTTCTAGATAGTATCAGAAAGATTGAAGCACTATTTTGCTAGTTAGGATTGCAGGTGGCATTTGTTGTCACAGATTTGGCAAGAGGGAAGACAGTTGTTTCAACCATTCTGTGGCATACATTTGGTATGTAGTGTGACACTGTGTGCATGAAGGATGAAAATGTGCCTGGTCTGATGCATGCTGTCCATTGTTTAGTTTATGGCAAGCTGTTCATGTGTTGGGGAATGTGGAATTAAGTCGGACATCATTTGTGTGCAGTGCTGTATTGAGTTTGTTGTGAAGAAGCTGTCTGTTATATGTTGTGAAGGAAGATGGTATGTGTTTTAAGTCATTATTTTTGTGGGAGGCTGTAGAAAGTTGTATGCAACATTAATTTCTGATCCACGGTGTCCATTGTTATGGAAGAAGGTGTTATTTTAAAGAGTTCAGCTGGTGTTCATTGTATACATGAAAGGTGGTAGTATCCAGTATTGCATGCTGTTTGTTATAATATCAGTGCGGAGTACTGTATAGAGTTTCATTCATTTACATGTATTTCTCCGGCAATAAGACCCAGATATGCAGTTATTGGTTCTACTAATACATCAAAACTCGGGTGACCGTTAAAAGGCCCTTGGGCCTCTTGTTTAGATAAAGAGTCAAGTCTAAGAGGAGTTAATGAAAAATGCTGCATAACTTTCCCATGGTAAATACAATCCAAGGATACTGTATTTCTCCGGCAAGAAGCCCATGCTCGTTAATAAGCCCACCCCCACTTTTGATCTCTCCCTATGAACTGGGGTTAGTTCAGTATAGTGGAAAGTGGTATTAGTTGATTATGGAGTGTGCTGCATAGAGTTTCATTGAGAGAACATGTGATGTTTGAAGGAAGGTATTTTCCAGTTATGCATGCTGTGTATTGTGTTGTCCGTATGGTTTCTGTGGAGTTCTGTATAGAATTTCGTTGGTGTACATTATATATTTGTGAAGAATGGTAGTAGTTTTGTTAGTGTGTTATTAATTTCGTTGTTGCTATGGAGTGCTGCCTGCAGAGAGATTTGTGTTTATGTAAATGAAGACAACATTCAGTGTTACACTAGCTGTGTTTTTATATTAAAGTGTATGTATGAAAGAGAAATACAAATTTACCTTGTTAAGACTATTCCATTCAAGTATCTTCCCAACTCCAGGACTCCCCAAGATTTGTTATGGGGTACCACCTATATAATCTTTCTTTTCAATTTGGAAAGAAGTAATATGTAAGGACATTAAATAAACCCTACCAAAGAAAGAAGCAATTTATTCTGGAGTCATGGGGTTGGTAAGATATTTTACTGGAAAAACCTTTTAAATATATATATCTCATGCTGTGAACAGGTATCTGTACAAAATACTAATATATTTCAATGACATTCATGCATGATGGTTTTGATGGTTGTTTTAATGTTTTTCATCGTTGGTGCCTTTATAAGCCAAGAGTTCAATTGGAGCATTCTGAGAAAAAATATATAACAAGTCGTACCCATACCGTATTCAACCCAATAAGGGCGCAGTGTGCTCGAATACAAAAAAATGGGTGAGTGCTTGTTCGGAACAATTAAGAGTCAAATTGACCTAAAATCACAATGAGATACTCTGAATATGGTCGTTGATTATTTACTTGTAGCTATGTATGTAATGAAAGTGATTGTTTTATTGTCCTTGTTTGTGTCTTATGGCATATCTGAAGAGGGCGGGGCGATCTGTTGGGACATAGGCGTTTATTGGGTCGAATACAGTACTTTTAAATTGTTATATTGTGTACATGTACATGCAAACTAAACTTTAAAAAGTAAAGATTGAGTGTTTTTTGTTGTTTCACAGTATTTCTTTCGTGCGACTAAAATGTCAAATACATGTATTTTGTTTCTAGCTATTAATTACATTTTGTAGTTTCTGTGTACAATTTCATTTCCAGCATCATTCTTTGAAACTTAGGGTTCCGCAGAATATTTTAATTGCTTAATGTTGATGTTGATGTTCACAGTCGTGTTGTTTTCTCACTATAGTCCTATCTCAAAAGTGTAGTTATCTCCCTTGTTCCTCTTTTCAAGGCTACATTTAGAAGTGTTTTTGATACAAATTTGCACCATGTAAGTTTGACGTCATAATGAGAATTACTTCATCCAAATCATCACAAAAACACTTCCCAGAAGTCCATCTTTTATCCACCATTGTGGAATCAAGGGGAATAACAACACTTTTGGGAAAGGCCTATAGACACTATAATGTATACAGCATGCATGACTTCTTTTTATTTCATTATAATATAGTCTTGATTATAATTTATTTTGAATGTACCCCATTTTAGCTCTCGTAAGATGTTTTTTGTTTGAGTGGTCTTATTGTATATATTTATTTTCCATTTAAGGAATGACGATTGTTAAAAGATATCGATGGATGTTTATTTCATACCATTTTGTTTGAGTTGATCTTTGATCAAACTTTTGTTTGTTAGATTTTTGTAATGAATGCTTTAGTTAACTTAACATAGTATTAAAGATTTATTCCGCATTGCTGTCGCACTAGTATGCTAACTTAAATCCAAAATTGATCCTTCTCTATAGAAGAATTCTCACTAGTTCAAAATGATTAACATATTACTGGGTTTTTTGGGGGGGGGGGGGGGGGGGTAATTTGAAGAAGGATGAAAAGAGTTTGTGTAACATGCTAATACTGGATAATAAGAATCTGTCATTAGAATTTTAACGTGTTTGTCAGTGTTTTTAGCATCAAGCAGAATATTAGCACTTAAATTGAAATAAAAATCAGAGTCACTAGATAGTTTGAACATGTGGGGGAAAAAAATTTGGAAGGTTGAATTAAAAAAACTTTTTATCGCATATATATTTTGTAACTGGAAAGAGACCAGGTGAGGCAGAAAATGATAAATATCTCGGTTATGAATTGTGTATTGGGAGGGAGCAGGGGGATTATTATCAGTTATGAATTGTGTATTGGGAGGGAGCAGGGGGAAATTCTCTCTTACTTTGGGTAAGTTTTAAGAAAAAAATATTGATTACATCACTAAATTACTTTATGTTTGTGAATACGGCTGATTTTTCTACCCGAGACCAGTAGATTTTCTTAGAATATTGTTTGTTTTTTGAAAACCGTTTGCAGAGCATAAAAAACACCCTGTTCTTTATTGGTGATGCCTTACTGACGGGACTAACAGTGAATCATTTTGAAACTTATTAATCTATCATTAACAGATGAGTTTGGGGTTTTTAGGCCGAGATGTCTGCCAAGTTGTTGATGTAATAGAATGACCTTACTGATGTTGTGTAGATTTAGCGAATAAAGAAAAAAAGTCCAAATGTAATTGTATTCTTGGTTTTCTTTCATTGAATTGAAAAAATTTTGAATTCTTTATGCGGGAAACATGTTTGAATTCTTCCTGCGGGAAACATGTTTGAATTCTTCTTGCAGGAGACACGTTTGAATTCTTCCTTTAGGAGACATCTTTGAATTCTTTTTGCAAGAGACACATTTGAATTCTTCCTTCAGGAGACATGTTTGATTTTTCCTGCAGGACACACGTTTGAATTCTTACTGCGGGAGACATGTTTAAATTCTTTCTTGCAAGAGACACGTTTGAATTCTTCCTGCAGGAGACACGTTTGTATTATTCCTGCTGGAAACACGTATGAATTATTCCTGCTGGAGACATGTTTGTATTATTCCTGCTGGAGACACGTTTGAATTCTTCCTGCAGGAGACACGTTTGTATTATTCCTGCTGGAGACACGTATGAATTATTCCTGCTGGAGACATGTTTATATTATTCCTGCTGGAGACATGTTTGTATTATTCCTGCTGGAGACATGTTTGTATTATTCCTGCTGGAGACATGTTTGTATTATTCCTGCTGGAGACATGTTTGTATTATTCCTGCTCGACATATGTCTGAATTCTTCCTGCTGGAGACATGTTTGTATTATTCCTGCTGGAGACATGTTCGTATTATTCCTGCTGGAGACATGTTTATATTATTCCTGCTGGAGACATGTATGTATTATTCCTGCTGGAGACACGTCTGAATTCTTCCTGCTGGAGACATGTTTGTATTATTCCTGCTGGAGACATGTTTGTATTATTCCTGCTGGAGACACGTCTGAATTCTTCCTGCTGGAGACATGTTTGTATTATTCCTGCTGGAGACATGTTTGTATTATTCCTGCTGGAGACACGTCTGAATTCTTCCTGCTGGAGACATGTTTGTATTATTCCTGCTGGAGACATGTTTGTATTATTCCTGCTGGAGACACGTCTGAATTCTTCCTGCAGGAGACACGTCTGAATTCTTCCTGCTGGAGACATGTTTGTATTATTCCTGCTGGAGACATGTTTGTATTATTCCTGCTGGAGACACGTATGTATTATTCCTGCAGGAGACACGTCTGAATTCTTCCTGCTGGAGACATGTTTGTATTATTCCTGCTGGAGACATGTTTGTATTATTCCTGCTGGAGACACGTATGTATTATTCCTGCTGGAGACACGTCTGAATTCTTCCTGCTGGAGACATGTTTGTATTATTCCTGCTGGAGACATGTTTGTATTATTCCTGCTGGAGACACGTCTGAATTCTTCCTGCTGGAGACATGTTTGTATTATTCCTGCTGGAGACATGTTTATATTATTCCTGCTGGAGACAGGTTTATATTATTCCTGCTGGAGACATGTTTATATTATTCCTGCTGGAGACATGTTTATATTATTCCTGCTGGAGACATGTTTGTATTATTCCTGCTGGAGACATGTTTGTAATATTCCTGCTGGAGACACGTCTGAATTCTTCCTGCTGGAGACATGTTTGTATTATTCCTGCTGGAGACATGTTTGTATTATTCCTGCTGGAGACACGTCTGAATTCTTCCTGCTGGAGACATGTTTGTATTATTCCTGCTGGAGACATGTTTATATTATTCCTGCTGGAGACATGTTTATATTATTCCTGCTGGAGACATGTTTATATTATTCCTGCTGGAGACATGTTTATATTATTCCTGCTGGAGACATGTTTGTATTATTCCTGCTGGAGACATGTTTGTATTATTCCTGCTGGAGACACGTCTGAATTCTTCCTGCTGGAGACATGTTTGTATTATTCCTGCTGGAGACATGTTTGTATTATTCCTGCTGGAGACACGTCTGAATTCTTCCTGCTGGAGACATGTTTGTATTATTCCTGCTGGAGACATGTTTGTATTATTCCTGCTGGAGACACGTCTGAATTCTTCCTGCTGGAGACATGTTTGTATTATTCCTGCTGGAGACATGTTTATATTATTCCTGCTGGAGACATGTTTATATTATTCCTGCTGGAGACATGTTTATATTATTCCTGCTGGAGACATGTTTGTATTATTCCTGCTGGAGACATGTTTATATTATTCCTGCTGGAGACATGTTTGTATTATTCCTGCTGGAGACATGTTTATATTATTCCTGCTGGAGACATGTTTATATTATTCCTGCTGGAGACATGTTTGTATTATTCCTGCTGGAGACATGTTTGTATTATTCCTGCTGGAGACACGTCTGAATTCTTCCTGCTGGAGACATGTTTGTATTATTCCTGCTGGAGACATGTTTGTATTATTCCTGCTGGAGACACGTCTGAATTCTTCCTGCTGGAGACATGTTTGTATTATTCCTGCTGGAGACATGTTTATATTATTCCTGCTGGAGACATGTTTGTATTATTCCTGCTGGAGACATGTTTGTAATATTCCTGCTGGAGACACGTCTGAATTCTTCCTGCTGGAGACATGTTTGTATTATTCCTGCTGGAGACATGTTTGTATTATTCCTGCTGGAGACACGTCTGAATTCTTCCTGCTGGAGACATGTTTGTATTATTCCTGCTGGAGACACGTCTGAATTCTTCCTGCTGGAGACATGTTTGTATTATTCCTGCTGGAGACATGTTTGTATTATTCCTGCTGGAGACACGTCTGAATTCTTCCTGCAGGAGACATGTTTGTATTATTCCTGCTGGAGACACGTATGTATTATTCCTGCAGGAGACACGTCTGAATTCTTCCTGCTGGAGACATGTTTGTATTATTCCTGCTGGAGACATGTTTGTATTATTCCTGCTGGAGACACGTATGTATTATTCCTGCTGGAGACACGTCTGAATTCTTCCTGCTGGAGACATGTTTGTATTATTCCTGCTGGAGACATGTTTATATTATTCCTGCTGGAGACACGTCTGAATTCTTCCTGCTGGAGACATGTTT